>CM042669.1:19563468-20178381 GCA_023638005.1 Forsythia suspensa
ATGAAGAATCTAAAATCTGAACCGTTGGATGCAAGACGCATGGAAAGAGGATGCAATAATGGTGTCGTCACCTTGAAGAACGTAAAAGCTATGCGTGTGGTCAGTACCAACCCCGGGGAATATTACTAAAAAAGAATGCCCTCGATGATAAGGCCTTGACCCCCCTGCCCAAACACGTGAAGGAATGTAGTTCGCGATTATCGCTTTGAATTCAAAGAATAAATGGGTTGGATTATTGTTCGGATAAGCGCTCCAGCTTCGACAATAGAATGGGCATGGCAGTAACACTTGGAAGTAATATCGTAATAAAGAAATAAATGAATGCCAACATAAAGACGAGGATGACTAAGTAGATCTTTTATTTATCAGAGTCTCAATTACAAAGAAAATTGAAAAAAACGTAAACACCATCATACTGTCCCGCCGTCTCTTTTAAGTCGGCACAGGAAGGGGCCCCTAGTCTAGCTAACTACTCTTTGGTCTTCGTAAGTTTCGCCACTGCCTCGTCCAACTGCTTATGCTTCGCTCAGTTCGTCGTAAGGCTTTGTTAGCAACATAAGTCTGACTTCACCATGATATGGAGTCTCTCAAATATGATATCATGGTGATAATCATTATATGAGTTGATTTGGTGACTAATTAGGCCATACAGCACAAAAATGCCGTTGACGCCTTTTACAAATAGCTTTCGGCCTCGTCATCCGAATCAAAATCATCAAAATATATATCATCAACATCGATGTCCATTGTGAAGGTACCATTCGAAATCTTCTTGCTAAGACTATTGGGCCCAACCTATCCCATGGCATCTAAATCACCTATCAGATTTGGAGTATAACTGGGATTTATGTGGAGGCATCCATGGTCTTCAAAACCCTTGACTTCCCACCTTTAAGAGAAACTTGAGTGGAATGCCATTACCAATTGAACAACTTGTCAGGAAATTTTCTTTTCCTCTTCCACCGGGAAAGGCTACTGCCGTCGAAACGGAGTATTTGAGTTCAAAGAAGTTCTGGAAAGATAAAAGTAGAAATAAGAGATTCCTGGGTTTATATAGGGCCAGGATCTGAACCGTTACAAAGGAATAGTTTGGGAAACGTAAAGCATCAAAAAGACTTTTCAGGAACGCACTATTCAATGAGCATTTTGACCTTTGCCATTAATACCTTTGAAAACAACTCCTCAAATTCAGATCCAACTCTTTAGATTCTATGAAAAGGCTGTGCTATTAATGAATTTGTAAAAACTCTTCAGAATCAGGTTCAACTTGAAAGTTCTAACACCTAGATTAATTAAATTAATAATAATTTTAATCTTAATTAAACAAGCAGTGGACAGATCGTAGTCAAAACTGGCGAGTGACAATGATAACAATTTATACTCGCATAGTAGTGTCCGTTTACCTAATCTTGTTAAGTGTGAAATTTAAAGAATTAAATATGAACACAAGATGTAATGTGGTAAACCCCGAAAGGAAACATTCACGGGCTCCCATGCCATGGGTAAAAACAGTCCACTAATAATCTTGTTCAAAAATACAATAATATCAATTTTTGTAATTTCATAAAATTAACAAAATAACAATCAAAAGAAAACAGATCAACTCTATTTGATATTTCTTCTCCTAACTTGTTGATGAAGTGAAATCAAACCACCGGTCTTGATTTTATCGCCACTTCCCTATTGCACTTGATTGCAACCATCACCTGGATTAAGAACTCCCATTCTTAACTTTATGCCAAGTAGATTAAATAAGATATGGAATTGTTCCTTGAACATCAATTTGTTTTTTATTCTTCAATGAGTTTGAAGAAAACCTTTTTGCTTTGAAACTTTAATCAATGAAGAATTGAGTTTTGTTGCTCTTCAATTTCGACCAGCTATGAAGCTTATAGAACAAGAACACAATTCATGATTTCAAAGCTTTGATTTCTTATTGATTTGTACTCTTACTTATAGTTAAAGAAGAAATCAAATTAGGAATTATTTATTACCTAAAATTCTGCAACAAGAATGGTAAGATAATTAGTAGGAATGAATACATAGAAAGATATTCAAGATTTGTAGAATGAAGGAATTTAGGAAACTCCAGATTTATATTTAAATATTTTCCTTCTTAAACAAATCTAGTAGAAGAATAAAAGATCCTTTAATCTACAAAAAGAGCTGTCAATAATATTCATGTGATCAGAATATATCGTGTATAAAAATAGAATAAAATTGTAGCTTTACTGATCTTGGAAAAATAATCTGCTTATCAACGCAGTGAATCAGAACTGGCATTATCCAGACCAGTAATAACGAAAACGTTGACCTACTCTTTTAACATTAAAAATTAGTTATATTAATTAAGAGAGCCAATATAAAAAGATGAAAAATATAACACATATTTTTCCAACAATCTCCCCCTTTGGCGTTGCTTAATTACAAACACATGACTAACGGATTTTTAATGTAAGTGTGATGTGTGTTATGGCATGTGAATAATTAATGACACCATGAACATCAACATATAATGGTTATTGCTCCCCCTTAGTGTGTAAACTAAAAACTCCTACAATGAAGTTAACAATATATGTAAAACCACACACAATAGACACAAACCTTAATATTGCTCCCCCTTAGCAAGATACTATCAAAGTGTAATCATCAAACCACCAAAAATACTACTACCAAAGTACCATCATCAAAGTTTAACCAACAACCACAAATTTAAAAATACCCAACTACTCCCCCTTTTGTAATAAAATTGCCAAAGGAATAGCAAAGGGGGAAGACAAAAAATAAAAGTAAAGTAGTGTTTGAAGTGAAGGAAAGAAGAATGTAAGAGTTATTACAGTCATCTATAATCAATCATAACCAAATAGTTAGAAAATTAGAAGTCAGAACCAAAAACAGTCAGTTCTACGACGGTCTTGACTTCTTTGCACCAAATATAGTTGCTTTTGCACCTCTTTTGCGGACAGGGGTATCTGATGGAGCAATGGGTGGAGGAACATCTGGCATACATGCAGTAGCTAGAGCAGCATTTGTCTCAACTACTGGGTCAAACTCAAAATCTCCATCTGACCTCCAGGATGTGTAGAGAATTCTGGAGTAACTATTCGGTATGCAGGCTTTATATGCTCATCACCCAGATATTCAAGTTTAGCCAACACCCTACGCATGAAAATAAATTCATCGAAAAACTTTTGGTTAAGGTAAAAAGTTGGTCTACTTGTGTTCTAACCAATCCCATCTGAGTTTCTAGTGCATCCAGACGTCTAGACTAGTCTAACGAAGACAGAAGGTGCCTAAGAACTCTGGGAGTGGGATGCGGTGTGCTACCCAAATTTGTAAATTCATGAATACTTAGTGTTGGAATATCCTCAGAAAATCTATCTAAATCAATGGCAGGCACTTCTTGGTGAACAAAAAAGTGATGGATGAGAGCTAGATGTGGTAGCTTGTACTGTTTGGCTCGTCTCAGCCCTTCATAAACAATTCTATCAAATACCATTTTGACCCAATCAAGTGGCAACCTCATCCCCATCTTGTATAACATAATAGCCATGTCCTTTCAAAATGTCTGATCGATGAGTCAATGGATCGATATTGTTGATAAGAATCTGATGGAGAATTTTGTATTTGGACAGTAGTCGGGAAGTAGTCAGTTCTCCTGATTCTGGCCAGGCAGAGTCAGTCATTTTTTGCGCAATGCTATCCTTGATCAATTCTTCGTCACTTGTGACAGCCACGGTATTCATCCTAAGCCAGTCCCTGAGAGAGTTAGGACTGAAGATAACATGTCTTTCTCGGACATAAACCTGCCACTTGAATTCATTGTCAGTCTTTCCCAAATTGTTTGGAATATTGGCCATAAATTCCTTGACCAGAGTTTCATTGAACCGTCCAGAAAAACATAACAAATTATGTAAGTTGTGAAAATCAACAATTTCAACCAAACCAAACGAACTAAATTCATAAATTGCTACTTTGCACTCAACTATGAACTTATGATAGGTGGTAAATGAAAGAAATAGACTCTCAGCACTCTCCGACAGAAAACAGTAATTGAGAGGGTTAACAGAGTGTCTACCTTTAGTTAATGTTTCAAGTTTGAACATTTGAGAGTCTGAACTAGGAGTAGGCAGTACTCTGTAGGCACCTCCTGAGGTAGTGGGAGACCTGTTCTGACTAGTAGGTGTGGGCTCTTCAGCAACATCACCAATTTTACTTTTTTCCTTTTCAGCCCTCGTGGCTTTTCTAGGTGGAGGAGGTGTTGGAGTATATTCTGAGGATTCATCAAGAGTAATATCAAAATTAGAATATGATTTTTGAGAAAGGGGCTTACTTGAACCTTCTGCAATTGGGAGATGACGTTCAGATACTTCATCACCAGTCCCTTCATCCTCACGAACTTCCTCTTCAATTCTAGATTGTCACACCTACTGTCACCCATTCCAGATCCATCATGTTCATCTCCTTCTTGATCATTTATGGTAACTTTCTTGCTCAGAAAAGTAATTGGGTCTTTAGATGTTTGACGGGGCTGTGATTTATGATGGCTTACCAGCGGATGATAGGTAATAATGTATGTCGATTGTTTTGCCTGAGATGTAACAGCCACTGGAGAAGTGTTCGGGTCTGAACTGGAGGTTCCAGTCTTCGTGCACTTCACTGGAGAGTTCTTACTGGTGACATTTGAGGTCCCATCACAGTTTCAGCAGCAACCGGCCGAGTAACAATGTTCTTTGATGAACCACCAGTATTTTTCTTTGATTTTGGCATTTTGGTTTTCACCATTTTTTGAATTTGAAATAAAGAAGTTAACACAACCCTAGAATCAAACAAGCGAGAATTTGATGTTAAGAAATTTGGATGAAATTTGGAAATCAAGTGTGAGAGAAGAATGAGAAAACCCTAAGTCATGGTATAATAGGGAGAATTTTTCAAAATTGCACAATGAGTGAACAGTTAATTTGGGACGTGTGTAAAATAGTTACCAAAATAAAACTGATGATTGGCCATTATGGATATATAAAAAAAACTACCCTTAACTAGATATTTGAATTTTGAAAATATTCTCCTAAAAAGGCTATTTTATGGAAAATAGAAATTTTGAATTAGGAACATCAATTTTAAAAAAAAATTAGTATACAATAAGATTGGATACCATGAAAGATTCATCCAGATTTTTCTCAGTTAAAGATGATTGTGCTGCCAAAATTAGACTGTTGATTGAAAAATTCTACGAAAAGGCCCACACAAGATTAATGAGAATATTTTATGAGATAAAATTAAATCTTTTATTTATGAGCAAATTTCATCGTCCACAAATTATACAATCAGTCCAAAAATATCAAAATAAACAGGAATCTTCCAATCAAATATATGCACATAATTAGATTCAATTATTTTGTTAGATTTATAACGTACGTGTGTGATAGGACATACTAGACTAGTCAATCATAACTTGTCCCACTAAGTCAAATTGAACTTTGTCAAGAAGATAAGTACTGAGATGTATTTCAAACCAGTCATCATCTGAACAAATATCTTTAAATAGAAAAAAATATGTGCGTGCCAGACAGGAGTACCATAGTAATTGTTTTTTGAGTACTTAGAGTGTTGACTTTATTTATATATTTTTTGTTTTATCAAAGCACTGAATTTATAAAATCATGGAGTTAAATTTCTCACAGCCACAGAGGTAGCCCTTTTCTACATGATTTATGTTCATTATCAAGGACAGCTGCACGCATCTATGGTGGTAGCTCTCTCTTCTATAAAATTGTCTGTTTAACACAATAACATACTATAGTGCCGAGAGACATAGATATTGACCATATGTCCACAACAAAGTACGAAACTACTTTAAAGATAACAATCCAGTCAGTAGTAAGGCACAATCAAATAAGTCAATATGTTTTCAAAGTGTGCTTATCTGAGCATATTTTACCATAAGTATATAACCATACCATGCTGATTACTTAATCCAAGTAAATCTCAAAATTCATAGACCAATCATACATTTATATCATATGCTATTTGCAAGAACACTCCTCCCTCTTTTTTTTTTATTATTAAAAAAAACGCAAACAAACATGCATGATGAAATAAAAAACACTATTTCTACTAAGTAATTATTTTTTGAAAAATAAAATTAATGTATCAAGAAAATGCCCACGACCTTTCGTAGAGTCTCAAATCTAGCAGAATCTAAAGCCTTGGTGAACAAATCAGCCAATTGATACTCAGTTTGAATATGTTCCAAAGTAATTACTTTTTCTTCAACCAAATTTCTAATAAAATGATGTCTAATGTCAATATATTTGGTCTTAGTGTGCTCAACAGGATTTTTAGAAATATTGATAGCACTAGTGTTATCACAGAATATAGTAACAGAGTCCTGATCGATACCATAATCACATAACATTTATTTCATCCAGAGTAGCTGAGTGCAACAACTACCTGCAACAATATACTCAGCTTCTACAGTAGATAGTGAAATAGAGTTTTGTTTCTTACTTAACCATGCAATGAGATTGTTACCAATGTAGAAACATCATCCACTCGTGCTTTTCCTATCATCCATGTTTCCAGTCCAGTGAGCATCAATGTATTCTGTAAGATGAGAGTTTGTATCATTAGTATACCATAAACCAAAATCAAAAGTATAGTTAATATAGCGAATAATTCGCTTCACCGCTATAAGATGTGATTCTTTTTGTTTAGCCTGATAACGTGCACAAACTCCAACACTGAATGATATATCAGGATGGCTTGTAGTCAGATATATCAAACTGCCTATCATGCTTTTGTACAAGCTAGAGTCAACCTCCTTGCCATGGTTATCTCTGGAGATTTTCAAGGATGTGGCCATGGGAGTTCTGACTGACTTGGTTTGTTCAAGGCTAAACTTCTTCACCAGATTTTTTAGCATACTTGGTCTGTGAGATAAAAATTCCTGATCCAACCTTTGATCTGCAAATCTTAAAAGAAATTTAGTTCACCAACCATACTCATTTCGATTTATTTTGCATAAGTGTAGCAAACCCTTTGGATTTTGTTTCTAGTGAAGAACTAAACACAATATCATCGACGTAGATTTGTGCAACTGTTAATCCAGTTTTGAAATATTTGATGAATAAAGTTTTGTCAGCTTCTCCTCTCTTGTATCCTTGTTCCAATAAGAATATGGTCAATCATTCATACCAAGCACGTGGAGCTTGCTTTAGTCCATATAGGGCCTTTTTCAGTTTGAACACATGGTCGGGAGAACAAAGATCAACAAATCTCTTAAGTTGCTCAACATAGACTTGTTCATTAAGAATTCATTTAGAAAACTACTTTTGACATCCATTTGGTATTGAACCTCATTTGACATGCCACAAATAGTAAAAGTCTAATGGATTCAAGTCGA
Source organism: Forsythia suspensa (assembly GCA_023638005.1). Taxonomy (NCBI): domain Eukaryota; kingdom Viridiplantae; phylum Streptophyta; class Magnoliopsida; order Lamiales; family Oleaceae; genus Forsythia; species Forsythia suspensa. Next base: position 19,570,874 of record CM042669.1, read on the forward strand.
GCCACAAGTGAAAATGTTTCATCAAAATCCACTCTTTCTAGTTGAGTGTATCCCTGTGCAACTAAGCATGCCTTGTTTCTGACCATGTTGCCATGTTCATCTGATTTATTTTTGAATATCCACTTTGTCCCGATCACATTTGTGTCCTTTGGCCGAGGTACAAGTTCGCACACTTTATATATGTCAAATTGAGCTAGCTCTTCATACATGGCTAGAACCCAATTTTTATTAATAATTGCTTCATTTATATTTTTGGGTTCAATATGTGAAGTGTTTTCCAAGTTCATTAGTAAGCCTTCTCCTAGTCATCATACCATCTCCAGAATCTGAGAGAACATTGTCCAATAGGTGTGCTTTCTATATCCAAGAATGAGGTTGTCATGTTCTGTTCATTATTTGTATTTGGTATGTCAGAACGTCCAGGAGCAGGGGCAGAGGCACCAGAACTGGATGCTGGTTCATTCCGTCAGTTTATCACTATCTGGTGTAGGCATATGATTGTCTTGAGTATGTTGACGTCCAACAACCTGTTCTTTCAAAGTTTGAATATTAGGATCCTGTGAATAGGATAAAAAATCATCAGTGTCATCAATTTTTACATTGATTGATTCAATGATAGTCTGAGTACACATGTTATAAATTCTGTAAGCTCGACTGTTCTCAGAATAACCAATAAACACTTCCTCATCACTTTTTGAATCGAATTTATCCAAGTGTTCCCGATCATTTAACACATAGCATTTGCTATCAAATGTATAAAATTTTTTGAGATTCAGTTTTCTTCCTTTCCAGATTTCATAAAGAGTTTGAGTGGTTCTTGTTCTTAAAGATACACGATTCAAAATATAACAAGTAGTATTAATAGATTCAGCCCACAATTTAACATGAAATTTTTTATTGTTTAGCATTACTCTAGCCATCTCTTGTACATACCTATTTTTCTTTTCTACAACTCTATTTTGTTAAGGAGTTTTTGGAGGAGAGAATTCATGAAAATTCCATTTTGATAACAGAATGTAGCGAAATTAGCATATTCAAACTCCCTTCCATATCACTTCTAATCCTCAATATTTTTATTCCCTCAAAATATTTTTCTGCTGATAATTTTAGGTGCAAAAATTTAAATCTTTCAAAAACATCATATTTTTCTCTCAAGAAATATACCCAAGTATATCTAGAAAAATCATCCACGCAGACATAAATATATTTCTTTCTACCAATACTTTCAGTTTGAATAGGTCCCATCAAATCTATGTGAAGTAATTCTAAAATATTTGTGAGTATTTTTGGTTTGCTTACCTTTTAGGCACGAACCACACAATTTTTCATATTTTTCAGTAAGCTTAGGAACGCCTCGTACTGCATTTAATTTTGTTAGTCTCAACAAATCACTGTAGTTTAAATGTCCCAACCGTTTGTGCCACAACTCGGTAGAGTCAGTCTTTGAAAGATGACAAGTAATTTTGGTGTCAAGAACATAACATTTATCACTAGACCTAGTACCATGTAGAATGCAACTACCATCATATTTCAAGACTTTACAAGAATTTTTTGAGAACATAACTAAGTGTTTATCATCACAGAGTTGGCCTATACTAATCAAATTAGCTTTCAAACCTACAATAAAAAGAACTTCTTTTAACGGGGAGAATCCATCAATTAGAATAGTGCATACACTTTCAATTTTACCATGTGCTCCATCACCAAAAGTGACCAGACCACCTACATAACTCTTGTAGTTAGTTAGATAAGATCGATTACCAGTCATATGTCTAGATCAACCACTATCAAAATACTAAGAGTTAGGAATAAAAGTTCTATAAGCAACATCAACCATATAACAATTTAAATAACCATTTTTAATCCAAATTTGTCTTACTTTAGTGTTGCTATGGTGTCTCATTTGTCTACTAACCAAGATTTTACTATATAAACAATGAAAGGAGTCATGTCCTAGATTACCACAGATGCAACATTTTACAAAGTAATTTGATTTACCTCTCTATATTGAGAATTGATACATTGGTTGTATAACTGATGGCCGTGACTGTTTTTGAGTCTTTGCATTGGTCAGAACATGTATAGGTAGGTCAGCCTCAGTCCTGACAGCAATGTGAGCAGTTTTGTCCAAAAATATAGCAAACTGTGTTTCTTTGATGAAGTTGATCTGATTTTCAACTTTTTCTTTACCTTTTCTAACATATCCCAAACCTTCTTTGATGTTTAGAGTTCTTCCATAGCTTAAGATTTCACTCAAGCGAGAGGCTCCAATTGTTAGTTGTTTGACACTTTCTTTTGATTTTTCTAATTCATTAAGAAGATTCACAATTTGATTGTCCTTCTCTTTTAAGAGATTGGTTAGAATGTCATTTTTAGATTCAACTACTGCCTTATCGTCTTCCAAAAATTCCATCATGACATGAATAGAAAAATTCTTCTACTGTTCGTCTTTTAATTGTTTGTTCACACAGATGCAATTAGAACACGTAAGGTTTGATTCTTCAGATGTTGTAGTCAAGGAATCAGAACCTGTGGTCAATTTTTGCACAGAGTCAGTACCAAAATGTAAGTTTCCAGTAAGAGACATTACTTGATCATCAGTAGTTATGTTATCCTCGTCTGAATCTTTTTCATCATCTTGACTCCAAGTAATATTCATAGCCTTCTTGGTATAAGATTTCTTTAGAGTATTTGCACATTAAGAAGCAATGTGTCCAAAGCCCTCACACTCATGGCATTGAATTCGATTATTAGATCTATTCACAGATGTAATGGGCTATTTAAGTTTTTGCTTTTCTGATTTCTTTTTAGAAATTTTTAAATTGTTTGGTGAGCATGACCATGTTTTCATCAGTTTCACTTTCTTCACCATCAATCTCTTCTTCATCTTTTTCAACTTTGAAGGCAATACCAGATCCCTTTTTCTTTCTTCATCTTTTGTAGATGTAGTTCATATGTCATCAATGATCCCACCAATTCATCAACCTTCATTTTTTCAATCTCTTTACTTTTTTCAATTGTAGTTACTTTGGAGTGAAAATGATCATGCAATTATCTGAGAATTTTCTTTACAATTTTACTCTCTGAGTATTTCTTTCCCAAGGTATAAGTTGTATTGGTGATGTCACTGAGTTTTGCATAGAAGTTTTTGAACTGTTCATCTTCTCTCATGGCCAGTTGTTCAAATTCAAGTTTAAGAATTTGAAACTTAGATGACTTGATAATAGAAGTTCCTTCGCGAGCAATCTGTAAGATGTCCCAAGCTTCTTTAGCAACCTGACAAGTAGAAATCAAACGAAATTGGTTAGAATCTACGAAAGAGAATATAACATTTAAAGCTTTGGAATTCCAATTAGTACAATTAAAATCAATTGTAGCCCACTCGTCTGCCTTTTTCTCTCTTTCTACACCATTTTCAATAATGTTAGGAGTTTTATATCCATGGACAATAGAGTGCCAAACTATTTCATCAAGGGATTGGATATAAACTTGAATCCTAATTTTTCAATGGAATAATTAGTACCATCTAAAATCGGTGGTCTAAACGGAGCTCCGTCCATATCTAGGTTTCTTTGGAACGCACTTATAAAGTGTACCCTTTCTGATACCAATTGAAAGTTCTAAAATCTAGATTAATTAAATTAATAATAATTTTAATCTTAATTAAACAAGCAGTGGACAGATCGTAGTCAGAACTAGTGAGTGACAATGATAATAGTTCAGACTCGCACATCAGTGTTTCTTTACCTAATCTTGTTAACTGCAAAATTTAAAGAATTAAATACGAACACAAGATGTAACGTAGTAAACCCTGAAGGGAAACATCCATGGGCCTCAATGCCATGGTAAAAACAATCCACTAATAATCTTGTTCAAAAATACAATAGTATCGATTTTTATAATTTCACAAAATTAACAAAATAACAATCAAAAGAAAACAGATCAACTCTCTTTGATACTTTTTCTTCTGACTTGTTGATGAAGTAGAATCAAATCTATCGGTCTTGACTTTATCACCACTTCTCTATTGTACTTGACCGCACCACCACTTGGATTAAGAATTCCCGTTCTTAACTTCACGCCAAGTAGATTAAACAAGATATGGAATTGTTCCTTGAGCACCAATTTGTTTTTTATTCTTCAATGAGTTTGAAGAAAACTTTTTTGCTTTGAAACTTTAATCAATGAAGAATTGAGTCTTGTTGCTCTTCAATTTTGATCGACTATGAAGCTTATAGAACAAGAACATAATTTATGATTTCAAAGCTTTGATTCTTTATTGATTTGTACTCTTAGTTATAGTTAAAGTAGAAATCAAATTAAGAATTATTTCTTACCTAAAAATCTACAACAAGAATGGTAAGACAATTAGTAGAAAAAAATATATAGAAAGATATTCTAGATTTGTAGAATGAAGAAATCTAGGAAACTCAAGATTTATCTTTAAATATTTCATTCTTAAACAAATTTAGGAGAATAATAAAAGATCCTTTAATCTACAAAAAGAGCTATCAATAATATTCATGTGATCAGAATATATCGTGTATGAAAATAGAATAAAATCACAGCTTTACTGATCTAATCTTCTTACCAACGTAGTTAGTCAGAACTGGCGTTATCTAGACCAGTCATAACAAAAACATTGACATGCTTTTTTAACATTAAAAATCAGTTATATTAATTAAGAGAGCTAATATAAAAAGATGAAAAATATGACACATATTTTTCCAACACAACTCTTCATATCCAACGTAAAGGTTGCGCCATTAATACTTTCGTCAAAAGGTTTGTTATTTACGAAGGTCATCCTCGGTTGTGGAGCCTTGTCAAAGGTAAGAAACTTGATTAAATACATATTTTCACTAATCAAGATAACGCTTATGAAGAAGTCATACTTGAAACAAAGGAGAAGTCGGTTTCATTGATAATGATTGGAACAAATACAAAGACAAAAAGCATAAAAACACAAGTCTTATTTCCCAGCACTGCGTCTTTAGGGTCGGCACATGTGGACTCTTCTAGTACAGAAGTGAGGATGTGCTTTGGCAGCTGCTGAAATGCCCAAGTTAGAAGTTTCTGTAGGGGTTGCCAGGAAAATGAAAGATCCCACTTAGGGTGTACATATCAGATCTTCTCTGTCAAATGATCGTCCTCGGCTTCCATGAAGTGAGTCGTAAGGCACTTATATTCAGAGGTACCCAGAACTTATTCTTGAACAACCTCACTGCCATCGCCTCAGCTTCAGCTATTGAAGCTTTCAACGTTGCCAGTTGGTCAGAAGCCTCTGCCAACTGTTTGTCCTATTCAATGACCATAGCGTCAAAGTCTTAGCTTACCGAGGCTATAGTCCACTAGGCCACCGCGACCATTTTCTTGGCCTCTGCCACTTGGCACCCTGGGCCTCTAGAGCCCTCCTCTCAGCCTGTGTAGCATATTCTGTAGCAGCGTCGATCTTAATCTTCAAGACAGCCTCGTTTGAAATCAAGACTCCTACCTAGGTCTGCATGGCTTTTTTTTCAGAACCCAACTTAGTTTTAGTTGAGCCCATGGCCTGAAGGTCGTCAGATAGCTTCTTGGCTTTCGCCTCAGCCTGATCGAGTTTGTCCTTAAAGCCCCTAAGTGTGCTATTTAACTTGACATTCAGAATAAGGCTCTGCACCATATTTATGGTCCCCAGCGTCATCATATCCTCCATCGAGGCTTCCTCCGCTGCTTTCGCCCAAAGAGGAGACAATAACTTATGCATCGTTGTCGCCATTGTCGGGACCAAAGGTAACATCTCCAATACGGTGAGTCCAACTCGTTGCGATGGGCGCCAATGTTTATAGAAGTAGTACCTCCAATGCCTAGGCAATTCTTGCGCTAGGGCCTCCTTGAGTCCTCGTGAGAGCCATCGCCTCACCGATGATAGCTCTATTTTCTTCTACCGATGGGCATCCTCACTCGCAGTTTTCTTTCATTTGGCTTGTGTACATTTGGTAGGAGAGAGGACCGATCTCCTGGCTGGATAGTGGTGGAGGTACACCATCAGTCGGTGTGGTAGCAGAAAACGATTGAAGTGGATGTGATGACTGAGGCAAATGAGCAGATGGAAGTGGAGAGACACAGACTGAAGTAGAATAGCCACCAATATCTCTGAAGGCAGAGGAGGCGGTGTGTCCTCTTCCTCATCTATGGAATAGACCGGGATGTCACGGAAGGTATACTTGGCAGCACAAACACAAAAGGAATTAGTACGAAATTAAAGCAAAGAAATGGATAAAGGGCTATCACAAAACTTACCCATCAAATTGTATTAAACTAGGTATGTGTCATCTTGTAAGAGGCTGCCCAGGCTTCTAAACTCGGTCAATAAGCCTCAGATGGTGGGCCACTTCGTCCTAATCTCTTATTGTTCTTCTCTCAAAATTGGGGGCTTCCCACAAACTGCACACAAAAACAAAAAGTCAGGTTACTCGATAGAACGTCAAATCCAAATGAGCTAAACGTACCCAAGGTACCAAGACGACGAGGGATATAGACGTTGGGCAGAAGATCATCTGGCCTGAATTCCCAACTCCCACCAACGAAGAAGAAAGCCTCATTCCAACTTAGGACCTTATTGGGGCTGTTCGTGGCCGTCTCCCAACCTTGTCTTGGTCTAGGAGACCTGTTGTACCACCCTTCTGGACTTACATGGCCGATAAATGGTCTCAAAGACCTTCGTTGGGAGATCTCCACCAGCATTTGTTACCATTCACAACAGGAATGCCGCCACCATTTAACCCCAACCATTGGGTGTAATTTAGCATGGGGCAAGGTAAAAATCTCAAAGGACCTCACAAAAGAAAGGGTGGAGGGCCAATCGAAGACCCTGTTGCATCGCCGATTCATAAATGGTGACATAGCCTTCTAGAGGATCGTCGGCCCGTTCATGGAAATGAGGTGCTCGGAGACTGACCGAAGCTGGAATGACATAGGCCAGCCGCATAGCCTCTAGGTCTATCTCCTTTATTTTTCTTTGGACCATCGTGGCAGCATTCGCTGACAAAGTAAGTTCGTCATCCAATAGGCAGGTTGCAGAGGCATCCCTCTGGCCTAGGGAATCCCTCATATTCTCTTCTTTACCTTTGTTTTTGGTTGAGGCTACGCCTTTCCCGATGGTGAACAGTCAACAACGCTTGTAGGTGAGAACATAATTCATTGCACAAAATATCAAACAGAATATAATACGTGCAGTACGTCAAAACCAGACATAATATAAATGCACATAAAACTTGTCTTAAGATTGTTGGAAAAACTTGGGGCATATAATTATTATTCCATTTTAACAACTTTTTAGTGTGCAAAAAATTAGACAGAGTTTTGACTCACTAAAACAAAGAAATGTAAAAAGAAGAAATGAAGAATGAGGTTTTGATCGAGGCACAAGTTGAAGTCGATCGAGGCAAAAGTTGAAGTCTCTTTTATGAAATTGGACTAAAACTGAACTTGTAGAATTTTATTTGGACTCTAATAATATATGCAAAAAGTCCGTGCAAGTTAAAAGAATGTAATATTTCTCACATCCTTTGTAAGAATTAATGTTCAATGTCCAATTAGTTGTGTCGGACTTAATTATTTATTATACCAAATTAGTTAATTAGATTAATTAATTGGATCTGTTAGTTGTTGGCTAACAAAGTTCTAATAAGACTAGAATACACAATTCTAGCAAGACTAGAACTAGGGTTAATGCTGCCTATAAATACTATGGCTACAATAGTTTATGTAATCAAGTGAACTCGTCTTCATTGCTTGCTAGCATAAGCAAGAGACATCATCCAATACAATTATTCTCAAAGTTCCGCTTTAATCTGTTCTTGATGGTGGAAGTTCATTTCCATTCTTACTGTGTGGATTACCATTGGAGGCTGGACAATTGGACAGCTGTGGTATTGAAGATTGTACATCCAACTAATCTAATAATCAGATTCCACTATGTTCATCGAGGTAAACTTTTATCACAAAGTCTATCTAAGTACAAGGTTGATCCGCTTATATGAATTACAGATTTATTTTTTGCTATGCATGTATACGTCAATATTACAATTGTATCAAAGCCTACCTTGTTACTTGTTAGAATTTGTTATACTGCTTTGATGAATAGAACAATAATTGTTATTGGTGTATTAATTTGATTTAAGTTTTGACCGTATAAGATATAATTGTGAATTTTTGAAAAAGGAAAAATTTGAAATTGGTTTTGGATTTGTTTAGAACGGGACGTATGAATCGGATGGAAGCGATCATTTGTTGGCGCGTGGCGCTCTACCGATAGAAAGAGATGTACCTTTCGAAGATGCGATGAGCGCCGCTGCGAGAATCGGCGATCCTTTGCTACCTCTTATTGCGTCGAACAACAGCGAAAGCGGTAGTGGCCGCCGGTGTTGGACACCGACAGATCTATTGCCATCGATTGAAATGCGGCGCCTGGTTGTGCTGGCACAGCTAGGTCGAAACCCTTTTGTTGGCTAGATTTGGGGATGAGAGCTTATGGGGCAATTTTGAAAATTATATGGAAGCCCTCCTAATTTCAAAAGATGAAAGGAGTCTCCGATGCAATTTCTAAAATTGCATGGCAAGGGCCCAATGTTTTAAAATTATAAAAAGGACAAGAAAGTTCATTGATTTTCTGAATGAAGGACTGACTGTGCAATTTCAAAAATTGTCTTCAAGTTTTAAAAGAAACAAATATCTTAAATACAATTTTGAATTTTTTGGAAAAATTGTAATTATTAATTTTTAATGCTGGTCAAATATTCTTTATTGAATAAATTTCTTTTAAACTATATTTTGAATTTTTACCGAATTAAATTTTGAACTCATTACTTTTTAAAATTGTAAATTTGACACTATACTAATTTTATCTTCAATTTAAGGTATGACTTTAACTTTGGAGATAAAATAATTTTTGAAAAATCCAATTTATTAATAAAATTAATTGATTGATTGGATTAATTGCTTAATTTTATTGTTGAAAATTAATTAATTAATTAATTAGATTAATTATTTAACTCTGTCTAGTCCGTTCTGAAATATCTAAATGGTTTAGACTTATACTCAATGCTACAAATTTAGATATTAAAATAGATGTTTAGTGGATGATTATGGACTCGAGCCATGTGATTGGTTTTATGGTTAATTTATTTTTGTTGATTGTTGGTTGAGCTTGCTAGTCTATTATTTAATTAAATGGGATTGCGAACATATTGTTTATTTAATTGATTTTGCTCTCTTTATTTAATCTGGGCATGCGTGCCAACTAGTCTATGATACAAGTTACAGTTGGGCCACAAGGAGGCAACTAGTATAGGATACAGATTGTAGTAGGAGATGAAGATGATTACATTTAGCATTCGATGAACGAATGCAACATCCCCTAGGAATTGACCGACTAGTCTTTCTTTTGGCTCAGGAAAATTAGATAGATAATTCCATAATCATCAATATTTATTATTATGTATGATTGATTTCATGTTTGATGTTAGTTAATATACATAAATATGATGAGACAAATCTCTCTTTACCAAATTATTAAATTTGTTTTAAATAGTTAATACAACGTGCCTTCCATTGTTATAGTGAAAAACCATAGTCCATTATCGATGTTAGTTTGTTGAGTCGCTCAAGACTGCTTGCTCATGGATATGTTTATCACTATGAAACATTAGATGTTTCTGAATAATTGGTCGAATTTAACTAGAATTTTATATTTTTTTAGTCCCTCAAGAAAATAAAATTTTATGCGCACAATCAAGTAAAAACACATAAGATGTGTGCGACAATAAGTTGTTTACTTGATGATCTAGAAGTCATATAGAGATGGATTGATAGCAGTACCTGGATGTTTTATTATGGCTTGTTGAGTCACTCAATGTTCTAATAAAATAAAAGGGATCCTAGCCCACTAAGAATCTAACTCGGTTTTATTGATTAATGTTTAAGGGTCATTAATTCAATTTAAATAGTGAGAGTATAATTAATTTAATATAAGTCCATAATTAATATTCCATCTTATTATTTCAGTATTGAATCATGAGTAACCACATGAGTTTGAGAGGCATATTGGATGCCAACAAACTTACTATGCCAAATTTTTTGGACTGGCATTGTAATATGGGAATTGTTCTCAAGCATACAAAAAATTAGATATGTTATTGAGCATCCAATGCCAGAAGCTCCTACTGAGGAAGCTATGCCTGGGGAAGTACAAACTTACAATAAACACATCGATGACGATAATACTACGACATGTGTGATGCTTGCAGCTATGTCACCTGAGTTACACTACGAGAAATTTATGTTCCGCATACAAAAAAAATTTGTAGGGAAAGGTTATTTTTTGTGGGGAAAAACCTTTCCCGACGAAATTTTTTTGTAGGGACGTTTGTGGGGCAAACATCGTGGAGAAAGGTATAAGAAGACAAATGGTCGAAATTTGTGGGCTAAAGTCTTTCCCTACAAATCCTTTAGAGACGAATACAATTTGTCGTCAAAGTTCTTTCTCGACAAAATTATTCGTCTGCTAAAGTTACTTTTGCCCACGAATCAGTTTGTGTAGGCACAAGTCAAAAATTATTTTACGGGCTAAATCGTAGCTTTCCCTACAAATAAATATTTGTGTCAAAAAAAATTTGTGGGCAAAGTTCTAATTTTTTTCTACAAATGATATTTTGTGAGGAAATGTGGGCTAAGTGAATTATTTTTTCCAATAATTATAGAATTTGTAGGAAAATTATGTATTTTTATATATTTAATTTTTTATTTATATTATATAATTTTTTTTTACATTATTGAAAATAATACAACGATGCACAAAGACAATAAATTAAATTAAAACCTTTATAAATACCAATCAATACAACATTGAACCCAAAATAATGTACCAAAATACAAATAAAAACCGTTCACTAAGTATATATGATTACATCTAAACTCAAAAAGAATTTAGTAAATATGCTCTCTATCTATTATAATGCATCTAATAAAAATAAACATAACTCTTCATCCTATTTTTTAGATATACTACTCATCCTCACCAAGGTTGTTCTCCTTAGCAAAGCCGTTCTCTTCATCTCCAATGGCATCATCTTCTACTGACAATGGTGTGAATGGTGGTAAAACAAAACCAGGAACTTGTCTACATAGTTGTTGCATAGAATGATACCAAGACTCAAGTGTAGAATTGAATTGTTTTCCAACAACATTCAACTTGCTTTTCATTCTTTGTTCTATTTCAGTTTGAAATGCATCGCAGCTTCCTTTCTTTTTCGTAGCGCGTTCTTCCAACTCCTTTTCCATTAGGCGCACATTGGAAAAATTATCAATGTCTCGAATACGACTATCTCCCAACCCACAAATTTGACGTCCAGGCTTCACACCTAGAACGGACATCATAATTTTCAATCCATCGCATCTGGATCGTCAACAGGGATCTCCTTCAAAGGAGTATCCTCAAGAAGTTGTTGCTCATTTGCCCTTTCTACAAGATATTCACAAGCTTTAGCAAGCATCTCATCCTACAACAAATTAACCATCCAGGCATCTATATAACCTTAGTAAACCATCCAGGTGTGAATTTCAACTCACAGATATCACCATTAAGGACCTTACAAATATCACTGTTAAGCACAAATCAATAAACCATCCAGACATGAATTTCAACTCACAAATAAAACTATTAAGCACCCTACACACAATTGCAAATGCAATTAGGCAGACACCATGAATAATATTTTATTGGCTCATTGATTTTTTACTTCATATCCTTTTCTTTACCGCAATTCTTCCAATCAAAGTTATCTTTGAAGGTCTAATTATCTAGATGAAATTTGACTAGGACAAATTGATATCATGGAAAACTACCACATATCTTTGACAATTGAGTTGGCGAAATTCAAGAAGTACATGAATAAAAATGCAAGTTACTGGACTTCATTTATAATCAGATTTTATCATAAAAAAATGGAAATTGAAATAATCTGGAATTCAACAACTTCGTGATAACAACATGATTAACGAAACTAAGGATTAAAGATGGTTGTCTTCAGGTTTTCTTAAGTTCCTAAGTTCTTAAACCTAATTAACAACCTAACAATTCCTAAGTTTTCTTACAGGCAAATATGGTGTCTTCAAGTTTTTCCTTTAAATCAAAACTAAGGTTTCTCTCCAGTTTATCTGTTTTTGCCATTTTTCAAAAGGGTTTGGGGATTTTTTTCAAAAGGATTAAAGAGGTTATATGGTTTAGAATTTGATCCTCCAATATTGAGCCTACATGCATGATAAAGAAAACCAAAATTACAGAGTATGGTGTTTCTTACATGTTGAGCCTTAGCTGCACTATCAGTCCAAAGCTTGTTCTTTCTTGCATAAGCGAACTCAAAGGTGTCTACTTCAGGAAACTTCGAACCATCCTAATAGTGAAAAAAAAATTATGTTTCAAGCAATATATTCAAGTTCTCAACAAATCGAACTAATTAAGTACATGTTTATAACATATAAATTCATTACCACTGCCATCTCCTCCACTATGTATGAGAGAACCAGTACGATGATTATACTTTTTCTTTGACCGATTTTCTATGTTTGCCAATGATGCCTTCTATTAAGGGAAGAATATAAATATTACATAACAAAATGAAGAGTAAAAACAACAAACTAGAAAATGACTATACACAATAAATACCCTGAACTTATCAGAGTTGAAATGATTACACAGTTCCACCCATTGATCTACACCTCTATCAAGCATTTCCAAAGGTGGGTTTGCTAATGCAACCTCATGCGTCTTGCGCAACTTATAGTATGTACTCAACTCAGCCTTGAACTCTCTATATCTTCCATTGTATAGTCTATTAACATAATTCATCAATCTCGAGTCTTTCGAATCTATCTCAAAGTTCTTCTGTAATTGTCATAATTAAAAGAAAAAAAATCACAAAATAAAAAAAAAACATAATGACAAAGAATAGCAACATATACACCCACACATGTTTACCATGATCTCATCCATAATGTCCTTTTTCTCACTTGAAGATATGGTCCTCCAATAACATGTATTCATTGGGCAATGTGACCGAATGATGGCTCCGATATCATGAACTAGCAAACTATGTACTCTAGAACTTGTTGCTCATCTACTCACTGAGTTGTTTAAAACTCAAATTTTTTCTTGAGTCGTATGCACGATACAAGAAGTCTTAATTTGTTTACATGTCCCTCGAGTAGGAACATCATCAGGAGTCCTTGGCAAGCGTCCCACACCTATAACTGCAAAACCAATAATATTAATGGGAAACATGTGCAGATGGGGTGAAGATTGGGTGAACATATATCATTTTTAAGTAATGAAAACGTGAATTTAGTATATTCATCCTCTATTCCTATTCCCTATCTCATGAAATACTTTTTCTGGATAATTTGGTTCAATAGGCTATATAATAAGTTTAAAAACTAATTTAAAAATTTGACGGCATTTTCACCAGTTGTCTTATGCACTCTCATAAGTGACTTTAATATTGTGAATCTGTGAGGACGCAAATATCTAAAGACAAACTACTGCAATACTATGACAAACTAAGTACATAAATCCATGGCCCTTTTACTTCAAAGATATTAATTCTTGAAGAATATTAGCTAGAAAATAGGAAATTTATGAAGAGGACACACCTCTCGATCAACACCGGGCATTTTCCTTCTTTATAATAAACAATAAAAAATCCAACTATCAAACACTATTGGCCTATTTAATATTTACTTGGTCAAACCTCAAAGCACATACAACTGCTTGCCTAGTCCTTTCGGGTTGTGGGAATACATTGTGGCTATGACCAAAAGTATGCAAACACTTGATTCAAAAACCTTTATATATAATGTTTGGTTCATAATTTCAAATTTCACATTTTTCTATATTCTCTCTTATAAGTAAATCAAACAATGACAACTTACACAAACCATGTGTACGTCTAGAAATGATAGTTCTCATCTTAGTTTTTTATCTAAAGAAAACAAAAATTAGTTTCCCTCTTATAATTGTCATACATGTGTCATGAACCGACCTCCAAGCATACAACGAATAAAAAAAAATTCTCACCATTTGTTTTGGGTTAACTCTATTAATATCTTTATGTATTTTTTTCTCTAGTAAATGAATGACTTTTTGCTTGTCAAATTGAATGATCTTTTACTTGAGATCAATTTTATACTTGCAATGAAGGGCCGATGCTTGGCTCACAATTGGTTTTCTGCAAGTCTTCTGATGAGTTTACTAAAAATATAATTGAAATTTATGGTGATCCTTAGATTTATGACTATTGCAATATAATTAGAACATATATTTATACATGAATTCTATGCAAGAAATACTTGATGGTTAGGTCTCCATATGCATACTAGACACGAACACCCATTAATATCAGATATTCAATAGATGATCTAACTTAAGTAATACATATAGGATTCTAAACATATGGATTCTAAAACATATGAGATTATAAATGGACATGTAATACAATAAGAGTTAATATAGAATAGTACCCGAGTCTTGTTCACAACCTGGGTGACGAGAAGGTGGCCGATCAAGATTATCGCCGGAGGGTCCATATTGTGCACCTTCATTAGGAAGAGTCCTCGACGGTGCCTCAGGGTGTGTATGAGTACAAATAGTCTCAATTAAAGGAGCAGTGCAAGTGACAATTGTTTCAGTGGTTGACTGAGTCTCAATTTTGTGAGTTGAAGGTATAGAAGTATTGGGGGATTGAGATGTGTGAGACAAGAAGGTACTACCCTATTGGCTTGCAACGAATGTCGCAACGAAAGAGGAGCTACAAACCTATTCGTGGACGTGCTATTAGATCGTGACGTCTGAGGTAGTGGAGGCATTTTTGTGCTCATCACTCAGGACATCTTAGGCGTTGGAGATACATGTGAACTGTTGGTACGTTTCTTATGACAAATCAGATTCATCTGCAATAAAACCAAATAATAATTAAACAATTAACATTGTATTATACCAAAAGAATGACTAAAATAAAACTAGAGAACAAAACATAATAAAAATTATTATACAGTAACATTGAAAAAAATTACTACATATCATCCTCAAAAGAAGAAATGGTCTTACTATTCAAAATCACTGTTGTGAAGACTACGTTCACTAATTTTCTCAACCGAATCATCATCATCATGTCCATCACTTTCGTTATCTGTGTCTTCATCATTTCTTCTAAGAGATGATAGATAATTCGTTTCTGGATTAATCGAAACGGGTGGAACATCATCTACATGAAACATTGTTTGAATAACATCATAGTTTCGAGCTTCAACCATATTCGGTACATCTGAAAAAGAAGTCTCTTAATATGCTACATCATTATTGTCATCATTGTCATTATAAATCTCCTTCTGTGGTATATTGTATATGTTCATGTGATCCATATTTTGAACTACTTTCCAACCACCACCTGCTTTGGGGTCATTTACGTAAAACACTTGTTTTGCCATTGTTGCAAGAATGTAAGGATCACTATCATACCACCGAGTACTAGATAACACAGATATTAAGTGGTAGTCACGTTTAATTGATCCCATCCTATGAGGGTTTGTATTAAACCAATGACACTTGAACATAACAACCTTGTAGCGTTGCCTATACAGCAATTCAACCACGCTTATCAACTTTCCATAGAAGTCTACATCATCAGTATCATGATTTTCTAGTACAAAGACTCCACTATTTTGCGTGGTCAACTTATCATCTCGTTCTGCAGCTACAAACTTTACTCCGTTCACAATACAACCTTGGTATGTTTCAGCTCAAAGAGGACCTCTTGCTAACTCAAATAGCTCATCATTGTACAAAGGTGATTTTGCCTCCCCTAAACTTCTCACCTAATTTTAGATTAAATAATCAAGATAAATTAAAATTAATAAGATACATGGAAAATTGTGGAGCTCATTACAACTAGAAAATGACTTACGCGTTCACGAAACCAATTAGGAAACAATGTTCTATGCCTTGTCTATACGTTCACACTACTTTTGCTTTTCATCATTTCATCATGCTCCCTACACAGCAATCGAATGTATACACTACATGTACATAGGACATGCATATATATATATATATATATATAGTTACTTGAACCAAATGTAGAGGTAGTGTACTTACATTTGGAAAGGAAGAACCTCGTCATAGTTGTTCAATATGAACCATTGAGCAACCTCCATGTCATCATTCGTGAATGGAATACTTGAACTACTCATAAATGGTCGTGCTACTTGGGAAAAAACTAAAAGTTTCTCTTGTTTAGAAACACCATCAAAGTTTCTTTCAGGTCGATTAAAAGGTGACTCAATATTTCGAAGGTACATGGCACAAAAAGTGAGAGATTCATGTGCAACATATGCCTCTGCAATCGACCCCTCAGGTCGAGCTCGATTTCTTACATATTTTTTATACGTGCCCAACATTCTACAACGCAATAAACATTGTAAGACATGTTGCTTAACTAGTTAGCAGTAATTTAAAATAAATGATAATTAATAAACATGTACCTTTCTATTGGGTACATCCACCGGTAACTCACACGACCTACTAGTTTTGCCTCTTCGGGCAAATGCACCATTAAATGGATCATTGAAACAAAGAAAGCCGGTGGAAATATTTGTTCAAACTTGCACAATATGTACACAATATCATCCTCCAACCTCTCAATGTCCTCCATACGTAATGTTTTTGCACATAACTGTTGAAAAAACAGGATAACTGAACAATCGGTTCAACCACTTCCTTCGGTAAATATTTTCGAATACCAACAGGAAGTATGCGCTAGAATAATACATGATGATCATGGCTCTTCAATCCAGAAATTTTGCCAGTTTCGACTGCCACATTTCTAGAAATATTAGCAACATAGCCATCTGGATATTTTACAGATTTCAAAAATTAAAAGAAATCTTTCTTTAAATTTGGCTTCATTGTGAAAAATGGATGGCTCTTAACCCACTTATCCCCATTCCAATTTAACCATAAAGACTTCTTTATTCCAAGGGCTTCCAAATCTTGGAGAGCCTTGACTGTGTCTTTAGATTTTCCCTCTATACCCAATATCGTGCCAACAATAATGTCACCAACATTCTTCTCAACGTGCATTACATCTAGGTTATGTCTAATTTTTAACTTTGACCAATACTCTAGCTCAAAGAATATACTCTTTTTAGTCCAATTCCGTTCCTCATGTGTCCTCTTCCTATTTTTGTTCGGGTTATTAGGATGTTTACCAATCTGACCAAAGTTTATGTTCTCTACTTGAGACAAAATGTCATCACCAGATAATTGCCTAGGTCTCGCATGGAATTCATTTTTTCCATTAAAGGACTCCATAATTGTGCACCATACATGATCCCATGCCATCCATCGTCGATGTCCCATATAGCAAACCTTGTCACTAAACCATTCAGATGTTCCATCGTCATTACATCCAGGGCATGCATTATAACCCTTAGTACCCCATCCGGATAAATTCCCATAAGCAAGAAAATCATTAATTGTCCACAACACAGCAGCATGCAAGTTAAATGTAGAATTAGTCCCTTTATCATATGTACATACACCTATTTCCCATAACTCTTTTAGCTCATCAATTAGAGGGCGCAGATAAACATCAATGTCCTTACCAGGTTCATGCTTGCCAGGAATTAGTAAGGTTAGCATGGTAAATTCCTTTTTCATGCACATCCAAGGAGGCAAATTATAAGGAACGACCACCACTGGCCACATGCTATATGGTTTGTTCATATTCCCAAAAGAGTTAAAACCATCAGTAGCAAGGCCCAATCTTATGTTTCGTGGCTCTGCTGCAAAATTGGGATACATCTTATCAAATTCCTTCCACGCAATTGTGTCTGCTGGATGCCTCATTTCACCATCATCAACTCGTCCATCTTTGTGCCATTTCATATCTTTGGCCGTATGCATTGACATATATAGCCGTTGTAATCTCGGCTTCAGTGGAAAATAACGCAACACTTTTTGAGGAATCTTTTGTGTATCTCCTAAACTATTTTGATACCTCTGTTCATTACAAATAGGACATTTATCTAACCCTTCATTTTCCTTGTAAAATATAACACAATCTTATTTACATGCATGGATTTTTTCATAGCCCAGTCCCAAATCTTTCAAAACCTTATGAGCATGTCGATGAGTAGAAGACAAATGATTCTCTTTTGGAAGCATCCTTTTCAAGATGCTCATAAGCTCATCGAAGCATTTGTTGGTCATTAAATTCTTTACTTTCAATTGCATCAATTGCTGTTAGTACAGAGAAATTTTCGCAACCAGGATAAAGTTCTTTTTGTGCTTCTTTCAATAAACGTTCATACTTATCTATATCTTGCCTATGCATGTTCGACATCATTGTCACCCAATGTATCATCATCAAGCAACACATCATCTTCATCTAAAACATTCTGCTCGTGATGGTGTGAGGCATATGGATACGCATATTTGATTATATCCATTACTTGATCATTATCACAATCAATATCATCACTCGGAGTCGAGATGGAAAACATGTTAGCGGTGGAAGAACTTGATACAGCTCTCAATCATTCACCGTGTCGAGTCTATTTAGTGTAGTTGTATGACATTCCATACATGATCAAGTGTTGTCGAATTTCACTAACTGGCCTCCAATTGCAGTTATTACACTTCTGGCACGGGCACTTGGAATGACCTCGATGATTCACATGATTTCTTGCAACTATAATAAAGTCTTCAATTCCCAATAAATATTCAACACTAATTCTATCTGGATTACGTAACCAATTTCTGTCCATAGTATAGTTGCTATAATGAACCCTAACATGGACATATAGAACATAAGAATATATACCAACATAACATAAATTTGACATAAAATTCATTAAAAAGATGCATGCAACATTTTATCCTTTGATATAAATTACATAGAATTCCATAAGCCAAAAATTTATCCTGATTACATAAAATTCATTAAAAAGAAAGATTTTGGTGTAGAGGTATAACGATGATTACTATCACTATGTAATACTTGAATTATATGAACTTACCTTGGTGGAATTTGAATTGAAGAAAGCTCTGCAATCCAAATTTTTTTCCACAGCTCCTAAAAGAGAATGAGAACAACAAGTGATATCAAGTTAAGGAATTTTCCTTTTCCAATAAAAATTGCTTTGAAACCTAAATTCAAGCTTATTTAGATATAATAAAGTTACCAAAAAAATGTCTTAAAAGGATAATTGATTTAACAGATTACAATATTACATAAATAAGTTAATTTTCTATCATATTTACTTTAATAAAACATCCAAAAAATAATATGAGAAGGCATTCCAAATCATGTTAACTATATATTTAAATATTTTCTTGTAACTTAAGCTTTAGCACAATCTCAATGTGGGATTTTAATCTTGCTACATTTGGTTTATTAGCCATAGTAGTTAGGATATAATTGTACTTTGAAATTTTTTTTTTTTGGAGAAAGGGGGGAGGGAGACTCTGAACATAGATTACATTAGAGAAATTCCCTTGTAGTTAATTGCAGGGGAGAGTATTTTGTGCACAACTCAAAAGTGATGGAGCTATAGATGGTTAAAAACAGCAGGGTAAACTAAAAATCAATTTACCCTAAACCTTACTTATGCACAAATACCTAAGTTCTTACATATCAAATACATCCGTATCAAATTTCTCAACTTCACTTTAGCAATATTCTAGCTCTATCATGTTCAATTTCCTAACATCATAACCACCAAGACAAGAAAACTAGCTACTACAATTCATCACTTATACATTGTTCTGCAAAAAGCTCAAGTTATCAAACTCTTTGACAGGTTATATATTTGTAATCCTCATCATCATTAATAATACATTTTGTAATCCTCATCATCATTAATAATGCATTTTGTAATCCTCATCATCATTAATAATGCATTTTGTAATCCTCATCATCATTAATAATACATCGCATTTCATTTGACATTTACAATTTTATAACCTGCAGACCATATTGTGGATTATAGAATCAAATAATCATCATAGGCACAATTAATCTAATGTTGTATGGAACATTAGATTAATGTAATCTGAACATAGATTACATTAGAGAAATTCCCTTGTAGTTAATTGCAGGGGAGAGTATTTTGTGCACAACTCAAAAGTGATGGAGCTACAGATGGTTAAAAACAGCAGGGTAAACTAAAAAATCAATTTACCCTAAACCTTACTTATGTACAAATACCTAAGTTCTTACTTATCAAATACATCCGTATCAAATTTCTCAACTTCACTTTAGCAATATTCTAGTTCTGTCATGTTGAATTTCCTAACATCAGAACCACCAAGACAAGAAAACTAGCTACTACAATTCATCACTAATACATTGTTCTGCAGAAGGCCCAAGTTATCAAACTCTTTGACAGGTTATATATTTGTAATCCTCATCATCATTAATAATACATTTTGTAATCCTTGTCATCATTAATAATGCATTTTGTAATCCTCATCATCATTAATAATACATCGTATTTTATCTGACATTTACAATTTTATACCCTGCAGACTATATTGTGGATTATGGAATCAAATAATCATCATAGGCATAGTTAATCTAATGTTGTATGGAATTCCTTAGGGCTAAGCTTAGTAGCAAAGGGATATCCTTTCAAACACAATTTAAACAATGAAAAGCAAAATACTTGATTGAAAAATCCCAATTTTTTTGATGAAATATTCTTTATTTGAGAGAAATAATAAAAATCAATATATGCCCATCAAAAGGAAGATTTCAAACATAACTTTCTCTTCTTTGGACTGGGAAACACAGCGGTGCAGCTTCTGCAGAACATAGAGTCAGAGTTTTGGGCTTCACATATTCTACAGAGAGAGATACGGGATTTCTAATTACATAAAAAAATTTTAGAAGGGAATTAATTTGGTATAATTGTTGGGGCTTCAGCAGGCAGGATTTTTAATTAGGTAGAAAAAATTAAGGAGGGAATTAATTTGGTGGTTTGGGTCTTCATCTTCTATAGAGAGGTAGGTATTTTAATTGGTATAATTGTTTAAAGATGAAGGCGCGCCGCGGCAGCTTCCCATTTTTTTTCCTTACAAATATTGAATTTGTGGGCACTAAAACATAAAAAAAAAGTGGAAATTTTTTTCGTTTATTATTAGCCTACAAACAGATGAATTTTTTTTGTCGGCCAAAGATACATCTTACCTGACGAATTTTTTGTCGAGAAAAATACACATATTCGTGGGGACAAGTCCTCTCATTTTAAAAATTTTGGAACAAAACATAACCCTACAAAAAAATCGGTTTGTGGGGAAAAGTTAATTCCGTGAACAAATCTCAATTTGTCTGCAGAAATTTTGTGCAGAAATTTTGTAGGGAAAGTTTATATTTCTTGTAGTGTTACAAGAGCAGCACGAAGGTATGGATGCTCATACCATTATAATTCATTTCAAAGAGTTGTATGATAAACAGGCACGCACTGAATGGTATGAGACATCCAAAAAGTTATACAGATGTATGATGGCAGAAGGATCTTCAGTCAGTGCTCATATGCTGAAGTTGATTGGTTATATTGAAAAAATAAACCAATTGGGTTTTGCCATGGACCACGAGCTGAGTATTGACTTGGTTATACAATCCTACTTGATAACTTTTCACAGTTCATTATGAACTTCAACATGAATAAGATTCAATGTACCATGTTTGAGTTGCTGAATATACTGAAAATTGTTGAGCCCCATATAAACAAAGGAAAGGGGCAAATTTTGGCCATTGACACTTCTAAAGGCACTAAGAGGAAATAAAAAAGGACTTTTCAAAAAGGATCCAAGAAGGCCAAAATATACTGAAAAATAGTCAAAGTAGACAAGGACAAATCCAAGTCTGATGATCCATGTTTTAACTGTGGAAACAAAAGGCATTATAAAAGGAACTGCAAGATAAAAAAGAGATAAAACTAACAACTCATATCTTTGGCATTGCATACTTGGTCACATAAATAAAAAATGTATCACCAAGTTACATAAAGATTGATACTTAGATTCAAATGATTCTGAATCATTTGATAAGTGTGAATCATGTCCATTGGACAAAATGACCTAGACCTCCTTTTCTGGAAAGGGAGTCAGAGTTACAGATATTTTGGGTCTTGTATATATTGATATGTATGGACAAATTTCTACAAATTATATAGATGGCTTTACTTACTTCATCACATTTATAGATGATCATTCTAGATATGATTTCATCTTCTCGATAAAATTCAAGCGTGAAGCTATTGAAAAGTTCAAATAATTCAAGCAAGAAGTAGAAATGCAAACTGAGAAAAATATTCTAACACTCAGATCTTATCGAGGTAATGAATATTTAAGGAGTAAGTTTTTAGACTATGTAAGAGGGAATGAGATTCTCTCGTAGTGGACTCCACCGTATACACTACAATAAAATGGTGTATCTGAAAGAAGAAACCGCACCTTACTTGATATAGTGTGATCAATAATGAGCTACGCAGTTCTCCCAAATTTTTTTGGAGATATGCACGTAACACTGCATGTCACATACTAAACATTTTCCCATTTAAATCGATCAATAAAACTCATACAAGTTATTGAAAAGAAAAATATCCAAACTTTCATACATGAAGGTTTGGGACTGCGACGCTTATGTGAAGTGCATTGAATCGGACAAGTTATGAACTAAATTCAATAAATGTTTATTTGTGGAGTATTCAAAAGAAAATGCTGGATACTATTTCTATAATCCCATCGAGATGAAGGTCATCGTATTAAAACATGTTGTATTCTTGGAGAAAGAAAGAATTCTTAAAAAGGATAATGGGAGCAAAATAGATCTTGAAGAGGTTCAAGAAACCATAAATGAAATTGACCAATTAGGTTATCCAATGGCTGAGCTTGCATCTGATGAGGCACAAATTGGGAAAAGAAAACTTCCAGTTCTCAAGGACACGCCATATATGTGTAAGTCGAGCTGGGTCATTCGTTCTCTACAGAGATGTGATCTCTTGATTACTAGTAATGTATTATTAATCGAAGAAGATGAACCTACCACTTATTTAGAATCGAAGTCAAGTATTGACTGAAAAAGATGGCGGGAAGCCATAGAAACCGAGATGAACTCCATGTACAAAAACAAGGTTTGGACCTTGGTTGACATGGATGTAAAATCTATATGCTGTAAATTGGTTTACAAGAAAAAGGTCGACATGGATGGTAATGTTCATACTTACAAAGAAATATTGGTTGTGAAGGGTTACAAGCAAAGACAAAAAATTGACTTTGACGAAACCTTCTCACCGTTAGCCATGTCTAAGTCAATTCGGATTCTGTATGCAATAATAGCTTACCATGACTATGAGATCTGGAAAATAGATAACAAAATCGAATTCCTTAACAAAAACTTAGCAATGATGTGTACATGACACAATCTGAAAGTTTTGAATCAACAGAGTCGAACAAGGTATACAAACTACAAAGATCCATATATAGATTAAAGCCCTCTCAGAGGTGGAATCGTTTTGATGAGACAATCAAAGTATTTGATTTTATCAAGAATAAAGATGAACCAAGTGTGTATAAGAAGGTTAGCAGAAATAAAGTCGTGTTTCTAATTTTGTATGTGAATGATATACTATTATTAGAAAAATTATTAGAAAACGATGTCTCCATGCTAAAATCAGTAAAATTGTGGTTATCCAAAAATTTCTCCATGAAGGACTTGAGAAAGGCAACATACATTCTCGATATAAAGATCTACAGAGATAGATGTAAAAAAATGCTTGGCCTATTCTAATCTATGTACATAGACAAAATCTTGAGAGGATTTAGTATGGAAGAGTCCAAGAGGGGACTCTGTCCTATCGTGCATGGGATCTATCTTTCAAAAGAGATGTGTTTGACAACACAAATTGAGAGAAATTACATAGATAGAATTATTTATACATCAGCAATATGATCTATCATGTATGCCATGCTATGTACTCGATTGGATATTTTATATACTTTGACTCTCACAAGTAGGTTCTAAGTGAACCCTGGTAAGAAACATTGGATCACAGTAAAAAAATCACTAAATACTTAATAAGGACTAACGAGATGTTCTTGGTGTATGAAGGAAATGAACATAGAGTTCAAGGATATGCCAATGCCAGCTTTTAGTCTAATAAAGACGATAACAAATCTCAATCTGGATATATATTTACTCTAAATGGTAGAGTGGTAAGTTGGAAAAGTTCTAAACAAGATATGACTGTTGATTCAACTACAGAAGTCGAATATCTACTTCAGAAGCAACAAAGGAAGTGGTTTAGATCAAAAGGTTTATTACTGAACTTGGAATAGTTCCTAGCATTGTTGATCAAATACCTTTGTATTATGATAACAATGGAGCCATCGCACGAGCGAAAGAATCCAAGTCTCATCAATGATCCAGACATATATTGAGGTAGAAATAAAGATAGAATGGGTCTCAACAGACGATAATGTAGCAGATCCTCTGACAAAGTCGTTGTCCCAGTACAAACATGGTGGTCATGATAAATTTGATGGTATTAAGATATCTAAGTGATTGGATCTAGATTGTATAGGACATTTTGTAATATACTCTTTATTAGACATTGATGTATATGGATAAATTGATTAAAAAATACTTATCTACATTTTAATGGCAAGTCTGTTATTTTAAAATTTTATTATTTAAAATAATAGCATCTGAAGAAAAATTCATAATAACTTGTTAATCACAAGATATTGTGATTGTGAGATATAAGTTATAAATAACTTATTCTTAAAATATCTCTAGTCATAGTAAAAATGAGATATAGATATCATTATAGCAGATAGACTAGCATATGTTGCATTTCTTTTAAAGAAAGTATCTGATCTCATGAGCTATGATGTAGAGGGACATCTGAATGAACATGTGAATGCATTGTTATGAGAAAATGACATTGGATGACCTGACTAGAGATTCCACATGGATAGCTATCCAAGCGTCAGTGGTAAATCTCTAATGCGCGGTAGTGGATTTGATCTTTTGACTTGAGGATATCTTAGAATCTTATGTGAGGACCATTGCACTTTGGTGAGTGCTTGATGGGGCTTTAAGATTATGAGTCACCAGGATGACGTCGCACGAGTATAGTGAGAATGATGTGAAGGTGTCAATGTCCGATATGAGGATTTGTCACTCTTGTAAATTAGAATATTATAACCTGAATTTTTCCCAATTGATATAATTTTCCTCGGTCGGGGTGGAGTTATGAGTTGAAAATATTTCAATCTAACTAGATTAGAACAACGAAGAATTGAGCTAATTAATTTAATTGGTTGAAATGAGATTGACGTTTATCCATGTCTCTTAACCAATTGTGTTATATTGATAAATAGATTATATTTTCACGGTTACAGCACATATATTGGTTCTGTAATACCACATGACATTTATTTCACATGGATTGCCTTGACACATTATTAGATATCAATCTTGGACAGCGACGTGAAATGATTGATCTAGGTGAATCGATAAGAATATCACTACATTTTCCATCGTGAATGAGAACCTAATGTGGGTCATACACAAAATGTAAGAATTGAGCATGTAGAGTTGGACCTTGTCCAAGTGGGATATTGTAAGAATTAATGTCCAAGGTCCAATTAGTTGGGTAGGACTTAATTACTTATTGGACTAAAATAATTAGTTAAATTAATTAATTGAGTCCGTTACTTATTGGCTAACAAAGTTCTAGTAACGTAATTCCAGTAGGACTAGAACTAGGTTTAGCGCCGCCTATATATACTAGGGCCACAACAGTTTATGTAATCAAGTGAATCTGTCTTCATTACTTGCTAGCAAAGCAAGAGACATAACCCAACACAATTACTCCCAATGTTCTACTTTCAATAGGTCTTGATCATGAAAGTCAGGATATGTTCTTGCTGTATGGATTACCATTGTAGGTTGGACAATTAAATAGTTGTGGTGTTGAAGATTATACATCTTAGATGTGTCAATCTGGGTCAGGCGGACCGAGTCGGCCTGTCTTCGATAAAGCTCAGTAACAACCCATATTAGAAAAAGCCCGTGCCGTAGCGGGTTGCGGGCCGGGTCAACCTAGTCCACAAAAATTGAACACGAACTCGGCCCATCCAGGTCGAGCCCATGTAGGCCACAGTTTGGCCCGTATGAATAAAAAATTAATTTTTTTTAAAAATTAGTAAAAATAAATTACTAACTTATTTTACTTCAACTAAAAATGCTTACATTTATAACAAAAAATGTGTTATATTACTAAATAAAAAATAAATAACAATAATAAATTTACATTTATTATTTATACCAAAAAATATTTACATTGGAATATATATCTTATTTTATATTGAATTATTTTTTAACATTGAATTATTTCTATTTTTGTGAATTTTACATGCTGCTTTTACATTTGAATGAAGAAGTAGTGACTGTCACTAATGTCAGTCACGGCAGAAAGCTGTTCAACGGCTCTCTTTCGTATATTTTTTTAATTTTTTTAATATTAAATGGGAAAGCGGTTAACCGCTGGCTCGTTTGATGTTTGAATCGCCGGGCCAACAGCCAAATCATCATCCAAATGTGAATGCTGCCCGATTCACTGGCTAGTCTCTGATTCTGATCCTCCACGGGTGGGTCGATGCAGGTTTTGCCGGCCTGCCTGTCTTGACACCTCTAGTACATCCAGATAATCAGACTTTACAACGTTCATTGAGGTAAACTTCTAAAATAAATTTTATCTACGTATAAGGTTGATCCGGCTTATAGGAACAACAAATTTAATTTTCATTGTGCATGTATACGTCAATTCCTTACATCTTTGTCCATAATCAGTACCAACCCATTCGTTAGAGACAATTTTAGTGCATGTTTGGTAGTATTGAAATTATTTTTTAAATACTTATAAAATGTGGATCCTATGAGATAGGTGAAGAATAAGTGAGTATATGAGTAATGCATAACCCAAACATTATACGATCTTATCCAAATTAGACCAACCGAAAAAATCCCAATCTCGATAGTCAAATTCATCTTTCCTTCCACCCAAATAAATTATGTTTGCCATCATGTTCATGAAGTCCCCACCATGAAAGCATTTTACACTGAAAAAGAAAACACGACAAACCAATTAGGGTTTCAAAGACAAAAAATAATATCATAATGTTACATTCGCACTGCACTAGGGACGACGATTGATTTAGTGAGTCGTATTTTTAGAGTGCAAAGTATCTTTCTCTTTTTGCAAAAAATTGATTTGAACAAGTCCATTATATGAACACACTAGTCACAAAATACACGAATTATTTGTGTGAACATGATAAAGATGAAGTACAAGCGGATTAGGGTTTTTTTTTTGAAGGAACTATGGCCTATGTTCTTCAACGACTAATTGAAGAGACATGAAATGAAGAGGCAAAGCAAGAAAAAGTAAGAAAGTGGGTGGACACAATACCCCTGTTTAAAGACCCACAAGACTTGGGCGTGCCATAGTTTTTTAGATGGAAACTATCTACAAGGATGGTGGCCTATAATATTTTAAAGGTTGAGCGTACGGGCACTAATAAATTAAGGTTAGAGAAAGATGTGCAACGAGTGGTGTTGTGCGATTTCAATCCCGCAAGTGTACGGTTCGTTAACAAGTAATATAGTAATGAATAGAGTGTCGAACCCACGAGGACTAGATATCAATTTAATCAATTAATTTATAATTTGAATTCTAACAATGTGAAAAACATAGATTTATTTCGGTTTGTGATTCTAAAACTATTTTAATTAAATCTAAATTATCAAACAATAAAGTAAATTTATGAGAACGAATTTGAGTTTTTACTAACACTAGGATTTGCGAATCCACCAACACATTCCTTAATCCATTATCCGTTTAATCGCTTTAGCTTATAATTATCCTAGATTGAAAATCGGTGATCCTATAATAATCAAAAGCCTATCTCAATGGTCAATTAATTCTATATCGATATGTGAACCTAATTATCTCTAATTAAGTTTCGAACATAAAAATATGCATTTAAATCTCAAGAACACCTAAAAAGATTTCATAAGGCATAATAGTAATCTCTATCTATTATTGGACCCTATGTTATTCAAAACCATGTGGTAAATCTATATTGAATCTCTTGATTTCAATATAGATCAAAAAATATTCTAATAGTGATCAGACATTAAAACATTAGAAATATTGAATAAGGAATAATCAATCAAGAAGCAATTACCTACTAAAACGGAAAACTTCTAATTAATTAAAAATATAAGGTTTCATCGTTCATCTTAAAAAAGTAAATATAGCCAGACATTATTTTGTTAATTATTACAATAATTGAATTCATCATGTTCCAGAGAAGGAAAAACAAAAAGTAAATAAAACCCGTGATCCCGGCTCAAGAATCTTCAATCTCGTGCTTTGATCTTCAATTCTCTTGTTGTATCTTCTTCCCCAAAATTCGTCTCCCGCGATATGTCTATTCTCTGGCTTTTATATTCTCCTTCTAATCCCCAAAACATGGCTTAGGCTGTTTAATTAGTTTGGACTTGGTAGTGTTGTATTCTAATCAAGAAACTGCCAAGTTGTTACCTCAGAAAGCCATGCGATCACATGGTTCAATCACTTTAGGTTCTACATTTTATTTTCCTTTCTTGCGATCGCAGACATTACTAACCATACGATCACATAGTTACTTTTGTTGAATTCCTGGTTTATTCCTTTAGTATTTTCATGTCAAGTCCCTCAAATCTCTTTTCTGTTCAATTGAATCCACTTTTTTCTATTTGCTCCCTTTTCGTCCTTTCGTCAGATTGATACTTGAATTCGATTATTTCCCAAAATAATAAGAAAATAATGTACCATTAAATTGAAAACAATTAATATAACTCATAATCGTCCTTTTTTGTGGGCCTAAATATGTACATATTTGTACTTATCAAACACTCCCAAATTTGAACTTTTATTTGTGTTCGAATAAATTAGCTAAAGATAATCATGCAATTAATGAAATAAGCTATAACACAATTGACAACATAAACAGTTTTCCATTCTTGCTTCAGCTTTTGCAAAAAGAAAAACTTATAATTCATGACGAGTGTTCAGGTAATACCATTGCAAACGTGATTCTACTTAAACCATACTTGAGATGTTTGTGAGAGAAGTTAATCCGATCCACGTAAGTTCTACGGTGGTGATAGTCCAACCACTTGGTCAACTTTTCCTTTCCCTCTCGTAAGGTACACTTTCTCCAAAATGATGTTGTCTTTCAATTCCTAAGATCTTGGTTCAAAGGTTACAGTTGACTCATTATTTTCTTGTTCGAAGCTGGTCAAAAGCTAGTAATCGTGACAACCTAGAGTTGTGAAGATTCTCTAATTTCTGAGCACTCTCGACCAGAAATTTACTAAGTAAGTCAAACCTATTAGTTATCTAATCTCCATATTTACTTTGCAAAGAATTTTTCACTGGCTTTAGTAGAAACAATTTTTTTTATAAATCTTATGTGCAAAACTCAATTCATTAAGCTTTCTAGATGACTCGTGTAATGAGCTTTAGGTCGATGACTCCCAAGTCTTTCGAACCTTAGGGCATCGGATTTTTAGAAACCTCTACAGGCCTTTTCACTAAAGTCAAATAGGTTATGAAAAGAGTTATAAGATATTAATAGTGTGTAAAACTCAGTCCATTAAGCTTTCTAGATGACTCATGTAATGAGCTTTAGGTCGATGACTCCCAGGTCTTTTGAACCTTAGCGCATTGGGTTTTGAAAAACCCCTACGGCCTTTTCACTCAATTTAAATAGGCTACGAAAAGAATTATGTAATAATAATAATCTTGTTCCTTGCGTGTAATAAGTTCATGCTAGGGGACTAGATTCCTAATATTCGGTCAATACCTAGCTTCTTCTAACTGGTCTAAAGTACCCCACACAGTTTTTCAACATACATGGAATCTATCACAACCTAGATAGCCACCATCACTGCTTATCTACCCTTACTTTCTCACTATATTGGTTACTGGTTTGAGATACAGATGATTCTAAGTTTCAAAAAGGTATCTTATTGTTTTTTATTTAGGTACACCAACATAGCTGAAAATCATCATAACCGACTAACACATCACTATATCAAACATGGTTAAATAGCCTCACATTTAAACAAAGTAATAATCTGTCCACAAGTCATGATTAAAACTAAACTTAAAAAAAATTGCATCATTAGCTAGCAAGGCTATTCATATCACATAAACATGCTTTTTTTTTTTACAAACCAAAATAACTTAAAAATCAAAAAAATCAAACATCAAATATCATTTATCAAGTTAAAATAAAATATCAAATATCATTTATCAAGTCAAGAAAATTTTTTATTTTAGTACATCATCCCCAAACTTAAAATATACATTGTCCCCAATGTATGAATTCAAAAAAAATATAACACATAAAAATTTAGAGACTTCCCGCATGTGGGTCTGACGGTGCTGGGAGAAGTAGTGTGGAAAGATCAACTGGTGGAGGTGCTGGTATGGGTTTCGGCCTGCAAATCTGGTAATGAATATCATCCAGCTTGTCTGCACATTTGTCTAGCCACCTTTTGACCTGGTCGCAGTCGGATTGAATCCGACTCTGCTCTAGCTCAGCTTGTTGCTAACTAGTCTCGATATTCATCTGAGTGTGTCTAACTGTATCCACTCGAGATCGCAACATCGTCAACTCCTGCTGCACCGTGCACAACTCAGTCCACGTAGCGACAATGAGCCGTGTCTGCTCAGCCTGACCCTCTAGTAGTCGATGTAGCATGGATGCTATGTCTCTAGGAGGTGCGGCATGCTGAGGTGTGGCTGGATGCTCTTCTTGAGGTTGCTCGTCTGCGGCTGGGGCTGTCTCCACAGCGCGTGTAGTGTACCTTCTTGCATTTTCCAAGGTATAGAGGTTGATAGGTCCATTTGCCTTCAATACTGGCTCTTCTGGTAAGATCTGACCCCATTTCTTCACAGATGTCACTGATCAGAGCTGGAAAGATGGATGTGTGCCTCTTGTCTGTTTAGAAGCCCGGTGTACTGATCAGGATGTAGATATAATTCTCCAAATCCATCTTCCTCTCATGAGAGAGATGGTATAATAGTCGAGCCCTTGCATCATTAAAAGTAGTGCAGTGTACTTTCAGGTCGATATTGTGGCTCACAAACACATTCAGTATGAGTAGGGAGTCCGTCAACTTGTTGTGCTCTAAGTTCATATACAGAAATGGGCCACCTCACCCGTATCCTGAATAGTGGGCAGCGGGTGAATATCTTCAGTGGTTATACAATAGTATTCGTTGATAACCCTAGGGGTAAACATGAACCATTTATCCTGTACTCATGTCTGCCCATAGTGCTCTGTCCCGTGAATGTTAATTTCATAGTTGAAGTTGGTGTAAAATTCATGGACGAGCTGGGAGTATATCTTGTGCGGTGAGTCAGCAATCTTGGACCAGCCGCATACATCTATGAGGTTATATAGCTCGGAGTGAGGAAAGTCCTCTAATAGTCCTCTAATTGTAATCTATGCTCCCCATATGGTCCAATAGCTAATGAACTTTTTGAATCTTTCCTCGTGCTCTTCGGAAAGATAGTGGCAGGAGTCGGTGTTATCTACTCAAGCGCTTTTTGACGTGCTTCTGGATGCCTTTTTCTTTTCCTTTTCAGCGGCGGTTGGGGGTCGTTTTAGAGCCATGACCTTTAAAATGAACAATAACAAGTTAGATATAAAAAATGACATATATGATTTAAGTTGTCACCCCAAACTATCCCAAACTTTAGGTAAGAATTCTCGAGAAACTGTGTTAGACTAGGCTACTTTGTGCTCCGAGAAATCTACCTAAGAATGTGCAAAAGTGAAATGGAAGATGGTGGCATGGAAATTCATTCTTTGGTCTACCACATATTCAAATTTCATAGGATTTCGAAGACATTTGGGCCAAATGGACGGGGGACGACAGTGCTAACGGAAGCAGGCTGAAGTGGCCTGCAGTGGGCTGCTATGGCAGGCCTGATTTCCCGTTTTTTGTTAAGGGTGGAATTTGGTGATAACAGTGTGTTCAAGCCTAATTGAATGATCCTAATTGATAACATTAGTCCAATAGACTAGCCTAAGAACTCATTTTTTCAAGATTTGGCAAAAATATTGGTTGGGGCATTTCGTCAAACACCTTGAATGCAAGGGTTTGTTCACTATATGGTAGTTAATGGGATGGATGATGCAAACCCAAATTTTTCCTCAACCTATTCATCTAAAACCCAATCAATAATATGTTTCCCATTCGATTCAAGCCTAATCTATGTCACATTCTCCATAACAAATCAAGAAACATGAATTTATGCAAAATAATGACAAAAATCCAAAAATAATTTGAAAAGTTGTGAACTTACCCTTGAATTCGTGGAGTTTGATGTATAGGGATGATTGATTGTGATTGGTTTGGTGCCTGTAATGTTTGTTTGGAGATTGAGGAACACGGTTTGAAGAAAGAAAGCTTTTTGAAGTTGAAAATGTTATGTTTGAATATGAGGCTTGATTCCCGGTTTTTAAACCTTCTGGTAGTCCTTGCGAAAACTTGTTGTGCGATTTCAATCCCGCAAGTGTACGGTTCGTTAACAAGTAATGTAGTAATGAATGGAGTGTCGAACCCACGAGGACTAGATATCAATTTAATCAATTAATTTATAATTTGAATTCTTACAAAGTGAAAAACATAAATTTATTTCGGTTTGTGATTCTAAAACTATTTTAAGTAAATCTAAATTATCAAACATCTAAAGTAAATTTATGAGATCGAATTCGAGTTTTTACTAACACTAGGATTTGCGAATCCACCAACACATTCTTTAATCAATTATCCGTTTAATCGCTTTAGCTTATAATTATCCTAGATTGAAAATCGGTGATCCTATAATAATCAAAAGCCTTTCTCGATGGTCAATTAATTCTATATCGATATGTGAACCTAATTATCTCTAATTAAGTTTCGAACATAAAAATATGCATTTAAATTTCAAGAACACCTAACCGGATATCATAAGGCATAATAGTAATCTCTATATATTATTGGACCCTATGTTATTCAAAACTACGTGCTAAATCTATATTGAATCTCTCGATTTCAATATAGAACACAAAATATTCTAATGGTGATCAGACATTAAAATATTAGAAATATTGAATAAAGAATAATCAATCAAGAAGCAATTACCTACTAAAATGGAAAACTTCTAATTAATTAAAAACATGAGGTTTCATCGTTCATCCTAGAAAAAAGTAAATTTAGCCGGATATTATTTCGTTAATTATTACAAAAATTGAATTCATCATGTTCCGGAGAAAGAAAAACAAAAAGTAAATAAAACCCGTGATCTCACTCAAGAATCTTCTATCCCGTGCCTTGATCTTCGATTCTCTTGTTTTATATCTTCTTCATCAAAATTTGTTTCCCGCGATATGTCTATTCTCTAGCTTTTATACTCTCCTTCTAATCTCCAAAATGTGGCTTAGACAGTTGAATTAGTTTGGACTTGGTAGAGTTGTAATACAATCAGAAAATTGCCAAGTCGCTGCCTCGGGAAGCCATGCGATCGCATGGTTCAATCACTTTAGGTTCTGCATTTTATTTTTCTCGCTTGCAATCGTAGACATTACTAACCTTGCGATCGCATGGTTAGTTTTGTAGAATTCTTGGTTTATTCCTTTGGTATTTCCATGTCGATTCCCTCAAGTCTCTTTGTCTGTTCAATTGAATCTATTTTTCTTCTATTTGCTCTTTTTGCATCCTTTCGTCAGATTGATACTTGAATTCGATTATTTTCTAAAATAATAAGAAAATAATGTGCCATTAAACTGAAAACAATTAATATAACTTATAATCGTCCCTTTTTGTGGGCCTAAATAAGTACATATTTGTACTTATCAAGTGGCAAAGATTGAGATTGCGGCCCTAATTTACTATTTGCTAAATCAACAACATTTTCATTATTTAGACCCATGCCATCGCCGACAAGGAAGGAAAGGCTACTGCCTTGGCTGGTTACTAAAGAAATGAGTCTATCTATCACTAAGTGGGAAATGAACCTCGGTGCTAGCTTTTATCCTCCACTTGCCAACTAAAAGCCGGTCTAAAAAGTCTACTTTGAAAATCACACGTTTTTCAAAGCATTACTATTTCTAAGTGCGTGTTCGATGATTTATGCCATGTCGAATGAGCAAGATGTGCGAAAGATGGGGGTCTTGTTTCCTTGTTCCCTTTTACCTATGCCGTGATGTTCATGGGAAACTTATTTCTTATTGGATTTTCTTTTCCAAAGGTGCGATCTTAGAGCTCGCTTACACTAAGAGCATGTTTGGTACATTTTCTTTTAAACTCTTTTTTTATCAAACTAATTTTCAACCACATATTTCATGTGACCCAAAACTTTTATCAACTTTTCAATCACACATTTCATCATCTTTTATCAAAATCTCCTAAAAATATACTTTTAAACTCCACTAAATAAACACTAAGTGTATCGTTAGTGGAACTTTGCTTTCTAGTTGGGAAGCAAACCCGAAGAATGAGTCCTTCATTCTCTTTGAGCGTAGGACCATTGGGAAATGGTCCCAAGCAAGTGAGGAGCTAAAGGGGAGAATACCTAAATATCCTTTACACTTTGCTCTCTAACTCATAGACGAAGAACCCATTCAAAAGCAATAGCTACTCCATCTTGTAAAGATTGTATCAAGTTATTTTGTCTGAAATTTAGTATAGTCTACTCGGCTTCCAAACCTTTCCTACTATGAAAGGATACTATACCGTATGAGAATTCTATTAATAGATTTCTTGTGATGGCTAGGAAAATTATGATGCACCAACACTTAAATATGAAATGGCTGATCTCTTAATTCTTAATTTGTAAATATTTTCTTTTCAAAAGATATATGAGCAAATCTATAAATATATTAATATTGTATGTTCGGACATTCATTCATCGATTTCTTTAATAATTTTTATTTAAATAAAAAATATTTTTTGAAAGCCCAAAAAAGGGGCTCGTTAGCAAGATTTTCCTCATTACCCGTCATAAGAGATCTTAACCTTACTCACAGTATAGATTTTAAACAGCATGTTCTATACTGTCACTTAACCTACTTGAGCCAAATCATGTAGGAGGTTTGGGGTTTCTTTCTTTTATTACTGAAATGTAGGTTTTAAACTTTAAGCATTTTCCTGGTGGCGACTAAAATCCCTCTCTTCCATTTAGCTTTGGTTATTAGGCCACCATAAAACAGAACTGGTAGATAAAGCGAACTTCAGCAAGTAACAACTGGAACCCTTTTGTCCTAATTTGAATTTCCTATGTATATATATTTTAGTTTTTTTTTTTTTTGTATTTCAATTTTAAATTTTAATTTTTAAAAGAGATTTATAATAATAAAGGGACTAATATTATATGTTTCTTTCTCAATCTTTACCCTCTTTATGCTTTGCCCCAACCTTTTTTTAGATGACTTTTAAACTCAACATTTCATTAATTAACACAATGCATCCATTTTTGACCCAAAAATTATGTTAGTATGAGTTGAAAAAACAAAATTGTCTTTAAACTTAAAAAAATCAAGATAATAAGAGAATATTGCAGCTGGGTGCCAAACCTTTTCAAAGGTGGAATTGCATCCCAAACTTTTTATTTTTGGCATTGTAATTAATCTCAATAAAAAAATTACAAAATGAAAGAAAAAGAAAAAAATAATAATAAAATCCCACGGGTCATCTTCACCATCCCACCCCATCCATATCCCAGCTTATAAACCCACCACCATTTTGCCACCACGCCAACCCCCATTGACCCACCATTGTTGCTGACAAGCTCCACATATCTGGATCTTTCCTAAGACTACCTCTCTCCCTCTGATCATACTACCATTTTCTACTCCAGTGATCCACTTTTCTACCAAAAAATAATGTTATCTACAAAATGGTAATAATTGTAAAAAAAAAAAAAATTGTCTAATTGTAATGCCATTGTTCCCATTGATTAATACTACTCCCCTTACTATCTCCGGGATAATCCAATGGAAGAAAAGGCCAGCAATTCGAGCCACAACTAGAAAAGACTACACTGAAAAATGTTGATTTCCAAGAAAGTTCTCATGCCATCGGAGGCAAGGTCCATCGACTCTTTTCTCCATCCATGACTAAGAATCATGAGTTTTCAGGGAAGGACGGATAGGAAGCAACGTCAATCTTGGCATTCAACCGATCAGCAAGGAAGGTGATAGTGTAGATGAAAATTAAGGACAATTATGTCTTCTTAAGTCTTACTAATAGACACTTTGGATGAAAACGATTAGTTGGGATGAATTACGTTAATTAATGAAAAATTGAGGTTAAAATTTGTTAGACATATCTTTTCCTCTTTTTTTTTTTATATTGGCTCACTTAATTAATAATATTAATTTTTAATGACAAAGAGGAGGTTAGAGTGTATGTTCTAACTAGTCACGTTGCTGTTGGTTCTGATTGCCTGAGATGGTAAGGAGATTTTTATTCCAGATTTGTGGGCTGCAAATTTTATTCTATTTTGTTACATAATGGAATCTGATCACGTGAATATTAGGAATAACTCTCTTGTAGGCTAAAGTATCTTTTCTTATTCTCTTGGATTTGTTTAGGAATGATTGAGTTTCCCAAATACCTTCTTTCTACAAATAAAGAAATTTTTTTTTGTATATTTCCTACTAATTTTCTTACCACTCTTATTGCATATTTTTAGGTAATAAATAATTTCAAATTTGAAAAATATTTTTGTGCTCTTATTCTTCAAGCTCCAAACCGCCGACTCTATTGATGAAAGAAAAAGACATGAAGCTTCATTGATTAAGCATCAAAGCAAAAAGGTTTTCTTCAAACTCATTGAATAATAAAAACAAATTGGTGCTCAATGAGCAATTCCATATCTTGATTAATCTACTTGACGTGAAGTTAAGAACAAGGGTTCTTAATCCAAGTGATGGTTGCGATCAAGTGCGATAGGAAAGTGACGATAAAATCAAGACCGGTGGGTTTGATTTCACTTCATCAACAAGTCAAAAGGAGAAGTATCCAAAGGGAGTTCATCTATATTCTTTTGATTATTATTTTGTTAATTTTGCGTAATTATAAAAATTGGATACTATTGTTTTTTTTAATCAAGATTATTAGTGGATTGTTTTTACCCATGGTATGAGAGTCCATGGATGTTTTTCTTTGGAGTTTACCATGTTACATCTTGTGTTCATGTTTAATTCTTTAAATTCTACTCTAAACAAACTGTTGGTGAACGAACACTGCGTGGACTTGGTTGTACGAGTCAAAAATACTTTTCATTACAACGCGCTAGTTCTTACTACGTTATGTTCATTGCTTGCTTTAATTAAGATTGAAATTGTTTTTAATTTAACTAATCTATGTTTTAGAACTTTCAATTGGTATCAGAGCAGGTACACTTTTATAAGTGTGATATGATAAACCTAGATGTGGACGGATCTCCGTTTAGACCACCGATTTTAGATGGAATTAATTATGTCTATTGAAAAATTATGATTCAAGTCTATATCCAATCCCTTAATGAAAAATCTTGGCACTTTATCGTCTATGGTTATAAAACTCCAACTGTTATTGAAAATGGTGTAGGAAGAGAGAAAAAGGTAATAGATTGGGCAACAACTCATGTTAATTATACTAATTGGAATTCCGAAGCTTTAAATGTCATATTCTCTTTTATAGATTCTAATCAATTTCGTCTAATCAATTTCGTTTAATCTCTACTTGTCAGGTTGCTAAAGAAGTTTGGGACATCTTATAGATTACTCATGAAGGAACTCCATTGTCAAGTCATCCAAGCTTCAAATACTTGCTCTTGAATTTGAACAACTGACCATAAGAGATGATGAACAATTCAAAGACTTCTATGCAAAACTCACTGACATCACCAATAGAGCTTATACTTGGAAAATAAATGCTCAGAGAGCAAAACTGTAAAATAATTCTCAGATCCTTGTCTGATCGCTTCCACTCCAAAGTTATTGCCATTGAAGAAAGAAATGAGATTGAGAAAATGAAAGTTGAAGAATTGGTGGATTCATTGATGACATATGAATTACATCTACAAAGGAGGAAGAAAGAAAATGAATATGGTGTTGCCTTTAAAATCGAAAAAGATGAAGAAAAGATTTATGGTTAGGAGAGTGAAACTGATGAAAACACGATCATGCTCACCAAACAATTTAAAAATTTCTAAAATGAAAGAACTTGAATGCTCCACTACAACAAAAGAAGAGATTTCCAAACAACATAAGACAAAACTCCACTACATATATGAATAGATTTGAAAACTGGATTCAATGTAATGAGTATGAAGGTTTTGGTCACATGGCCTCTGAATGTCCAAATACTCTAAAAAATTCTCGTACTAAGAAGGCCATGAATATTACTTAGAGTGAAGATGATGAAAAAGATTCGACGAGGACGAGGACGAGGACGACATAACTACTAATGATCAGGTAACGTCCATAACTGTGAACTCTCAGTCTAGTACTGATTTTCTGCAAAAATTGAGTGCATCTTCTGACTCCTTGACTACACTATCAGAAGGACCAAACTGTGTTTGTCCTAGCTACATTAGCGTGAACAACAATTAAAAGACGAACAGAAGAAGAATTTTTTTATTCATTTCATGATGGAATTTTTGGAAGATGATAAAGCAGCAATTGGTAGTAAAAATGATAATCTAACCAACCTCTTAAAGGAGAATGACGATCAAATTCTTGACCTTCTTGATGAATTAGAAAAATCAAAAGAAATGGTCAAACAACTAACACTTGGATCCTATCGCTCGATTGAAATCCTAAGCTATGGAAGAACTTTAAATGTCAAAGAAGGTTTGAGATATGTTGAAAAAGGTAAATGAAAAGTTGGGAATCAGATCAATTTTGTCAAAGAAACACAGTCTACTATATTCCCAAGCAAAACTACTTGTACTGCAGTCAATATTGAAGTTGACTCGCTTATGTAGGTTCTGACCAATACCAAATCTCAAATTCATTCTCATCCAGCACTTAAACAACCAATGTATCAAGTCTCTAAGTAGAAAGGTAAATCAAAATACATTGTAAGATGTTGCATCTGTGGTAATTTATGACACGACTCCTTTCATTATTTTTCTAATAAGAACTTGATTAATAGACAAATGAGACACCATAGCAACACTAAAGTAAGACAAATTTGAGTTATAAAAAAGTGATTTAAATTATGGTTAATGTTGCCTATAGAACTTTTATTTCTAACTCTTGATATTTTGATAGTGGTTGTTCTATACATATGACTGGCTGATCGATCTTATCTAACTAGTTACAAGAGTCATACATGTGGTCTGGTTACTCTTGGTGACAAGGCACAATGTAAAATTGAAGGAGTAGGTATTATCTTGATTGATGGATTCTCTCATTTAAAAGAAGTACTTTTTGCTGTAGATTTAAAAGCTAACTTGATTAGTATAGGCCAACTATGTGATGATAAACACTTAGTTATGCTCTCAAAAAAATTCTTGCAAAGTCTTGAAATATGATGGTAACTGTATTATAATTGGTAATAGGTCTAATAATAAATGTTATCTTCTTGACACCAAAATTACTTGTCATGTTTCAAAGATTGACTCTACCGAGTTGTAGCAAAAACGGTTGGGACATTTGAACTACACTGATCTGTTGAGACTAACAAAATAAAATGCAGTACGAGGTGTTCCTAAGCTTACTGAAAAATATAAAGGATTGTGTGGTTCATGCCAAAAAGATAACAAAACCAAAAGTACTCACAAGCAAGGTCAGTTTCTTGCTACATCTCATATATTAGAATTACTTCACATGAATTTGATGGGACCCATTCAAACTAAAAGTATTGGTGGCAAAAAATATATCTATGTTTGCGTGGATGATTTTTCTAGATATATACTTGGGTAGATATCTTAAGAGAAAAGTCTGATATTTTTGAAAATTTAAATTTTTGCATCTAAAATTAACAAGAGAGAAACATTGAAGGGAAAAAAATAATAAGGATTAGAAGTGATCAAGAGATGGAGTTTGAAAATACTAGTTTCTCTACATTTTGTGAACAAAATGGCATATTTTATGATTTCTCTGCCATCAAAACCCCTGAACAAAACAGAGTTCTGAAAAGAAAAAATAAGTCTTTACAAGATATGGCTAAAGTAATGCTAAACAGTAAGAAACTTTATGTTAAATTGTGGGTTAAATCTATCAGTATTGTATTGTTATATTTTGAATCGTATTGTTTGTTATATTTTGAATCATGTTTCTTTAAAAACAGGTACCACTCAAACCCCCTATGAATTTGGGAAATGAAGAAAACCAAACCTCAAGTATTTTCCTACTACTGCAAGTGATATGTATTAAATGATCGAGAACACTTGCGTAAAATCAATTCAAAAAATGATGAGGAAGTGTTTATTGGTTATTCTGAAACAGCCAAGCTTACAGAATTTATAACATGCATACTCAAACTATCATTAAATCTATCAAAGTAAGAATTGATGACACTAATGAATTTTTCTTTTATTTACATGAACCTAATATTTAGACTTTGAAAGAACAGGTTGATGGAAGTTAAAATACTCAAGAAAACTATGTGACTGGTTCATATAGAGATAGACAGACTCAACTGCCAACATCAAGTTCTGGTGTCTCTGCCTCTGCTTCTGGAGGTTTTGACATATAAAATACAAATAATGAACGGAACATAAGAATGCAACCTCTGTCCTGGATACTGAAGGTACATCCATTGGACAATGTACTCCCAGATTCTAGTGTAGGTAAGGTAACTAGGAAGAGGCTTTCTAATGAAATTGGAAGAGGCTTTACATATTGAATCCAAAAATATAAATGAAGCAATTGATGATGAAAATTGGGTTCTAACCATGCATGAAGAGCTAGCTCAAAAAAATGAAGTCTGGAACTAGTACCTTAACTTGAGGACACAAATGTGATCGGAACAAAGTAGATCTTTAAAAATAAATCTGATGCACATGACAACATAGTCAGAAATAAGGCACGCTTGGTTGCACAGAGAT
The DNA here is from genome assembly GCA_023638005.1 of Forsythia suspensa. NCBI lineage: Eukaryota > Viridiplantae > Streptophyta > Magnoliopsida > Lamiales > Oleaceae > Forsythia > Forsythia suspensa. The sequence continues at coordinate 19,612,130 of CM042669.1, forward strand.
ACACACAAGTGTAATGAGTGGATTTTGATGAAACATTTACCCTTGTAACTCGAATTGAGTCCATTAGACTCCTACTATCTGTAGCATGTCAAATGAAGTTCAAGCTCTACCAAATGGATGTGAAAAGTACCTTTCTGAATGGGATTCTGAACGAAGTCTATGTTGAGCAAACTAAGGGATTTGTTGACCCTTGTTCTCCTTACCATGTGTTTAGACTCAACAACGCCCTATACGAACTAAAACAAGTTCCTCGTGCTTGGTATGAATTACTGACCATGTTCTTGTTAGAACAAGGTTACAAGAGAAGAAAAGCAGACAAAACCTTTTTTATCAAACATCTCAAAATTGTTGCACAAATCTACGTTGATGATATTTTGTTTGGTTCCACCTCAGAAATAAAAACCCAAGAGTTTATTACACTTATGAAAAATAAATATGAGGCGGGTATGTTGGTGAACTAAACTTCTTTTTAAGTTTCGAGTTCAAACGTCGGTGATTTTTATCTCACAGGCCAAATATGCTAAAATTTTGGTAAAGAAGTTTGGTCTTGAGCAGACCAAGTCAGTCAGAACTCTCATGGCCACGTCCTTGAAGATCTCTAGAGATGACCAGGCAAAGAGGTCAACTCAAGATTGTACCAGAGCATGATAGCCAGTTTGTTATATCTGACTGCAAAATGTCCTAACATATCATTTAGTATGGGAGTCTGTGCTCACTATCAAACCAAACCAAAAGAATCTCATCTTGTGGCTGTAAAGCGAATTATTCGCTATATTAACTATAACTCTACTTTTGGTTTGTTGTATACTAATAATCCTAACTCTCATCGTACAGGATACACTGACTGACTGGGAAGAAAACATGGATGATAGAAAAAGTACGAGCGGAGGATGTTTCTACGTTGGTAATAATCTTATTGCATGGTTAAGTAATAAACAAAACTCGATTTCTTTGCCTACTGCAGAAGCTGAGTTTATTGCAGCTGGTAGTTGTTGCACTCAGTTACATGCTAAATGACTATGGTATTAATCAAGATTATGTTACTATGTTTTATGATAGTACTAGAACTATCAATATTTCTAAAAATCATGTTCAGTACTCTAGGACCAAACATATTTACATTAAACATCATTTTATTAGAGATTTATTTAAGAGAAAAGTAATTACGTTGGAACATAGTTTCACTTGGCTAATTTACAAAAAAAACGTGCGTTTTTTGTAACAACCACGGACTTTCCCCTACAGACTTTCGCCCAGGGATTATTCCATGCACTGTTAACTTACGTATTGTCTCACTGGGAGTTTCATCTCAAACTAGATTTCTTTCGTGTCCCCAGTGATTCGAACCCTTGACCTCTCCCATAAGAGGGACTTAAGGTGAATATTGGTACCAATTGGGAAACTTGGCCAATTGGTACCAGCATTCCACTTAAGTTCTCCTTAAAAGAGGAGGTCAAGGGTTCGAATTGCTGGAGATGCGAAAGAAATCCAATTTGGAGCCCAACCTCCAGTGGACAGTACATAAGTTAACGGCGCACGAAATAGCCACTGGACAAAAGGCCTTTATAGAAAAGTCTATGGTCGTTACAGTTAACATACAAATTTATTGAAAGAGAATGTTACCACCATAGATGTGTGCAACCGTCCTTGATGATGAACATATATCATGTAGAAAAAGGCTACCCCTAGGCTGTGAGAAAGTCAACTCCATGAACTCAAAATTTTAGTGTTTTGACTAATAAAAAAAGAGTATGAAAAATATAAAAGAAATGGGTCAACACTTTGAGTACTCAAAAGAAAATTTGATATTGTAACTCTTGTCTGGCATGCACGTATTTTATTATTTAAAGAGATATTTTTAGATGATAACTGGTTTGAAATTAATTTGCTAAGGGGGAGCAATATTAATTTGTATCTAATATGTGTGGTGTTTGGAAATATTGTTTATTCATACGATCTATGAGCATAACTTCTTTGCAGGAGTTTTTAGTTTACACACTACAGAAGAGCAATGAAACTTTTATGATGATGCTCACGTTTATTAATTGTTCACATTTTTAACACACACACACACACACATGCATTAAAAATCTGAGAGTTATGTATTGTAATTAAGCAACGCCAAAGGGAGAGATTCTTAGAAAAATATTGTGTCATATTTTTCCTCTTTCTTTATATTGGCTCACTTAATTAATATTACTGATTTTTAATAACAAAATGGGAGGTTTGCTTGTACATTTTGATTGGTCACGTTGCTGCCAATTCTGACTGGCTCAGATGGTAAGCTTATTTTTATTCCAGATCTGTGGACTAAAGATTTTATTCTATTTTCTTACATAATATAATGCGATCACGTGAATATCAGCAACAACTCCCTTGTAGGTTAAAATACCTTCTCTTATTCTATTGGATTTGTTTAGGAAGAAAATATTTAAAGATAATCTTATTTTCCTAAATACCTTCTTTCTACAAATCTAGAATATCCTTTTGTAAATTTCCTACTACTTTTCTTGCATATTTTTAGGTAAAAAATAATTTCTAATTTGATTATTACCTATAAGTTATTACAAATCAATAAAGAATTAAGCTTTGAAAAATATTTTTGTGCTTTTGTTCTTCAAGCTCAAAACCGTCGACTCCATTGATGAAAGAACAAGATATCAAGCTTCATTGATTAAGTTTCAAAGATAAATGGTTTTCTTCAAAACTCATTCAAGAATCAAAAATAAATTCATGCTCAAGCAACAATTCCTTATCATGATTAATCTACTTGGCGTGAAGTTAAGACGGAGTTCTTAATCCATGTAGTAGTTGTGGTCAGGTACAATAGGGAAGTGACAATATAGTCAAGATCGGCGGGTTTGATTCTACTTCATCAACAAGTCAAAAGGAGAAGTACCAAAAGGGAGTTGATCTATATTCTTTTGATTGTTATTTTGTTAATTTTTCAAATTTACAAAAATCGGATTCTATTGTATTTTTAATCAAATTTATTAGTGGATTGTTTTTATCCATGTCGTGGAGGCCCTGGATGTTTCCCTTCAAAGTTTACCATATTACATCTAGTGTTCGTGTTCAATTCTTTAAATTCTGTTCTAAACAAATTGTTGGTAAACGAACACATCATAGACTTGCTTGTACAGTTAGAACTACTTTTCATTACTATGCGTCAGTTTTTACTACGTTCTATCCACTATTTACTTAAATTAAGATTAAAACTACTTTTAATTTAATTAATCTAAGTTTTAGAACTTTCAATGTTTTTTTTAAAAAGTGTTGAAAATAAAAGTATAACGAGGACCCATTTAGTTTGTGAATAAAACTATTTATCTAGATAATAGTTATTTAGATAACATGTTTATCTTTATCTTGTTTGGTTCAACTATGTATAAGAATGGAAAAAGTCATTGTTAAACAGTCAGTTTTTCATGGAAAAGACAATTATACTATTATTCTTAATTAAACAAAAAATATAAATAAAAAAACTAAAAGAAAAAATATGGGTAAAGCACGGAGGGCGGGCTGTGGCGGTAGCTCTTGTGGCGGTGAAGGGACGGGTGGCAGGGGTGATATCAATTCTGCCCAAACATGATAGAACAAATTTTATTAATTATCTTTAATCATTACAAAACATATAATTTAGCTTAATAAAAATGTTATATAAAAAGTGAAAATTACAACCACTAATTACACTTTTGAAAATATTTTTATTTTTACAAATTTAATCTTTTTATTATAAAAATATTGTCTATAATTTATTATTTTAATAAATAAAATAAAAGAAAATTGCACAATTTACACAACCGTTTATACATAACCGTCCTTGAAATTCGCACAGAAAAGGAAAACACCTCCTAAATTGCAGTTGAAATATTGATTTCCAAATTTACCAATATCTTCCATTTTTAAATTCTTCCCCAACAATCTCTACCATTATCTGAATCGGAAAAACCTAATCACCTAATTCACTAAATTCTTTATCATTGGAGTAGGTTGAAGAATTTGACAATGGACACTCTAAATCATAGCATCACTGGTTGTGTAACAAAAATGGAGTCTCTAGTTGAAAATAAGTAAAATGCAATATGTTTAGATACACCCAGAAACCGGTCTAGGTCGAAGAAAGTGTCACCAAGAGAACAAGGTAGGCCAGAGTCAAACATTTCAAGTCGCCGACACATGATGTATTCTAGCCCAAGAAATTCTCCAAAAATGAAGAAGACAGTAAAAATGAAGGCAGACAAAGCCAATAATAGGATGAAATCCAAGAAAAATCAAGAGCATTACAACTACATACCCCAAGTATTTAAATCAATTCAAAATATGTTATTTTTGCAATTAATGTTGTCATTTATGTATTTCGAAGAAATGAAGATTATATGTCATACTTGTCCATTGCATTTAGTTTACACTTAAGGGTTTTGTAACACGAACTATCAATATACTATTTGTAACATTGATGATAATATGATGAATTGATTGAGCACTCTATTTGATATTAAAAGTTCTAGATTAAATTGTTACTTGTTAATACATATTATGTAACACAATTTGTTATTCTGTATTACTGATTGCTAAAGATGTTACAATTGATTATATCATGAGTTTTATGTGTGAAAATTGATATTCACTGTTACTATAACGACCACGGACTTTCCCTACAGGGCCTTTTCGCGCGTGGGCTATTCCGTCGTCGTCGTTAGCTTACGCATCTTGTCCACCGGAGGTTGGGATCAAACTGAATTTCTTTTTGCGTCCCCAGCGATTCGAACCATTGACCTCCCATTAAGAAGAACTTAAGTAGAATGCTGGTACCAATTGGACAACTCGCCCAATTGGTACCAGCATTCCACTTAAGTTCTCCTTATGGAAGGAGGTCAAGGGTTCGAATCGTTGGGACGCGAAAGAAATCCAGTTTGGGATGAAACTCCCAGTGGATAGTACGTAAGCTAACGGCGCACAGAATAGCCCCTGGGCGAAAGGCCTGTAGGAGAAAGTCCGTGGTCGTTACAGTTACATATTTGATTCATAGCACTCATATTTCATGTTATCTATTAATGCAGATTATGTTACCCCAATTGATATTATATATCGCTGATTGATAAAATGTTACAATTGAGTATTATATGTTGCAATTGTAATAATATGTGTTAATGGTATTAAGTGTTTCAATTGTAATAATATGTAATTGTTCCAAACTAATTTGTAACACAGATTGTTACAAATGTTATAATTGATGGGATCATGAGTTTTACTTGTGATTGTTACAATTGTTTCTGACACAAATGATATATATTTGATAGTTCTGAAATAATGTTATGAGTTATTTTCCGTTGAAAAATGTATTGAACCAATTTTTGGTTTATGTTCTATTACAGTTCAATTATGATGCATAATCACTATTCTATGTCATGTTCACTGTAATGTTTAGGACGGGGATTATTGTATACACCCTAATGATAGGATTGGAGCGGCAATAATTGTGTCCGCACCTCCATGATGTGATTACATCTCTCAATCAGAAGATGAATGATGCGCAAAAAGGGTTCTTCGATATTACTTGTTTTGGCTTCCTTGATCTACTTTAGCATCAATTGTCACAGGATATTGTTAATGGAGGTTAGGCAGCCAAACCAGTAAAAAAATGTGGTTCAATATCTAGGGCAAATTATTGAGATTCTCAATGGAGGAGTTTCGTATAGCTACCGGTTTGAAATGTACTCGTTCTGATGACATACCAAAGCTTCATATGGCTAGATCGCTATTTAGGCAAAATTATTTTGGCAAAATAAAAAGTATTTACAAGAAAGACGTCGAGCAAGTTTGTAAGAACATGTCCGCCAACTTAAAAGATGAAGATATTGTGAAAATTGGCATTTTTGTATCTAATGACTTCATACATCTTCACTACACCATATAGAAAACATGTGATAGATGCAACATTTAGTCTCATTGAATCCGTGCACATCGATACATATGCGTGGAGAAAGAACTATTCATGTACAATATATTCAGTTATTTGAAGATTGTTGTTTATGATGATGGTATTAAAAAGGATATATCCATGTACTATACAGATTCCCTCTTACTTTTCAAAATTGGATTTATATGAAGTTTTCCAGTAAATAGATGGAAAAATTTGCACTAGGTTATATTACACATGGCCTTGTGTCTTGAATTGGACAAATACTTCAACACGTGTAATGGTGTCTTAACTGGAGAATCTTAATTTTTATTTACCAAACATAAGTGATTATCTATCACAGATTTATTATGTTGTTATTTTTTAATGATTGTTGTCCAGACTATACACATTTTTTTTATGTTGTTGTTGCATAATTATTATTACATATGCATCAATGTAGATAGAAGTGAATGGTATGCAACTAGATAAAGAGGAGATGTGGGCATCATACCTAGTTGTAGGAATGGCGATTGTACTAGGACGCTAGTGTGCCCAGCAGCTCGGCCTGTAAAAACTTAGCCCAGGCCGTGTCGGGCAAAAAATAAAGGACCGAGCTAGCTTGGCCATTGAAAATGACGAGCTGGCTCGGCTAGTCTACGAGCCTAGTCCACAGACATGGTCCACGGGCCTACCTAGCTCATGGGCCACGGTCCCAATCTTTTAAAAAGTTATAAACAATTTCAACATTCACTTTTGTGACCGTCTTGATCCTTTTTTTTTCCAACGGCTAGTTATTTCTCTATAAATACCCCTCTAAACTTTCATATTCTTCACAAATTTACAACTTTCTCAACCTAAAAAATTCAAAAAAATTATATTGTCAATATTAGCTCTTTTATTGTACAATTTATAGTTGAATTTTTATATTTTTATAGTTTTAGTTTTCTACATTTTTACATTTTTAGTTTTCTACATTTCTACTTTCTACTTCTACATTTCTATTTTCTACATGGACCAATTCAACTCACAAAGAAGTGCCGACCACCAAATTCATGATGATTTTAGTGGATTTAATGATATTCCAATTCCTAAATTTGGTGATGAGTATGGGATTGGGAGCAATGATCCCATTGTCAATTTAGAAGATATCGATGAAGAATTAGAAATGACTAACACTACTATATCAACTGGGTCGACTACTAAATGAAGAGCCACAAAATAAAAGGCTCGTTGTTGGGATCATTTCAAATTAGTACAGATCGTTGCAACCACAAACAGACAACCAATCTTCAAGACAATGTGTAAATATTGAAAACAAAAATTTTCATGGCAATAAGGTGGTGGCACAAGCTATCTAAATAGACATTTTTCTAAGTGTATGCGAAAGCACGGAGGAGTTGATACCAATCAAGCTCAACTTCAGTTTGGATCTCCCGGTGGATGTTCTAGTTCTAGTCCGAATCTTAACAACTGGGTGTATTTACAAGACTCTATGCGCCGAGAAGGCATGACTCAGTTGGTGGCAAGTGGTAAGTTCCTGCTTAGCATAGTGGAAAGACCTCACTTCACCAAATTCGTACAAAGATATCTTCAACCAATATATGTGCTCTTTACTAGAAACACTTTTTGTACTGATACTATTGTTTTATATAATAAAAAGAAAAAAATTATAATAAACGATTTTAACTAAATATTATGATGTTCTATCATTCATTTCGGACTTATGGTTTGGTATAAATCATAAATGATATATTGTTGCCACTTTATATTATATTGATAAACTATGGATTATGCATAAAGAATAAATACTTTTAAAGCAATTGACTACCCTAATAATGGGATACAAATTTTTACTCATTTAATAAATATTACTAGAGAATTTAAATGCAAATCTAGAATTCGCAGTTTCACATTTGATAATGTTTCACCTAATAACATAGTAATAGATAAATTAGTTTGAGAATTAAATCCAGGTTTTGGTGAATTTTATTACATGTTCGATATGTATGTCATATTTTTAATTTAATTGTCCAAGATGGTTTAAAGTATATAGGTCCACAATTAGAAAAAAATAGGTATGCCCTAAATTATATTATTGCTTCACCTTATCAAAAACAAGTATTTGATGAATTATATGTAGAAAATTTCATTCCAATAAAATGTTTGTATACAAACATAGACAATATGTGGAACTCTACTTATTTAATGCTTCAAGCATGTGAAGGTTATGAAAATTGTATAACTACCTATTTTAGTGGCCAACATTCACACAGTTCAGAATATGATTTACAAACATATGATTGGAAAATCGCATTCCATGTGAGAAAATTTTTAAATATTTTTTTCGTCACCACAAACGTATGTGCTGGCATATATTATCCTACTAGTTCATTAGTTTTAAATTATTTTTATTTTATTGTAAATAATTTTAATAGGTATAAGACATTTACAATTTTTTCTAATATTGTTGTAGCAATGGAGATTAAGTTTAGAAAATAGTGAGAACAACTGTCTATATTGTTCTCGTTAGCTTCAATTATGGACCCAAGAGTAAATTTAGAATGTACAAAACATACTATTTTAGAAATTTCTAATGATTTAAGTTATGGGAATCCAATAACTTATGGTAATTTAGAAAAAAAATATTATGTAAAATGTACGACTTTTATGCAGCAAAAACCAATAGAAACGTTAGAAGACCTTATGTACCAATCCCTTCTTCCTCATCAAATGTCACTAAAGATTATTGGAGTTTTCTTCTTCTTATGGGAACTCAACAATCTAGTTCTTCTTCTTTTTTGCTTTTCCGTGCCACAAATGTAGAAACAAATATTTGAGATGTACATTTAGAGTTAGCTAGATATTTTGGTCACGACATGTTTAATATATTACATGAAGATGAGAAAAATAATTTTGATATACTTAAGTAATGAGACAAAACGAGCATCAATTCCCAATTGTTTATATTATAGCATGTGATCTACTAACATCTTTGGTATCAACTGTAGCATCGGAGTCTACTTTTAGTACATGTGGCAAGATTTTGAGTGATATGAGGTCAAGACTAAAACTAGACATATTAGAGAGTTTAATGTGTTTAAAAGATTAAGATGATACAGAACTTCGAATCCAATGTAAAGTATACCTCATACTGGTCGAAGAGGTGCAAGTGCTGGCTATATAAAATTATGTATAGTTTGTATAAATTTATTTAATTGTTCTTAATTTTAAGTGTTGATATTTAAGTTTACCAAAAATTGTACATATAACAACTTGTTCGTGTACAATTTGAACTTCGCCTACACTAAAAGTAGTCGGTCGGTCCCAAGCTCAAAAAAAGAGAGAGGAGGGTTTTAAATGTCAATTTTATCATAACTTATTTCATTTTAAGTTTTTAAACTAAAAAAAAATAAAGTTCACATGCAGCTAGTGGACTGGCCCGTGGCCCACGAGCTATGGGCCGGTCCGGGCTCGTGGATTTGAGAAGAGCTGAGCCATGGCTTGGCCCATTCCTTGACCGAGCTGGGCCCTTCTTAGCAAGGGTCAAGCCGGTTCCATATGTATTCATCTTATATAGGTAAAAGAAGTTTTCGGTGAAAAAAATAAACATTAGTCCCCCTTTTGATTTTTGGCCCCGTTGATGTGAGCAAGAAGACTTGGTGGTATGAGCTTCGAGACATTAATGAATCTCTAAGAGACACTGTAGTGTATTTTTACAACTTTTTTGTGCATGCATTTCAAGGATTGCTACAGATGTTACAATTTGATGATCATTCTGTATCGTGAGTTTTATTCGAGAAAATTGGTGTTATTTGTTATATCATTGATTCTAAAATCAGATTGATGTTCCCTATTAATACAGAGAATGTTACACCGATTGTGTATTCTGTATCACTATTCTGTATCACTAATTGATAAAGATGTTACAATTGATTATATCATGAGTTTTATGTGGAAAAATGATATTCATTGTTACATCTTTGATTCATATCACTCATAATGATGTTACCTATCAATGTATATTATGTTACATCCAATTGATATTTTGTACCACTGATTGATACAGATGTTACAATTGATTATATCCTGAGTTTTATGTGTAAAAATTGGTATTATGTATTACATCTGATATTCACAGCCATCTCAAATTGATGTTACCTATTAATACAGATTATGTTACACCAATTGTTATTTTGTATCACTGATTGCTAAAGATGTTACAATTGATTATGTCATGAGTTTTATGTGTGAAAATTGATATTCATTGGTACATATTTGATTCATAGTACTCATATTGGTGTTACCCGTTAGTGTAGAATATGTTACTCCAATTGATAATCTGTATCATTGATTGATATAGATGTTACAATTGTGATAACATGAGTTTTATGTGTGAAAATTAGTATTATGTGTTACATCTCAGATTTATAACACTCATATTGATGTTACCCGTTAATGTAGAATATGTTACCCCAATTGATAATCTGTATCACTGATTGACATAGATGTTACAACTATGTATATCATGAGTTTTATGTATAAAAATCGGTATTATGTATTACATCTCATATTCACAACTATCTCAGATTGATGTCAACGGTTAACGCATATTTACTAATGTATATTATTACCTAACTATTTCCAGAACATATAGATGTGTGTTTTTACTCCATGAGAAAGATGGCCACTTTTAGCCTAGAAATGACATTACCTAACAGACAACATGGTTAGGGGCATATTCTCATCTTTTATGAAGGATGCCAATGCAATTTTCAGAAATGTGTCCATGCTTGAATATCTACTTGGTGAATATTTGCATTGTAACACACCATGGGCAGATGTTGTTCATGTATTGATGGGCAATGTCTGTACGAGTCCAGCTGTTCTTTGACGATCTGGTTTCACTTGTTGACAAATAAGACATCTGGATACAAACTCAGCCATTTCTCTCTTCATTCCGTGCCACCAATAATGTTCCTTAAGTATACGATATATTTTAGTACTACCCGGATGCATTGCATAAGCTGAACTATGTGCCTCTTCTAGAATTTCTTTCTTTAACTTTGAGTCATCTGGAACACATAGTCTACTTCCTATAACCAAACCTCCGTCATCTCGAATAGTATAATCTGCGTGTTTACCGTTACTAACTTCTTCTTTCAATTTACTTAATATCAGATCTTGAGTCTGAGCTTCTCTAACTTTGTCAATCAAAGTAGGTCTCACTCGAAAATTAGCAAATAATGCTCCCAAACTGGTCACTAATAGTTGAGCATTCCAAACTTTGAATTCACTGAATAAGGAATAACAAATTGCATTAGTCTGATTTGTAGAACTAGATGTCTTTCTACTGAGAGCATCAGCAACTACATTGGCCTTTCCTGGATGATATTCTATTCTGCAGTCATAATCTTTTATTAGCTCTAACCATCTCCTCTGTCTCAGATTCAACTCTTTCTGATCAAAGATATACTTTAAGCTTTTATGGTCTATAAAAATCTGACACCTCTCACCATACAGATAATGTCTCCAAATCTTCAATGCTAAAACAACTGCGGCCAGCTCTAGATCATATGTAGGATAATTCAACTCATGTTTCTTTAACTGTCTAGAGGCATAGGCTATGACCTTTCCATTCTGCGTCAAAACACAACCCAAACCTTGACGTGAAGCATCACTGTAAATCACAAATTCTTCACCCGGAGATGAAAGAGTAAGCATCAAGGCGAGAACTAATCGATGTTTTAATTCTTGGAAACTCTTTTCACATTCTTCAGTCCACACAAATTTAACATTCTTTCTAGTCAAACTAGTCAAAGAAAGAGCAATTTTGGAAAAGTCTTCAACAAAACGACGGTAGTACCCTGCTAAGCCAAGAAAACCACGTAATTCTTTCACATTAGTAGGTCTTTCCCATTTTACCACTACTTGAGTTTTATGTGGATCTACATAAATTCCTTCCGCTGATATAACATGCCCTAAAAATATCACTTTGTCGAGCCAAAACTCACATTTACTGAATTTAGCATATAATTGTATATCTCGCAAGACCTGTAAAATGATTCTAAGATGCTCGGTATGCTCATCTTGATTTCGAGAATATACCAGTATATCATCAATAAATACAATCACAAATCTGTCAAGATATGGATGAAACACTCTGTTCATTAGATCCATAAATGCTGCTGGGGCATTGGTCAATCCAAACGGCATAACAAGAAACTCGTAATGGCCATATCGTGTTCTAAAAGCAGTTTTTGGTACATCTCCATCCTTGATTTTTAGCTAATGATATCCTGAACGCAAATCAAACTTTGAAAACACTGTACCACCCTGAAGCTGATCAAATAGATCATCAATACGTGGCAAAGGATATTTATTACGGATTGTCACTTTATTCAACTGTCTATAGTCAATGCACAATCGCATGGTGCCATCTTTCTTTTTCACAAACAAAACTGGTGCTCTCCACGGAGACACGCTAGGTTTGATAAAACCTTTGTCTATCAATTCCTGTAAATGAACTTTTAACTCTTTCAATTCTGATGGAGCCATTCTATATAGTGCTTGTGAAATAGGTGCAGTTCTTGGAATTAGGTCAATAGTAAACTCAAGTTCTCTGTCTGGGGGTAGACCCGGCAATTCTTTTGGAAATACATCAGGAAATTCTCGGACAACTGGGATGTCTTTAAGTTTTATTACATCTGTATCAATTACATGAACTAAATACACAAAACAACCCTTCTTGAGTAATCTTCTAGCGTCAATAGCAGATATCATACAAGATGGCAAGATTTTACGCTGTCCACTAAATATAACTTTAGATTGTCCTGATCGTCTAAACACAACCTCTTTATGAAAACAATCAACAGAAGCACGATTTGCAGCTAAAAAGTTCATACCCAAGATAACGTCAAAATCATGAATAGCAAGAGGTATTAAATTTGCCTTGAACTCCTGATCATTTACCTTGATCCACAATCTCAATATACATTCTTAGCTAAAAGAGATTCTCCTATTGGTGTGCCCACTACCAAACAACTATCTAAAGGTTCTAGCTCTTCATTAGCATATATGGCAAGTGCAATTGAAATAAAAGAGTGTGTAGATCCAGGATCAATTAAAATACGAGCATATCTATAAAAATAGATAACATACCCATAATTACATCTGGTGACTCTTCTACTGCCTGTTGTGTCATAGCAAAAACTCTTGCCTGATTCTTTGGACGTCCTGCCTGGCCTTTCAGTTTTACCCCACTACTACTTGCTACATTGGGCTGAACTTCACTATTTGTGCCTACTTTATTAGTCAAAGTATTTTCTTAGATCTAATTCTGCGTGTACTACCCACACTCTGCTGGGGAAATATCCTTGGTGATATGCCTCTCCTGTACTAGAATTGGGCAATTTCTTCGTATGTTTCCCGCTTGGCCACAATGATAACAGACACCAAACCCCTTGAACTTCAAACACTCGCCCAAGTGATATTTTCCACAGAATTTGCAATGAAGAAATTTTGTGCTGTTGGAACTCTCTCCATATCTCGGAGTAAATGATCTCTGGGAGAAACTCGGAGTAGGAGGACGAATACTCCTTGACTCTACTGTATCATACTTTGGCCGAATCTAGAGCCTTGACTTCCTCGTGATCTGGGCTTGAACTGGCTTGAAATAGAAACACCAGGTCGAAATCCTCTGTTATCCCTCTGAGGTGGTCTATAGTTAGAAATCTCTGTCCATGTCTGACTACCGCTAGCTCTGGATTTCATTTGTTCTTTTTCCGTTTGTCTATCTAACATCCTTTTCTCCACTCTTAAAGCTGATTCTACTAATTTGCCAAATTCACTCCAACCCGCTGCAGTCACTGATGATCTAATCTCTTCTCTTAGACCATCTTCAAAATGTCTACATTTGTCAATTTCATTACCAACCAGGACTTGAGCATATTTCGAAAGCTCAATAAATTTCTTCTAATATTCTGTAACAGTTGAAGACTCTTGTACTAGTTTCAAGAACTCATCCTGTTTAGTATCTTTGTAAGAACAAGGGTAATAACTATCATAGAAATTACGTTTGAAATCTGTCCAAGTTATAATAGAAGGGTCTAGATATTTGTTCTGCACTGACTGCTACTAATCGTATGCTCCATCTTCTAACAAAAAAGTGGTGAGACGTAGTTTTCTATCATCTGGGCAACCCATTACATCAAAAACTTTCTCTACTTTTTTCATCCAGGCCTCGGCAATTGCAGGATCAACTGTGCCTATAAAAACATTGGCCCCTAACTTTGTTGCTCTCTCAATGCTAAAATTTCTATCTGTACTGCGCATAGCCGAAACAATGGCAGTAGTAATCCTTTCAACATCGATTGGGTCATTTTCAACCACATTTCTCTATCTCGGATGTTTAGGTGGCTGATCAACTGATTCATCCATTATTTCATCCTCTCCAAGATTATCTCTATCAGGAGCAATATAAGCCTGGGGCAAAATATCTTGGAGCTTGCGAGTTCTACCACCACGACGCATGACTCACCTACATGATATGCATGATATGCTAGATGTCAGAATACGTATGTCATGCAAGCAAACCTATAAACTCTGAACCATGCTCTGATACCAATCTGACACGACCCCGTCCCAAGCAATATTCATATACTCGAGACGTGACGTGCACCGATGGTGAATACCAACTAAGAGTTGGACCCACCATCAAGGCTACTACAATCACAACTTATTATTACTTATTTTTAAGAAAATTTTGGCATTATCTCCCTTGTAATTTGGACTAACTAACCTGAAATAAAATACTACATATCCCAACAAACTATATTCACAACTAAATGGGACCATTTCCCTTTCAATATCCACAACAAAACAACACGACACAGACTAGCCGAATCATAAAACTTTTACTATTTAATTAATATAAACTGCACATACAGATACAAAAATATATTGTGAGCCCACCTAACTATTTACATGTGATGCAAAATGATATCCAAAAATGAACATGCGTCCCAAAATAATGACTACATGCTCTATGAAGTGAGTCATACTAACTAACTCTGTCGTGTGGCTCCAACCTCGAACTCAAAAGCTTTATATTCAAAAACTGCCCAGAAACTCAACCGCTACCTGATAAGAAAAAAAATCATTGATGTAAAATATATGAGTTAATAGGCTCAGTGAGTAGAGATTTTTGAAAAATAAATATACTCTTTTTATTTATAGATATTACCGAAAACGAGCTCACGTCACTTAACAATTCACAATAACTTCAACAAGTAATATCAGCTCATAATCGTAGAATATTAATCAACTAAAATATATATATCATCATTTCATCATATCCTCATATCACAGTGTAATGGAAAATCTCATCAAAATGTACTCATTTTGTATAATCTCAGCATACGTGAACAAACTGCCTCAAATGACTAAGCTTTCTAGAATACGGCCAAGACCCCTCGGTGTATATGATATACGGTCAAGACCCCTCAGTATACGAATACACGGCCAAGACCCCTCAGTGTATTACCAATACACGGCCAAGACCCCTCAGTATACTAGAATAATCAATGAATTCATCGGGTACTTTTATAGATTTAAACGTCATCTCAATTCATGTTTAATTCATCTCAATTCATGTTCAATTTCACAATCTTTAGAATTTACAACACAACATAATTCAATAAACAATTATACGTAAGTTAACATTTAACGATATAATATCTTATAATTGAAATCTAAATTTTCTAAAATATATTTTTCCACTCACAGAGTTATCTATTGAAGAATAACTCGGCTGATAAACTGTTCCGATATTTGAGTCACTTCCTAAGATAACAATAGAATCCAATTCAAAACTCACTTATAATTCTACTTCTATAAAATCCAATAATTAAAGCTAGGAATTGAACTGCTAATTCTTAACCCACTATAAACACATAATTAAACCAATTCTTAAAATCAAAGTTTCTCTTCTTACCTCGTATCGTGGCCCAAAAAAAAAAAAAAGAGAACCAGTTCTTTCAAAAGTACTCTAATTTCAAAAGTTTAGTGAATGAACTAAAATTTCGGTGGAGAAAATGGAATTATTTGGCTGGAATTTTTCTCGCTTCTGGTACGTATGTAAAAGAAAGTGAAATGAAAGGAAAGAAACCCAAATGAAAGATAAGGAAGAAACCAAAATGAAAGATAAGAAAGAAACCAAAACTTGTTTTTATTTGGTTTTTGCTTTCTGTGCCCACCGCCTGACATTCTTTATCCATTCATTTTTTTTTAATACTTTGCTTGAGATTTTTGACCAAGAAATTTCTTGCCTTTGACTGAAGTATGACAATTATCATCAAACACATTGAATGTAACACAATTAGTTGTTATTAATGTAACATATTCATCCAATCATCAATGGACAACAGATAAGAGGTAATGATACATTTTTGTAATGTAATAATCCAAACTTGAATTCTGTTAACAAATAACATCAAATGCAATGACTTCATATCATATAACTCATTATCTATTTTTTAACATAGCAAAATGTAACAAATTATAATAATCAAATACATCCATAAACGCAACAACTAATAAATGTTCGACTAAAATAGATTATCATATGTTGAATTGTTAAATTGAAATAAACTAACTTTATGTTACTTGATAAGTACAATTTTGTACTAGGCTCACAAAAAAGGACAATTATTAGTACGCTTACATATTTTCAGTATAATGGTGCAATGTTTTATTATCAATTTAAGAAATAATCAAATTCAAGTGTCGATCTAACGAAAAGAGAGCAAACAGAAAAAAAATATAGGACTTAATTGCAAAGTCAAAGATACTTGAGGGACTTGACATACAAATATAAAAGAAAAGAATCCAAGAAATCATCTAAAATAACCATGCGATCGCATGGTTATCTAAAGCTGCGGTCACAAGGCTAGCTTTTCAACTACAGAACATAAAGAGATAGAACCATGCGATCGCAAGGTTCTGAACCATGCGATCGCATGGGCAAGACGGGCATCTGGTTGGTAGTTTCTTGATAGAAATAGAATTCTACCGAGTCCAAGATAAAAAAAAAAAAAAGTTAACTCAGGTTTTAAAGAGTTCAGAGAGGAGTATAAAAAGCCGAGAATAAATAAATCGCGAGAGACGAATTTTGGAAAAAAAAAAAAAAGATACAAGAGAAGAATCGAAGATCAAGGAACAAATTGAAGATTCTTAAGCCGGGATCACATATTGTAATTTTATTTTCTTCTTTTTTCTTTCGAAATATGATTTATACAATTCTTGTATTATTTTACAAAATCATCTCTGGCTAATTTACTTATTGCTAGAATGAACGATGAAACCTTATATTTTTAATTAATTAGAAGTTTTTCTGTTTTTGCAATTAATTGCTTATTGATTGATTATTCTTTATTTATTCTTTCTAATATTTTAATGATTGATCACCATTAGAATATTTTGTGATCTTTATTGAAGTCAAGAGATTCAATATAGATAAGCACGCAGATTTGAATACATAGGGTCCAATAATAGATAGAAATTACTATTATGCCTTATGAAATTCGATTAGGTGTTTTTGTGATTTAAATGCATATTTTTATGTTCGATACTTAATTAGAGATAATTAGGTTCACATATTGATATATAATTAATTGACCATCGAGATAGACTTTTGATTATTATAGGATCACTTATTTTTAATCTATAGTAATTATAAGCTAAATCAATTAAACATATAATTGATTAAGGAACGTGTAGGTGGATTCGCGAATCCTAATGTTAGTAAATCTTGAATTTTTCTCACAAATTTATTTTGATTGCTTGATAATTTAGATTTAATTAAACATAATTATAATAGCTTTGAAATTAAAATCAAAACGAATTTGTGTTCTTTACATTGTTAAAACTCGAAATATAAATTAATTGATTATTTCATAATTAGTCATCGTGGGTTTGACATATTTCACATCACTTTATTACTTGTTAACGATCTGTCTACTTGCGAGATTAAAATCACACAACATTACTAATCTGCACAAAATTGTTCTTCACGTACCGCCTCTACTATCTTGTTTTGAGGAGAGAGGTTCCAAGAATCAGTCAACTATGTTTGTTTGTCAACTGATCACGATAAAAGATTCTATAATATATTGATTTCAATCAGCTACGGATTTTAAGGATTCAGTTACTATATTTTCAGGTAATTATCTATTATTATTAATGAAAAAACTAAAAATTAATAAACAGTATTTTTAAAAAAATATATAACTTAAATAGCTTTTTGTAATTATTTTAAAAAAGATCTTATTTATGCAAAAATCCCATATGAACAACTCCAAGTAACACGTGATATTAATAATCCCTTTGGATTCCAAATGCTAGTATTCACAATTGGGAAGAAGACAGGTAGTATTAAGGAGACACGTGGAAGAATCATGGAAGCTAAGGTCTCAATGGTCAGTCAATGTGGGGGTAAATTTCATTAATGGCCACTTAACTTTTAGCAAAATCTCAATTGAATTATTAAACTTTAATTTATCTCAATTAGAACATTAACCTTTAATTTTATTTCAAATTTCAACATCCAGTCTCATTTTGTCACCTACTATTCTCTAAATTGATGAAAATTACTTAATCGACAGTTATACTATAAATGATTTTTCAAGTAATTGTTACGTGACACTATAAAAATTAAAAAAATAAAATGAGAGTTACGACAATGCCTTTAAATTAAAATATTAAAATGATAAGGTTAAAATGTAGTAAGTTGGCATGCCAAATCCATTAGGGTATGGTCGATAATTAAGTAATTTTCATTGGATGACGTGTGACGTACGAATTGGTGAAATTTGAAACCAAGTTGAAGTTCAATGACGCAGTTGAAATTAAATTGAAGTTCAACAACCCAATTATAAGAGTGGTAATAGACTAAGTTGAGCAGGCTCGACCCGATGAGGCATGAGCTCTGCTCGACCCAATGACACGAGCCTGACTCAGCTCACTAAGAAAAAATGAACTGATAGGCCAAGGTGAGCTGAGCTTTGACTGCCTACAAGCTTTTAAATCAACTTTTTTTCTCTCTAGAAAGTCCAAAACTAATAAAAAAGGTATGCCACAAGCAGCTGACTCGTGGATGGCCATATAATATTATGTACGAAATAAATAAATAAATAAATAATCAATCGAGCCAAATCGTGGATGGGCCACTAGCTTTCATGTGAAATCCCCGAGTTAGTGGATGGGTCGATGAGCTCTCGGGTGGCCCACGCCCATTGCCATCATGGGATAGTTTTACAAAATATCATAAAAAATAAAAAAATTTAAAAAAATACATTTTTACTTTTTCTATTCTAAAAATATTGTTTTACTTTTGTAACACGTTACATTTGTCACGTTTGTTCTATGTCTTACAAAAAATGTGTGTTGCATTTGTTACAATTTTTTTTATATGTATTATGCACATTTCGCAGCATGTTCCACCACCACTGCCTCTACCACTTTGTAACAAATTGTGTTACGCTTTGTAACACACAATATTATGTTACCACCATCGATGCCTACCACAAACCACTGCAAATCAATTATCACCCACCACACTCTCCACCAAAATTAGCATCACTGTCGCCGCTTATTTCTACCACCACAACCACTACAAACCATATAAAAAGATCATATTCGACATCAAATCTGCACCGCCACATCAACTCCGACATCACCACCTTCCTCTGACCACCACCTCTACTTCTCTTTCATAGCCCGTTGCCACCTTCCACCCAAACTTTCAACCACTAATGCTCCCACCAGTTCCCAGCACCACCACACTCGAATCACCACCAAACTCACGACAATAGACCAAAATGAAGAATAATTTTATACCCATCTCCACCTCGATCGCCATCCATCACCACTACCCTAGCCACTCCTATGCACAACACCCATTTGCCACCGCCATCTATGTTGCTCACTGTCCATCTACCATCGCCTCCACCTCTTTTTAACATCACAAGCACAGGTATACACAAGCAGATTTGAAATTTTACTTATTATTTTTCTTTTCCTCTGTCTGAGATTTTTATATTAGGGTTTAAGAGATTCAGTTGATGTGGATATGGTGGCAATTGGGTTGGTGGAGGATAATGGTGGTGGTTGGCACGGGAAATGGTAGTGGTGGGTATTGTTTTTATGTTTTAGAGTGAGAATCTAATTTGGATAGGTTTTTTAGAATTTGAAAACTTTGGAAAATATATTTTAAATATAAAATATTGAAAAGTTATTGTAGAATTTTAATATGAAATTAAGTATGTGGCAAAATTATTACTTGCTACAACTACTCAATTAAGATAAATTAAAGTTTAATGACCTAATTTAGATTTTGTAGAAAGTTTAGGATGTGAAAATGAAATTTAGCCGTTAATAAGAGAAACACATAGTACAAAGCGGACTTGTTCGGCCATTCTCGGACTACCCGACAAATGCTTGTTTATTTGCCTCTTTTCTTACGTTTTAATACTATTTATAATATTTTTTTTATTTGTGAGCAGAGGAGGGGGGAAAATAAAGAAAACCAACGCCGAATATAATGGTTGGCTGGATAATTTTTTTCCTTCAAAAAAAAAAAAAAAGAAAAAAGATAGGGCCTTTTTCCATCTCTTCTCGGCGATGATCACTCTGTCATCGAATTTAGGGATTCTTCAAATCTTTTTCGCAATGGTATGCCTAATTACTCCTTAACTTTTTCTGACTTGCATTTTTTTTTTTTTTTGATTTTGTTGTTGTTATTTTTGCTGATTTGTTTTCTTTTTATCGTTTGAGATATTTGCATTTGTGGGATTTTCGTATTTTGAGCTGCATTATTGTTTGCATAAGACCTTCAAGTTTGTTTTGTTTGAATAATTGAATTTGGGATTCATTTCTCTTCAAAATTAATTAATTATAATTTTTTGGATTTTTTTTCCTAATTCAATTACAGGGTGGTTGTATTATTCGCTGGAAAATCTAGTTTGGTTCGTGAATACATTCTTATTTATCTGACCTACGGGTGTCGTGTCTGGTGAATTGGAATTCTTCAAGTGAAATCAAAATAGAAACCATTGAAATGTTGAATATCTTATTAGATGACAATGCAGGCCAAAGGTTTGATTCGTGTATTGCTGTTGAAGAAATTGATTCTGCTAGTACCTGAAATTGGAGAAACTTTGAAAAATTGAGCAAGAAAAATATTTTTCATGGAAAATGGGATATAATAACTCAAAAGAAAAAGAAGTTGTTGATATCGAGAGTGGTGGAGCTAATACGGGAACTCGTCCTAATACCGGCAAGAAACGAGGGAAGAAATTGTTGAACAAACTTACTAGTGGAGTTTTGGGTTTAAATGGATCAACTAAGCTTGATCCTAGCATTGATTCAGACAGCAATCCTGGAGGGTTGATTAAGGAATCTCATGAACCTTTAGAATTGTTGATAGATAAGGGCATAGGTGGTCAAGAGAATCAAGAGCTTATGCCTCTTATAGAGAAGAAACATGAGAAAGAGAGACGGAAAACTGGAAAGTCTAAGAAGGCTGCCAAGCCTCCACGACCTCCTAAAGGTCCATCCTTGGATGCTGCTGACATGAAGTTGGTTCGAGAGATTTCTAAGCATGCCACAAAGAAGCGTGAGAGGATTGAACGAATGAAAGCGTTAAAGAAGATAAAAGCAGCAAAAAAATCATCACCATCATCCACCAGCACCATATATGCCATGATTGTCACTATCCACTTTTTCCTAGTGATATTCTTCCAAGGTATTATCATCATGGTCTTTTTTCTCGCAATTTTTCATGTCATTTATTGTGTATATGTTGTTACACTCTATTCATGCCGTTGATGCCTGGAAACATCCTCTGCCATGGTAGTTTATCAGATATGTGGCATTTCATCAAGTCATTATGGATTATAGGGCCACAACGCCTTTACAAAAGTTGGGACTTTAATTTACAATTATGATTTCTTTTAATTAATGACTAGCTTATATATGCTTTTGATTTCTAACTTGTTTTTACAATTTAGGTAGCGTGGTTCAATTAAAAGTTGTTGCATTAGTTAATTTGGATGTGAGGAAAATACTCACGTTAATTCTAAAATTTAAGAGGTGGCATTATTTAGGTTTGTTATAAAGGAGAAAACGAAGAGGATGCAACACATAACAACTGAGTAGGTTGGACAAAATGGATATTTTGTATGGGTGCAAAAGGTTAATAAGATTAACGCAGTAGAAGTGAAGATTTTAAGATGAGTGTGTGGTTACGTTGGAATGGATAAAAATATTAATATGGATATACTCCAACACCGTGTATGGTATGGATAACTTAGGGGATTGAAGGATGTCTTGCGTAGACTAAAGAAGCTTCCATTCGCATGAACGATGCGATCCCAATTGAACATGTTAGGAGAGGGAGAGGCATGCTAAAGAATTTGATTTCATCGGACCACGGTGGATCAATGGACGAAAAGATATTTGTGTAGCTTAGTTTGTTGTCTTCGTGGTTGTCATCATCGTGAAAAATATGTCATCTTTAGTTATTTGGTGTTGCAACACAAAGCGTTTTCACTATGTGTTCTTCCCTAAGTTTCACACCGGGGTGCTAGTATTTAACATGTAAAGAATATATTCTTTACTGTATATTTAAGCAAGAATTTATCTTGGTCAAAGTGACTGAAATTGAGGTCCCTCCTCTTGTTGAGGAAGTTCTTAGTTCGTTATATAAGCTTCTCGTGATTTTTTTCTTGCAGTTTTGCCTCAGAGATACTGTTTTGACCGTGCTATGAAAGTCTGGGAGCATATACACTCTAGAACTTCTTTGAATTTCTTGACATTAATTTCATAGTCTATTAAACGTGGTTACTTACTGAGTTACTGGAGAGTATATGTTGTTAGGCGTGGCATGATCAATGATTTTGTTAGTTGCCTAGACGTCTTGAAGGATAGACTCCACTTGGAATTTTGCAAATCTTCTTGCACTTGTTTGGCCAGATGTGCATGTATTCTGAATCTTGATTTGTAATTTTATTCCAAAAGTATGCAAATATAAATATTTGTTCTTAGTTTTTTAATAATACATTAGAGTCCTCGTATTTTGCTTCAATGTTCTGGATAGATGGTGCTGACATTTGTAATACAATATATTTGGCAATAGCTTCGACAACTTACTCATTCAAAGGATTAGGTTTGCATCAGCACTGTTGATTCCTTCTTTTGCAGGACTCGGTTCCAGAAAAAGTTTGACAGAGACATCTCCGGGGGCTCCCGAGCCAGCAAGTGAGACAAAAAGCTTGATTTCTGTTGAGTACTACAATCGTACGTTTTCAAATGCTGGTAATTCAGAATCTATGTAAGTGCATATGTTTTTCACTCAGAACATTTTATTTTTATTTTTTTGCTTAAATTCTCTTGTAAATCATTTGGATTCATGAATTCAGATCAGGAAAACAGGCCCCAAGGATAGGTTAAGATGAATTGCTGGACAACATGTACTTTCTGCTTCACATCTTGAACGTCAATGACAATGAGAGACTGTTTTGTGGAGGATAGTATTTCTCCGTAAATATGTAGAAATTGCTAGAATGTGGGTTGTAACACTTGGATTCATTTGTACAATTATTTGTAATTTATTTAGGTGAAAGACGACTCACTTTCTGAACATTTTTCTCTCTCTTCTAGGAAAAAGAAAATAAATATAATACTTAAATTTAAATTTGTGCGCACTTCGTTTTACAATCATATGTGCTTTAATTGTGAACTTAGATGATCATTAATTTTGGATCTTAAATATATTCCAATTTATGTGGTCGTTATTAAGTTTGTTATGGATTGATAGCTAATCCTGAGCAACTATAAATGGAGAACAAAACCTAGTAAGAAGAAATAATATAGAGTGGTTTATTTTAATGCGAGAGCTATATAATGAGAAAAAGATTGTATTCACACTTCTCAATATTCTTTACAACAAAAGAGGTTTGCCTTAACAACTTCAATATAGAAGGGAATATTAAGATGATTTAATACGGGTAATGAGCATATTTCGTCCATATCGTTAGTTCTCATTATATAAAACATGTTTATCGTTTAGATTTTGGCTTTTGGACTCTTAAATAAACGTTTCATTTCGAAAAAGGTGCCTGTCGTTCATATTCGTTAACATTTTCCGTTAAAATTAACAAAAGAGTTAATTTGCACAACTAAATCTAAATAAGATGGATGATTTGAGCAAAAAGCAGTAAACAATAAGGGCATTTTGAACACACAAACGTTTAAAGTCAAATTTTGAGTCTTCTTCTTCAAACAAGTACAAAATTTCATACAAACAAATAAAATCACATACATTGTAATATGAAATAAACTCATACTTATTACAAGAACTTGACACATCAAAACAAATTTATGCCGCCAAATATATTTTAAACACTTCAAGATATGACTTTTATAACTCACATTACAACCAACCCACGCACAAAACCTAAATACCATGTTCTAAAATTGAACAACTTCTCTCTTTACAAATTCTAATTGTTCTTCATACTCATTCTTGAATCTAAGCAAATTAGATATTATCTCCATAGATCTGGGATATATAGGTGGGGTCACACCAGGTAAAGAAGCTACAACCTCCATTTTGCTGTATATGAAATTCAATTTCAGATGTCAATCAAAATATGCACAAATTGAAAAAATAAAATTATGTGAGAGTAATTACCAAACGGCGTTGGCACGTAAGGAAACGTCTATTATGATTAGCATGTGTCCACGAGGTCTTCATCTCAATTTACGTTCCACATCTACACAAGCGACGAACCGTTGTTGTTATATTGTGCAAGAAGAGGTTATGTGTACAATTTTGCATATAATTGTTCTCATAAAAATATATGTATAAATATACAATATTGCCGTGGTTTGGTTAGGCGAGAAAAGTAAATTTTTGTGCTTTGATAATAGAGACGTTTTGTACAATAAGAGCAAACGATAATATTACAAACAATGTGATTTTATCTATTTGTGTATAATTTTATAGTTTGCTGTTAGAAGAAGACCCAAAATTTGGTTTTAAATATTTGTGTACGTAAAATGTTCTTATCGTTTAGATTTATTTGCACAAATTCACATTTTGTTAATTTTAACAGTTAATATTAACGAATGTGGACGATAGGGATCTTTTCTGCAAAGAAACGTTTATTTAGAGGCCCAGATATCAAAATCCAAATGACATGGATGTTTTACACAATAAGAGCAAACGAAGGGATGAAATGTGCTAATTACCCATTTAATACACGTTTGAGTTTTTTAGCATGTAAAAAATTTCGTCTTCAACATTCTTGTTCAAAAAATATAGTCATTTTAAACCAAACAGTTCTTCTACTATAGTGCTTTGATGCTACATTACTAAACTATCATACCGATCTTGCTGGCTATTCTTGATTTAACCTAAACTAAACAAATTACCATTTGATTTTTCCTTTTTAATAGTGTATAGCGAAGGAATTAATTTGGCTCATATATGAAAACGCGTCTTTGGAATGCAACTTTTTGCTGATACATTTTATCTGCCACGTTGCCAAATTTTTGCTGCTACATTTTATCTGCCACGTTGCCAATGGTTGTGTGACGAGTGGATTCCACTATCTAAAGGTTTAAAAGGATGTGAATAGTACCAAAGGTGCAAAACACAAATTTTTTTATTTTTTGCTCACTTTCTTTCTCTCTGTTCTTCTTCTTCTCCTTTTTAGGTTAGGGCTTCTAGAGAAAACTCTCATTCTCTTTTCTTTTCACCTCTAAGGTGTTAGAGACTGAATTTTGCCTTTGGGATTGATCGGATATACACAATACAGTAATATATACCTGTATTTCCTGCTATCAAGTGATAAACAATGTCTTATGTTGGTGTAGCTAGAGAGTTGTAATTTCTTTTATTTCCCATCCGATCTGATGAGATCTAACGTCTTGTGTTAATTACTTTGATTTCTTTTATGATTGAGTTGTTGCGAGTTATTTTGGGTTATAAAATATTACAATGGTATTAGAGCCCCGTTCTTTGGCAAGCTTTATCGTTTGGTGCTAAATCTGAGGTTCTTGGAACTTTTTTTTAGTCAACGCTTTATCACATCCCCCGTTTGGTTGTTATGCCACCACCAGGAAAGGATGGGGAGTTCATATATACCAACTATATATAAATAACTCATAAAAAATACATGAGATGGGACATAAAATCTGACATCTAATCATAAGAGCTAAAAAAAACAAATAATGAATAAATAATAATGTAATAAATAAGGAGGTACTACCTCCCAAATAATAAGTCCGAAAAAAATCTATAGACCCCGTACTACCTCCCAAATAATAAGTACGAAAAAAAATCTATAGACCCCTAACTATAAAAAGCTCATGTCTATCAATTTGAACTAAGTTGCGGTAGCATCGCGGTAAGTCCTAAGTACTATACTCGAAATAGCAACGACGATTCCAACCCTCTGAAGCAAGTAAGTCAGCCACTTGGTTGCCCTCACGATAAATATGAGAAACAGTATCACGGTCGAATACAAAGAGATGTTTGATGTGGTGAAGAGTGGCATGAATAAACCAAAGTCCTCCACCTCTAGTGATGCATTTAATAGCCGAAGTAGAGTCGGTCTCAATCTATAAGCAAGAATGATACCGTCAAGAATAGCCCTGAGCTCGACCTCCAAAATAGGGCACTCACCATATGAAGAGAAGAAGGCGCGAACACACTGACCTGATGAATCTTTAATAATCTCATCTCCACTCGCAAATCCATATTTAACGCATCCATCAGTGTTAACCTTGTAAGATCCCACTGGTGGAGTACGCCAATAAACTAAAACAGGGGAAGAAGGGATGAAATAGTAAGAAAGATACAAAAAAGAGGAGCAATATCTATATCCCCTGCCAATGAATAACCTGAAATATACAACATGTATGTAGTAGGTAGATAGTATGTTATACTCTCCAATAATCTATCTCGGCTCTATAGAAATATCTCGGTACTTCGCATCATTTCTCATAGTACAAATAAACCAGAGAATCAAAAGAGAAATGATCGTGCGAATATGAGCCTGTCTGAAAAATTGACCCAAGAAACGTCAAGACTGAAAGCGATACTGAAAACCCTCCATCGGCCGAAGGGTATATGAAAAATGTCAGAAAAGTGGCGCGAAACCTGGTCGACAATACAGCTGTCAATAAAATAAATGTTGAATAGTCTCAATAGCCGAGCAACACTAACAACGAGAAGCCATATGACTTCTAATCTGCCTCTGAATCACAACATCAACTGGGATAAGACCCTGCCATAGTCTCCAGCAGAAGAAAGAGATGGTCGTCGGGATAATAGAACTCCAAATCATGCTGCATACAGCCTGAATTGTATCCCCCGTGCAAACTAGCTGCCATGCAGACTTGGTAACAAATCTACCATCTGAAATATCCTTCCACATAATCTGACCGTGCACCTCAATAGTGATAGAGATGCTCCCGATTTGCTCAGCAATAATATATAATACTAGCTGAAAAAGTCTGTCAATGTTCTATCCAGTATAATCAAATAAGTCTCTAACCTGGATAGAAGAATGTCACAAGTGTAGGTGATGATCAGCTAATGTAGACTAGCCCATCCAGCAGTCATGCCAAAAGAATATTTGCCCACGCCCTAACTTCCAAGCAATATGTGTCTCCGCCTGTGGGTCTATGTGCTTCAGCCTCTTTCATATAGCTGTAGCATAGTAAAGAATAGTAACCAGCAACGGATGGGTACCCTTACAATACTTATTCAGTAAAAACAAAGCCAATAATGACCGTTGAGATCTAAATAACCACCAAAGCCTTAGGGAGAATGAATTAACAAGATCCTGTAGTCCCCAAAAGTCCAGTCCACCATCCTCAGTAGGAATACAAATGTCGTTACATCTTCTCCAATGTAATATGTATGCTTGGTCTTCGGAGTCCCAAAGAAACCTAGCAAATATGCCCTCTAACTTCTTCGACACAACCTTGGGAAGCTTCATAATCTGAAAGAGATAGAGATAAATAGAGGATAGCATTGATCATATCAAAGTAATACGTCCCCCATGTGATATGTGTCCCGAGGCCCATCCAGAAATCCTACTCCAGACCTTCTGGACTAAGTCATCATACAAGAAGATCTTCTTGGCCCCTTTAAATAAAGGAACACCAAGATAAGTGAAGGGTTGCTGCTGATGACAAAATCCTGTCAGATGCTCCAGTCTGTGTATCTGACTAGTAGAAGATCTTTTAGGTAAGATAATCCTGCTCTTATCTATGTTCACCAACTGCCCAGAAACCCCTTCGTAGTGCTCAATACAATGTAATACTCGTCTGATAGACTACTTCTGGCCATTGACAAAAATAATCATATCTGCAAATGAAAATAAGAGATAAGAGCATCACCCCATGTCTGTATGCCATCAAAAGAATATGCTAATACTGCTGAGTGAGTAGTTGTGAAAAATAATCTGCAGCAATAATAAACAGCGATGGAGATATGGGATTACCTTGTTTGAGCTCCCAAGATGATGAGAAAAAATCACATGACCTACCATTAAGCAGGATTGAGAATCGACACTCTGAAATACACCTCCATATCCAATCAATCCAAAGAGCATCGAACCCAAAACCCCCCATAATAAATATCAAGAAGCCCTAATCCATATGGTCATAGGCCTTACCATATAAAGCTTGAGGATAACATTACCCCCTCGCACTCTTGTATCAAATGTATGTAGTAACTCTTGTGTAAAGAGGACATTATCCCCAACGAGCCATCCTGAGATGAATCCACTATGAGGAGTTGAGATGATATGAGGTAGTAAAGTACTTAGTCGTAAATTCATCATCTTTGTAATCAACTTATTAAACACTATACATAAGCTGATAGGACGAAACTCTGACCACATACATGCATTGTCCCACTTTGGAAGCAAGAAAATAAAAGTAGCTACAAAACTCCTAGGTATGTGCTCTTCAACAAAGAAGTCCAAGACTTCCTGAAACACATCCTTTGATACTATGTCCCAACAGACTTGAAAAAAGTGAGATAAAAACCCATCTGGCTTGGCAACACTATCAGGATCAATGAAAATAGTTTATCGTACCTCAGTCTAAGTAGAAGTCCGATTAAGCTACAAATTGTCCTCATTGGACACTCATCTAAGTATAATACCAAGTCAAATACGGTCGACAGGCTGAGGAAGAGCCAACATAAGCTCTTGGAAGAAATAGACCGGGTCCTGACTCGAATACGTCGTTCTTAAACTATAGAATGGAAGTATCGGGTGTTATGATCACCCTCACAAGTCCAACGTGCCCTTGTCTTTTGTTTCCAAAAGGCTCCTCAATAGATAAAGTACTGTTTAGAACTGCCTAAGCCTAATGCAAAGTATCATGATGAGAAGGAAAAGGATCTCTGTCATGGTCTAACTTTGTCTCGTCCACCCTACACTTAGCATCCCTAACCCTCTGAAAAATATCACCAAATACATGTCGATTTTACCAATGAAGTCCCTGTTTTAGCCTAAAAATCTTCTCCCACAGAGCAACCATTCCCGTAAGATGAGTAGGAAATACCCACTTTTGAGATACAAAGCCCAAAAAATCGTGATGCCTAGACCAAACATTGAGGAATCGAAAAGGACGAGGCTCCAAATCATCGTTAGAATACCACTGAATTAGAAGAAGTGAGTGATCAAAAGTGCTTCGGTTCAGATGACGAACCAAAAATCGAGAACAAAAAGAGACAACCAATGAGTTAATCAAAACTCTGTCCAAACGCTTCCAAACCCTCCCATCTGTCCATGTGTACTAACTGCCAGAATGCCCTGCATCTATCAAACCACAATCCATCATCATATTTGCAAAGTCTGAAGTGCCCCTATCACGAGTATTCCTACCAGTACGCTCACCGTTGGGAGCAAGTACATTAAAGTCTCTCATAACTAGCCACAACTCATCCACATAAAGGGATATCTAGTGAAGACCCGTCCATAAATCCCTATGCCCAACCGGCGAGCAAGAAGCATAGACCAAAGTAATAAACAACAGTCTGGCTAATCTAGGATCCTCAACTTTAATGTGAATGAATTGGGAATGATCAACAATCAAATTAATAGTATTAGTATTCCTCAAATTCCAAAAATACCAAATCTTATCCGACTCATTCTGTATGCCCACATCAAAAGAGAGAAATTGTTGGATAAAGTCAAAGTTCTTCCTCAAAACAAACGATGCCAACACCACAAAAAAATGCACATGATGAAGCCGAACCAATTTCTTAAGTCTTCTACGAGTGGAAATACTACCCACACCTCTCACATTCTAGATGATAACATTCATCAAAGAGACTGGCTATGTAACAAAGCACCTGTCTGACTACGAGTCACCAGTTTGATTGGGCGCGAGATATCAGTAACTTTCAGATTTTTCTTCCTATGCACAAAACCATCGGCCTCCTATCGCTCATCCAAACCAACCAAGTCATCAGAAGAATTCCTGTGAAAGTGCCCCTGCTGATGAACCTCAATAGGAAAGAGTCATTATCTGAAAGAATCAAAGTCTCAACGTTCTAATGGCAACTGAGGCGTGGACTAGCATGCAGATCAGTATCAAATGGCTTAATATCCTGATCAAGTGATGGAATTTGAACAGATATTGAAAAAATCACTCGCTCAATTAGTACTGACAAACTGGATGTTTCTCGAAGAATTGACATCATGTGATCTAACAAGAGATCAAAAACGACTAGACGTGTTGGCTTTGAAGCTACAACAATAGGAATAATAGGAGAAAGCTAATGGGTAGGTCTTACATGTACAATAGAAGGTGGTATAACAACTGAGGGCTGAGCTGAAGAAGAACCAACAACTGGGACCTACTGCCTAAGAGCCTCATCAACAATCTCTTTTTCCTTACCATTTCCGGCCCTATCAACAATAGTAGCCTGAAAATCAACAGGCTTAGGAGCCGGAGCAATAAAAGGCTTAGTAGCCTGGGTAACAATAGAATCTACTGGTGGGGCACCCACCCTGCACTGATTAATAATATGGCCCATATGACAGCACTTGGTACAAAAATGTGGCAACCTCTAATACACAATAGGCTGCCAAAATTTATGGGATTTATTCTGACCAATCCAAATCCTATCTGAGAATTTATACTCCAATTTCAGCTCAACACAAACCCTGGCTTCACTATGCCTCAATAAATCAATAGTCGCCTCATCAATCCTCAACGACACCCTAACAATTTTAGATAAAGTAAATAAAAATTCCTTTGCACGTAAATGAACATACATGTTCTTGGAACTTAATCTGTAAAGATATGAAGGAACCTAGATCTTGGGTGATAAGATCTGGTGGATTTCTTGATAAATCCTGGACAAGTTATTATTACTCGTGGTAGATTCTATAATACTATTGCAGCTTTTGGGAGTTTATGGTAAGATCTGTCCATTTTTTATTAAATATCGTTAGATCTTCAGTTTCTTAAAGGTTATCTTGAATATATTTGCACCTTTGTTGTGTGAGTCTGTAGTTAAGATCTATCTAGCATTTTTCTTTTGAAATTTGATCATTTGGACTGCTTTACTTTGAAACTCTGTGATCATCATATTTTTTCGAACCTCTATTGTAAAACTACTTCTCTGGTTTCTTGAAAAATCTTTCAAAATTAGATTATTGATTTTATTTAGTTTTCGTTTTCAAATAAAATTAACTATAAATCTATGTTTTCAAGAAATCTACCTTTTTACAGAATCTGTTTCGGGTTTGAAGGTCGAACTTGAAAAATTTGATGGAAAGGGGGATTTTTCTTTATGGAAACAAAAGATGAAGGCTATTATAGTACAACAAAGGGTCTCTAAAGCTTTACAGGACCCTAGCATGTACTCAGTGAAAACCAGATGAAATACTTGAAATGAATGAAATTGCTTATAGTTCAATTTTTCTACATTTAACTAATAATGTACTAAGACAAGTTTCTGAACAAAAAAAAACTATGGAACTTTGGAGAAAATTAAACGATCTATTTATGATTTAAACCTTACCAAATAAGGTTTTTCAGCTTGAAAGACTTTTCAATTTCAAAATGGATCTCTCAAAGGATCTTGATGAATTTAATAAACTTGTACAAAATTTGTCCAATGTTGATAAGAAATTTGATGGTGAAGATTTATCTTTTTATTTTGTTAAATTCTCTGCCTTATCATTTTAAAGAAGTTAAAAATATAATAAAGTATAGTAGAGATGACTTGTCTATTTTTATTATAGTTGATACTTTAAGATCTAGAGAATTGGAAGTTAAACATGATCACAAGCCATCAAATAAAGAAGAAAACTTGTGTGTAAGAGAAAGAACTTAAAAAAGGGATCACCAAAATCATAATCCAAAAGAGAAAATCAAGGTCTAAGTCTAAAAGTAGTAAGACATGTTATCACTGTGGGTAACTTGGCCATTTTAAGATAGATTGTTATGATTTTAAAAGAAAAAAAAAAAGAAACAGATACTAATTCTGAAAATCAAGCTAATGTTATAGATGATGTACAAGTCTATGCTGTTTCTGTTTGTCAATGTGATATTGATTGGATTCTTGATTCTGATTATTCTTATCATATGTGCCATGATATAAATGCCTTTAATTACTATGAAAAAAATTGAGGGTGGGGATGTTTATATGGAAACAACCAAACTTGCCCTATAGTTGGAATATGGACTATACAGTTAAAACTACATGATGGTACTATTAGAACCCTTAAGGAAGTAAGACATGTTATTGGCCTTAAAAGAAATCTAATAACCCTAGGAGCTCTAGCTGATCATGGTTATGAGTGTAAGATTAAGGATGGGACCATGAAATTAATTCTAGGATTCTTAGTAATCTTTAAATATGTCAAAAGGGATATATTGTACACTCTCCTTGGTCAAACACAACAAGAGACATTGATCTCTTGTGTAATGCTGAAACTGATCAATCAAACTTGTGGCACAAGAGATTAGGTCAGATTAGTGAGAATGATCTTTCTCCGTTAAGCAAACGAAATTTGCTTGGAAGGGATAAAGTGTCAAAAATTGACTTTTGTGAAACTTGGGTCCTAGGTAAACAAACAAGGTCGAGTTTTCAAATAGGTACCCACACTTCCAAGTCCCCTCTAGAATATATCCATTCTGACCTATGGGACCCTGAAAGGGACACCACATATGGAGGTAATTGATATTTCTTCTCAATTGTTGATGATTATACTAGAAAGTATTGGGTCTATTTTTTAAAAGCTAAAAATGAAGCTTATTTGAAATTTAAAGAGTGGGTGAACTTAACTGAAAATCAAACTCATAAGAGGGTTAAATCCTTAGGATAGACAATAGTTTAGAATTCTGTAATTTGGAGTTGATAATTTATGTAAAGATAAGGGAATTTTAAGGCATAAGTATGTGGGGTTCATCCCTCAGTAAAATGGGGTTGCTGAGAAAATGAACAGAACTATAATGAACAAAGTTAGATGCCTATTAATCAGTTCTGGTGACCTCAAAGGTTTTTGAGGTGAGACAGTGGCTACTGCTATTTATCTGATAAATAGATGTCATTCCAATGCCATTCAATCCAAGACCCCTGAGGAATTGTGGAAGGGCAAACCTCATCATGTTTCTTATCTCAGAGTTTTTGGATGTACTTCCTATGCACACCAAAAGGAAGAGAAATTGGACCCTAGAGCTAAGAAGACTCTTCTTAGCTTACCCTGATGGGGTGAAAGGCTTCAGGTTGTGGGTTAAAGGGGGAAAATGTGTTAAAGTAATAATCACCAGGGAATTATCTTTAGTGAACAAGAAATGCCATGTCTTTAGAGATTTACAGAATCAGAAATTAAAGGGAGAATGGGGGGGGAGGAAAGAATCTAAAACAAATAAAACTCATATTGATGTGAAATCTTTAGTGAAAACCAGCATTGATGCTAATTCAGACCCTAATCTTGAGCCTAATAAGGTAGAATATCAAGATGCTACAACTCAAAACTTGCCTGATGTAAATGAAATAGGTGGAGTAATTTCATAGTCTGAATGTTATGACACATAACATAAAGAAACAAACTTAGATAACTACCAATTAACAAGAGATAGAACAAGAAGAGTTATAAAACTAAATCCAAAATATATTGCTGAAGGGTTAATGAGTTTCCTCTTGCATACTCGAAAAGAAATTGAGAAATTTGAACCTTTTACATATGAAGAGACGATATCTTGTAAAGATTATACTGCTTGGTTAGAAGTTAAGAATGAGGAAATGTCCTCTCTTAAGAAAAATAACACTTGGCCCTTGTTGACAAAGAAAAAGATCAGAAGATTATTAGCTACAAGTGGGTGTTTAAAATAAAAGAGGAGTCAAATTCTAGTGAACCAATTAGGTACAATGCTAGGTTTGTATTTCATTTTTTTT
The DNA here is from genome assembly GCA_023638005.1 of Forsythia suspensa. NCBI lineage: Eukaryota > Viridiplantae > Streptophyta > Magnoliopsida > Lamiales > Oleaceae > Forsythia > Forsythia suspensa. The sequence goes on from CM042669.1 coordinate 19,646,536, forward strand.
TTTTGGTAGAATTTGTGAGTTGTGTTACTTTTTTATGCGAAGTGAGAATTTGATGCAAATGAATACTATTGAAAATGAGAATTTGTTCGACAATCGGGATTTTTTTTTAATTACATGAACACTAATGAAAATATGATTTACCCCATCCTCGGATCTCCCGAGAGTTTAAAAGCTTGTTGATTGAATTTCTGAGCATTGTAGAGCTCCATTCTTTTATCGTAATTTTTTCCCACCATCTCTGAGCTTCCTATTTGTTGAACATCTCCCCAGCTTCAGATTCAACCATAATCTTGAATTAATATCAACTCAAATAGACATTTTCAAATTATACAACAATTTGGCATCCTATTAGTCTAGTTCTTTCAATATCAAATTGGAAAGTGGAATGAATCATATGGTCAGGTATTCTTAGCATGTTACACAATTATGAATGGAAATTTGACAGATGATTAGAGTAAACATCAAACTTGATTTTTGTTTACCTGTTGGTTCAAGTTGGATCAATGTAATATAGGAACTGATATTGTATATGTTATGTTATAGATATGGAAATAGTTCTATGTTGTTAGTGATATCGTGATATTTTTCGATTATATGATATCATATCCATAATAGTCTGATTGTGTAATAGTGTCAGAGTCTATCCAATTTAATTGACTCAAAAGTTATACAAATCGTCCTAATTTCATTAGTGTTTGTATCTTAATTATATTAATTATTTTCATTAGTGTTTTGTATCTTAATTATATTTAGTATGTACTTGAAACGGATTCGTAAGATCATTTCCACCACGAGGAAGAGAGGCGAAAGTAATTTGAACACCAGGCTCGACCCGTGCCATCTATTCTTTAGGTTCATTGTCGTTTTCTAGCATCACTTCATCGTACTTATAGATTCTCGTGCATCAGGGGTCTGATCTCCAGTAAACGCCCTGCTAAATCATTATCATGTGCTTCTATAAACTTTTTTCACCCCCAGTTTGTTACCTTTTTTAATAAGCTTTCTTATTTTTCATTATGGTTGATTTAACAATTATTATAACTGATCATTCTTGCAGTGATGTCTCATGGAACCAAGAGAAGAAGGAAAGATGGCTCATAAGTTCTTTTGAGCGACAAAGTCTATGGATACATTTTGTTTCGTGGAAGCTACATTAAGGTAAATGCCTAAATGAGAATCAAGTTGTATTTGCAAAATAGCTCTCCAATCAAATGGTCTTCTGATGCTTATACAATGTTTACTATCTTTATTCTTTTGGTCTCAAATCTGCTTGTCTTTTACATGTTTGTTCTACCATGTCAATGTGATCTTCTATGACATGTTGCAGCTTCAGATTTATAGATCAGCCAACTTTATTCTAGTTATTATCCTGTCTGTACATGTTAGATAATGTCGTTTCCAATGATAGCATGCAAAATTTTTTGAAAGAAAGACTTGAGTTGCAGAATAGCTTGTTGTGCAATGGTTATTTAATTCACATAAGATGTTTGCACATATCTTGAACCTTATGTGAGGTTTTTTATAAAATCAGAGAAAGTGTTAAGCATGTGAAGGCTTCAGAAGTAAGGTTAAAGCAATTTAAAAGATGTATTCAAGAAATGTACTTAGATGACATGGGTAGTTTCTTGAGGTTGGATGTGTCAATAAGATGGAATGCTACCTATATGATGCTTGAAAGTGCAATTAAATATCGCCGTGCTTTCACTAGTTTGAATAGAAATTATAAGCATTGTCTGTCTAATGAGGAATGGGAAAGGGCGGAGAAGATGTATGCTTTCTTGGCCCTATTTTATCAAATTACCAACTTGATATCTGAGTCATCTTACCCCTACCTCTAACTTGTATTTCATGCAAGTTTACACTATAGAGATGAAATTGAATCAGAAATTGAATAGTGAAGATGAGGTTGATCAAAGATGTGGTAATAAGGATGAAGGTAAAATTTGATAAGTATTGAAGTGACTATTGTATAGTTCTTGCACTAGGGTGTGTTCTTGATCCTTGCAAAAGTTGAAGTTCTTGAGCTTTTGATATAGGATAATGTAGATCGGGTAAAGAATGCTTTGTATACTCTCTTTTCTGAATATATAAAGAATGAAACACAAAAATTCAATTGCTGCTTCACATGATATGAGTCATATGACTCAATCTTCTCCACATGGGCCAATGACTATGAGAGGAAATGGAATAAGCTTATTGCCATCCATATATGAAGTAAGTTTAGGGATTAGAAAATTATGCCACGTATTATTTATTGTTTTATTTTCAAGTATCTAATATAGTTTGCATTTTGTTTATATTGTTGTAAAATTTTAGGAGTTTGAAGAGGAAATGAGCCAAGAGACTAGAAACAATGACAAGTCTCAATTTGATACTTACTTGGAAGCAAAGATTGTGGATAATGATAAGGACTTTGACGTTCTTCAATATTGGAAGATGAATAAATCTCGATTCTCCGATCTTGCAATTATGGCTTGTGATATTTTAAGTATTCCAATTACAACGGCAGCTTCATAATCTACCTTTAGTATTGGTGGTCGTATTTTGAACAAGTATAGAAGTTGCCTACTTCCTAAAAATGTGCAAGCCCTCATTTGTACTCATAATTAGATACATAGTTTCAAAGAAATTGAACATTCTGGTAATAATAATTATGGAATTACTAGTTTAATGACCTTCTTTTTTCTTACTTGCAATCAATTCACTAATTGACTTTTTTGTATTGTAAATTGTAGATGCTGATGGACCAGTTCTAGATGATACAAATTTCTCATGATGATGGTTTTATTGATAATTAGTTCAGTATTTGCTCTGAAATTACTGTAAATGAGGTCTTGATATTCTTTTCTTTTCATTTATTTATTTATTTTTTTCATTCGTCGTTCTATGAAATATAGTTATTGGCTTAATAATATAAATCTGACATAGGAGATTTTTTTTTTTTCAAGTGTTGGATTTACTCCGCATGTTATCAACGTGAAGTTAGAAGTCAGAAGATGTTAACAATTTATCATTTTAGTTCTAATTTATTAAGTCAGTCAAATATAACTGGTATTTATCGATTTAAGTTTAGTTACCTAGATATGGTTGAGAGGTGTTGTATTTATAGTTGTCGGAGTATCTTAGCCGAGTCGTGCATTGGCTGAAGATTGTTATTTAGTTGAGATAAATGTTATTCCTTAATTGAAGTACAAGTGAGCATCAATTTTCATGTGGATAGGACTTGTCTTCAGTAATATTCTTGTTGATATGTCATAGTTGGGACCTCGTAATAAGATCCAAGGCTTGTTGTTCAGTCGTTCGAGTTGCGTGGCTCGATCATCTATTGGGTCGTGCTTTGTTTTGGGTTCAGTCGGTCATTTTAGATTAGACAATTGACACCTACACTTGGATCAGAAATTTGGTATGAAAGACTCAAAATCTGTGAATGTGCCTAATGCTTCTCATTTTATGTTTCTAACAGTCAGTCTCCTAAGAATGAAGAAGAAAGAACTTAAATGAATAAAACTCCTTATGCTAATGTCATTGGATCCATAATGTATTCCATGGTTAGCACAAGACCTGATCTTTCTTATGTTATAAGTTTTTTTGCAAGTTCATGGCAGATCCTGGAAAGTACCATTGGGTAGCTCTTAAGTGGTTGCTGAGGTTTATAAAAATGAATGTTGAAATAGGCCTGACTTATGAAAATAGAAGTAAAGATTTGAATCTTATTCGTTTTGTTGACACTGACTTTGTAGACAACAAAGACAATAGAAAGTCTATAGCTGCTTATTACTTTACTTTGGGTGAAAATTGTATTATTAGGAAATCACAGCTTCAGTCCGATTGTTGCATTATTTAATACTGAAACTCAATACATTGCATTATCTGAAGCAGTAAAAAAAGGACATTTGGTTACAAAATTTCTTGTTTGAACTAAACTTGTTGAGTGAAAAAGTTTGTATTTTTTCTAATAGTCAAACTGCTTTATACTTAAGCAACAATCCCATATATCATGAAAGAACTAAACACATAGATGTTAAGTTTCATTTCATTCTAAAAAAAAATTATAAATAAAGAGATAAGTTTGAAAAAGATATCTACTGATCCAGCAGGTATGGGAACAAAAACAATAAGTGTAAGTAAATTTTCAAGTTGCTTAAAATTCTTACATATTGACTATGGTTAATTATTTTGCATGTACTGGGCTATGATGGTCTTTGAGGAGTGGTCTTGCAGAAGGATTTCAATAACCAAATAGTGGAGCTTTCAGCTAATGAACCAAGGTGAAGATTGAAAGAATTAATGTAGCTCATATCTGAAAATGCGTCTTTGGAATGCAACTTTTTGTTGATACGTTTTATCTACCGTGTTGCCAATGGTTGTGTGACGCGTGGATTCCACTATCTTAAGGTTTAAAAGGATGTGAACAGTTCCAATGTGCCCTGTCACTTTCTCTCTCTCTGTTCTTCAACTTCTCGTGCTGGGTTAAGGCTTCTAAAGGAAACTCACATTCTCTTTTATTTTCACCTCTAAGGTATTTGGGGTTGGATTTTTCCTTCGGGATTGACCAGAAATACAAAACCTAACTAATAGAATCATTTATTTCTTGCTATCAAGGGATAAACAGTGCCTTGTGTTTGTGTGGCTAGAAAGTTGTAATTTCCTTTATTTCCTATCAGATCTGGTAAGATTTGATGTTTTGTGTTGATTACTTTGATTTCTTGTATGATTGAGTCGTTGCGAGTCATATTGAATTACAAAAAGTTACATATAATGTTATGTAATACTCCCTATAAAATATGTCAATGGACTAATTGGTGCAAACGTGGGCAATTTGATCTTGTGACTTCTTAAACTTCAGTTCCACAACAATTAAGTGCCTTTTTAGTGGAGTTTAAAAATAGTTTTTAAAGATATTTTAATAAAAGTTATGAAATATGTGATTGAAAAATTGATAAAAATTGTGAATCTCATCAAATATGTGGTTGAAAATAAATTTAGAAAAAAAAAAAAAAAGTTAATAAAAGTCCACACCAAACATGCTCTGAGTAACTTGTTTCTATTATAAATCATACATAATGTAGATGTGTTTGTCTTGATCAAGTTATATGAGATCTTAGCCAATGAACAACCTTAAACTGCAAACTGCAAACTGCAAACTGCAAAATTAATATTGATTTAAACTCCTCTTAAGGTATCTTTTTCTTCAAGTTTCATTGTACAAATATAAACTTCTTGTGTTTGATTGGTTTAGAAAATTGGTGGTGTGAAAAATATTTTCCATGGATTTCAATCAAACAAAAGATGGAAAATAAGTGGGAAAATACATTTCAGGAAAATTTTGGACTGGCAAACCATGGAAAATCAACCCTGGTTTAACTTTAATCTGGATGGTGAGTGATGTCAAAATGGGTATATCGGTTTGGACCGACCCACCTACAACAGGCCCAATTCAGGTTTGTTGCGATCTTCAATCGACATGTCTATAAAAACAGTCCGCACTAGATCTTCGCCATTTTCCAAATATAAGGATTGGCCCGGCCCACAAACCTACTAATATTGCAGACCAATCCGGTCCAATCCGTCATTTTTTTTTTTTCATTTTTTTTGAGAATTTAATGTGAATTAAACCATAATCAAGAAAAAAATGAATACTGTGTGAGATGGGATATAGTGTGAAAAATATAGAAAAGAAAATAAGAAATTATAAGGACGTAAAGATGGACTATCTTCTCAGAAAGGGCAAAGAAGAGGATTGATGGACACAGGGAAGTGACATAAATTATATATATGCCCCAGAAAAGCAAGAGGGCGCCCTCTAAGTTTATCACCCCACCCACTAATGGACAATAAGAGGGGCAGGCGAATGGGAACCGACCATTTCAACTCTCTTTTGCAATCACTGCTCGGTAAACACCAAAATCATGATTTATTCAATAAAAAATAAATATTTGAATTTCAAAAGAAATAGCTATTGGGTGGGTCAGGAACTGAAAGAGAATGCACCAACTCTTTTATTCTTCTTTTAGCTTTTATCTTTTTACATAAGCAGGTCAATTGAACTGGTTTTCATGGGTAGTCGGACACAACAATTAAGCGTTCATTATAGCTGACCAACTCAACTAACGTGAACCAAACTAGGCTGGTTTCTATCCAGTTTCTTAATAGAGTGAATAATTCGAGGCCTGCACGGCTCGCCATTTTGACACCACCAATGGTCAGTCAATGGATTAAATCAAAGAAGATTTGAGATGATAGAAGCATTTAATATAGTGTTGTTCCAAAATGGGTCTGACCATACCGCCAAACCCAATGGCCATTGAGATTGACCGCCACAGGGACTTGGCCGTGCCAGAAGTTTGGATGAAGCTGATCAATAGTATAAAACAGCATAGACTTGATGGATGCTAAACATAATAGAGAAGGGGAGAGTGCAGCTGGATATAATATATATCACGTGACAGAGTAACTGGTTTAATCAGAATTTAGGGTCATAATGTCAAACATTCTTGATCTGTGAGTCGTCCAGTAATAATCACATTGATATATATCATAAAAGATGAAAATCCGTGGCAAAAACTCGAAAATTTGTAAAAGAGAGCATAAGAATCTTTCATGTTAATTATTTACATAACTTAAAATGTGACAGCCATTCAACAAACAGATCAATACCTCAACTAGCCCTCATAGAGTTCTGATGAATCCCAAAGCTAAGCCGGATGGGAGCGAACAGCAGAAAATCTCATGTATCCCAAGTCCCATTGCAATAAGATAACCGCAGTGCTTTATGTAGAAGAATACCTGAAAAACCATGAACCATAGAAAAAGAGAATCGGTATAAACTCCTAAAATGCCTCAAATCAAATCAATATCATTGAAGCACATATATTGAGCAAGAACATTAGTGCAAGTGTTAAATGATGCAAATATACAATTCCATGTCGCCACTTTGAATTTCCAACCACAATAAACCCCTTTCTTGAGTCCTGAGTTAAGTCCAGGATTTCTTATCTCTTCCATACATCACATACCACAAGATGATCAACATCCGTTAAGACCCTTGGTAAGCAAGGCTAGATTCCATGTGTGAACTATAACATAAACAAAACAAAATAAAGTCACCATTACTCCTTGGGTAGAGGATTCTTAACAACGGACTTTTGAACAAACGAAAATAAATACAAATTCGAAGTTATTTCTATATTTTCTCTTACCTTTTCATCTCTTCTTTTGCATCTTACCTACCAACCGAAGAGGGATAACAGGGTCAAATTTAAGACATAAAGCTTTTAAATCCTTTTGCAATTGAGGATACACTTTAAAACCACCTAGTCTACAAGCTTAAGCTTTTATGGAGATAATTTAAATTGAGCTTTCTAAAAATATATTTGAGATCCTAAACTTGTGAGAATGAGATTGATAATGAACTCCCAATAGTTGAGGCTAATTCATCATCTTTCTTCGTCTTTACAAAAAAGATAAGAAAAAAAGGAGAAAGTTGCACATAAAAAAAAAAAAAAAAATCCTTTCATAGTCGAATAATTTATTAAGAAAATTTGATAAGCTTAATAAAAAAGTAGAAAAAGTCACTTTAGATGCACGCAGTTCCGAGTTAATATCAAATAAAAAGGATATCGATTATAGTTCTCCGTGCAATGGCCCAGGGGGATGAGGGGGGACTTTAATATTTCAACATGGGACAAAATAGGTTTTTTTCCGACTTCTTATTATAGTAGCTCTGTGGAATCCGCCCATGAAGCCATGGTATAAGAAATTTTCCCAGAAAAATGAAGTAAAGAACCTACCGAAGGAGAATGGGGTTTTTAGGGGACTCATAATAGATCGGCATAAATATCGTGTTTCTTAGACTTCTTATCCACCAAGCGATTCGTGGAATTTCTGTGGACTGCGTTGAGGGAAATCTACCAAAGCTAGGCAGATAGAGATAAGACTCCTTTCCCGCTCCTAAGGGAGAGCAATGAGCCTATAATCAATATGTCCCCTCGTGTGTAGTCTAAATTCATTTTTATATCAAAGACCTCTAAAGCAGTTCATAATTTTTATAAACGTGTGGCAGACTCGATCCCACAACCTTACAATCAAAATCCACATTAAGTAAATAAGAAACGGAGAACTACATAAATAGCAAGCAATGGTATGTACTTTTCAAAATCTTTCTTCCTCTAATTACCTGGTCTCAGATTTCACTTCTTCTGTTCTTGCTGTTTCCGCACTTCTTGTGAATCATCATTGACATCTTCCAATGGCGGAACCCACTTGCCATAGACCCACTCACGATGGAGGCGTAGTTGGGATTCGTCAAACTCGATCTGCTCGCGAGAACTCCGGAAGAAGATGGAGTAGCGGCCGCCGTCGAGGGCGGCGATGACAATGCCCTCCCACCAGCCGTCATTGTGAAAGGCATCAACGTCCTCGCTGACATGAAACTGCCGCCGTGCCTCGCGTGGCGGGATGGGACGGACCAGAATTGGGTCCACCGCCTCCCTTAGCTGCTTGGCGGAGTTGTCGCCGGAAGTGAGTGTGTGAAACTCGAGGTGAATTTTGTGGGTCTTCTTGGAAATGGGGCGTATGACGGTGGCTGTATACCAGGATCCCCGGAAACCGTCGTCCTCCAAGCTCACTTCCACTTGCGCTCCATTCTTGAAGGGATCAGCTTCAACATTGCCAGCCATTTTCAAGATTCTAGACGGAAATTGGAGGGGGTAGTAGCAAGAGTGGATGAGGATTTTGTTTGATTTTGGTTTTGAATTTTTGGGGACTGAGTTTTTCTTGGTTTCAGACAAACACCGATTAAGCGGAGTCGTGGACCTGCGTCGGGATTCAGGCGGCCGATGTACAGATCATTAATTACAACATGATAATTAAGGGAAATTTTTGGAGACTAGACATTTTTTTCAACATTTTGAAATGTGGCTGCCGCTAAATTTTTTAGATAAAATTGCGGCTGATATTATATTTGATAACTTAGATTTGAAAAATGTTCATGTCTATGGTTTTATCTAAAATTAGGGGAGATCGAAATTCTTGAACTAAAATTGTACTCCAACCAAAAGTTTTGGTCCGATTCCAAAAATTGATAATTAAGAATGGAATCGAGAATAGATTGGGTTCGAGTCGATTTTTGATTTTTGAACCGGAACTATGGATACCTGACTCTAGAATTAAATTTGTCTTTTTTATAATTTTTTTTTACAATTTATTCACCCTAAACTAATGATTTGGTCTAATACTACGGTACCACAAAAAAAGAGTCCAACGGTTCTAAACTCAAACCAAAAGCCCAAAACTCACCACCTTAGATCCCAAATTCAATTGACCCAAATTTAAATACCAAAATCCTAAATTTTCAATCGAATACAAATACAAACACATTTCTTTCAGCACTTTCGCTCATCTCTCTCTCCTCATATATATATATATATATATATATATATATATATATATATATCTCTCTCTCTCTCTCTCTCTCTCTCAACACACAATACGAAGACGAATGCGAAACTTTTCCGTAATCATGACGAATCATTTTTCTAACCCTAATTTATGAGTTTGTAATTTTGGTGTCTATTTTTCCAATTAATATTTGTAAGTTTCAAAAATTATTTTAATATCTAATATGTTTTAATGTTAACGGGTTTGTAATTCTTAATTTTTTTCAAAACATGTTGTCAGCTCACAGTTTTTTTTAAAAAACATTATAAGTAGAACCGAACTCAAACTAGAATCGGAACCAACGATTCGGGCTCGGGTTCATTCCAGCAATTATATGGATCCAAATTGTTCTATTTACGAAATACTCGAAGTGCAATAGGTAGTCCCGGGTATTGAAATTTCCAGACCGGCCCACCCTGACGCCTTGACCTATCCAAAATGTTCAATTTATAATACAACTATCATAATATTCCTAATGTGATTAGGTTGTACATTTTCTACTAAAATAATTTGAAAGACATTAACTCCCACCCAACCACACCTCACCTACCTGAAAAACTGTATTCTTTCTTTTCATTCAATAGATAGGGTTAGTTTGCAAAAATTACATCGGCGACCACCAGAGATTATCTACAAAAGAAGGTATTAACCTTTTCCTTATTTCGAGTATTGTTACTGTGTTCCCAACTCTTATCTTGCAAGTGTATTGGGCATATTCTTTGTGCATAGTTGAAATACACATTTTGGACACGTTCAATTTGATATTTACGATGCATGATGTTGAAAAATATGTAATTCATTACATGATTTTTTTAGAATTTTTGATCTTATTAGTCATGTTGTGGTGGTCTGATATGAAAATTAAGACTTTGAATATGATAGAGACTTGTTTTTTCCGCATGTTCGAACATTCGAAATAGGTTTTATAGATTGTTCTGATTTGTTTTTGTCCATTTTTGAATGTCAATTCAATGGTATATTTTTGTCGTAACTGAAAACAATGTATACATTTGATAGTATTGTGTTGAAAATATATGGTATTTACACAGGATTTTGTAGAAGAATCTTCTTGTCACACATTTATTTTTGGTATTTTGGTCAATTTGTGGATGTCTAGTATTAACTATCAAGATGGTGAGCATGGACATTAAATTTGCATCGAAAATATAATACATCAAATGGAATATATGACTCTGAATATAATCGAGAGTTGCATTTTGGCACGTTTGAACATTCGAAATAAGGTTTATAGATTGTATTGAAAAAAAAAATTGTCCATTTTTGTAGGTCCATTCAATGATCCATTTTCATTGTAGTTGAAAACAATGTATACATTTGATGGCATTGAGTTGAAAATATATAGTATTTATGAAGAGTTTGGTAGAAGAAACAGCTTGTCAATATGTATTTATTTTTTATATTACTGGTCATTTTGTGGTGGTCTAATATTGGTATTTAAGAGGTAAATATGGGCGTTGTATTTGCATCGAAATTATAATTCAACAATTGGAAATATGGCGAGGTATTATCGAAAGCTTTGATAAATTTATTTTTGTAAACTCTGAGACTTTCGCAATTGGGGATTTTCGAAGGTTGAAATCATAGCATCAATATTACTAAATTTTTCAAAGTCGTATAATAAAGGATTTGCCTTTTCTATTGATTCCTACGGATTGGATAAAAAACAATTCTTGAATGAGGCCAGGGATGAATTGAAAAAGAAATCTAGGTATGTTTAGAAATTTGGACTTTGTAGGAAAATGTCGAAGATTTATAATTTGGTTATGCACTTCCAACTAAATTTTTGTTATTGTCTCTTGAGGGTGCAAAATATACAAGTTTATATTAAATTTAATTGTGTGCTGCCCGGTTGTATCCATATGTAATACAAATAATGGGTTGATGATGAACGTCATTTTCACGGTTAGATCACGTAATGCAGCAAGTTCAAAACAATTCAGACTGTAAGGTTTGCTCCCAGTGATGAATAATTGGCAATTTGATATATTTTTATATTGTACTTTTCTTAAAGTAGTAGAATTGAAGTTCTGCATCAATTAATTCAGAGGATGATTAGGTGAAATAAGCAGAAACATGCTTGATTTATGTTTAATGGAAATGTGGCTAGATTTGGCATAGAAGAGTTTGCCCCGATCACGGGATTGCGGTGTGGTGTTCTATCATGGGATCTAAAGCGCCTAAAAGAGGTCCGTAGGCTGAATAAAGCTCACTTGGTAGGCAGAAAGCATGTTAGTAGTGGTAATTGAAGACAGCCTTCGAACAATACAATAATTTGGCACATAAGTACAATATGGGATTGGTCATGTGTGTAGATTTTGTATTCTTAGTTCACAAAAAGAGATCGTCTGTCGATTAAATGGTGTTTTCCTTGGTTGACAATGAAGATATATTCAACGTATTACCATGGGGTTATAAGTCGTACGACATTCTCATATGACCAATGCTGAGGGATTGGGAAAAGAAAGCCGACAAAGTTCTTCAAAAACTAGGACATACATATAAATACATGCCCATATGGCACCCACCGTGTTGTAGATACTTATGCTTCGTGTACTTGTTATTTTTATTTCAAGATGTTTTAACCGCTAGCTTCAATATATATTTTTTAGTGTGTCTACAATTGTAGATATGGGTTTATAAGGCTATCCCACATATTGGAGTACATTAAGTGAAGAATATCAAAAAAGAAGTGTCCGAGGTTGTGAAATTAGACAGTAATTGAACAACCAAAACATTAGGAAATCGTTGATTTATTGAACAAAAACTAGATAACATTTCTTGTATGACATGAACATGAATTGTATACGTTCTTCATCCTTCAACGTAGTGACTATACGTCTGTTTTCACTGGACAAATTACAAGTTGTAGTGTGGACAACTTAAGAGGCAACAACTGTCAAGTGTCATTAACAATACTAGGACGATCGCAGTAGGTAGAGACTTTCTAGATGCGTGCTTTGACAAGGTTGCACCCATTCTGTGTTACAAGGCATTGGTGTTGCTGCACATGAAGAGCAGTATGAATCAGGTTCAACGGGACCAAATTCTAGGGTGGATCACTATTTAGTTAGTAGGTTAGATTAGTCAGATGACAATCATAATAAGTTTTAGAAGAACGATCCCAATCTTGATTTACTTAATAGTAGAATTCACAAGTTAGGATCATGAGTAAATGCTTTCGTTGCACTGGTTTTAGGCAGTGTGGTATGTAGGAATGCGTAAAAAGCAACATGCACTATTGTGCAAAAAGATTCATTATTTAGGAAGAAAGATAATTTCAACACTGTAGATGTTTAGATGTTTTAGGAAAAGGCAACTCACACTTCTAGGTCCATTCAGGCGCAGATGACCAGTCAAATGGATAGAATGCAATAGTATTTTGAGCAATTGATATCATGCTTAGTGTCGGAAGGTGCCTCTTCAGCAATCTTCGTAAGAATTTGCGAACCAAACTTCATATTGAGTGGGGTTGATTATAATATGTATGGTGAGGACCTGGACAGTAGGGTCAAGAGTGCAAGGTGAAATTTGTGCCTAACACTACCATTTAGCATGCTATTGAGAGTGGCTGATATGATCAAAAGCCTATTAAGCGCAAACACAGGTCAACAACTGGTCACTACTTTAGACACTTCGTACAAACTCGAAGCAGAACACAGAGTGTGCTAAACCCATAAATAGATCAGTTACGACTTTATCATTCAATCCGGGTAAATACAGGATGAGTCTTTATTATTTGGGTCTAACAAAGAAGAGCGCGTATAAAGCCTGGTTTAGAAAGGACAAAATGGGATAGGGTATACCATTACGTTTGACGATTTTGTATTTTATAATTACTAGTTATTGCCATTTGTGGTGTTTGAAACGTGTAAATTTATGCTACGAACATGGATATAACTAGTATCTATACGATTTTATTTCGAAGGAATGATTCGCTACAATTTCTAGAGTCGACTATTGGCTAGAATGAGAGGTATTGAATGTTTTTTATATAATAAGTATGTTTTCCATTTAGTTGTTGTTTTGAATGGTTTGACGAATGTACTTTGCCTTTTTCCTTTTTCGTACAAATTGGGATCGTTGACGCTTAATTTTCTTTGTATTTAGAGTCCATGTGGGCAACATACAAACTAGGGACAATGGTGCTTAAGATGAAAGGATTAGATGATGTCATGGGCCAGTGGCTAGAAGGAGGAAAAAGTTTATAGATTGCGATCATGTCATAATCCTACATAATGTCAGGAAATATCACTGGGTGATGTTGGATGTGAATTTTTTTATCATGGAAGGTCTCGTTATATGATTGCCAGTAGTCGTGCTGCCTTCTGAACTATTGTGGAAAATGGAACTGCGGCAGTAACGAACTGACTTTAACATGAGACATCCATTCACATATGAAAGAATACCCAAATATGTTATGCTAAAGATGTTGTGCTGCAGGCCAAAGCATTGTAAGCACTCACCAACTTACTGAACACATAAACATCCCATCTACGAATTATCTCTTTCAGTAAATGTGTTCCATTTTCGTTTTTGTTTTGTTTGGAATGGCAGTTGTGTTGTGCACGCGATTAAGTATGCAAAACCCTTATCTGCCAACATGCCTATTCCCGAAGACATTCGCCGATGAAAAAATTAAGAATTTGAGTTTAAAACCTGCAGTAGATTTTCTTAAGTCGATAGTTTTATTTATAAGTGAACATTGTGATTCATTAGCCGAATCGAATCCCACGGATTTTTGTTCTTTAAGTTTTATACATGAATACGATACTTTGTAAATTTGCACATATCTTATCCAGTACTTAGTCCATGCTAGATATAAATGAGTCAAATAATTAGTCTAAATTGATAGATATCTATATGTTAGATCCTTGTTGGTTGTAATGAGTTTGGCATATATGCTGCCTTGTTCCATGTCAATGCCTTGGTGTGGATATGCATGTGTTGGGGGCGCATTTAGCAAGGCATTGTGGTGATATTGTGTGGATGTGCGTGCGACTGTAAGATGATGAAACTATGGGCGATCTTTGAATTGTGATTTGGGAATGTCTACAAAAAGAGTTGAAGAATGAGTTCTTACCCTAAAATAAAGTGTGAATTGCTAGGAAATATTTGAAAAATCCGAGACAAACGAATATGTGAAGGAATTTGTTCATTGATGCTAAATATCAAGAATATGTATGATGAGGACATACTTTTCACCTTGATGTCTAGGTTGCAGACATGGGCACAGGCCGAATTGCGAAGGCATAGAGTAAAATACTTACCTTCAACCATTGATGTGACTGATGGTTTTGGTGAGTTGCATTTGGGACGTGATTCTTCATCCATGAGGTAGCATTATGAGGGAAAAAATAGAAAAGATGGGTCGAAGATTGTTAAGTAGAGTGATTCATCACAAAAGAAGGTGAAAATTTGTGGTGACCGTTTTATTTGTAATGGGACTCATCATACCTGATATTGTCCAAAGAAAGAGATTGTGAATGCGTTGATGCTTGAATACCAAGAGGAGTCTTTGGAAGAAGTATTGACTCGAGTGAATTTGTTGCAGCTTGTCAATGTTGTAGATGGACGAAATTTAGTGTGATGCGTGGTATTGGCTACAACAATAGTTGATCAGGTGGTAGAAGTACTTGATTTGTTGCAGCAAAATTGGTGGTTAGTTGGGAACGCAATGTGTTTCGTTTGGTAAAATTGACAAATGAATGTAAAAGGCATTGGTGTTGGTTTATCCAACAAGGACATAAGATTCTTTTAGTGGATAAGGTTTGTTAGACTCATGTTGGTTGTGATGGCTTTGGCATAGGCACTGTCTTGCTCCATGTCAATGCCTTGGCACGAATGTGTGTGTATTGGGCACATTTAGCAAGGCATTGTGATGATATTGCACGAATACAAGTGTGATTGGCGCATTTGGCTAAGTAGTTTGTAGATAGTGCATATATGTATGAGAGATATGCACATTTGATAAGAACGAAAGCCATGCAATGCGGGATTTACTTGATGGCAGCACTACATGGGCAGAATTGCCTGATGGCATGGACATAGTTCTTAATGACATGTGTGGGATATTTTGATGGGCAGAAATTGCCCCAATGAAAGGGACGTAAGGCGGCAAACCTTGGTTGTGTGAAAAGTGTTGCACGGTAGTGCATGTATGCTGCACGCATCGGTTGCAAGGTTCATATGCAAGCCGAATTTAGGGAGCAAGGCATGTACAGATTCCATCTTGCTGCCTAGCTGATTTTTCCCCACAAATTCAAAGTCAAAATCGGTCTATAGATTAGTTGAAAAATCAGGCACAATGATGGCAAATGATTGGCAATTGAAACCAAGTTGTTGAGTTCTTGAATTAGGGATCTGTTTGGCTCAGTAGTAGGCAAAAACTTTGTATAGTCGTCCTTATGCAATTGGGGTGTCTACTACTTGTGAATTTTACATATATTGGCTAAGTTTTGAGGCATAAATCAGAGAGTTGTGTTGGCCCTTCACATATTTTTGAGTTTCCTTGTTATTGTTGAGTAATAAAAAGGTTGGGAAGAATTCCCGTATGTATTGTGTTGCCTCTAATTTTTACATTTTTATTTTTCTAAGCACATTCGTGGGTTGTGTTCGAGTTAGTGCAAATAGTGAGCATTTTTAAGTTGATTGAGGCGCGAAACCTCGGTGCCTTCAAAGGCAAATTCAATTTAAGCTTTGAACCATGCAACACTATCATAATTGGAATTGGAATTAATTCAGCACTAATTCTTAGTTTTGGTTGCACACACATTTGTTAGCATGGAATCTCATAATAAAAAATTATAGATATTTTGAGCTTCTCTTGAATTCGAATATGTGGAGATAATATACCAGTTCTCTAAATGAAGAAGTTTACAATTTTGACCGTGCGACATGCGTGTGTTTCAATAACCGTAAACGTGGGTTTGTGGTACATTGGAGTCATTTCACTTTTATTCAAATTTTAAATTGAAACAAGGAACAATGCCTTACCTTGGAATTTATTCTACTAAGTGGTAGAATTAGGATACAAGTCAATAGTCGCGATATATTCATGGTTTATTAGGATACAAGTCGATAGTCGCGATATATTCATGGTTGATATTGAACACTTTGTAACATCGAATATTAACGTATTTTGCAATCTTCGAGCCATGATGTTCCTCTTTCAAGTATTCTCTTCGTATGAAAAGTATCTCTTGCAACCTTTTCATCTTGTTCAAATGAATATGCTATATAGTTTGGCAGTATTTGAATTTCTCGAATGTATTGTAACATACGCTCATTACCTAATAATACACTTGCATGTGTATAGGAGCACAAACAAAACTTTTGAAGATTCCAATTTTCCAATTCAGCTCATTTTTCAACTTCAACATTACAAGCTTCCAATTTCGAAAAAATTAAATTTTACATTTTGATGATTTTCTTCGATATTACAAGCAACACTTTGAAAGAATCTAATATCCCAATTTCAGTTTCTAGTCAGTTTTGAGCCTGGATAGAAAGTGTAAAATTTTGCAGTGTCGATATTAGAAGAGTCGAAATATGCATCTTCTTGCGCTATCAAAATTTGAATGATCAAAACATTGCGCGTCGACATTAACTCCATTTACTCAATTTTCACTGTTGAATTTTGGAAGCACAATCTTAAAGATTATACATTAACGATAACCAATTATTATGTAAAGCAACATTCGTTAATGAATAACCTTTTTGAAACATAAGACACACGTGTATTTTTTAGCTCATCTTCCCATCCCGTTGATTTCGGACAATGAAATCCCTTATCGGCGGAAGAATACAACACATAATAATCAAATTTTCTTGAAGGTTTACCTTGAAGTCCAACTTCGAGATCACCTATTCCATACCATTTGTCTTGGAATAGATTTTTTTTATTGCATTGGAATATATTTTCATTTTTTCTTCTAACTCAGCATAGATTTATCAGATAAAATAATCGTAAAATCTATGATCGGATACCCTCTAAAGTTAAAAGAATGCTCCAGGGCATTATAAATTCTCATCGGCTGCACCATGTTGATGTCTAGCTCGTCATTTATATGATTCCACTCATAATTGCTCACCCAAGATTCTGGAAGAGGTTCTATAAGCTCGTTCTTGGGCATCTACCTTTGAATATGACACACAAGATGGCCCGGATGGGCATCGATTTGGAGAAATATTGATTCATGTGTTACTTGAAGAAGTGATATGTCTATCTCATAATTTTGGATTTTGTTTAAGAGTTGATAATAGAGAGTGACTAGATACGTAGTGCTTAATTGAGGATCACTTGGGATCTGTAGTTGAACTATTATATTATTGAGGGCAAGAAGATCTCTAATGGGCAAATCGAAGTTTGGGAATATTGTTATAAAAAAAAATTCATGCATTTAAGGTTATTTGGATAGTGGCTATGCATGCATATTGGTATTATAAGAATCTGCTATCCAGAAATCAAAGCCTTGTTACAGATTAACCATCTCGTCCATGAAACGTAGATTATATGTTTTCCGTTATGTTGTCTTTCTTGAATATATTTCATTCTTTTCTAATTTTGATAATACTCATAACGTGACTAAGACTGATCTCATTCGTTTGATTCTTTTTCTGGTGATACCAATAGCATACATTTTCATACTCCTCTTGTTGTTGATCCCTCATGTACTACAAGTACACATGTGCTGACTCATGATGTCCTAACTCTTCCTATGGCCGCCCTAGCACCATCTGAAATTGTCGATCCTCTTCATTCTCCTCGATATCCTCTACGTATTCATAAGTCCACTTAGTTATCCAATTTTTCTTATTATTTTTATTCAAAATCCTTCTATTGTTTCTTAACGTCTATTCACAAACTTTCTGAACCGTATTCCTATAAAGAAGCTATTCTAGATCCTGTTTGACAACATGCTATGACTGATGAGCTCTCTGCTCTACATAATCTGGGCAAACATGTTATTGGTTCTCGTTGGGTCTATAAGATCAAAACCAAATTTGATGGTTCGATTAAGCGTTACAAGACTATATTTGTTGCTAAGGATTTTTCTCAGCAGTATGGTCTAGATTATGAGGAGATCTTTGCTCCACTTGTAAATATGACTACTGTTTGTACAATTATTGTAGTTGCATCTGTTCTCCGCTGAATCTCTCTCAGTTAGATGTTAAAAATGTCTTCTTGAATGGGAATCTTCAAGAAGATGTCTATATGGTTCATCATCTTGGTGTTTCTTATCATTTTGGATATGTCTGCAAACTCAAGAAAGCACTTTATGGTCTCAAACAGACACCTCACACCTAGTTTGAGCAATATTCCACAGATGTTTTCTCATTTGGCTTTATACCCAACCATCATGATTTTGCATTGTTCTTTAGAAGCACCCTGTTCGATCGTATTCTACTTCTATTATACGTTGATGACCAGATTATCACTGATGATGATGTTGATGACCTAATTATTTTTTTGGGATCGAGATTGCTTTTTCGCCTAGAGGTTATTTTCTCTCTCAGTATAAATATACTAGTGATGTCATTGAGTGTGCTCGTCTCACTGATACTAAAATTGTTGATACTCTTCTTGAAGCCAATACTCAATATTTATCTTCTGACAGTATTCATTTGATTGACCTTACTTTGTATCATACTATTGTTGGAAGTCTTATCTATCTCACCATCACCAGTCCTGATATTACTTATGATGTTTACATTGTTAATCAGTTTGTCTATGCTCCAACTACAGTTCACTGGGGAGCTGTTGTTCGTATTTTGTGCTATCTTTGTGGTACTTGCTTTCGAGTTTTTGTTCCCATCGACCTCTTCCTTAGAGCTTTGTATATACTTTGATGGCAGTAACTCTACCAGTCGTAAGTTGATAAGTGCATTTTGTGCACTTATTCAGGGTTTTAAACTAAGTTTTTATCCCGTCATATAATTAATTTTATACTTAATTTAGTTTATTATTCCTTATATTTCAGTTTTGGACACGTCTGTAAGAATAGATGAAAAAGCAATAAGTTGGCAAATATTGAGAGAATATGTGAACTCAATTTCACTTTGTGGAAAGTTGAAGGATCATTTTGGGAGCTATTGGAAAGTTGGAGGACTAAAAAGACCAAAATCCAAACTTGGAGGACAAAATGTTAAATTTCTGAAGAAACCAAGTTGGGTGATCGCCCACCTACATTGAACAAAAACAGTGAGCAAAACGACTCTCTTGGGCGATCACCCAGGCTATTTCTGACACTGCATTTTTTTATTTCATTTTTAGACTTCTAATTCGATTGGGAAACGTATTGGCCGCGGATTTTATAATATTTTGAGATCTTTTGAGGCACCATTAGGGAACTATAAATAGGGAAAATAAACTCATAGTCGGTTGTTGATTTTTTGAGAAAAACAATAGACGGAAACATGAACTGGAGATCGATAATTGCTCTTTCAAGAATTCGACGAAGATCAAGATCAAGATCAAGACATCATCCTTTTGAGTTTTCTTCGTCTCCAGGTAATGAATTCTATATTTTCTTCTTTTTTTTATTTTCTTATTATTAGTATGCTAGGCTAGTTTATTTAGTGCTAGGATTGCGATGAAGCTTGTAGTTTAAATTCTTCTATCTAAAAACTTGGTTTTTTACGATTTATTTTAGTATAGTTTTGAATAATTAATTTTGATTTATTTGAATCTACAATTATATACGTAGTAATTGTATGAGTGTTGTGGTTTGTTTTACTATTGAAAGATCGAAAGTAGGCTAGATAATATTTTAATTATCTTAAAGTCCTATAGGAAATAGAAATATACTGTTATACTTTAGGTGATCTTTAATTATCCATAGAAATTTAATGCATTCATTTGTATTCGCATTCGTCTTAGAGATATAGTCGAGTCATACTTATGAAGAGCTTTAATTTTATTCAAGAGAAACTGTTAAACAATCTAGAGATATTGATCTTCATAACTAATGTAATTTGTCAAAACCAAGAATCAAGATAAATGAATTACAATTATAAGTGGATTTGGGATCCTAGTACTTTTCTTTTCCAAAGTTAAAGTAATTTTTATAAATCTATCTTTTACTTATTTGAGTTATAATCGTTTAATTGTTTTTAGTTCAGATTTTAGTTAGTCTTTAAACACCAATTTTCCAAAGTTAATTAAATTCAATTAAAGTTAGTATAATTGTAATTGAATTATCTAAATCTTTGTGGGAACGATATTTGAACTCATAACCCATTTTATTACTTGTGCGATCCTCCGTACACTTGCAGAATTATTAAAAATATAAAATTGCTGACAAGTTTTTGGCGCCGTTGCTTGGGGATTTAGTTTTAGTTCCTTTTAGTTATATTAGCTCTAATTCAATATTTATTTATTTGTTTAATTATTTATAATTTTTTTCTTTAGTTATTTCAGTGTTTGAATTGTTTCTCTTCAGACCATTGCATGCGAAGTGTGAGACACGAGTCTCCAATTCCAATTGAACCAGAGATCGAACGTACTTTTCATCGTAGGTAGAGAGAGGCAAGAAAAATACACCAAAAAGACCAAAAATAGCAAGATAAAATAAATAACAATGACGTTGCTCGGGCAAGACAAGAGATTGATGAAGACAATATGCTAGTTGGAGACTTTTTGACTCCACAGATCATTCAGAGCCAATCTAGCATTGTCTACCCACCTTTTAGGCAACCAAATTTTTAGTTGAAGACTAACATCATTCATCTATTTCAGAATGGACATCAATTCTTTGGTAGGACTGATGAGAATCCATATACACATGTTTTATGATTCTTAGAAATGTACCAACATTTCAAATATCAAAGAATCTCAGACAACGCTATCCAGCTACGTTTGTTCCCACACACTCTCTAGGACAAAGCTCTTGAGTGGTTGAACTCACTGCCAATAGATAGCATAACTACTTGGAATGATCTAGCCTAAAAGTTGTACACAAAATTCTTTCCACCAGTTAAGGTTTTGAAGTTGAAACATGATATATCCATATTTCAACAGTCAAACAGAATCTTTTGATGAAGCATAGAACAGATTCAAAAATTTGCTAAGTGTCCTTATCATGGTGTTGGCAATGGACAACAAATTTAGTATTTTTATGCTGACTACTACCTTCATTTAAAAGCACGATTGATTCTTCATCTAATGGTTCTTTATCTACCAAAAGTGGTTAAAGCTTTAGATTTGTTTGAAAGTGTAGCTACCACCACTACCATAGGTCCATCAGATAGAGTCGTATCCAAGAGAACTGCAGAAGTACATTAAATAGATACTTTTCCGATGTTATATGCAAAGATTGATTCATTGGTACACAAAGTGGAACATATGTCATATTCAGCCAATGCCGTGCAAATAAAGAAATCAACATGTGAAGAATGTGGAGCTAGTCATAGTACATCAGAATGTCATATTCTATCACTACAGACTGAGCCGATTGATTATATTCAAGGTGGTCAGTGCCAACAAAATAACCCATACTCCAACACATATAATCCAGGTTGGCGAAACCATCCAAATTTCTCTTGAGGGATAATCAGAATAATACTAGACCACAGTTTCAGCAGCCAGAATAGAGTACATCATTAGAAGACTTAATAAATTCATCGAGAAAATTGATCAGTACATAGAAACTATTAATCAGTTTATGAGAAAGACAGAAACCTCTTTTCAAAATCAAAGTGCTTCAATAAAGAATCTCGAGACACAGATGAGGCATATGGCAATTGTTCTATTAGGTAGAGCACCAGGTACTTTTCCAAGCAATACAAAGGTGAATCCTAAGGAACATGTTAAAGATATCACTACCAGAAGTGGGGTTCAGTTACCAGAGATCCATGTAAAGAGATTAGTTGCAAATAAAGAAAAGTACCTTCTACTGACGAGGAACACGTGTAACAGACTGAGTAGACAATAGATATTAAAGAGAGTTCAGGCACACCACAGGTTAAGGTAACCATTCCTATCAAACCATATGATCCTCCGATCTCATTTCCTCAGAGGTAACAAAAGCACAAGTTAGACAAACAATTCGGAAAATTTCTTGAAATCTTCAAGAAACTACATATCAAACATCCCAAACTTGATGCCATTTTCTATTATCAAAAAATTAGGTTTGGAGGAGGCTAAAGCAACTATAGTAACTCTACAGCTAGTTGACCGGTCTATGAAACATCCAAGAAAAGTTGTTGAAGATCTTTTGGTAAATGTGGAAAAATTTATCTTCCTACCTGATTTTATCACTCTTGACATGGAGCAAGATAGAGATGTGCCACTTCTTCTTGACCGACCATTTTTAGCCACTGGTAGAGCTCTAATCGATGTACAAAAAGGCCAACTTATTCTGAGACTTAGTGAAGAGCAAGTCACATTTGATGTCTTCAAGGAAATTAAATATCCAACTGAGTTAGATAGTTCTTTCAAAGTTGATGTAATTGATAATGCAGTTCAAGAAAAATTTTCAACTTAATAATCCATCAAATCCATTGGAGGCTTGTATTATACATTCTCAATCCACTCACACTGATTCTAGTGTGGTTGAGATGTGCGCAAGATATCTTGAAGCTAATCATCCATATATACGCCGACCACACTTTGAGGAGTTGGGCACGGGTTTTACAAAACATTTGCCTTCTGTTCAATAGCCTCCAAAAATAGAGCTCAAGCAGTTGCCATCACATCTCTGTTATGCCTACTTAGGAGAATCCTCTACTTTGCCTGCGATAATCGCTAATTCTATTAGTGATCTTGACGAGGAAAAATTACTCCGAGTACTCTGAGAACACAATACAGCTATTGGGTGGTCCATTGCTGACATCAAGGGCATTAGCCCAACACTTTGCATGCATAAAATCCTCATGAAGGATGATTTTAAACCAAGTATTGACAATCAGAGGAGGCTAAATCCTAATATGAAAAAAGTGGTCAGAGCAGAGGTCATGAAGCTAATGGATGTCGGGATTATCTACCTAATATCTGACAGTGCTTGGGTGAGTCCAGTTCAAGTAGTGCCAAAGAAGGGGATATCACTGTGGTTCAGAATAAAAAGAATAAATTGATTCCAATCAGAACAATCACAGGATGGAGAGTTTGCATTGACTACGGCAAACTCAACACAGCTACAAGGAATGATCACTTTTTCCTTCCATTTATTGATCAAATGTTGGAAAGACTGGCTGGATATTCCCATTACTATTTTTTAGACGGATACTCTGGCTATAATCAAATTCCAATAGCACCTGAAGATCAAGAGAAGACCACATTTACATGTCTCTATGGTACTTTTGCTTACTGTAGGATACCTTTTGGTCTATGCAATGCTCTTGCCACTTTTCAGAGTTGCATGATGGCTATCTTCTCTGATATGGTAGAAAAATTCATTGAAATATTCATGGATGATTTCTCAGTGTTTGGCTCATCCTTTGATGAGTGCTTGGAGCACGTAGACCTGGTTTTGTAGCGGTGTGAAGATAAAAATTTAGCTCTTAATTGGGAAAAGTGTCACTTCATGGTTCAAGAGGGTATCGTGTTGGGACATCAAATTTCAGCTAAGAGTATTGAAGTAGATAAAGCAAAAATTCAGGTTATTAAGAAATTACCGCCAACTTCTATCAAAGGTATTAGAAGCTTTCTTTGGCATGCCGGGTTATATCGTCGCTTCATCAAAGACTTTTCGAAAATTACAAAGCCTTTATGTACTATGCTGGTCAAGGATGTATCCTATGTCTTCTTTGAAGAGTGTTTATTGGCATTTAACACTCTAAAATAGAAGCTAATCTCAGCATCTGTGATGATTGCACCTTATTGGAATCTACCTTTTGAATTAATGTGTGATGCAAGTGATTATGCAGTTGGAGTAGTGTTGGGACAGTGAAAGAATAAAATTTTCATGTGATACACTATGCTAGCAAAACTTTGACTGATGTATAGCTCAACTATTCCACTACTGAAAATGAGCTCTTAGCTGTAGTCTATGCCTTTGACAAATTCAGAACATATATTTTTGGATCAAGGGTGATAATCTACACTGATCACGCAGCCTTGAAATATGTCGGCAAAGAAAGATGCAAAACTGGGGCTGATTAGATGGGTTTTACTTCTACAAGAGTTTGATCCGGAGATAAGAGACAAGAAGGGAAGAAAGAATGTAGTAGTTGATCATATATCTAGACTTAAGCAGGAAGAGCAGATCAAGACCATGGATATTAATGAGGTGTTCCTAGATGAACAAATTTTTCACTTGGAAAAAGCACCATGGTTTGCTCATACAGTGAATTTCTTAGCCAAGTCCATCATCCCACCTAGTTATTTGAGTCACCAAAAGAAAAAAATTCTTCTCTGACTTGAAACACTATTTTTAGGAAGATCCCATTCTCTATAGACGGAGTTCAGATCAAATAATTAGGCGGTGTGTTCTTGAAGAATAAGTTCCTTAGATACATAAGCATTGCCACTCTTCAACCTACGCTCGACACTTTGGTGCCTATAAAACAACTGCTAAAGTTATACAATCTGGGTTCTATTGGTCTTCTTTCTTCAAAGATGCATACCTTTTTGTGAAGGGGTGTGATCGGTGCCAACACACAGAAAATATCTCGAAAGAGAATGAGATGCCCCTAAACAATATACTTGAGGTCGAGCTTTTTTATGTTTGGGGTATTGATTTCATAGGGCCATTCCACTCTTCATTCTCAAATCAATACATTTTGGTTGCTGTCGACTACGTCTCCAAATGGGTTGAAGCAGTCGCATTGCCTACCAATGATGCACGGGTTGTGATAGATTTTTTTAAAATATTCATTTTCACGCATTATGGCACACCCCGAGCCATTATTAGTGATGGTGATAAACATTTTTACAATCCTCACTTTGAGTCCTTATTGGCTAAATATGGCGTTCGGCATCGTGTTGCTACTCCCTATCACCCTCAAACCAATGGGCAAGTTGAAGTCTCCAACCGAGAGTTGAAGCGGAATCTTGAGGTAACGGTGAGTTCATCAAGAAAAGATTGGTCAAAGAAACTAGATGACACTTTATGGGCCTACCGGACAGCTTTCAAAACTCCTATAGGCATGTCTCCATATCGGCTAGTTTTTGGAAAAGCGTGCCATTTATCGGTTGAGTTGGAACATCGAGCATATTGGGTGGTCAAGAAGTTGAACTTTGATTTGAAGGCCACCGGTGAAAAGATACTTCTTCAATTGAATGAAATGGATGAGTTCCGTTTGGAGGCTTAAGAGAATGCAAAATTGTATAAGGAGCAGACCAAAAAGTGGCACGATATGCATATTCAAAGAAGAAATTTGAGGTTGAGCAGCAAGTCTTGTTGTATAATTCTCGCTTCAAACTTTTTCCAGGCAAGTTGAGGTCTCGATGGTCGGGTCCTTACACAATCACAAAGGTCTATCCTTATGGAGCGGTGGAAAGCAACTATGAGAGCAAATGCACTTTTAAAGTCAATGGCCAGCGGTTGAAGGTTTATTTGAGCGGTGGATCCTCGAAATAAAAGTCCACCATTCATCTTGCACCACCGGCATGATCATCCCAAAAAGTCGAGCTCTAGACTATAAATCGAACGCTTAATGGGAGGCAACCCATCTTTCTATCCCTTTCTACTTTTTTCATCCTAATTATTTGCTTGTTTTAAGTTTTTGGTTTTATGCATACCGTTTATGTTTTTCAAATCTTTTTGCACTTAGGTAAATTTAGTTGGGATAGTTTTTAGTTTATTACTTAGGGACATCATGTTTATTTTTCCACTTTATGCACTTGGTTGATTTTTAGCATGGTTTAGTCATCATCTTCATTTTGGCACGTAATTAAGATTTCACATGATCAATTAGGCCTAAATACAATTAGTCAAATGCATGAAGTATGGATAGCTTCATTTCTTTAGTTTTAGGCACATCGTGTTTATTTTGTTTCTTGTTTTGAACTTAAGTGATTTTTGTTAGCAAAGTTTAGTTCTTTTAGGTTCATCGTATCCATATTAGCACGTTTTGAATGTTTAACATGTTAAGTTAGCCTATACTCATTTAGTTTCAATTTGACTTTCAAAAAAAAAAAAAATCACAGTTTGCTGGTAAACTAGGCGATCGCCCGTGAACATCAACTCTAGGCAGAACGCCCAGGGCTAACCTAAACGATCGCCCAGGCTCGCGCTGGGGTTTAATAACCCTAGACATGGCAATCGGCTCGACCCGTAAAACACGAGCTCGGCTCGGCCCTCAATTTTTTTTGTTTAAAATTTGAAAATAAGTCATTCTCTTTATTTTGTTAAAGAAAAAAATGTAAATATTTAAAATGAATCCTTTATCTTTATCTTTATGTTAAAGATTAAATATTTATCTTTATGTTAAAATTTTATTGAATCCTCATCTTGATTATGTTTTTTAAAATCTTCATCTTTGACTCTTATGTTTTTGTTTTTTTTTTTTTTGAATTTGAAAATAAAAAGAAATTTGAAAATAAAAAAGAAATTAGAAATAAAAAATCATTAATGTTAAAAATTTAAAATTTAAAATCCACCTCTATTTTTTTGTGTTTTACATTTTTTAAAATTTGAAAATAAAAAAGAAATACCATATCGAAAATCCTTTATGTTAAAAATGTAAGATTTAAAATCATCCTCCTTTTTTCGGGCTTGGGACCGACTACTTTAAAAGTAGGTGGAGTTAAAATTGTACACAAACAAGATGTTACGTGTACAATTTTTTATTAAAATAAGAAAAATTCTTCAAATACAAAAATATTAATGCAAAATAATACTTACTACGAATATGATTAATCCATATTCAAATCTTCAAGTTCTTCGGACATTATTCTGTCCACTTTATCTTGAATTCGAAGTTCGGCATCATCCAAATCCTTTAGACACAGTAAACTTTCTAAAATGTCAACTTTGAGTCTTGACCTGATATCAGATAAAACCTTGCCACTTATACTAAATGCAGCCTCTGATGCTACAGTTGAAACCGGAGGTGTTAGTAGATCATGTACCATTTTGGGAAGAATTGGGTAACTATGTTGATGTTGTCTCCACCATTTAAGTATATCAAAGTTTTTTCTCTCCTCGTCATCTAACATACTAAGTACATCATGCGCAAAATACCTACCTAACTCTACAGGTGTATCGTTAGAACGGAGAATTGAAGAACTAGAAGAAGAACCAACTAATTGTTGACCTTGAGTGGTCCTATGTGTACTAACGTAACTCCATAAGCCAATGTCATCAGTTGATGATGAAGTATATGTTGGATTAGGGGGTCGTACAACGTTTGTACCGCCTTTTCAGCATAGACCTCATACGTAGAACATAAAGTTTGTTATAAATTAGCACACGTGACCGAATTTCCATAAGTTAATTTATCTCAAATTGCCATTATTGTGACCTTTGTACCCTCTAAGTTAAGTCGAGGATCCATGATACATGCTAATGGAAATAACATAGGCAATTATTCCCAATATTTCCTAAATTTAGCTTCCATAACATGTATAATACAAGTAAAAAGAACAAAATTCTTATACCTATTAAAATTGTTAGCAATATAATAGAAATGATTTAAAACAAGTAGAGTAGTTGGGTAATAAACACCAGAACATGCATTTGTTGCATCGTAAAAAATTTTAAAAAAGTTTCTAACATGACCACATATTTTGCAATCATGTAATTCTAAATCATATTCTGAGCCGTGTAAGTGTCGGCCATTATAATAGACAGTAATGCAATCTTCATAACCTTCACACAATTCAAGCATAAGATATGTAGAATTCCACCTATTGGCAACATCAGTTGCAAAACATTTTGATTGCAGCCCATTTTTTGTACATAGAGCAGCAAAAACTTGTTTTCTTGATGGTGAAACCGAAATATAATTAATAGCATATCTAATTTTTTCCAATTGAGGTTGTATAAATTTTAATCCATCTTGTGCAATTAAATTAAACACATGACACACACAACAAATATGAAATAAAATACCATCAAATTGTGGATTACAGTGTTGCATTAATTTTTCAATTACTATATTATTTGGGCCTGCATTATCAAATGTAAAATCACAAGCCTTAGAATCACATTTAAATTCATGTAACACACCTAATAAAACTTGATAAATATTATTTTCATTATGATGATAGTCTATTTGTTTAAATGCCATCACTTTTTTATGCATTAACCAACTATTATCAATATAATGTGCAGTTGCAACCATGTATCCTTTTTGGTTACAATCTGTCCATAAGTCTGATGTAAAAGACACAACACCGTTGTAATTATTAATATTATTAATAATAGCTTCTTTCTTAGTATTATATCTGACAATAGTATCTTTACGAAGTGTATTTCTAGAAATACTAACGTACCTTGGTTGTAGATATTTTTGGACGAATGACGTCCAATGAGGATTGTCCACCAAACATAGTGGAAACCCGATATTTGCTATCAATTCTGGTAGTCCTTCGTGTCACATGAGTTCTTGTGAGTATATCCAGTTGTTGAGAGCGGGACTACTGGACCCGACTTCCGGAGATCCAAACTGGAATTGTGCCTAATTTGTATCCAAATCTCCATGTTTGTATTGACACTTTTGAAGTGTCTATTTAGATGGGTCATGTCTATCCCCTTGTTCCAAGCAAACTTCTCCTAACAGTGTTTACAATGTGCTTTGAACTTAGGGACTCCGTTAATTAGTTTACCAGTCGGCACCAACTGAAAATGCTGCCAGCATATATAGCCTTTTGTTTGGTGGCTTTTCGTTTAGTGCTAGAGTCAATGGTAGTTTATGTATCGGCGTCGTCATGAACGTCTTCCAAATCAATTGGATCAGTGCTACCACCAAATTGATCAATAATATTATCTGGAATTGGAATGTCATTAAGACCACTGAAATCATCATCACTTCGGTTGTATGCCATTTGGAATAATAGAATAAAGAAAATAGGAGAAGATGAAGATGTAGTAGAACTAGAACGTAGAAATTAGAAACTAAAAATGTAAAGAATTAGTAGAAGTAGAGAATTATATAGAGTAATATCTAGATAATAAGATACTAGATATAAATTAGAACACTAATATTGAGAGAATGTAATTTGAGAATTGTTAATGGATTGAGTATATAATTGAATGAGAGATAAGAGATTGAAGTGTGAAAAAATGAGTTTAAAAAATGGGTATTTATAGGAAAATATTGAAAGTAAAAAAAAATAAACACACAAAAAATAAAATGGCCGTTTGCCAACGGTAAAAAATGTGACCGTTGGATGATCATCCAACGGTCACGATTTCGTAACCATTGGGACGAGCCACGAGCCGAGCTGGCTAGTGGCTCGTCCCTTGGCTCGTGGGCACGAGCCCAAACGAGCCCACGAGCCCAACGAGCCGGCTCATTTTTTGGCCGAGCCGAGCGAGCTCGGCCCCCCTTTTTTCCCGAGCTTGTGCTCGTGGCTCGACGAGCCCGAGCCCGAGCCCGAGCCCGAGCCCGGACCAAGATTTTACGAGCCGTCGACGAGTCGATGAGTCGAAGAGCTTTTTTGCCACTCCTAAATAACCCCAAAGAATGAGCAACACACCAAAACAACACAAAAATTTCTTCTTTTCAAACACCACGCGATCTCCCTCTCAATCCTCATTCTTTATATCATATTTCAATCTTCCATATATCAATCCTCAATCAATTATTACTTCTTCCCACATTACATTCACATCAAATTCTTCGATTCAGCCAAAATTTTTCCATGGTATGATCTTTCTTCCTCTATTCCTATTTTGGCCTTTTGGCTTCAAATATTTTGGGCTAGATTCAAGCTTCCAAGTCAATTACACTTTAGTAAAGAATTGATGCCTTCAATGTGTTTAATAAAATGACTAAGTGCCAATTCTTGTACAATTAGGGCTAACCTTCGATAGATCATTCTTCATACGCAATTAAGCTTGCTAATTGCACATACATTCAATAGAATTACATCAAACATTGAGCCAAGTCACTTAGCATGTATTCTGCAACCTTGGCTTGCCATGACTAGGCACCAGCAATTTCACGTCACCAACTTCATCCCACTCTCGTCTGCCTCATATGACCTCATTTCTACCTAAATTTTGAATATGATAAAGACCATTCTATGTAGTTGCTTATGTCCGAAGATGGCTAGGGAAAATTTCATTATTTCCTCAAATTTCCTAGTGGTGAAAAGTAGTGTTCGATCTAAGTTTAAAATACAAAAAATCACTACTTTTATTTTATTTTGGGATGTTTTGTTTATTCTTGAGTTTATTCCGATGATTAACTATGTTTCTCTTATCCTTTTAGGTACTAATGGCACCAAAACAAAAAACCACAACTCAAGAAAAGGTAAAAAGAAAGGTCGATGAAGGTTTTACCCGTCGTAGACGGGCAGAGGAACCAACAAGTGATGGTGGCATACCACGATTCCTAACTATGGAAGCCCAAGAGAGATATGATAAAAGGTGGAAAGGGAAGAACTACCACCAAGAGAGACGGGTACAAAGGACTAATTTTCAAGGACATCTATTGGAACACGTGATCCAGCAGTATGGTTGGAGTAAAGTGGCTGCAGCTCCACATCCGGCGTATATAACTTTGGTTAAGGAATTCTTTGCAAACTTCAACAAAGAAATTGATACTCTAGAATCATCTCATCGGCACAAGACATGGGTAAGAGGCAAGTGAATCATTTTCAGCCCTGCTATGATTGATAGATACTATGAGCTGACCCGTACGGGGATAGATCCTATGCCTACTAAAGAGGACATGTGGTCAGTGGCACGATTCTTGTATGGTAGAGAGAATGCATGGTCGTTGGCCACTTCACACTTCAAACATGATGAACTGACTCGGGAACTGAGGGCTTTATACATTTTTGTTTGTACCAATATTAATTCTACCACTCAGCGAACGAAGTTTATTGGAGAAAGGGCTCATCTTCTTTACCATTTAGCCCGGGGCAGAAAAATGGATTTGGGGACACACATCTTTGATTATGTTTGGGAGTTAGCAACGTCGGTTGACTCCAACTCCCAACGCTCTATTATGATCCCATGTCTGACTAGTGGGATCTGTCTAGAAGCCGCTGTCCTCTCTGTTACCATTTGAGGAAGATAACACTCCTGAAGCCCCTCTTACATATAAGACTATTGATAATTTAGAGGCCAAGATGTGAGCCAGATAGATCAGAGCACAGTGTGCTCCAGCGGTACAACCTGATGAAGAAGCTCATGATCATCCACCTCCACTGAGCCCAACCTTGGCATTCAGTTCACTCAAATCTATGTAGCTCTGACGTAGATTGGTAGATCGATGAACAACATGTGGAACACATTGCTCGAGGTATAGCACGCGCAACATAACATGCAGCAGGAGCTAGAACGAGTAAGTATGCATGTACATGGATTGCAACACACAAATGTCGATGTTAGGTTGTAACAGTGTACTATCACTTGTGCATATGATGACGTCAACCGAAGGATGATACACTTTGGAAGTCAACTCGAGACAATTGACGGGACAGTCTCCTAGATAGCCAAGGCCATTGACTCTTTGTGAACTTCCACTTTTGCTGAACTATCCGATCAGCCAAGACTTTCTTCTCCACATTTTCCTCCGAGATGTACCTGATCTTTTCCTCATTTAATTTTGTTTTAATTTACTTACATTGGGGACAATGTAATATTTTTATTTGGGGTGGGTTAAGTATCAGGATACTTAATGGTTAAATTTTGAATTAGCTTATTATTCGGGTCTATATAACTGAAAATTTCATTTAAAAAAAAAAGGTATTTGTCTCATTATTGTTGAACATCTTACTGCCAATGATGATATTTGTTTGAATTTGAGTAAGTTTTTAGTTAGAATATTAGACAACATTTTAACTCGTACTTTTATCTGAATACTTATCTATGTTAGACTAGATTAATGAAGCACGTAGCTACTATTAACTCATCACTTATATGGAAACATGACTTGAGTGTTTGTGTTGATATTATTGACCTAGGATTATTGTGAAAATCTCGTTCCCAAATCCTTAAGCTAGTAACCAAACTGTTTTGAGAACAGTTTGGGGGTGTTAAAGTTATTACATGTGTTTTAAGAATTTTGATAGTTTGGGTTTTTTGAATCTCATCTTTGGTTGAATAGGTTATAGTCAAGGAATCTAAACCGAGCACTGCTCACTGCTAATAAAAATAAAATTAAATATCTGATTTGAACAATTAAGTCTGTTAGGGTATTTTAAAACCTAGTGCCCTATGGTCTTCTGACTTGGGAGTCATCGGCCCAAAGCTCGCTACATGAGTTATATATATTTTAAAAAAATATTTATATTTTACATCTTCACTTCTCTCATAGCCTGTGGGACTCGAGCAATTAAGTTTGTTAGGGTATTTTAAAACTTGGTATCCTATAGTCATCTGACTTGGAAGTTATTGGTCCAAAGCTTGCTACAAGGGTCACATAGAAAGCTAATGAGAGATAAGTATTACACAGGATGTAAGACTGTTTTTATTAGTTAAATAAAATAAAAAGAGTTAGAATGCTCGGTAATGATTGCTAGGTTATACCCTCAAAGACTAAAGCTAAGAATTTAGAAATCACTCACCATCCTAGTTCTAAGAATACAAGTTTTAATTTTTACCACTTTATTTGAAAAAGCATTATGTTGATAAATAGGAACCAAATTCGCTAGAACACATCGGGATTGGAGAGAAAAGATTTAGAATTGTGATAATTTACGAGATATGTGAGGAATAAATGACTACAAAGGGTTCGAGATTTTAAAAATATCAACAACACAATATTGGTCGTGGTCTAATACACCTGTAAGTTCAATTTTTGACTAATCACACACTCACTAAAGGTCGAGCATCAGATAAGTGAAATTTTCTTTTATGTTGTTTAATCTCTTTCTAAAAGTATTTCTTTATTTTCGAACTTGAGGCATATGGTAAGGAATTTAACATAAACTCAATTCCTGTTAATTCGTTTAGCTTAGTTTAAATTTATAGTTTATTTTTATTTTTGTTCGAAGACAAACAAATGTTTAGTTTGGGGTGTTTGATAAGTGCATTTTGTGCACTTATTCGGGCATTTAAACTAAGTTTTTATCCTATCATATTATTGATTTTATACTTAATTTAATTTGTATTTCTTTATATTTTAGTTTTGGACCCGTCTGTAGAAATTGGAGAAGAATGGATGAAAAAGAAATAAGTTTGAAAATATTTAGAGAATATGTGAACTCAATTTCACTTTGTGGAAAGTTAAAGGATCATTCTAAGAGCTATTAGAAAGTTGAAGGACTAAAAAGACCAAAATCTAAACTTGGAGGACAAAAGGTAAAATTTATGAAGAAACCAAGCTGGGCGAACGCCCAACTGCATTGAACAAATCACTAAACACCTCTCCTAGGCGATCGCCTGGGATTGGCCTGGGCGATTGCTCAGGCTATTTCTGACACTGTATTTTTTTTATTTCTTTTTTAGACTTCTAATTCGATTAGAAAACGTATTGGCCGCAGATTTTGTAATATTTTGAGATCTTTTGAGGCACCATTAGGGAACTATAAATAGGAAAAATAAACTCATAGTCGGTTGTTGATTTTTTGAGAAAAACAATAGACGAAAACACCAACCGGAGATCAAGAATTCGACAAAGATCAAGATCAAGACATCATCCTTTTGAGTTTTCTTCGTCTCCGGTGATAAATTCTATAATTTCTTCTTTTTATTTTTTTATTATTAGTATGTTAAGTTAGTTTATTTTGTGCTAGGATTATGATGAAGCTTGTAGTTTAAATTATTCTATCTAAAGAATTGGTTTTTGACGATTTATTTCAATATAGTTTTGAATAATTAATTTTGATTTATTTGAATCTACAATTATATACGTAGTAATTGTATGAGTGTTGTGGTTTGTTTTACTATCGAAAGATCATAAGCAGGTTAGACAATATTTTAATTATCTTAAAGTTCGATGGGGGATAGAAATATACCGCTATACTTTAGGTGATCTTTAATTATCCATAGAAATTTAATGCATTCGTCATAGAGATATAGTCGAGTCATACATATGAATATGTTTAATTTTATTCGAGAGAAACTGTTAAACAATCTAGGGATATTGATCTTCATAACTAATGTAATTTGTCAAAACCATGAATCGAGATAGAGGAATTACAATTATAAGTAGATTCAGGATCCTATTACTTTTCTTTTCCAAAGTTAAAGTAATTTTCATAAATTCATCTTTTACTTATTTGAGCTATAACCATTTAATTGTTTTTAGTTAAGATTTTAGTTAGTCTTTAAACACCAATTTTTCAAAGTTAATTAGATTCGGTTAAGGTTAGTATAATTGAAATTGAATTATCTAAATTCTTGTGGGAACAATACTTGGACTCATAATCTATTTTATTACTTGTGCGATACGTATACTTGTAGAATTATTAAAGACAAAAATTGCTGACATAAGTTTACTATTGGTTTTTTTTTATTTTTGGGTGATTATCTTATCTCTTGGAAGAGTAAAAAACAGACTGTTGTATTCTGTTCTTCTACTGAAGTTGAGTATCGAAGTTCCACTATTAGCTCCTGTAACAAATGACTATTACTTCCAATAATTATTATTTTATTGACATTAACCAAAACCAGCATTATGTCCTTCGATTCCTTGTACACAAATAGGGAAGTATCAAATTTACAGCTCATAAAACCCCAATGTTGCAAGCATAGATGAACTAATCTTAAAGAACTAGGCTTGTGGCCAGGGACTACTTTAAGCCATATAGCCGTATAATGCTTTTTTAAGTTTACAAACACGTGTAGGACAATTTATATCAACAAAACCCCCATGTTCGAGTCATAAACATCTTTTCATTTAGCTCTCCATTCAAGAAACCATTATGTACGTACATCAAGTTGCCTAACAAACCAATTTTTAGACAAAATAATGGTGAGAGCAATCCCAATAGTTGTAAGTCATATGACTAGACTAAAGGTCTCATAATAATCAATGACATGTCTTATAATAACTTTTAGCTACCAACTTGGCTTTGTACCTTTTAACGCTACCATCTCGTTTCAACTTCAAATTATATTCTAATAAGTGTACTTATAATATTACTAATTTTTAGCTACTTTGAGTAAATTTTTACTTGTTTTACTTATTTTCTTATGTTAGGTAAACCTTCAAGCTCAGGAAACACATTTGGAACAAAAAGTGAAAAGAAAGCACTAAAGAAAGGAAATCAATGCTCGGAACACATGATAAATTAAGGGGCCATGATTAGGGTAGGATTTATATAAGGAAAATGGTATATCATTGGAAATCATATTGAGTCACGATTTTAATGCATTTTACGAATCTCAATTTGAAGATTTCTATATAAAGTAAAGTGCATTTTTCGTCGAGCTCTAAGAATATGCTCCCTCAAAGGAGCCATATTCTCATCAAGCAAGAAAGACCAGTACAAAGGGAACAACTTCAAGTTTCGCTAGCTCAAGTGAGTGAATAAAGTTCAGAATGATTATGTTTCGTTGAAATTCATATTTTAAAGGCAATTTGGGCATTGTTTGGTCAGGATTACAGTTTTAAAAACCTAAAAAAATATATATCATCTCTATGACAAAATGTAATCTCTACCTCCAAATCTATCAATTTGTCTTCCTAACCTTTTTTCTCTTTGTTAGAGTTCGAAGACCTAAATTCTATTGGGCCGAACGACATATGTGGTGAAATTAAAATTATGAGAAAAATTGGGGCATGTGGTGGTAGCAGAGTGATTGGGTCGAAAGGCTAGAGCAAGATTGAATTTTTATCACGATAATGGTAACAATGAAATATGATATTCCACTATTGGATCGCAACGCTAGATCTTCGCTATGACAGGTCAAGATATTGCTTGTGATCGCACAAATGGATCTGGATGATGCACTGCTAGGGTTTGATAGGATGCCAACGTCTTGGACAGTGGAGAAAAAACAACGTAAGGATCGAAAGGCCCTTTCTCAAATTCATCTTCATCTTCAAACCAAATTTTACTGGATGTTTTGAAAGAGAAAACTGCGGTTGCATTGTGGTTAGAATTGGAGCAGTTATGCATGATGAAAATTCTAACCAGTAAGTTATATCTAAAGGAGTGACTGTATTCTCACCATATGGTAGAAGGTCTCTAGAAGACCACTTAACTGTCTTTAATGAAATCATCTATGATCCAGAGGCCATGGAGGTTAAGTACGATGAAGAAGATTTATGGTTGATTTTATTGTGTTTGTTGCCTTCTTCATATATGACTTTCAGAGATAATATTTTGTATAGTCATGACACCTTTACTATGGATGAAGTATATGAGGTTCTATTCTCTAAGGAGAAGATGAAGCATATTGTGGTTGGATATGAGGCTCAGGCAGAGGGCCTTGTTGTTCAAGGTAGAACACATCATAAGAATTCTGGAGGTAATGTGAGGGGCAGATGAATAGAGACAAAATCTATAATTACTACAATAAAAAGAGGCACATCAAATCTAAATGCTATAAATTGCAGAATAAGAATAAGAGAAAATGTTCTAATAAGAAGGGAAAACAGCTAGAAAATTCTAGTGAAGTGTTGTCAAATTTTAAATAACTCTCAAATGCACGAATCTATTAGAATATAGAAAAGTAGCAACAAAGTCGATTCCACAAGAATTGTAATGAAGAAAGTCTAATTTAATCTAAATTAACTATTATTCTAGGCTAGTTGGATTGAAAGGAGTTTGGTTGAAAGAATTTAACTTAAAGACTAATTAACTATGCTAAAAAGTTAAGTTGAATGTTCAAGTTGTTTAAAGTACCAAGGTTTCGGAATCCACCATTGTTTAACTTAGAAATTATCCAATTATTGATTAATTCTAAAAAAAGGACAACTCGAAATCAACCTATTGCCGTCTTAATATATTTATCAATTAAATCCAAAAGAAGAAAATCTAATATATATCGGCTCTCATTTGCTTCGATCTTAAATTACTTAAGCGTTTCCCATATCAAACTCAATTAAAAGAAAATAAAGAATCAAAAGTTTCTCATCTTAAGCATTCTATGTATCCCAAATCGATAAAAAAATAATAGAAAATCAAAAGAAATTAATAGAACAAGTTCAAGCACCAAGCAAGAATTAATTAAATTAATTTCTAACTGTCAAGAATACGTGATATTTAAGATGAAAGAGATATTATTTTCAGTGTAGGTCGCGCCTAGGTCGCACAATGCATTCTGCTATCTAGGTGTGATCTGCAGTAAGTTTTCACTACCACACCTAGGTCGCACTACCTAGGTGTGACATTTTTTTGAAAACTTACAATTTGGTCCCCGATTTGGCTTATGATGTACTATTTTGGTCCTTTCTTCTTTAAATCTTCTCAATTCAATCCAAAAGCTTCCAAATGTATTCTAACTGGTCTTTACCCTTCTAAAGTCTTCCAAAGTGGCCTTCCAACTATTTAAAATTGTGATAATTAGTCCCCAAACTTTTAGAAATTTTATTTTTGCTCTCGAAACTTTTGAATTCACCACAGTAAGCGTCAATTAAGCTTCAAACTCTTCTTTTTTGTTTCAAACTCATCCAAATTAGGTTTTCTACCTACATATACAATAATTGAACTCATTTAAATAGAAATATGCTCATATAGTGAATATATAATAAATTTACAAGTATAAATAAGCGTATTAAATACACTTATCAAACACTCCCAAACTTAAACTCTTGTTCGTCCTGAGTAAGATTATCTACTCAAAACACACAAAATAAAATAAAATAAAATATGAAAAAAAATAGATTCGTTAGATAGCATGATATATTCGCCTCAAGATTTGAAACTGTTCAACCAATTCATGAAAAGCTTATCAATAATGCTACTAAAACTAATTTTTAACATATTTGATGTTTGACCGGTGTGTATGTGTGTGTATAGTCACACCCATTGTCATGAAGCTCTAAGTTGGTTCCTTCCCAACCCTGAATGGTCAAATGTTTTCTCTCCCTCTCATGAGATGCATCTCCAAACTTGAATTTTTTCTTTCTTTCTCTTTTTTTTTTTAATCTCTCACCCGGGGTGTTAATTCTAAGGTTGCTCTCAAATCACTCATTATTTTTCTGCTGAAGTTTGGTTAGGTCAAACCAATAAAAGCAATTACTAAGATCTATGATGATTCTCCATAGATTTAAGTTATCTGACCATCAAACTTCCACTAGGCAATTCAAACTCGTTAATTGTCTAAATCCTCATGTTAACTCCGTAAAGGACCTTTTTTGCTGTCTTCACAATTTCATTTGTTTTTAAAAAAATCTTATGTGGAAACCTCAGTCCCTTAAGCTTTCTAAATGACCCTTGTAACGAGCTTTAGGCTGAAGGCTCCCAGATTTTACAAACCTTAGGGCACTGGATTGTTAGAACCCCTACGGGCTTTATCACTCGAGTCGAAAAGGCTACAAACAAAGGTATAAGATAGAGCCAGTGCCAAGTCCTTTGCGTGCAGGAGTTTATATGTGAGGTCTAGATTTCTAACATCCGGTCATCACCTAGCTTCATTTTGTAACCACAACACTCCACACCAATATTTAACATGCATGGAATCAACATATCTCCAAATAATCACTCTCACCAGCTATACCATTCCCAAATAGTCTCACACATGGTCTTATGATATTTTTATTTATGTGGTATATGATATATTTATAACTTGGCAATCTAACGCTCACAATTACACAAATATGGCCAGCTTGCATAACAAAGGTTGTGACTATAGTGCTCAAAGATATTTAAGTCTCACATGGATAAATATTTACACGATATAAGCATATGTAGCATCACTTAATCACTAGTCATGAATTGACTACACTTTCCAATATAAAATTCATCATCATAAGCCAACAATGCTATCCAACATCACACAAGCATGCACTAAATTTTTATTTTTAATTTTTTTTTTAAAAAAACAATAGACTCCAACTACATTGAACTTAAAAGACTTATTAAGCAGATAACATCATATCACTCACAATCATTCAAAATAAAAGTAACACACAGAAACGGAGTACACACCCCAACTTAGACACTATATTGTCTCAATGTAAATAAAAGAAATAAATGAGAATAATTTACTATACTTCTCATAGAGGCATGGTGAACTTCGACTACTTTCTACTCACGAATCATCCGGAGGTGGTGAAGAAACATGTGGAATTTGGGACAAACGAACTTTGATTATTACACAATAAACTTCATGACGTCCAAGAAAAGTCTGGAAAGGGATCGTGATGATTATTTTTCCTCGTTACCTTAAAAATTGGTAAAGCCTACTTTAAATCCTAAAAGCATAGTTATCAGACCCGACCTGGACATCGACCCGGACAAGGAGACGGGTCATCGGGTTTTTGGTTCAACCGGTGATCAGGTGGTTAAACCGGTTGGTCAATTCATGTTAAACCGATAAGTCTATTTTTGTTAAATCATCACTATTAAAAATTTATTTAGCAAAATAAATACGAGACTACAAGTATCATCAACTAATTATTGTAAAAAATAACATAAATTATTGTAATGAAAAAAAATAGACTAAAAAAAAGACTAAAAAAAATAGACTAAAAAAAAGGACTAAAAAAATTGAAAATTTTCATTATGTAACAACCCGGCCGGGTCATCGGTTTACTAAAAAAACTCGGCGGTTTTTTCGAGTCGTAGCCGGTTCAATTGTTTAGCGATCCAATTAAGAGAACCGGACCGGTTGGACCACCGGGTCTCCGGTTTTCTGGTCGACCGGTCCGGTCCGGGTTTAATAACTATGCCTAAAAGCATAAAAACGTGCAAAACGTCAAATGAAATCCTCAAACTTAAATGATACGGAAATTGAAATAAAATGGTAGAAAAATGGGTTGCCTCCTATTAAGCGCTTCTTTAAAGTCATTAGCTTGACTTTTTCGCGGTGATCACTCATGATACTTTGAATAGATCTTTGGAGGACTTGATTTGCTTGCATCGATTGTCTTCACATCATTGTTTGTTTACCTTCCAGATTTTGATTTTTTCCTTTATCATATTGATATGACTCTATTTTACCACCCTACTCTAACTCAACTATGAAAACTTCAACTTCATCATCGGACATGTGTTCGTCACTCTTTGTTTTTATGATTGGTATGTGTTTCTTTGGGTCTGACAGGTTTTCCAATGTGGAAGTGTTGGTTCTCTCTTGGTCAATGGCATCAATCTAGAAGCATAAATCTGAAGAGCTCAGAAATTTAGTTGCTTTAAACACATAGAATGTGATATGTTCATCATTCAACCTCAGCTTTAGTTGCCCTTTTTGCACATCAATCAATACCCGACTAGCAGCCAAGAAAGGTCAACCCAAAATAAGTAGTACATCTCTGTCTTCACACATATCCAAAATAACAAAATTAGCAGGGAATATGAACTTGTCCACTTTTACTAATATGTCTTCAACAATCCTTATTGGATGTTTGATGGACCTATCTACAAGCTGCAATGATACTGTTGTTGGCTTTGCTTCTCTCAAACCGAGCTACTTAAAAATAGAATAAGGCATTAAATTCACACTAGCACCCAAATCACATAGAACTTTGTTAAAAAATAAACTACCAATAGTGTAATGAATAGTAAACTACCAATAGTGTAATGAATAGTAAAACTCTCTGGATCTTTAAATTTTGGAGGTAGCTTGTTTTGCAATATAGCACTGCATTCTTCGGTAAGCATGATTGTTTCGTGCTCCTTCAACTTCCTTTTGTTTGAAAGAATTTCTTCATAAATTTTGCATAGCTCGGCATTTGAGCTAAAGCATCGGCAAAAGGTATGTTGATTTAGAGTTTCTTGAATACATCGAAGAATTTCTTGAATTGCTGGTCTAGCTTATGTTTTCGCAGCCTTTGAAGAAATGGAATTGGAGGGACATAAGCCGGTGGTGGAATATAATCTGGTGGAGAGTTCTCTTTTTCTTGTTCAACTACTTCTTTGAATTTATCGGATTTGTTTTTCTCTCTTTGTTGGACACAGTTTCTTTGTCTACACCTAGTCTCTTTACATGAATTTCTGGCAATTCAATTTCGTTTCTAATGGTAATTGCATTTACTTGATCTTTTGGATTGATATCAGTATTTTTTGGCCATGTGCCTAGTTGTTGCTCGATTAATATTTTAGCTAACTGCCCAATCTGATGTTCTATATTTTTTATCGCGACATCTTATCTTTTCTACACTTCCTTGAATCCTATCTCCATCTGTTTTGACAATTTACAGACTATTTTTTCTAATCCTCATTCTCTTTCCTGGGGTCTTCCCTGATTTGGTGGATTTTGAATGTTTTGGGTATTGCCATATGAGAAATTTGGATGATTTCTCCATCCAGGACTGTAGGTCTATGAGTATGGATTATTCTGCTGTCACTGAAA
Source organism: Forsythia suspensa (assembly GCA_023638005.1). Classification (NCBI taxonomy): domain Eukaryota; kingdom Viridiplantae; phylum Streptophyta; class Magnoliopsida; order Lamiales; family Oleaceae; genus Forsythia; species Forsythia suspensa. The sequence goes on from CM042669.1 coordinate 19,688,463, forward strand.
GTTCTGAGCATATGCAGCTTGTTCAAGTGATGACATATCAACAGTGGTTAAAGGGCATTCTAATGATTGATGGTTTGCCCCGCATGTTGCACATATTGGTAGGGACATCTTAACCATATTTGCTGAGTGAGAATATTTTATTACTTCCATTTGCTTTGCTAATGCATCAATTTTTTCTAGTACAAGCGAATTGATTTCCACTTCGTGCATTCCTGCTATTTTCTTCTGCAATCTTCTATCTAGCCATATAACGAACTGTTCACTCATGGTTTCATACAGGTCGTTAAGATCATCGGCGGATATATTTTGGATAGAACCACCTATTGCAGAATCTACTGCAGAACAACTGGTTGGAGCTAATCTATAGTAGAAATAATGATTCTGAGCTGCTAAAGAAAAACCATGACTTGGACACTTTCGGAGTAGTTCCTTGAATCTTTCCCATGCCTTGTGAAAATTTTCCAACTCAGATTGTTTAAAATTGGATATTTCATACTTTAGTCTGTTCACTCTGGCTGGAGGAAAGTATTTCAGTGTGAATTTGTGGATCAAATTTGTCCAAGTAGTGATACTCCCAGACGGTAGACAATCTAACCATTCTCTAGCTTTATCCTTGAGTGTATGTAGGAAGAGCCTCATCTTAAGTGCCTCTTCATTAACACCGTGGTATTTGAAATTTTCACGGTATTCATCGAAGCGAGAAATATGGTAATGATGATTTTCATATGTTTTTCCATAGAACAGCAGATTGTTCGAGAACAAATTAATCACATCTGGCCTCAACTAGAAGTTGTCATGTCCATAAGGAGGATAGATTATGCTGGACTAATTTTCAATAATTGGTGGCATCATATACTCATCCATAAGAATATCTCGTTCATTAACTTCAACTGGTCGAGCCTTTGGTGCAAAATTATTTCTCACATCTGCAGGTAATAGATCATGGATTCGGTTGTCTTCCATTGTGTCTTTTTGCAGTTGTTTCTTTTTTCTTTGCTAACGTTGTCGTTGGGGAAAGCTCCGTCTGATTTCTGGGTCTAAATCAAATAGATCAAGATCTTTTGTACAGTGCATACACACATGACACCTGGAACTTTTAGAAAATATATAGAATTCAGCAGTAACACGAAAAACTAAGAATAAAAATAAAACTAAAAATAATAATAAAAATAAAAATTGTTAAAACTAAATTATCAATTAATGTAGTAATTAATAAAACTAGTCTCCAGCAACAGCGCCAAAAACTTGTTGTTGATTTTAATCCTGCAAGTGGACGGATCGGTTACAAATAATAAAGTGATATGAAAGGTGTCGAACCCACGAGGACTAACTATCAATTAACCAATTAATTATGTAATTAAACTTTAACAGATTCTTTATGATTACAATTTCTACGATTATCCTATTATAATTTAACTAAGTCTAAATTATCATGTAAACGAAAATAGAATAATTACCAAATTCAAGTTTTACTAGTACTAGGATTCATGAATCCACCATCACGTTTTAACAATTAATTATCAATTACTCGTCTTCACAAATTATTGTCCTAGGTCAAAAATCAATGATCCTAATATAATCAAAAGTATCTCTCAACGGTCAATCAATTCTGTACCTCTATATGAACCTAACTATTTCTAGTTAAATTTCGAACACAAAGGTATGCATTTAATCACAACGATCATCTAGAAAGATTTTATAAAGCATAATAGCAATTTCTATCTATTATTGGATCCTATGTTATTTATTACCACGTGCTCGTCTAAATTGAATCTCTCAAAAACAATCTAGACCACAAAAATGTTTTAATGGCGATCAAACATCAAAACGGAAATAATGAATAATGAATAATCAACCCGTAATCAATAAATTTACATAAACAAATAACTTCTAATTAATCAAAAACACGAGGTTTGATCGTTTAACCCAGACATGATTCCTATGAATATAGCGATATTAATAAAAGAATCCATGAACTGGAAGAAAAAGAAGAAGAATAGATACAACTTTTAATCTTGAATTAATCCAAAATCACCGATTGCACCGTGATGAATGTTGCCCAAGAATTCTTGTTTTCCTTGCTCTTGATCTTTTTCTCTTTTCAATTGCGTAACCCTTTCAAAAAGAACTAAAAGAGGTCTTTTTATAGTCCTTGGAAAGTCTTCAAAATTGTGTCTTAAAAGAGTCATAATCCCTCTTAACTTTAGAATACCGTATTTATGACTTTCCTTCAGCGCAGGTCGTACCTAGGTCGCTCCTAGGTTGCACAATGGATTCTGCTACATAGGTGCGACCTCCAGTAAGTTTTCATTACCACACCTAGGTTGTACCTAGGTCGCCCTACCTAGGTGTGACATTTGTTTTGAACACTTACAATTTGATCCCCGATTTGGCTTCTAATGTACGGGTTTGGTCCATTCTTCTTTAAATCTTCTCAATTCAATCCAAAAGCTTCCAAATGAATTCTAATTGGTCCTCATCCTTCTAAAGTCTTCCAAAGTTGCCTTCCAACTATTCAAAATTGTGCAAATTAGTCCTCAAACTATTAGAAATCTGATTTTTGCTCTCGAAACTTTTGAATTCACCATAGTAAGCGTCAATTAAGCTTCAAACTCTTCTTTTTCGTTTCAAACTCATCCAAATTGGGTTTTGTACCTACGTATACAATAATTGAACTCATTTAAATAGAAATCTACTCATATGGTGAATATATAATAAGTTTACAAGTATAAATAAGCGTATTAAATATATTTATCATTAACACATTCCAGTTGTTCAATCATTACAAGAACTAGTATCCGTCCCCATCTCTATAGGCTCCATAAGTATAGTAAAATCATTCACTAGGAGGTCTTCCCACTCGCTAAAATTTTTCTCATACTGGGTTCTCTCGAAGAGTTGTCTTGAGATGCTATCAGAGGTTGTGAACCAGTTAGTAGCTGGCTTTCAGCTACATACACTCTTTCTTCCAACTGTTGTGTAGGTTCCACTCCACAGTTGGTTTTTTCTTTAGCTTCTCTCTCTAACACAACATTCCGACAACCATCATCTAAGTTATTTTCCTCCATAATACCTACAATTTTTTCAGTTTCTTCAAGTTCATAAAGTTCGACGATGCCATCAATGTTTGAATTTAAAGTGGGGGAGGTTTACATCAAATTTTTACCTTAATTCTAACTCAATAATGACATAATTGTCCTCATTTGGTCTCCAAGGTAGGGAAAATACCTTAGGATATATAACCACATACACTTCTATAGTCCTAGATTTGCTAATATCCCCAATCAAGCACATCACATCTCCATCAGTCATCAACCTCAACAACTCATTCATAAGATTCTTCTTAGGTTTCCTATAGGAAAATATGAAAGAAAATTTGTACCACAACTATTTCACCATGGTATTTAACTCAAACTTTGAAAGAAAATCAGAGTCCACCCAGTCAATGTACTGTGCTTGACCAAGCAAGTAGATAATATGTGCCATTCTCATGAAAAAAACCCACCACCATGGATGTATTTCATTGTGAAGTAAGGTGAATCATCAACTACAAACCCCCCACCCACTCCAAATGCAATTTTAAGTTAGAAAAATTTCAATAACAACTATGGATTAAGATATTTCAACTAAAATGAACCAAGAATCATACCATATTGTGGACGCTCTTCATTTTCTCTACGATATTAGTATTTCTCGAAAGATCTCATTCTGGTTTATTTGCAAATGTTCAATTATGCTTCTCTAAATATACGATGTGTGTACTATTTTGAAAGATAGAGGTTCATCGTGTTCGTAAGGGAGAGGGACATAGTGTTCTCCAATGGATAATGCTAGGTTGCCGAAAGAGAGATGGTCATCGTGATCTTCCAAGCGTTTCTAGAACAAATTGGTCTCTGATTTGCAATATGCAGATGTAAATTTTGGTTTCAAATATGAAAGGAAGATTTTTGTAAATGGATAAATTTTCCCTTAAGTTTTCAGACGCGGTGGTGGAGGCATATAAATGAGTGGGGTACACACTTGTGTCATAACAGCAGTGTTTAACAGAATCTATCATTGGTGATTTAATTTGCAATTAATTGAAAGGTTGGAAATATCTAGTGCATAAAAATTGGATGAGGTAGATATATGACGCCCCAAAACCTCCTCTACGAAGCTCTGGCACGTTTATCCTATTCTTATCTTTTAAAGCCCAAAAGTGAACTAAAAATGCGGAATTCTGTATGTTATTCTAAAATTTTACAAATGTGACTTATCAACTATAAGGACTAAAAGTTGAGGTTAAGAACCTTTAATGGTTTTCCTTAAAATCGAAACTTCTAGCTAACTTGATTGTAACATAAGTTTACTGTCCTTTAATTTCTTATGCATAAAACGAGCAATCCAATAGTCACAAAAACTTATGAAGCTTTAACCAAATAACCATAACTTATCCTTCTATCGCATACTAAAATTTCATAATTTTATAAAATGGTTAAGGTCACCTAAAGAGAATACAAAGTACACAAAAAACCAAAACTAGATAGTTTTCAATACTCAATTTTAATCCCGATTTTCCCCTATCAAAAGACCTTTAAAATTTTAATATTTTCAGAGATAAAACATCACATAATGTATTAACTCATATCCAAAATTCAAAATTTAATAAAATTGGAAGGGCTTCAAAAGTTTCCTCCAATACATGAAAGGCAAATTCCCGAGTAGAACTATCTATCATTACTAAAACTTGCATATCTTGTTCTAAAGACATCGTGATTCCAAGTTAAAAAAACTAAAATTGATAGGTCATCAATCCCTCCAAATTTCATCCCAAAAACTGAAGTGTACTATTCTGAATGTCCGTTTGAAACTACTTGCAAGCTGAAAATTCTTGACAGTTTTCATTCCGGTCATCATTTATTCATTTAAACATCCTCTAATACTCAACAATATTAGAAATATTATTTTATAGAGTCCCGAGCAAGTCTATAAAAAATAGCAATTAACATTCATAATAAAAATTATCCCATAACATAAAGAATTTCATAATATAAAACATCAATAAAAAGAACAAACTTCCAATTATTCATTTTCTTGTCAAAAGTCTTTTCCCATGGCTTAATCGCTTCATCATCAAGCCTCCGTCCAACCCTACAATCAATCTATGAACGAGAGAATGGTGAGTTTGGAAAAACTCAATAGGAATATGAACATAATAATGCAAATCCATTTTTCTTTGATAATTGTTTAAAAATACATTATTTTCATTGAAATCAATATTTTAATTTTTTTTCATTTGAAAAGCAATATTTTTATACGAGTAACATATGCGTTACTTCATCATTTTCTTTCAAAATCAATACTTTATAATTTACTCATTTTATTATTTCTTTTAAAAATATATTATTTTTATTTAAAATTAATATTTCAATTTTTCATTGAAAAACAACATTTTTACATGGGTAACATATATGTTACTATATGTTACTTCTTCACTTTTCATTAAAAATCAATATTTTATGATTTCTCTCTTTTTATAATTTTTTTAAAAATATATTATTTTCATTTCAAATCAAATTTTTAATTTTTTTTATTTGAAAACAGATTTCAATACATGTAACATATGTGTTAATTCATCATTTTCATTAAAATCAATACTTTACAATTTATATCCTTTTATTTTTTTTAAAAAAAATACATTAGCTTCATTTAAAATCAATATTTAAATTTTTTATTTAAAAACAATATTTTTACATGAGTAACATATGTGTTACTATATGTTATTTCCTCGTCTTCATTAAAATCAATAATTTATAATTTATCTTCTTTTTATAGTTTTTAAGAAAATACATTATTTTCATTTAAAATTCATATTTCAATTTTTTATTTGAAAACAACATTTTTATATGAGTAACATATATGTTACTTCGTCATTTTCATTAAAATCAATAATTTTACAATTAATCTCTATTTATAATTTTTTTAAAGTACATTATTTTTATTTAAAATCAATATTCCAATTTTTTAAGTTGAAAACAATTTGTTTTACACGAGTAACATATGTGTTACCATATATGTTATTTCATCATTTTTATTTAAATCAATATTGGGTAAATAGCACTGAGGGTCCCGAACGATGAGGTTCTAAACCTTCTATGTCTAGCTACCCGGGTCTTTAACCTTTAAAAAACTTACGAGCAAAGTCCTTATGTTAAAAAAGATTAGTTTGACCGTTAAATGGTCAATTTTTTTTAAAATGACATGATTACCCTTTTCAAATAATAAGAAACAAATAAAAATGAAAAATTGCAAATAACGCCCCTCCCCCACTTCTTCTTCTTCCATCCAACCACATCTTCTTCTCCAAAATCACCGCCGCCAACTACTACCCACCGAAAAACAACAACACCAACCACCACCAATCGGAAGACGAGGTAGAGCACCCCCACCACGGCCTACAAGAGATAAATGGAGAATCTAATGGTGCATAAAAATAATTTAAAACTGCTTTATTATTCTACACCTAAAAATTATGGGATTTGAAACTTTTGGGTCCATTGCTTTGATGTAATTAAGTTAATAAAATTGCAAGATACCTATTTGCACATTTCCACATAATTTTTTGACTAAACTATAAGCACTATCACAAGAGCACACAAACCACATCAATTGCATAGAAAATCAGAAAATAATCAGCTTTATATTATTAGGCTTAGATTTATATATGTTTCATGAATACATTTATTCCAAATCAAGAGTCACTAATGGCCCATGCTGGAAAAATACCATTTTCTAAAGCATTGAAGAAATTTAAACACGAGTTGTGAAGAATTTAAGGTTTATAATTTTCAAAAATCAAACACCTAGTTGGGTGGATGCCAACAGTTCATCAATATGAAAAGGTAGATAACTTAGGGGGTCGATTGTAATTTTCTAGTTTTTAGCAATTTTTCAGAAGCTTCTGGTTGGTGTTGCTGTTTTCCGGTGGTTGGTAGTTGGCGACGGTGATTTTGGAGAAGGAGTGGTTGGATGTGTTGTAATTTTGTATTTTATTGGTTGTAGGTTGATTGGTGAAGAAAAAATGGAGGGAGTTGATTAAAGAAGAAGAAGTGGGAGAGGGGGTTTATTTGCAATTTTTCATTTTTATTTGTTTTTTATTTTAATTTGAAAATGGTAATCTTGTCATTTTAAGAAAATTTTGACCATTTAACGGTCAAACTAACATGTTTTTTTTTAACAGAAAGACTTTGCTCGTGAGTTTTTTAAAGGTTAAAGACGGGTGGCTGCTAGATATTGAAGGTTTATGACCTTATCGTCACAAGGTTTAGAGGTTCGAGACCTCCAGTGCTATTTACCCATCAATATTTTATTATTTACCTCCTTTATAATTTTAATAATACATTATTTTGATTTAAAATCAATATTTTAATTTTTCATTTAAAAAAATATTTTTACACTAGTAATATATGTGTTACTATTAAGTATTACCATTTGTATTCTACCACTACTACCACTCGTCTTATACCAATACTACTACCACCAGAATCGGGTTCAAATCAGCTACCACCATCCACAACTATAATCACATCCAACACAAATGTTACATGTTACCATATTTTAAATTAGGATAAAACAAGTGTTACCACCATCAGCACTACCACCGCTTCACCACCACTAATTTAAATTAAAATAATACATGTGTTACTATAATTAAAATTAGAGTAATACTTGTGTTACAACCACCACAATTTTCTCCTACCATTACGTAGCTCTAACACCACTATTTACCTTACTCTGCCACCACAACTAATTTAAATTATGATAACACATATGCTACTCTAATTTAAATTAAACTAACATGTATTACCACCAACTATGCTCGACCACCGCCACCACTTGTGGTCCCCACCAACAATCCAAACATTACACCACCAACATCAACTACCACTGAACTACCACCATCAAGCCCAACCACCTCTATTATATTCATCACCACATTTTTGTAGGGTAACATATGTGTTACCTTATGTTACTTCCTTATTTTTATTAAAATTAATATTTGATAATTCATCTCTTTCTATAATTATTTAAAAAATACATTATTTTCATTTGAAAACAATACTTTTACATGGGTAACATATGTGTTACCCTATGTTACTTTCTCATTTTCATTGAAATCAATATTTGATAATTTATCTCATTTTATAAGTATTTAAAAATTAAAATCAATATTTTAATTCTTTTTATTTGAAAACAACATATTTACACAAGTTTACATATTAGTTACCACTATCAATTGTCTTCCACTACTACCAGTCACCTTATCTCATCACCACCAACAACACAATCGGATTCAGATCCGCTACCACCATCTATGACCAAATCACATGTACAAAAACTAGGTAATACATGTGTTACTTGTATGGTAACATGTGTTACCACCACCACGACTAATTTAAATTACGTTAACACACATGTTACTATAATTCAAATTACGTGTTATCCTAATTTAAATTAGAGTAACACATGTGTCACCACCACCACCACCACCACCACCTTTCTCTACCACCACACAGCTCCAGCACCACTACCAACACTGCTCTACCTAAATTATGGGAACACATGTGTTGTCATAATTCAAATTAGAGTAACACATGTGTTATTTGTAAGGTAACACGTGTGTTACCACCACTACCACTATCTTTCTCTACTACTAACATTGCTTTACCACCACCACAACCACTAAAGTATACATGGTATGTTACTCAATTTGAAACTCTATATAGTAACACATATACTAACACACATGTTATTAAAAAAGAATAACTATGATTCATGCTTTTTTGATACATAGTAACATATTTATATTAAACTTTGTATAGCACATATAACATACCATGTTACTGAAGGTAATAAATTACATTAACATGTTAATTATATTAAAAAAATATAACAAAAATAGCAAGTAACAATAACAATAGCAAGTAATACTTCCTCATTTTTATTAAAATTTATGTCATATTTTTTTTAAATATTTTGATTTAAAATTAATATTTTCATTTTTCATTTGAAAACAATATTTTTACACAGATAACATATGTGTTTCTAAATGTATTACCATATGTTACTTCCTCATTTTCACTAAAATCAATATTTTATAATTTTTTTTAAAATACATTATTTTAATTTAAAATCATAATTTCAATTTTTCATTTGAAATCAATATTTTTTACACGAGTAACATATGTGTTACCATATGTTACTTCCTCATTTTTATTAAAATCAATATTTTAAAATTTATCTCATTTTTTTAATTTTTTTTAAAAAATACAATATTTTCATTTTAAAGAACATTTTTACAAGAGTACTTCCTCAATTTCAATAAAATTAAAATTTTATAATTTATCTTCTTTTATAAATATTTAAAAAATTAATTATTTATATTTAAATCTATATTTCAATTTCTCATTTGAAAACACCATTTTTACACGGGTAACATAGGTGTTACCATTACCAATGACCTTCTACAACAACCACAACCAGGAATAGATCCGCTACCACTATACACATCCATAATCACATCTACAACAACCGAAGTAACACATGTGTTACCATAATTTAAATTAGGGCAACACGTGTTACTTGTAAATAAACACGTGTTACCATCACCACTACTCCACCATAGTCCAGAATCATCCACAACTATAATTTCTTCTACCACAACCAGTGTAACACATGTGTTTCCACCACCACGATATTTTTCCACCATCACCACTGCTCCACCACTATCTAGAATTATAATCATCTCCACCATAGTTGGGTAACACATGTGTTACTTTACCACCACCAATTAGAGTAATACGTATGTTACTTGTAGGATAACACGTATTTTACTTGTTATCCACCATATTTCTCCACCACCACAAAACTCTAACACTACCACTAATACTGCTCTACTACCACACTGCAACTCTAATGAGATAACTACAAATCTTACTAATTCAAAATTTTAGGGACGCAAGTGCATATTTAATTACAATCCAATATGTAGTAGAATCTATACAGCCAGTTAATTGCTTTCTGCTAACAGATATAAAATTCCATGTATGTAGTTGCACTTGCAATTTAATCCAAGCCCAAAAGTTCTTTCTTTTAAACCATTTATTAATAATTCATGCACAGTAATATACCATTTTTATTCTGTGGTGGACTGGTTGTGGTAAATGTGTATACACACAACATATTTAACCCAAAAAAAAAAACTAAAGTCATTCATGCCGTTTTAGAAGCTATTTATATAAATACATACCAACACATTTCTTGTACAAATTTGAATTGTGCAATCTCTAAAAATGCAGTTCTGAAGATAGTATACCATGTTACTAGAGGCAATAGTGCGCAAGTGGTTGACCCAGTAATCCACTACAGATTACCACTTGATGCTGAATACAATGAACGAGTAAAAAAGTAATCGACCATCTTTAACATTTATCGAAAGAGTAGCTACCTTCAAAGTGAACCAATCAAGTAATTATTAGCCTTTACAAAGAACCGACCATGCTTATCTATGTTCATCAATCGACTTTTCCACATCAGCATTGTTGAAAAAAGCTGAGTCATCACGTCCCATTTTTTCTCTATAAATAGGAGATCATTTTGTAACCAGAGGGATTATGATTACTTCTCACTACAAATATAAAAAAATATCATCCTTTAGATTTTTTAGTAGAGTTCAGATGCGTGTTATGCAAAATATACACAAATTGGTTCACAATATAGTAGAAATGACATTCACAGTTTAGTTATTATCAAACTGGCACCGTCTGTGGAAATTTGAGATTATTTGTAGATAAGGACAGGAGGTCATGTCTGGCAGAAACAGAGGTAGACTGAGGACCAATCAACCGATGGCTTCTCAACAAGATGCAGAGACTAGAAGTTCTGGCGAACAATTTGTTAGGATACAACAATTCACCACTATAAGAGATCAAATTTCAACAATTATGGAAATGTTACAGAGAGCAACTGTACCACCATCGGCAATCGAAAACCAACCAGCTGAAGCTGTACGTCTCCCAGAAACAACTTCTTCCAATAACCAGACAATACAAGTAAATTTAGATAATCTACTGGGTTGAAAAATAAATGAAGCCATCGCTAAAAAAAAAAATAGGGAGAGACCATATCTATAAATGAACATTTGTTTACAGAAGAACTAATGAGTGTGCCTTTATCGTCAAAATTCAAAGGGCCAACTAATGAGTTTGATGGCACTACTGATCCCATTGATCATATCCGTACTTTTCAAGATCGAGAGAGATTACACGGCTGGCCAGATGCTACAGCATGTAGAGACTTCTCGATGATGCTAAAAAAAGATGCTAGAGAATGGTTCGATACTTTACCTCTGTGGTCAATCGCATCGTTCGTTGATTTTGCGAACAAATTTGCAATATATTTTTTCCAGTAGTGCTTGAAAAAAGAAAACAACGATGGGATTGATGTTGGTTACCCAAGAGAGAGGAGAATCACTGCGAGAGTATATATCACGATTCAATAGAGCTACATTGGGTATTAAAGACCTATAGATATCCTTGGTCATAACTGCGATACTTAACGAACTCAGAAATTAAGTTTTTAAAGCAAATCTCTCAAAAAAGCCACATAAATCCATGACAGAGTTGCTTAGGAGAGGTGAAGAATATGTAGATCAAGATGAAGTAATGAATGCGACTCAGCATAGTCGAGATGAGTAGGAAAGAAACAACTGGAATAGAAAATATGAAGATTCAGTTATTACTAAACCGAGCAATAAAACTTCATTTGATCACCGATACAGGTCGAAGGTAGGAGAAGTGAATGTTATAACTCGAACAGAATTAATAACCCCACCATCGACCATACTACAAGAGATGAATGGCTTGAGAGAAGTACAGTGGCCAGAAAAGGTAAGATTCGATCCCTCTATCCACAATCGAACTTTAATTTGAGAGTTTCACAAAGACCATGGGCATACTACTTATCAATGTTGTACACTCAGGAGGAAATTGATAGGCTGATATCTAAAGGTTTATTGAAGCATTTTTTTCAAAAATAGGGAAAACAAAAGTCAGTGAGAAAGCGAAGATGTAGGAGGGAAGAGATGGGCGGGTGTGATAAATGTCATAGTAAGAGGGTCGACCGCCGAAGGAGACTCAAAAAATGCTAGAAAAGGTTATGCTCGATCTTTTCAAATCAATTAGATCAGAATTTCAAGTAGGTTTGGCCAACCCATCACTTTTGCGAATAAAGATCTCTTGGGGTATCATTCCCTCACGATGATGCATTGGTGATCACGGGAGACATAGCAGATTTTGATGTTAAAAGAGTATTAGTCAATACGGGAAGTGCAGCAAATGTGTTAAGTTGGGATGCATTCAAAGCACTAAGAATATCACCGATAAGTTAAAACCTGTGAATACTCCATTACAGGGTTTTGGAGGGGTTATTGTAATACCCGAAGGAATATTGGATTTGTCGGTCGTGTTAGGAAAGCATCCGGCATGTGTAACATTAATAACTCCATTCTTGGTGGTGCAAACGTCAATGGTGTATAATGCTATTTATGGGTGCTCGATTATAAATGCAGTGGGCACTATCGTCTCTACGCAACACCAAGCAATGAGATTCTAGACTTGTCGAGGCACAGGAGTCGTTTGGGGGAGATCAGTTAATATAGCAAAGATGCTATGTAGATAGCGTTAAGGCTGGTCCTAGTTCGGATGTACTAAACAAAGAAACAGAAGACAGTTATCGAGCCAACAATTTTAAGACTATTGAAGAAACAGAGACTGTCTATTTAATAGAAGGAAAAGTGGTGCTAATCAAAAAATCTTTATAAAAGGAAGAAAGAGAACAGCTCATATGCATGCTCCAAGAAAATATAGATGTATTTGCATGGAATGCTACCGATCTACAGGGCATCGACCCAGCAGTTATTGAACATCGCATTGGTATCATGAAAGGCTATAAACCGGTAAAGTAGAAGAAAAGGCAGTTTGCTCCTGACCGACAAAAAGCCATAAAAGAGGAATTAGAAAAATTGTTGAAGGCAAGATTCATAAGGGAGGTCGAATATCCCGAGTGGTTGTCGAATGTTGTTTTGGTAAAATAGAACAATGGTAAGTGGATGATGTGTATTGATTTCACAGATTTAAACAAAGCTTGCCCAAAGGATTGTTTCCCATTACCCATAATTGACGCTTTAATTGATGCCAAAAAAAAAAAAAAAGAGGTTCAGTTTCTTAGACGCCTTTTCAAGTTATCATCAAATATCCATGGTATCCTCAGATACTGAGAAAACAGCTTTTGTGACCGACTTTAGAACATTTTGTTATACGGCCATACCCTTTGGTCTAAAAAATGCCGGTGTGGTCTATCAACATATGGTCACTAAGGTCTTTGGGAACTTAGTCGGTCAGATGATTGAAGCATATGTAGACGACATGGTTGTTTATAGCGACCGAGAAGAAGATCATTTGAAAGATCTAAGAGTGGTATTCCAAAGAGCCCGTCATAACCGATTAAAATTTAACCCGGAGAAATGCACATTCGGAACAGATGGTGGTAAATTTCTGGGTTTCATGGTTTCTCGAAGAGGGATAGAGGCAAATTCCCTACAAAATACAAGCAATAATGAGTATGACTAGCCCTACGAATAAAAAAAAGTGCAGAGACTTACCGGGAGAATAGCTGCTTTGAATCTCTTTATGTTACGAGCAGCAGACATGTGTCGACCATTTTTTATGGCCATTAAAAAGAAGAAAGATTTTGAGTGGAACCACGAATGTGAGAAGTCTTTGACCGAACTAAAATCACTGCTGCAATACCCGCCGATCCTGAGTCTACCGATACTGGGAGAAACACTAAAATTATACTTTGCTGAATTTCCACATGCCGTAAGCGCAGTTTTAATTAAACTCGATCAAAAGATCGAACGACCAGTGTATTATGTCAGCCATATCCTAAAAGCCGCTGAAACTCGATATAATTTGGCAGAAAAGCTAGTTTTAGCCCTCATAGTAGCCACCCGAAAGCTAAGACCTTACTTCCAGGCACACTCAATTGAGGTATTAACAAATCAACCATTGAAACATATACTACATCGACCGGAGACATCGGGTATATTAATGAAATGAGCAGTCGAACTTGGAGAATATGATTTGGAGTTTAAACTGCAATCGGCGATAAAGGCCCAAGCACTAGCCAATTTTATTATAGAATTATCACCCATAGACGGTGACATTATAGAAGATTTATATGTGATGTTTGTTAATGGATCCTCCAATAAAGAAGGATCGAGAGCGGGAATCATATCGAAAGGTCCTACAGGCAAAGAAATGCAGTATTCTTTGAAATTCGAGTTCGAAGCACCTAATAATGACGTAGAATATGAGGCAATTATAAATGGCCTTCTACTAGCTCGAAATAAGAATACAGTCGATTCAAGTGAACAGTGATTCCCAGCTGATAGTAGGACAAGTGCAATCAGATTTCAAAGCAAAAGACAGCTAGCTGCATGGCAACATATTTGATGAAAATAAGAGACCTGCAACAAAAAATTTAGAAGTTTGAAATTAAGAAAGTTGATCGTAAGGATAATGAGAAAGCTGACGCTTTGTCACGTTTAGCTTACTCCAATACTAAAAATTGCATAGGCAATGTATCAATTCAAATGTTATTGCAACCAAGTTTTATTTCTACGATCGAGGTGTGCGAAGTTGACCAGACATCCACATGGATGGATTCATTAAAACTGTATTTGAAAGAAGGGATTCAGCCAACCGATGTGATCGAAGCACAAAGATTGAGAATGAGAGCAGCCGGCTTCACATTGATTGACAATCATCTTTCCAAAAAAAGGATTATGATGCCTGTATTTGAAGTGTATTGATGCTAACTGAGGATATATCATACTTACAGAGTTACATTCAAGAATGTGCAGAAATCATCAAGGAGAAAACATGTTAGCGTTTAAGGCAATCCGGCAAGGACACTATTGGCCTAGTATGAAGGCCGACGCCAAGGAGTTAGTACAAAAGTGTGATGCATGCCAACGACATTCAAACCTTATACATATACCGGCTGAGAATCAAGCAGCCATCTTTGGAATATGTCATTTTTACCAATGGGAAATCGACTTGCTCGAACCTTTCACCGTAGCAAGTCAACAAAAAAAATTCCTAGTAATGGCCATTGATTATTTTACGAAATGGGTAGAAGCAGAAGCACTTGCTACCATTACAACAAGAAAGATTCAGAGCTTCATATGGAAGAACATAATTTGTCGTTTTGGTATACCTCGAGTGATTGTGTCCAACAATGGGAAACAATTCTACAACAGAGAATTTGAAGAATTTTGTGCCAGTTATAAAATAGACCTAAGAAAGACATCAGTCGCGCATCCTAGAGCCAATGGGCAAGTCGAGGTAACTAATCAAACAATTCTATGGGACTTGCAGACGAGGTTAGAAGGTTGCAAGGGAGCATGGACATATGAAATTCCTAATATACTATGGGCTTATCACACCACACCTAGAGAATCCTCGGGCGAGACTCCTTATAGACTATGCTTCAGGCTTGAAGCAGTTATTCCATTAGAGGTGATCGAGCCTACTCCAAGAATTATCATGCAGGGAGAGAATTATGAGATTCATCAAGCAGAACTTGACCTGCTAGAAGCCGAGAGAGATAAAGTGTTCATGAAGATGGCAGCACACAAAAGAAGAGCATCTTCATATTTCGACCGAAAAGTACAGCCAAGAAAATTTCAGGAAGAAGACCTAGTTCTTAGGGATGCTTTTTTGGCAGGTCATCATCTTGGAAAATTAGATCCAAAATGAGAAGGTCCATTTCAAGTCATAAGCAAATGAAAGAGAGGTTCATATCACTTAAAAGACCATCAAGGTAAGCTTCTGGAAAAACCTTGGAATGTGGAACATCTGAAGAAATACTACCAATGGCTGATCTACTCCAGCTCATTTAATTCAAATTTTCTTATTTCAATGTAATAATAACTGTTTCGCTCAATTAAATAAGTGGAGCATGGGGGACAAATGATGAGGATTCTAAAGAGGTTAATTGATCGATAGAACTTGAAAAAGTCTAGTCGATCTACCTACCAGGTGCAACCCTTGATTCTACCAGCTCCCGAAATTTAATGTCATATATTCAACTATCAATTAATACCCATGCACATCACTACGGGCGACTGCGATCGATATGATTGATCATTGTCTTTCAATCATCTAGACTACGGTCAACGAGTACCTACCTCATCCTTTTAGATCACAATCGAAGATCGTTCTTTAACTACGGTCAAAGAATTTTTATAAACCCCTATTTTGACTACAATTAAAATATTTGGGAATATCCATTTAACTATGGTTAAAAGATTTCTTTAACTACGGTTGAAAGATGTCTCTACCTTTCCTAAGTTTTCAAGTAAAACTAGATTCATATCCCTTTAACTACGGTTAAAAGATTTCTTTAACTACGGTTGAAACATCTCTCTACCTTTCCTATGTTTTCAAGTAAAACTAGATTAATCACTTTTTGCATATATCGATGACGATCGAATATAAAGCAAAGAAATAGGAATGTTGTCTAAGGGACAAGTTATGAACCAACCCAAAATGAAATGCTGATAAAAATTACTGTCTAAAAGGCAAAACACGTCAAGTAACAACATGGAAAAGATAGTGAGAGAGGATAAACCACCTCTCCACCCACTTATATTCAAATGTCAGTTAAAAAAATAAAAAAAAAAGTGTTCAACGGTCGCCAGCATCATCATCGCCGTCATCATCATCATCAGGTATAAAATGAGCCCCAATCAAGTCAAAGTCAGAATATTTCTTGACCATCCATTCACAACTCTTTCGGTAAGCCATCTCACGGCCACGGACACCAACCATACAACCGTGGTGCGATAATCATCACTTTACTTAAACACCTCCTACGCCTCTTCAGACTTTTTATCCATCTCTAAGTGAGGACGGTCGATGATTCCTTCCAGCTCATGAATCTTTTCATCACGAGTTCTCAATGACTCCTCATGATCCTCGATTGTCTTCACTAAGTTTTGAAGTCGTTATTCCCTTGCCTCGACCGCTGTTTCCAACTCCGATATGGTCTTCAAACTTTCCTGCAGAAGTCCCTCATTTTCTTGAACAAGGAGATGAGTTTGATTAAGCGTCTCCATCTGTTCCCTCGCCCTCCGAAATATAGAATGGCGAAGTGAAAGGATCTATGAAAAAATAATAATATATCAATAAGAGAAGAATGTATAGAGAGATTTCATCAAGTAAGAAAACCAGTGTACTAGAAAAGCCTATACCCTCATCTCTTCCATCATAAGTAGCCGCTCCAAGCTCTCGAGGGACTTATTCTTGCTAGTGTCAATTACTTCCCAATCCAAACATCCGGTCATCATTTGAATGTCATCATTAATCTTGTCGACCGACCATCGAAGATTATAAGAAGGACCGACATGAGGCGAAGAAGATGTAGGAGGAGGCGGAGATGTCAGACTTGGGGATGCCCGAGATAGTGGAGGGGTAGAGTCTCATGTATCATTGGGAAATTGAGAAGGAGTGGAAATAGGAGACTGTAGTCAAGAAGACTCTGGAACATCTACAGAGGAATGAACACTTTTCCTCTTTCTTTTAGACCGGTGGTTCTTTTACACTAACTCTTCTAAAAATTCTTCACTGAATTGATTGGCCGACATATCTGAAAATAGAAAAAACATAAATGTGAAAGTTGGAAAAGGAAAATAAATTGCAGAAATTATGTGTCGCAGAAAATAAAAAGCCTACCATATGGATGGTTGATACTAATACAAACCAGTGCCTTATCAGTTAAAACATCATTCATCGATCGACCAAGAGGTTCAAGAGATCGTAGGATGATCAGAGAGTCAATTTCAGATTCAAAAAGGATAGGAGTCTTATTGAAATCTTCTAGTGGATGAGGACTCCATTCAACCGGAAAAGGGAACATACCATTGTTTAGACTTATGAAAAAATATCTATTCTTCTAACCACTATTTGAATAAGGAGAATTATGTATCTTAAAGTGGTCATGCGCTGGTAACCCTTGATCACGATGTGAGAAAACCACAAAGCAATCACATCGATCGAGTAATTTCATTTCGAAGA
Organism: Forsythia suspensa; assembly: GCA_023638005.1. Classification (NCBI taxonomy): domain Eukaryota; kingdom Viridiplantae; phylum Streptophyta; class Magnoliopsida; order Lamiales; family Oleaceae; genus Forsythia; species Forsythia suspensa. Next base: position 19,706,642 of record CM042669.1, read on the forward strand.
GAATCCGAAAGAGATTTAATGACGGTTCGAGATTATTCTTTAGACTAATCATCAAATAGTAATTCAAAATCCTAAGTGCATTTGGGACTAGTTGATCCGGACCAAGTGAAAAGTACAAAAGAAGTCAACTAAAAAGGAATGCAGGAGAAACCTAAGACCAACTTTTAGACTGTCTTGATAGATCACCAATTCTCCTAGACGACCAACTGAAAAGTACTCAGTCGGCCCTGGAGCTCGATATGAATGTTTGCGACTCAAGAAAAAGTGATCGACTACCCTCTCCAATTTTTTCTCATTATACGTGCTGGGCTGCCGAAGAATGTTTCCCAAAGGACGGACGACATTTGTTGACCTAGATGAAAATGGAAGAGTACTGGGAGATGGGTTGGGTCGACCCCTAATCATTATTTCAGATACACACGACTAAGCTACAAAAATACGTACGAGTATATGAAATAAAGAAGAAGATTATAAAACTAGAGATATAAAAAAGAAGACTCAGTGAAAAGAATAAGAAAGCATAGATCAACACCTACCGGTGATAGTAAAAGCTGGGTCTGAGAATGGCGATAACTATTCACCTCTCTGATTTGTGGATCACCCAACGATTCAATGGAATCTAAAGAGTCAAAAGATATTTCTGCTCTTGAGATAGTCACGAGAAGTTGCTCCTCAGAAGAACTGTCCAAAATCACCACGTTTATGTAGAATGATATTCTATAAAATCAATGAAAAAGAAGAAGGAGAAAAGTAAAAGAGAAGAGAATCATGTGGTATGTTACTGAATGAGAAAGATAAAAGCAAAAAGGTAAGAAAGGGCGGGAACAATACTTACCAAATAACTCTTGAGAATTTGAAAAGTCCTTATCATCATGGAAGCTGAAGAGGCGGGAGTGGAAACGACATGCCAACCCTCAAAAACGTGTTCTGTTCAAAACCATCATTTCAACCATTAGGATTTATAGCTATCTAATCCGCATTAAAAAGTCTTGATAGTCGTGACACCAATGACACAAGGACATGTGGTTTGCAGAATTCATCATCGAATGATTGTAGCCAATAATTTGAGAGTGGGGGATAATGATGTTGAATACAATGAACGAGTAAAAAAGTAATCGACCGTCTTTAACATTTATCGAAAGAGTAGCTACCTTCAAAGTGAACCAGTCAGTAATTATTAGCCTTTACAAAAACCGACCATCGACCGACTTTGCCACATCAGCATCGTTAAAGAAAGCTGAGTCATCACGTCCCCTTTTTCTCTATAAATAGGAGATCATTTTGTAACCAGAGGGATTATGATTACTTATCACTACAAATATAAAAAATATCATCCTTTAGATTTATGAGTAGAGTTCAGATGCGTGTTTTGCAAAATATACACAAATTGGTTCATAATATAGTAGAAAGGATTAATTGAATTACATTCACAGTTTCGTTATTATCACCACTCATCAATCAATTTTTTGTTGGTGGGTTTTATGCAATCTTTGAGAACGGAGATGCCATTTGTTCGCCTTTCTACTCATATGGCCTTCAAAATTTTCAAGTGGCTGATGAATGCGACCAACACTTCCTTTATTTTTAGCATCCCAAACATTAATACCAGGTGAAGATCCATATCTATGCAGAGGTGGATATGTGTAAATCTCAATTTGCGCGATCGGAGTGATTAGATATGCGCTAATATGGATCTCTGTGACTGAAGTGAATAGATGATGATGGTGGAGTCGGCAATGGTAGAGGTAGTCTGATGGCTTGGATGGATGGTGAGGCGTGGTGGTTGCATCGGCGGCGGTGGTAGTGTGTGGGTTTGGAGATGGTGATCCATGGTGTTTGGTTAAACAATAATTTATTGTATTTTGTGTTTTGAATGATAAATAAATATTTTTAAAAGAGTTTATATAATAGAGAAGAGTGGTATTTTTTCAGAAGTGTTATTTAGATGTAGGGTAAAAATTAAAAAAAATTAAAAAGAAGGTATGTTTTAACTTTTTATCAAAAAAATGTTATATGAGCTAATTAGCTCTTGTTTTAATTCAATTTCATCCCAAAGCCCAAAAACCAAATTTATCTAAATATCTAAAATATCCATTGATCCGAAATTGATACAAGCTTCAGTCGAATTAGCCATGAATTAGCCACGAAATTGATACAAGCTTCACTCTATTTCCTTAAATTCAAACTCCAATAAGCTAAAATCATCCCTAAATCTGTTAACCCATCTAGCTAGCTCCGTTTTGTTTCTTTCCCGATGGACAATTAGGTGACTCGGGGTTTCACTTCTCAGGTAAGCAATGGATTGCCCTTGCTTATTTGGCATTTTTTGGATTTGATTGGAATTGTTTGTGTTGAGATTTTTTTCCCCAAATTAAATGGAATTTCTTATTTTGTTATATTTTTTGGAATTGATTAAAAATTTAGAATTATTTATTTTGACTTATTGGGATTGATTGTTTGGAAGTGCTTATTGCCTTCTTCTTTTTTTAGTCTATTGGAATTTTCATTGATTGTCGGAATATTGACTTAGTTAATTTTGACTTTATATATGTTTAATTCAATGTCAAACAGTAATGGTGAGATATTTCAAATGTTTATCTTAAATTTCTACTGATAAGCAAAATATTGATGAAATGAATGTTCGATATATAAGGATGAAATTGATGTTCGGGATGTTGGAGATAAAATTAATGAAATTGATGTTAGTGATGTTGGAGATGAAAGGGGTGGAATTAACGATCGGGATGAAATGAATGGAATTGATAGAAGGTGGGATGAAAGGAATAGAGTTGATGATGGGGATAGAAGGGATGAAATTGATACTAAGAAAAAAGGAGATGAAATTGATATCGAGAATGGAAGTGATATCGATACAGAGAGCATTTTCTACAATTAATTATGTCAAGAATTGACTACACAATCAAATTGTAGATCAATAATTGAATGATAGTTTGATTGTGTATATTGAGAATGGTGTATTTGACAAAATTGACAATGATATAATTATACAATGTTTTCAAAATATAAAAATGCGTAGAGAGCGCTTCTAATAAGGTATCATAATATTTTTATTACTTTAATGTTGTATAAAAAAAATTACAAGTTAATTTGGGGGCCCCAACTCAAAATGTCTAGCTTCTCCACTGTCCTCAATCGTCTTTACAATGCTGTCATTTTTCAAAGTTTGATATAAAGTCAGGATTTTGGCAAATTCAAATTGCTTAATATGAATGATTCAAAACTACTTTCAATGTTCTTTTTGGACAATGTGAATAAAATGAGAAGCCTTTTAGACTAAAAAACTTTCTTTTAGAATTTTCAAAAAACTATGAACCGCATTTTCAACCCTTTATCAAAGTTTTACGATTGTTTACATTGACGATGTGTTAATTCAGCGAAGAAAATAAAATTATTTGAAACAAAAATAAAAATATTGCATTAATAGATCAATTGAATTTGCAAATAAATTTCCTAAGTGAAGTTAAAAAAAAAAAATCAATTACAAAGGTTTATAATGTGTCAACTATATTGCCGACTTCGTTTCCAATAGTAGACAAATTTGTGAACCTCTATATCAAAGAATACGAAAAAATCCATACAAATGCTGTTGTCATGATTAAAGGATTTGTCAAATCATCACCTTGTCTCTGTATTTTAAATCATCATGCATTTCTCATTATTGAAAGTGATTAATCATAATTAGGTTGTGGTGGCAGTTATGGTGGAATTCTAAAACGAGAACTTAATAGTAAAGAAGAATTGGTGAGATACCATGATGGTGTATAGATTACAGTAAAAAGGGAAATTCTATCTATTGTGATATGTATATCACAAAATTTCAAGATAATTTAATTAAGAAAACTTTCTTGATACATAATGAGTGTAGCTTCTAAAGAAGTTCTATAGAAGGATGTCAAAAACTTGGTGCTAAAGAGATTTTTGAATGATGGGCATGCAATATCTTGTTTCAATTTTACAATAGAATATATAAAAGTACTGATAATTATCTTCTAAATTTTTTGATAAGAGAATTTTTACAGAGACATACCAATTGGGAGCAAGATGAGCGAAAAGCCTAATATTTCCTCTCCACAATTTGAATGTAACATCCCAGAATTTTTTCGACCCATAGAATTACTAAAAAAATCTGTAAAAGTATTTACCGACACCAAGTGTAAACTCCCACTAGAACTTTTTAAAAGTTTTGAATTTATTTGCTATGGCAAGCATCAAGGGAATAAGAAATTTGTAAGGCTAAAACTTATAATTTGCGAAATTTACCGGTAGCACAAGTTGTCGCCATATATTATTTGACGAACCTAACATACTTGAAAAAATATGATTTTTGACCAATAAATATTTAATCCATTTGTTAGGTGAAAAAAGAGGGCAGAGCCACTTAAAAATAGTAACCTTGTAAAACCGTCGCAGCCTGTGCTTTTGAGATGATTCCAAATTCTTCAATTAGTCAGAGAGAAGATATGTTCCTCGAATCAGGGAACAAATCTTCATCTTGAATCAATTAATGACCCCCCCCCCAATAAAGCCAACCCCATATCTTCTCTTAGATTTCACCCCCCATCTCCCACATTTATTTCGAGCCCCTAGTCCCCAAAATCCTTCCATATCTTTTCTTATTTTTTTTATCTTCTTCAAATGTTAGTAATAAATTATTTTATTATTTTTCATTTATTTGTACATAATTTTTTCAATTTGCATGTTAGTTGTAATATTATTAACATTTTTTTATATTTGCACATATAATTGATGTATTTTATTTCGGTAAAAGTTTTGTAGGAATGGAATTTGAGAGTGATGAATTATTACATTTTTGAGTAATAAATTATTAATTTTTTCATTTTTCGTTTATTTGTACAGATTTTTTTTAATTTGCATGTTAGTTATAACATTATTAACAATTTTTTTTTTTATTTGCACATTTAATTGATGTGCTTTATTTTGGTAAAGTTTTGTAGGGATGAAATTTGAGAGATGAATTATTAAATTTGAGAGTAATAATTTTTTTTTTTCGTTTATTTGTACTAATTTTTTTTTTTTAATTTGCAAGTTAGTTGTAACATTATTAACACTATTTATTTATTTATTTTTTGTTTATTTGCACATATAATTGATGTACTTTATTTCGGTACAATTTTGCAGGGATGGAATTTGAGAGTGATGATAATGTGTATATTCCTCAAGTGACTATCAGCGTCATTCTCCACGTTGGGTAGGAATTTGAATCATCCGATGATGTGTACAATTTTTACAATCAATATGCATGAGAAGTGGGATTTAGTACATGAATATAAAATAGTAAGAAGAAAAAAGAGAACAATGAGTATTTCTAAAATTATTTGTGTGCTAAAAGGAGGGTAAGACGAACGAGACCTACCAAATGATTCGTAAAGATATTGTACCACGGGCTGGAGAAAGAAAATGTGGACATGTACGTTGTGGGTGCAATGCTAGACTATCGGTGGTGAAGCAACAAACAGGCGAGGGGTGCGTTGTCATGAAATTTTTTGATGAACATAACCATCTCCTTGCCACTCCTAGCAGGGTACACTTGTTAAGGTCACACCAGGGTGTCTCGAGAACAAAGAAGGCTCTTTTGCAAAAGTTTTCAGAAGCTAATATTTACACATGTCAGCAAGTTCGATTTTTGGAGATACATGCGGGAGGTCCATCCTCTATTGGGTGTGTGGAATGCTGGGTCATGATGCAAAAAACATTGATTGAGTATTTTGCCTTAGAGAAAGAGAAGAATCCAAACTTTATCTTTGATTATGAGACTGATGACGAGAATAAATTTGTCCGATGTTTTTGGGCTGGCTGTGATTCAAGAAGGTCATATGCCTATTTTGGTGATGTCGTGGTTTCTGACACAACATACAACACGAACAGGTACTCAATGGTCTTGGTCTATTTGTTGGAGTGAACCATTGTGGCCAGACTGTTATATTTGGATGTGGACTATTGAGTGATGACACGATGGAATCATTTGTTTGGTTGTTCACTAAGTTCATTGAAGCAATGCCCAACCACACAATCCCGGGAGTGATCATCATAGACCAAGATGCCGCAATTACAAGAGCTACCTCAATGGTATTTCCATCGACGTTGCATCGGTTTTATCTGTGGCACATACTGAACAATTTTTTTGAAAAGATGAATGTCGTGTTGTATAATGACTAGTACCACAGGCTTGTTAATATCATTAAACAATTTGAGTCACCAGCAGAGTTTGAACAACGATGATCCGAGGTGATGGAAACCACATAATTAGGTTGCAATGAATGGTTGAGCAGTTTGTATGAAATATGTAGTCAATCGGTACCAACATACGTCAAACACATATTTGTTGCGGGCATGTCCAATAGCCAAAGACCAGAGAGCGGTCATTCATTCTTGAAGAAATGTGTGGATACGAAAAACTCTTTAACGAATTTCGTTGCCCGTTTAACAAGGCATTAGTTCATCAGAGGCACGAAGAGTTAGCTGCTAACCATATCTATTTAAGTCAAATGCCAAGGGTCACTTCAGCCATTATGATGGAGAATCAGATAGTGCAGATATACACAAAAAAGATTTTTCTGTTGTTCTAGAATAAAATAGAATAGAGTAATTCCTACATCTGCTCCAAGAGGTCAAGCTCCGACCAAGCCAAAGTGTACGTAGTCCAGGGTTTTGAGCCAGGCAGAACATCTGATCGACCTTGTCAAGTTAATTATTTCCCATCCACTGATTATATCTAATTTAGTTGTCGGGTGTTTGATTTTGAGAGTTATCCATGCTGACACATGATGTGCTACATGAAAAAAAAACAAGTGATGCTCTTGCTAGACAAATATATTCTCCATAGGTGGACAGAGAATACAAAGCAAGCCAGAGTGTTCGATCGAACAACTGGTTCATATGTTCATAATGGTCCTGGTCAATCGTTGATGTCCCAACATTGGTTGTTGTCTCATACAACTTCAGATGTAGTTGACGAGGGATCTTTGACAGATGCTCGATGCACTTTTCTATTGAGTGAGTTTCAAAGTTTGCGCATGTCAAAGTAAAGAGATTGACACTATCAGCAATGTTGGCATTGCAGAAACAGAAACAAGAGTCAAGAAGAGACCCAAGTTGTTTGTGATCCCAATCCTGTTAGAGCAAAAGTGTGCAGAAAGCGTCTAATGTCGGGAAAGGAGAAAGCACTTTCCCAATCCAATAAGCGCATGCCGCATGTGTTGTACCAAAGTGTCACGATGTAAGTACTTGTCCTACGTTGCAAAATATGTTTGTTAATGTTATATGTTTCCTTACTTATTGTTTTATTATTGTTTGGTCCATTTGTTTCATAACGTCTAATAATTTGATTTGTCAGCTTGGACAACACAAATCAACCACAATACTTGCAGGATTTGTCAGACCAACAGTATCATGCGCCGAACTCCCAGTACTCATACCATGCGCCAGACCTACATTACTATTACCTTGCACCAGACCCAAAGTACGCATATCATCCGCCGGATCCACAGTACACATATCATGCACTGGACCTACAATACTCGATTATAGGTAGTAACAATTTTGAAGTAGCCCCGAACCCACGAGAGTATGATACATGCTTCAACCCTCGTCACTAATTTATTACTTCTAATGTAATAGTATTTTCTTGTTTCTGTTTGTAAATTATCAATTGGAGCAAATTTATGATGCACGCTTTAACCCTCAATTATTTATTTATTTATTTATATTTACTTTTCAAGCTAATCATTTTTTTTAATTAGTATAGAAAATTAATTTTTTTATAATAAACTCAACCAACTCATTAGGCCAAACACCAAAACATAATTTGTTACCCAAATATAAACTAACTAATTACACCCACTATAACTTTGATAAAAAAATTAACTCAATAAATATTATTATAAATTATATTTGTTTAAAAATTATACAATGAATATAATAATAAGAAATTATTTATTTTTAATTTAATAAATTCAATTATATTAATAATTTAGAGGTAAACTTAGTTTGAGTGGGGTAAATTTGGTGATATGGATTCCGTGGAGGAGTTATAATGTTATATTGGGAGGGTGGGGTTTTAAATAAAAAAAAAAAATTGGGGGGTTAAATATGGGGTGGGCTTCAATGGGAGTGGAAGGGAATTAATTGAGCAGCACGCAAAGAATCGGGATGATCGGGGAATAGATCTTCTCTCCAATTAGTCAACTCATAAAACTTTCTAACCCCACTGATCTTACTAAAACTTTGCAGTGACAATAAAGTTATGATATTTTTAATAAAGGGTCAGAATCTCGAAAATGCAAAAACAACAACTATTGAAGTTGACAATGAACGACCGAAAATTCTAACAACCTACAACCATTGAACTTGAATTTTCACAATTCTAACATAGACAATAAAACTTAACATAAAACACGTTTAATCATCTCAACACCTAAACGACATATTTTACATAATGTTTCATTACTACCACTTGCCGTCATAATGCACCGCCAAGCTCTTCAATTTGAAAAATTAAATTAGGACACTGAGCATTTCAAAAAAATACTCAGTAGTTTGTTCACACTCCATTGAGACAATTATATACCAACAATAACACAACATGTCAAAAGTCATCAATTCTAGGGAACTTCAAAAATCAATAGCTGGTCTGATAGTTTTTTGTTATTACCTTCTATCACAAATAATTCTAGGTGACTATCTTCAATCACCTAAGTTCTGTTCCCAACGTAAACAAGCCATAACAAGCTAGAAAAACAAGTAAAAATATGTCTAGGTGTAGCATACTTCTCAAGAAATTGACATATACGCACATTCTAGCATATAAAATTCTCAAAACCTTAAACCACAAGTGTACAGGGAAGGATACTACCTCACAAGTTTTTCCAAATTTTTTAGAGTTGAGTCGGTGTGTGTGGAACTACTACACTATTTCAAAATCCTAGCATGTCTACCTTTTACTTTTTTGCAATTTTTGTATGAGAATTAGTTTTGCTAGCTGTGTATATGTAGGTGTAATGTATGAATTTCGTGTGGTTTTTCTATGATCTGTGAGGGAGAAAATGGATGTGAGGTTCGCTATAAATCCAGGTGGAAAATGAAGCTAATGGTGTATGGGGAAAGGAGAGAACAATGAAGGCCGAAATGGGTTTTTTAAAGGGTGGTTTGGAGCTGGTTATGGGGTAATAGAGAGTTATGGGGCTGATCGTGGGCCATTTTGGTGGTAGTTGAGAGGCAATTTTGGAGCTGATCATGGGCTATTTTGATTGTGTTTGAAGGATGGTTTTTGGAGGGCAGATTTGGAGCAGTCATGGTGCAAAGGTTGGCTCAGTTCTAGTGCCTCAAAGGCTATTGGGAGTGGCCTAAAGTTAGTGGAATGAAGTGGAAGTGGCTGGCTAACTAACCATCATGGAATCATAGCTCGAACTAAATTTAAATTAGTTAAGGGTAAATACTTAAACATATGCAACAATTTTCCATAAGATGAGTCGCAATATGAATTTAACCAAACCCAAAAAAAAAAAAAAATACTCGCAATTTAAAATAATCTAACTCGTCACTTCATAAATTAAAAGACAAGTGCGCGTAACATTCATCTAGACCAAACATTTAAATTTGAGATTTTAGGAGGTGTTGTAGTGACGCCGCGAACTAAGTAAATTTCTTTTTAATGTTTACATGAAAATTTTTGACGTAGAAGTTTGAAATTCCCGATCGCTGCAACCCTCATCACTTAAATATATAATTTCGTCCTCAAAATTTAACTTACTTGATTAACGAATTCAGGGTACTTGGCTAAAACATCTCTTTCTATTTCCCATGTAGCCTCGTCCTTTCTGTGTCTATCCTCTGGACTTTGACTAATAGAACTTTTCGGTTTCTCAAATTATGGACCTTTCTATCTAGAGCCACTGCAGTTCCTTCTTCATATGTCAGTGACTATGCACGTCCAATGACTAAACATTTACCACATGACTAGGATCGAGTGCATACTTTCTCAACATAGACACGTGAAACACATCATGCACTGTCGAGAGTTTAGACGGAAATGCCAAACAATGTGTAACTTTTTCAATTTTCTCAAAGATCTCGATCAGACCGATGAATCTCGGTCTTAACTTTCCTTTCTTCTCAAATCGTATTATATCCTTCATCGGAGCGACTTTAAGAAATACTTTCTCACCAACCTCAAACTCTAACTCTTTTCTTCTTTGGTCGACATAACTCTTTTGGCGATCTTGACCTATCTTAATCCTTGATATGATCTTGTCTATAGCTTCCACAATCTTGTCACCTAATTTTGGACCCAAAATTCTCATTTCTCCAACTTTATCCTAATATATTAGCAAATGACATCGACAGTCATATAATGCCTCATACGGTACAATGCCAATAGTATCCTCAAAACTATTATTTTAAGCAAACTCAACCAATGGCAAATGATTTTCCCATTTACCACCCAAGTCAAAGACACATGCTCACAACATATCCTCAAGAACTTGAATAGTTCATTTTGATTGACCGTCAATTTGAGGATGATATGCAGTAATAAATGTTAATTGGGTCCACATAGCTTGCTTAAGGCTTTTCCAAATTTTCAAAGTAAATCTTGGGTCTCGGTTCGAAACAATAGACACCGGTGCTCTATGAAGTTGAACAATCTCTCTGACATATATATGTGCAAGTTGTTCTAAACTGAAGGTCATCTAAAATGGCAGAAAATGCCGATCTAGGAAAACTTACGACAAAATTCATTACAATCTTCTCCCATATTCACTCGAGTATATCCACGATATTCAATGGACCAGACGGCCTCCGATGTTTTGCCTTCACTTGCTGACAAACCATGCATTTAGACACAAAGAGTGCTATCCTCCCTTTTATATTTTTCTACCAAAATGTGTTACACAAATCCTTATACATTTTAGTTCTTTCTGGGTGTTCAGCGTAAGGAGGGGAATGAGCTTCAATCATAATCTCATTCATTAGTTTCTCATCCTTAGGCACGCACAGGCCCTTTAAACATCATAGCTTTATCTTCAGTTACCTCAAATCCTTTCCTCTTCTCAGTTCCCACATTAGTCTTGATCTTTTCCAAAAAAATGATCATCTTTTTGAGCTGTCACAATTTTATCCCTAAGTTTCGGTTTCAAAGTCAAACTCACTAACATGACTGATGCCCACCCTGACGGCATTAGCACATCGATCCATACATTCCCAAAGTCCTTGATCAACTGATCTTGTATTGTGCACAAAGGTGACAACTGTCCCATGTTCTTTCTACTCAGAGCGTCTGTGGTCACATTAGCCTTACCCAAGTGGTAAATGATGTTGCAGTCATAATCTTTCCTTAGTTCCAACCACCATCTTTGTCTTATATTCAACTCCTTTTGGGTGAAGAAGTGTTTGAGATTCTTGTAATTTGTGTATATCTCATACTTGCCCTTGTACAGAGAGTGGTGTTAAATCTTCAAGGCGTAAACTACCATTGCAAGTTCGAGATCATGTGTTGGATAATTCTACTTGTATTGTTTCAAATGCCTTGAAGCATGACCTATTACATTTCCATGTTACATCAAAACACAACCCAAACCGAGCTTGGATGCATCACTGTAAATCAAAAAACCCTTTGAACAATCGGGTATAGCCAACACCAGTGCTGATACTAGCCTGTCCTTTAATTCCTTTAATTTCTGAAAACTCCACTCACAATTTTCGAACCATACAAACTTGACACATTTTCGAGTCAATTGTGTCATAGGACAACTATCTTGGAAAATCTTTCTATGAACATCTAATAATAGTTGGCTAAGCCTAAAAAGCTTCTCATTTCACCAATGTTTGAAGGTCTTGGCCAATCGGTCATAGCCTCAACCCTGGACGGATCTACTTCAATTCTTGTAGCTGTCACAGCGTGACCTAGAAATCCTACTCGATCCTAGCTAAAATTTACATTTTTTGAATTTGGCATACAACTTATCCACATGCATAGTGCTATTCAAGATCTCTCGAGTATATCAGTATGTCATCAATAAACAGGATGACATACATGTCTAAATACTGATGAAATACTCGGTTCATCAAATCCAAAAATACCACAAGTGTGTTTTTCAGGACAAAGGGCATCACTATAAACTCATAATGCCCATAGCGAGTCTGAATGTCGTCTTTGGTATATCGGTCGGCTTAATTTCCACCTGATGGTAGCCTAGTCTCAAATAAATATTCGAGAACACAATTGAACCCTTCAACTGATCAAAAACATCCTCAATTCTTGGAAAGGGATACTTATTCTTGATTGTCAACTTATTCAACTCACGGTAGTCGATACACATCATCATCGTCCTATCATTCTTCTTTACAAAGAGTACTGGAGCTCCCAATGGGGATACACTCAGTCTAATGAACCCTTTATCTTGAAGTTCCCCCAGCTGCATCTTTAACTCTTGCAGTTCTTTTGGTGCTATTCGATGCTTTAGACACATCGTAACTCTAGGTACCAGATCTATCGTTAATTCTACTTGTCTATCGAACGAAGTACCAAGTAGATCACTTAGAAACACGTCGGCGTACCCCCGTACTACTAGCACGTTATCTAATATTTTCTCTTCATATGGAGTGCTAGTGAGACTAACAATGTATCATTGACAATCTCGCTTCCTCAATAACCCCCTCTGCCTAAAAAGTCGAGATGAGGCGGGAAATAGTAGCTCTATTCATATAACATGCAAATCTGCCTCTAAAATCTATTTGTATTGCCTTGGCTATCTTTTATGCATCTATAGTTCCTTGTGATGGGATACTAACTTTTACTATACTATCAGTATTTTGACATGAAATATTAATCTTAGATAGGCATGCATTATATATAAATGAAATGCATCGCACCTGAATCGATAAGAACATGTACAGGTGCGCTAGAGATGGACACATGCAATTACGTCCGAATTCTAGGTAGCCTCATCGCATGTCATGGCAAATATCATTGCTTTTCCCTTCTTTGCTACCCGTTGTCCTTAGTCAATGCTGCCCGACATTGAAAAACATATTATCTTGGTTTGCCACATTGATAGCAGACGTTCTTGCCGAATAAGTGCACTAGTTAGTGTATATAGATATGATAGGTGCTTATACAATAAAAGGACATTGACCGAGACTAACAAAAACCAAAACAAAATAACATATCATTGCTACTTATTAGTGTCTATTTGGTTTTGTTAAAAAAATAGTTTTTTAACAGATTTTGATAAAATTGATGAAATGTATAGTTGAAAAGTTGATAAAAGTTTTGAGTCTCATTAAATGTGTAATTAAAATTAGGAAAATTTGCACTTTTCATCCTCAACCTTTACAAAATATAAAAATAACCTTTTTGTTTAGCATAATCCATCCCCAACCTGTCAATTATGTAGCAAAACTCATCATTCCCTCCATTTTGATCATTAAATGATGAATCTACCCTCTTTTTAAATAAACAAAAACAAAAAAAATATTAAAACAACAATAAATAAAAATTAAAAATGCAAAACAAGCTCCATAACTTTTCAAAAAGTATAGATAAATCCATTTAAAACAATTAACAAAAAAAATAGAAAAAAATAAACATTTCATTTTTCTCATACAAGCCCACCCACGGCCAAACACCACTCCCACAGATGCATTCACGTCGATGATTGTACCACCACGATTATTTTTTAAAAAATTCTATTTTTTTGTTAATATATATTTAATTTTTTTAGGTGAAATTTCTTTGTACTTCAAAAAAAAATTATTGGACTTTCTTTACAATTCTCTTATTTTTTGTTATTTTGTTTTACTAGCAAAAATAGGAATCACTAATTTTGCAACATAATTGAAATGTTGGAGATAGATTATACTATAAATAAATAAAAATATTGAGGGTAGATTAATTACATTTTACGTTGGAGATGGAAAGTACAAATTTGCCTTCAAATTAATTAACTTTTACTTAAATTTTTAACTTTATAAAGAAAAACCAAACAAAGACTCCATTAGTTCTAACAATTACACATTGTTCAAAACTATCTAATACTTTCTATTAAATATGAATGAACCTCAAAAATGACATTCTTATCATGCACAGAAATATGTACCTGCAAGAGCATCTCAGACAGTATCAGTCTTGTAGCAACAAATTCAAAGTTTTCACCACGCCACATGAAAAACATTGAGGCAATTAGAGAAATTTCAGATTCATAAGATCAGGTTTCTAATGCTACACTTATCATGTTAGTCATCACAAAAATACACTAAAGAGTAAGTTGTAGACAGAGTCAATCATCGCAACTAAAACAACTAAAACGGTAAGATATTATATTGCTCTAGACATGCCTTCCGATAAAATTAAATGACAACATCCCTATCTTTGCACCACCATTACCATTTACAATTTTCATCATGACAACTACAAAGGCCTAGCAGCCAAGCCTTCAAAATCACGCTCAGCAGTCGTGATGTTTTTTCAATTTCTTCTAGTCTAGACTGCAAAGAGACAATTGCTCGACCCTTCAACTCTTTAGATGATTCAGTAAGTGAAAGCTTCTCTTGTAACTCGATTATCTGCTTGTTGATCTCGCCGATCTCTTCATCAATCTTACTTTTCTTAAGATCCTGCTCGGCAATTTGACTGTTAAGTTCTTCTACCTGGCTTAGAAGCTTTTCATGCTTATCTTTCCCAGCTATCAACTCAAGTACACGGTCTCGAACTACCCTAACATCAAATCCATACTTCTCCAGATCTGAAAGCGTCTCCAAAATGTCATTGATAATGCTTTTAGGATCATTAAATCGCAAACTGGAAGCTTTCTCAACCACACTGGAGAAGGTCACCATATAACCTATAGCTAAGCCTTCCCGCAAACTCTCTTTAAAATGTTCCAAAGGCTGGAAATGTGGTTTCTGTGGTGTCTTACTGAAGATTTCCATGGATTCAATTGTTTTCCAAAGCATACTTTTCTTCACGAAAGGCAAGATTTGCTGCTCGCTGGGCATAATTGCACCTTTATCTTCAAATCCAGAAGCCTGCATCCCAGATCCTTTGTGCGTCTGACATTGATGGCTAAGCTCAAAAGTTTCTTGCTTCTTGCTGGTTTCCATACATTGCTCCATAGTCCTCACCGGCAAAACTCCTGCAGAAAATCTGATATCATCAGGCAAACTACAAAAAAAGGGGGTGCACAAAGAACATGCAGGCCAGCTTGCTTACTTGAGGTATCAAAAGTAGATGGACTGTGCATCTCATCAATCCACTTTGAAAGCGGTTCATCATCAACCTCATTATGGGGTGCTTCAGCAATTACTTTCTCTACTTCTTTCATAATGCAGTTTAATTCAGTGGTTTTCCCTCTAGATGCAGAATCTATAGAAGGCCAAAAAGGATATTATCACAAGAACGCTAAGTAAACAAGCGAAAAAGGACATCGGTAAGTTGCAGCCATCACGTTATTTTCTAAAATATCACGCAGAATCTCCATGTGCAATCAACAAAAAGGTCAACTTGGAACTACCCTATCACCCACAAAAGAGAACTATCATGAAAAAGCAACTGCTGACCTTGTAGTTCAGGCACAATCTTTTCACCCGTGATCATCATTTTTCCTCTCTTTGATGAATGCTTCTCACGTGCATTTATTGAATCTTTAACAACTTTTTTATCGTAAGATTTCACTAATGGAATCTTCGTCATATCACCAACCCTATTTTTTGGCTTAGGCTGACCCTTATTTAGCTTCCTGTCATCCTCATTGAGCACTATGCTCTCCTGATTAGGCAATGAAGCGTCAGTCCATGTCACCACCACTTCAGCATTTCTATGTGAATCAACTGAATTTGGTATACGACCTTGTGTGATCATTCCATCGAAAGCAACATCTCCACTTTGCCCATTGCCTACAATACAAAATTTTCCCACTAGTAAACATCAAGAGACTTTAACCTTTCGGTTTTAACCATCAGGCAGGGCAAAAGGAAGAAAGAGGGAGGGAATGAAAAGTAATCCACCGCATACCAATCACTGGAGTTTGGGGACCTTTAATAAACCTCTTTGGTGTCCTTCCTCTCTTTCTCTTCTGAATGGTCTCTCCGTTTGCTGATCGTTTAATCTCCTATAAATTGCAAAACAGTTTTAGAAGTAGCAAAATATTTCATATAAGACAAATAAGAAGGACAAGGATTGAATAAAAAGTAACAATGTATCTTCTCTATGATTTCTCTTCTTAAACACCTGGGGATGCTTTGTTGGTTTTTTTTTTCTTTTTTTTTTTTTTTTTGGGGTCGGGGGGGTTTGGATTATCATAATTAGTGTTTTAAAAAGTGGGAAAAGGTGGGGCCTAGGCGGGAAGCAGGAGGCGGGAGGAAAAAGGCTCGCATATGTGGAAGGTGTGGGAAAAGGCGGTCAAAGCGTTTGTTTAGTTAAACTTTTTAGCAGATTTTGAGAAAAAGTTGATGACATGTATGGTTAAAAAGTTAATAAAATTTGTGGGTCCCATAAAATATGCGGTTAAAATTAATTGTTGACCTAGATTTTAGCTTTTTAGCAATTTTTAAGCCCCACCAAACAAGCTCAAAACAGGTTGACCTCTTAATGCGTAGGGATGGCAAAAAAATCCACCGCCCCAGACCAGTCGAGCCGAGAAATAGGGGCGGGTTTGGAGAAGATTTTTCTGCCCCGCGGCGGGTCGGGGCAGCCCTGCCGCCCCACTACCCGCCCCCTCAATTTTTTTTTTTTTTTTTTTTAAAAATCATAAAATACAATATAAATTATAATTTTCACTAAAAATGGACTAAAGAAGAATCGAACTCGGGTAGAAACTTATAAACTACCAATCTCAACCTAGTACCACAACTCTAATCTTATCATTTTTTTGTTTTGTCTGGTACAAATATTTAAAAAAATTGTATTTTTTTTAATTATTTTTTCAGTTTAACCAAAAAAAAAAATTAACTGGGACGGTTGGCGGGTCAAAAAGCCGCCCCACCCCACGAATTCGCGAGTCGCGGGGCGGGGCGCCCATTGTCATCCCTATTAATGCGGGCCCACCTTCTCTTTTTGTCCAAATTTTATTTTTTTAAGGTTCAGTAAAATAATAGAATAAAAGGAAGTGTTAATACTTAATAAATAGAAAATTAGAAGTTGGAGGTTAAAATTATATTTCTACCCAACTTGACCATATTCGGATTCAATTCAAGAGCCAAATTTCTTCTTCAAATAAATTGGCTATTAAAAAAATTAGACAGCACTGAAGTGTTGTATTATGATGTCCTTGTGGGCGAAAAAAAAAAAGCTGAGGCCTAAATTAGTGCTGAGTATTTCTTGAAAACATTTTCCCCCAAGCTGGGTTTCCAAGGAATTTTTTGAGAGGTTCTTATCTTCATTTTCCTAAACCCGTGGTATTTGTGTTTCTATTTTATTCTGTCTTTCTTTCTTTCTTCTTTTTTCCAAAAAAATGATTATTGTCTGCCATTTGATGTAAAGATTAAGTAACAATTTGCATTGTGTATCATTTATATTATGTATGTGTTTCAAGGTTATTTTAGTTTGTGATATTGTGTGTTAAGTGTTTGATAAAATGTGTAAAAGAGATTATTTATGTTTTATTGTTTGCTTAGTGTTTGATCATTCATAATTATTTTTTGTCTTCCCAACTCAACATGAAATAACTAAATCCTAATATAAATAACTATTTATATTGTTTCAGTTCTCTAGGAATCAATAGAACAAAATGATTCTTCCGTGGCGTCTAATTCTAATGTAGTCAACTACAAAAGATTTTGGGGACATAGGATGGGAAACTGCAGTTTTTGTAGATCCTAATAATGCTAATGATGTGAAATGCTTATTGTGTGGTAAAGTTACGAATGTGGTCATTAATAAACAAAAAATCCACATAACGGGGATCAAGGGAAAGGGTGTGAAATGTGCGTTAGAGCAAGTAAAGAGCAAAAGTCAAGTGTTTTAAGGTGCTTGAAGACAATAAGTCTAAAATATTAGAGAAGTTATTGAAGGATGTTAAGTTGAGGGATGATGTAGTTATGTCTTTGTCTACAATACATGAGGAAGAAGAGGATGACATTTCTATTATTGGAGTAGCATATAGGAAAAGGCTATTAATGTGGGTCCCGTGGATCAATTTGCAAGGTCAATCTGGGTCAATGATGCTTCTATGCGTGCAAGTAAGAAAATGGAACAACGAAATGTTATTGATGTAAATTCTAAGAAAATGTTATTGGCCAGAGATGGGTATATGAAGCTGGAATTCCTTTTGACAATGACAGCTTCAAAAGATTTGTTGAAGCTCTTGGTCTATAAGGCCCCGTTTACCATCCTCCCCAATATCAACTAAGAGAGCCACTTTTGAAGGAAGTGGTTGAGAGAACAAAAGAAACTTTTAAGAAAAAAGAGAGAAAAATAATAGGTGTTCTATCATGATCAATGCTTGGAGTGATAGAAAAAGAAAAACAATGAATTTGTGTGCGAATTGTAAATTGGGGACCACGTTTCGTTCGTCAAAGAAAAGCTTCGGATGATGCTCACACCGGTCAATACATATTTGACTATGTCAATGAATGTATTAAAGAGGTTGGAGCTAAAAATGTGGTCAAATTATGACTGACAATGCTTCCAATAATATGGCCGTTGCGAATTTGTTAACATTACGAACTACGAAGGCCTAACATCTTTTGGACATCATGTGTCACTCACACTATAAACCTCATGCTTGAATGAATCTCTAAACTTCCCAGCTTCAAAGCAGTGATCAATAAGGCGAAATCCTTCACTATATTCATCTATGTGCATCATAAAACTTTGGCATTGATGAGAAAGTTTACAAAAAAAGAGAGTTAAGCTGAAAGTCACTAGATTTGCAACCTCTTTCTTAAGATTGCAAAGTTTGCTTCATAAAAAACAAGAGTTGAGAAATATAATGACTAGCCATGAATGAGATAACACTAAATGGTTTCCCAAAAAGGAAAAATTGACATTTGATATTGTTGTTACATGTGATGCTTGGACACAAGTATAGGTGTCGAGTACAATTAAATCTAGGGGTCAAATCTCTTTTCTTCTAAAATCTAGGATATGAGTATATAGTTAAAAAGTATCCAAAATTTGGACATGGGTACTTGGGTACATCTTTCAAAATTCAATTTTTTAGTTGTTCATAGGCCAATATGACACTTTGGTGACACTAGATTAATTTAATATTCTAATATTGATCTTTAGTTATAATTACAAAAGAAAACATTGATCTAAATAAAGACAAGAAATAAAAGATTATATATACTAATGAACTCGAATCAAATTAGATTGACCAAAAACATTTTCTAATAAAATCAATTTAATTGTCATGTGAAGTTAAGAAGGATTGAAGTCCACGTGCCTTCTACATCCTCCATAGACCTTCCATCTCCCCACCAACCACACCCCCCACACCAATTTCCCAAAAGCAGCCGACCCTCTTCGTCTCCATTTTTCCCTAATTTGCCAGAAGCAGCCTACCCAATATCCAATTTCCCAAGCCTCCCTCACTCATTTATCTCTCCCGCATTTCCCTTCTTCACCACCATCAAATGCTCCTATCTCCCCATTTATCCTTTCATATGTCACTCTTTCTCTCTCCAATGACACTCTTGGTTGGAGCTTTTAAATGGCCAACAATGGCGAGTCCATCTTCTCTTTTCTTCCTCCTTCATTTTGAGCTCTCTCTCTCAACATTGAATTCAGCCCAGATTTCTCCATGATTCTTGCTTTGATTGTGTAAAGTTTCCTAGGTAAGTTTTTTGTTAATTTTATTTGTTTCTTTTTCAATGAGAATTTCATGTGCGGTGGCGTCCCCGCAGTGCAGCCATCCTATGTTGCCGTGTCTGCTTCTAAATCGAAGGTTCCGATCCGGATCCCGTGTCGTGTCGTGTCGTGTCGTGTCGTGTCAGGTGCGTCATCCAAACTAAAGAGTCTGAGCATCATATGTTGCTCCCAACTATTTTTGAACTCGTAGACCTATAGTAAAGGGTATTCCCTCCATTAGTGGAAGTTCTTAGACTTAATGGAGAGAAGCTGTCTTCAATGGACTTTGTCCATGGAGAGTTACTAAAGTCAAAGGATGACATCTAAAAGAGATTAAAGGAATGTGACTATATGCTAATCTTAGATATTATTGATGCAAAAAGCAAAGATCGGTTTGATAGTCCACTTCATTCAACAACTTATTTTTTGAAACCGTTTTACTTCTTCAAGAATCCACGCATCAAAGATGATCAATTGATTACAAATAAGGTGATTATTTGTGTTGAGAAATTCTTTTCCGATGCTCAAATGCAATATCATGTGATAAAAAACGATTTGCAAAGAAACACTCAAAGAGAAGGTGAATTTCGAAGAAAATTAGCAACAAGTGGGTGTAAGAACAATTATGCAAATTACAATGCATGTATGTTAACATTATTCTCCTTTTCTTTTGTGTTAATATTTTATATTTATATATATAGAAGCAAAAATGATCATTGGTTTGACTCAAGTTGTGAAAAAAATTGGAGTGTCTTTAAAAAAGTAAGCACTAATTAGTAATTACGTTATTACATATTAGAGTGTGCTTGGTATGTAGATTATAAGTAGTATGTCTTATATATATAAAAAATGGGTAAAAGTTGTAGGTCTTACAAAATGTGTGAATAAAAATAATGTTTAACCAGCTTATAATTGCTTATAAGTACTAACAAACATGCTTTTAGTTATTACTTTAGTAGTAGTTTAATAATTTAACTTCTTTTATGTAGTGTACACCAATAAAACGAATAGACTAGATGCCACAAAGATGAACAATCTAGTTTATGTCTAATTTAGTGTAAAGTTGATGAACAAGAAGAGGGGGGATAAATTAGAAACTACGAGCAAATGATGCTAGTGATGCTCAATTTTGGATTGTTGAGGGTTGGGATGAGGATAAATGGAGAATGATATCTTACAAATTAGAGGAGGTACTAGAAATGTTCAAGTTGAAATAAGGGAAGACGAGGAAAATGATTTTATATCAGATGATGCGGGAGATGAGTTAGATGAAGAAGATGAGATAAAATTAGACTCTAATAAAGAGTTAGACAAGAGTTGGATTTTGGTGCTATCTAAATTATCTAAGTGTAGGAATTTTTAAGTAATTGTAGTATTTTTTACTTTGAGGTTTATCTTTTTTTGGAAACTTGGAAAGTAAGTATGAAGTTCGTATAAATTAGTTATGATTAATTGTTAGCTAACTTATTTTAATTGCATGCACTAGGGTTATAGACTTGCAAAGATTTCAACTTTCAAAGTACGCGTTATTTTATTTATTTAATGGTCTTAGAATAATTGAAATAATACTAAAAATAGGAAATCACATTATTACGCCTAGGCTCGTAAGGAGATAAAATTGGACTCCAATAAAGAGTTAGACAAGAGTTGGATTATGGTGCAATCTAAATTATCTAATTGTAGGAATTATTAAGTAATTGTAGTATTTTTTACTTTGAGGTTTATCTTTTTTTGGAAACTTGGAAAGTAAGTATGAAGTACTGATAAATTAGTTATGATTAATTGTTAGCTAACTTATTCTAATTGCATGCACTAGGGTTATAGACTTGCAAATATTTCAAATTTCAAAGTACGCATTATTTTATTTATTTAATGGTCTTAGTATAATTGAAATAATACTAAAAATAGGAAAACGCATTATTACGCCTGGGCTCGCAAGGCTTCGGGGTTGACCTCGCCGCCTTGCCATGCCTCGCACCTTTTAGAACCTTGATCTTAATACATCTGACAGTACTAGATTTAGAAACAAGAAACATGAGCAGTGCTTCGATGTTTTCAACTAAAACTGTCCCGAAACTTCATTATTTCATGCCAGTTAATTTGGTAAAATATGCTTAAATTCGTAGTAACAGAGGAAGCTTCTTCATCATGTTGTCCTCCTCAACGACCTTTCGCTCTCTGTTGCACTAATTGAGAGGCACAATTTCCATTAGTTCAGTTGTTGAGATAATGCATGGAATTTCTTGCTCGATTGAAATTACAATGTAGACGCTTTTAATGTGTTCATCCTGTGCTTATGGATCCACACCCATATACAAGTCAGTAGTCACGATTAATATTGAGAATCAGATGCATACCTCTACAGATTTTTACTTAATTGAGCATCTATTTTCCCCAGCCTTTAACTAGGAAATAGTGTTAGTTCACCAACACAAGAGGCACCAAAAGCTTAGGGGATTGATCTATGACTAGTAGTAGCTTAAACTTCTAACTAATTGTTGTGGATCCAGGTTTCATATATATATTAATAAAAAATAAAAATAGAAAGGTTGTTGTGGATCAATTGTGACCTCAATCAACTTTGAATACAGAAATGAACAAACTGTGTGATAAGGACTTTCAGAGGAAAGGAACTACTTACAATTATCTTCCCCCGAGAAGGTTTATAAGAGCTCTGATCCATGGCAGTGTGTTGTTCCCTGGAGCTGGTTCCATTACTTACAGAGGCTGGGTTTACAGAGCCACACACACATTCTTCAATTGATTTCTCCCGCGTTTGACGTGCCATAAATGCCGCTGACACTACGTTTCCTTCCTTTAACTTCTTCAGAGGCTGTAGAAGTGGATTACAACAATCTGAAGGTTAATGATGTCTTCTTTTTGTCAGTGAAGTGGTAACACGAGAAGGTTTCTGTCTTACAGTTGATTGTTCAATCAGACTCTCCCTCAAGTTCAATGAACAAGGTATTTCCTCTTCAGAGTTGTCCTTTCTGTTGCCTGAACTCCCTACCAGTACAGACACAGCATTGCCATCAGCATATTTGGGCTTCAGGCCTTCATTTCCATTGTCTGAAGATGGGATTGAGATTCCCTAAGAGAATTGTCAAACTGTCAGGTTTTGCCTTGTCGTGGATAAATCAAACAGTCAAATTGAACAGTACATCCAAATGACAATTACCACACTGAAGCTCTAGGTCCAGGGACTACAGACTAGTTTCAGATATTCTGCATATGCATGCAATTGGCACAAACACAACAAAACGTGAATTCATGTTCGGGAAGGAAACAAGTCATATAGGAATTTGTATTAATGTATTCAATGGTAAGGAATTTAGAATATATGGCTCATGAACTGGGCCTGTGAAAATTCAAGCAGTTGCTCTCTTTTCTCTCTTTTTATTTTTTATGGGGAAATTGGCCCATGGATTGGCCAACATCAGATGATATCAAACAAATAATCTTGAAAAGTGCCCAAAGTATCAATATCTTGAAAGAAATAAATATAAAACTTGATTGTTCAGTAATTCAGAACCACTACTTGCCATTTGCCACATGAAAAAGGCATATAAGAATGACAAAGAACTTCTGGAGGTTTGTCGATAAATAACATAAAACATAGATCTATTACCAAACCAAAAGCAGACTATAATGCTACAATTTTAAAGGATTTTAGAGAATATAAATTTTTTATATCAAAAGAAGAAAAACGGGCCAATAATGAGGATATCATTGACCACCAAATAAAACATAATTTAAAGCAGTGATGATCCAGAAGCTTGCAAAAACTAGCACAAACCTGGGAAGAAGTGAACCATTTTCCATCTTTCCATTCCATATGAGGTCTTAGTTCTGACTGATGGAATTCCTTATGTTTTTTTGTCTGCTTGAAGAAGACAACATACCTATTATCCTCAAGTTCTTTCGTAATCACTCCACTCCACCAGCCAAAATCAAAGAATGCCTCAACTTTTTCCAACAAAGTAAATTTTTTATCCTCGAGAACCGGTGGGCATGGTCTGATGTGAAGGGAATTAATATTTACTTTCAGATGTTGAGCCTTGTCACCAATTTTTTGGCTCCAGTACTCCACCAAAAAAGATAAATTTCCTAAGTATTCACGTATAGTGGTCGGGAACCAAGCATCCCGACAATCTTCTATATCAAATGACACTTCTAATTTTCTCCCCACATCAAACATCAAACCTACCATCTTCCACAAATTTGAAAAGAACAAAGAGAATTAAAAAGTCAAGAATTGAAATTAAAAATAGAAATCAACTTCTAAGACGTAATGATTACTTTGTGAAGCAAAATAGAAATATTCAATCAGCATACTGCAGACATGCATACATCCCCCATTCAACATAAAGTAACAACATGAAAACAACCAACAACTCTACCGAGATACATTGAGCAGCTTCATTCTCTGGCAAGAACACCAGTGACAGGAATTTAATCTTGCCACAAATAGACTGAGATTCATAATCATACCCCCCCACTACAAAATCAAAAAGAATGCTACAAGCAAAATAAGCTCACCTAATTCCAAAAATATATACCAGCACATAATAAAAAATAATAGTAGAAAATGAGAACCACTTCACCAAAAACAAAATAGCACTGTAACGACTCTATTTAGTCCCACATAGCTAAACGGGGGCATAGCCAGAATTTTATTCCAATGGGGGCAATGACTTGATAAAAATTTTGAAACAACACAATAATACAAAGATATTAAAAATGTTACTAATGTTTAAAAGGCATAATCAGGTACTGAGGTGTTTTCTTTCGTGAAGCAAAGCACAAGCCTCAATGCGTTTTGAGGCGTAAGCCTCATCATAAACCAAAAAATTTTCAAGAAATTATAAATATGCAAAATAAGCGCATAATAAATCATAATCAATCTTCAAAATTCATAATAGTACAAACCAAAAAATATATATATAAAATAACAAAAAAGAAACTATTACTTTAGTTGGAGGGGAAGTAGACTATTTCCAAAGTAGATCTATTAGAAACAACATTTTTTTAATGTTTTATTTAATAATAGCTGATTCTCAAGGTTGGCTGATAAAAAAAAATACAATTTTTTGATGTTTTAGGAATAGATAATACAAAAGTGGACTATTCCCAAAGTGGGTCAATCAGAATTTTTAGAGTTTTGTGGGTCCACGCCTAGAGCAAAGTAATAAGTCTGGAAAACTAAGGAGCACACGCATCAAAAGCTTGAGGCTTGCGCTAGTCTTGAGGCATTTTTTGTTCGTCTTGCTCTAAGTAGGGCCTCAATCAGGATTTTTTAAACAATGAATGTTACAATATTTCTTTTGACACATTATAAGAGTTCTATATGGATTTTCAAACACCAAACCACTCTATAATAATCTCATTCTCAATATTGTGAAATATATCTTTTTCAATATAGACGATCAATTTGATACTACGGTCAATTTTTAACAAAAATATGTTGTCTAGAGTAACAATAGCAACAGAAAGAATTAAGTCCAAAATCACAAACTCGTAAGTTAATTGGTATACTTTTTTTTTTCCCATCACAATCAACTTCTATGCAAGATCACTAAGTTCCTATAATCTTTCAAACTCTTTGTTAGAGCGTATATCAATTAAAATTTAATTATTATAGCAGTACTTTGCTATATTCTCGTACTTGCTTCAATTGATGTTATACTTGAATAATTTTGCATATTTTCTGCTTTCCAACAAATAAAGAGGAAATGAAAATTTAAGATAAAATAATCATGTTTTAACCAATATAATGACCTCAAACAATAATTCAATTGGAAAAGATTAAAATCAGAATCATGAAACAAAATTTAATGAGTAGATAAACTTGTACAATGCCCATGATAAAACCAAGTATTGTTCGTCAAAAATAAAATAAGATTACACAAATTCATATAAAGAGACTCAAAAAAGAGGATTGGTACCTAGTATTAGTTAATAGAGATCTAGAGGGCAAATTGACAAATTATGCATTCAGACTTGGTGTGGGGGAGGACTAACAATTATTTTATATGATTGTTGTATTTGCCAGAACTACTGGTAACTACATTAAATTCCTAAGGTCCAGCCACGTTTTAGTGGGTGGGGGAGGGGAAAACCTACAGTAAATTTTTTTCTTGCACAGTCCAGTGGGGGCAATTACCAATTGCCCCCAGTAGCCTGGTGTGGCTCAGCCAAAGTCACCAAATGAAGCTGGACTTGTGGACTTATGAGCACTCTCCCATCATAAGCCATGTTTAAGGGTGAGTACTATCCAATATGTTGTAACAATGGCATGAGAGCGAACCTATTCCAAGGATGCCCTTATAAGAGTTGTTCAAGAGCATTTTTCTTTTCTAAAATTACATAGAGAAACTCTCTCGATGTCTTAGGGCTAAAACCTCTCGACGATGGTTCATTCATGGACAAATCCTCGTAATTAAAAAAGTTTAAGAGTAAGAGATAAAACTTCATGTTTTAGTTCTTCATCTTGTTTACATTTCCATCTACATACAAATTTGTACGGATCTGTTAGTTATCAGAGGTTCAAAGGGGTACCACTGTGCATGGGATTGCTAGGAAAACAGAACCAGATACATAACGGTGAGGCAGGATTGTAGCAGACAGCAACGTAAAACAGGAGCAACCACCCTCAACATCAGTAAGAAGGTTTAATAGTTTAAATTCTCTTAAGTTTTTATTATTTGGCACACTGTTATGTATCTGGTTTTGTTTCCCTAGTAATCTCATGCACAGTGATACTCCTTTGAACCTATGATAATGAACAAATCCGTACAAATTTGTATGCAGATGAAAATGTAAACAAGATGAAGAACTAAAACATAAAGTTTTATTTCTGAAAAGAAGTTCTAAGAGATAAATACTCTTAACTTATTTAATTACAAAGTTTTGTCTATGAATAGACCAATGTCTGAGAGGTTTTTAGCCTCGGTACATTGAGAGGTTTTTACAAAATTTTAGAAAAGAAAAATGCTCTTGAACAACTCTTATGAGCACTCTCCCATCATAAGCCATGTTTAAGGGTGAGTACTATCCAATATGTTGTGACAATGGCATCAGAGCGAACCTATTCTAAGGATGCCCTTCGTTGTGGAGGAGACGACCTAGTCTAAGTTACTTCCTAGTGATAGATTCGATGAAGTCACTCGGTTGGAAAAACCGCCGTCGTGGACATTTGATCTGAAAACCAAGGTGGATTTAATGACTCGATTTAGTCACATTGCTAAGTTCCTTCCCGGCCAAGCAAAGAGGTTTCAAGATACCAGGAGAGAGACTTATAAGCACTACTGACACCCAAAGCTTACAAGCCTGTTGAGTTCTATGCAATATATTTGTAGCAGGTATTAATTGACCAGTATCAAAATTCTTAAACACGATAAACTCACAATAAGCATTGAACCTCTATACATCTAGTAATACCATAACTTAACCCCAAAAAAATCATCTAATGCGTGCAAACCATGAATTAAGTGTCTATTTTTATTATTTAACCACGGAAATCCAACCAGTTTAATTTATACAAACAAAGAACCGAGTCGAGAAACGAAACCCAAATAATCTAAAAAAGCATAACATGCAAAAAAGAAACAAGAATTAATAAAATATAAGATGGACTCTGCCCACAGCATAAAATCTAAAAACCCAGAAATTATATGCAAATAAACGAGTAAAATTACAAAAAATGTAAACCCTAAAAATTAGAAACCACAGAAATTGCTTTTACCTGCTTCTCTGGTCAGACCCACGTTACATTTACCCAATTCCTGTGAACCCTTAGCTTAGCAGCCGGAGCTAAAGCTTGTCCAGCGGGTTTTTAAACGTCACACGAACTATAGAAGACGCCGATAGACGCCGTTTCGTTCAAAGCTCTCCACCTGTTGAAGTCCTATTTAAAGGCTTGTTTGGCTGTAGTTTTATACTTTATGAAATTTATATTTTTTGTGCCACAAAATTGATGAAGAGTCAAATGTTAAATCAGTGAAACTGGCATTGTTTTTAATGATGGAAAAATATCTCCATTTAAGTTTTTTCTAAATTCAAACCAAATCGTTTTTTGCTTGTTCAGTTCAGTTTCAAATTAGGGAAATTGGCGCAAATGATCCCTAACGTATGATATTAGTGCGCAAATGATCCCTAACCTTTCATTTTTGGCAGAATGGCCCCTAACTTATCCATTTAAGTGCGCAATTAGTCCTTTTTTACGGATTCCGTTAAAAATCTGTTAACACCTTTCCAAAATTGGCCCAAATAGTCCCTCTCATATTTTTTTTGTCTTTATTAGTGGATGTAAAATTGTCAAGTTATATTTTTCTTTCAATTGGCGCAAATGGTTCCTAACCTTTACCTTTTTTTTTTGCGCAAATAGTCCATAACCTATAATTATATTTTGGTGCATAATTGGTCCATATTTGATGAAAAAGACAAAAATATCCTTAGTTTTAATTAAAAAAATTTCAATTAGATTCCAAACCTTTGCAAAAAGTAAAAATGGGCCCGACACTTTACTTTTTTATTAAAAATTAAAAGAAACTAACTAATTGATAATATACTAAATTATTTTGTATATTTTATGAACTATTATAAAATAACAAAAATTTAAGCTCATAATTATTAACAAATGTGCTAATTAAAATTATTTTATTAATATTAAGTAATCATATTATTTAAAATTCAAACTTTAATTTTATCATTACAACATAAAAAGAAAAATAAATTTTATTTTGACACAAATAAAAAGTTTAATTGCTACAGTACTTATATTTGTACAATATTTTACCCTTAAGTCAACTAAACCCCAACCAACAAAATTACAACTAAACTCCCTAACCCAAATATGTAATTATTGCCATCACCGGAGGATCTAGCACTAGCTTTTGTTATTTGAAACCCACCTACAAATCACAACCAACAAAGCACTCCGCCGCCACCACATCTGGCGAAGAAGAAAGCAGCGAAGAAGAAGAAGAAGATGAAAGTGGCGAAGAAGAGAGTCGGCAGCCGTCCCTGCCTGGCTGGAGTTTGACTCTCAACCGACGACCTGAACCTGACAACCCACGATCCAACCTCTTTAGAATCTTCTTCGTTGTGATCATTGTGCATTGGGGTCCCAAAAGTTGTCCTTCTAATCACGACAGAGAAGATTTGGGACAAGACAGAGGAAATGTCTACCCAACTCACATTCGTTCTTCAATATCAGTCGACAAAACTTTATCGCCCAATCCAACAACAAACTGCATAGATGAATGTGAGCTAAAATTAACAAGATATTCATAACCAAGGCAGATCTGTGTGTGTTCAATAAATCATAAGGGAGTCCCAAATCTCCTCCGCCGTGATCACTGTGCATTTTCCAACATAAATTTTTTGGCAAATTCCAATATTTTGTCCTTATAATCATCAGTGAACTTCGTATGGAAGATTTTTCTGCAATTTGCGGTGGCCAAAATCACGCGTGTTGTTGGCAGTGGTTGAATTTGAGTTGGGATTTTATAAAATATACAAAATAATTTAGTATATTATCAATTTATTAGTTTCTTTTAATTTTTAATAAAAAATTAAAGTGTCGGGCCCATTTTTACTTTTTGCAAAGGTTTGGAATCCAATTGCAATTTTTTTTAATTAAAACTAAAGATATTTTTGTCATTTTTATCAAATAAGGACCAATTGTGCACAAAAATATAGGTAACTAAATTTTTTTAGTAATTTCAAAAAAAAATTAATTTTTATTCATACAGGCTAAACTGAGTTGAACTGCAGCCCACATGGGCTCGACTTGGATGGACCGGGCTCGTGTTCAATTTTTGTGAGTTGGGTTGATCCGGTTCGCAACCTGCCGTGGTGCGAGCTTTTTCTAATGTGGGCCGTCACTAGGCTTCATCATAGGCGAGCCGATCCGGCCCGGCCCGCCTGACATGGATTGACACCTTTAGGCGTCGGGTGGGTAGATCCGGGTATTTTAATACCCAGAACCACCCATTACAGTTCGAGTATTTCGTAAATTGTACCCATAATATTTTTTAAAAAATTATTAGTTGACAACATGTTTTGAAAAAAATTAAAAATTGTAAACCTATTAACATTAAAGTATGTTATAATATTAAAACAATTTATGAAAGATATAAATAATAATTAGAAGAATAGACACAAAAATTACAAACTTATAAATTAGAGTTAGATAAGGGAAAATTACCTCTCAAAATTGAGGATTCGTTTTGGTTACATAGAAGTTTTACCTTCGCCGTCTCACTGTGTGTTGAGCGAGAGAGAGATGAGCGAAAGTACGAGACAGGAGACAATATTTGTATTGAGTATCTGAGCAAATATCAATTGAGAATTTGGGATTTGGGTAATTAGAATTAAGTCAATTGAGTTTGAGTTTAAGAGTGATGGATTTTATACTTTTTGGTTGGATCTTTGACAGTTGAACTCTTGTCATTGGTACCGTAGTGTTGGATTGTGTGTCATTGAGATAGGATGAATAAATTGTAAAACATAAAAAATTTATAAAAAATGATAAGTCCGGCTCCAATCGGGTACCCGCAGTTCTAGTTCAAGAACCAAGAACTTACCCGAACCCAGTTGGATCTCGATTCTCGGTTCTGGTTATTAATTTTATTTTTTTAGAATCGGACCGGAACCAGTTTCGGTTCGGGAGGTTCGATTCGGGTTAAAATGTCCACCCCTACTCCAAAATCCTAATTGCATTAATTAAAATCATATTTCAGTATTAAAAGACCAACATGCTGTAACGCCCCAAAAATTTAGAAATTTTATTTCGGGCCAAGTAAATTTCTTAGTAAATAATTATGGCCACATATCCGTCCAAAGTCCAAACGGGGTCTAATAATAATAATCGACCCGAGTCCACTAAAGAAAATATCTAACGATTTTTAAGATTTATTTATTAGTTAATTAAATTAATTAATTATAATTATTTTTATAGAAAAGGCAAGATTTGCAAGATATTTAAAACTATGGTATTTTTACCATATCAAAAACTTACCATTTTCTAATTTGGTAAGTGCTTGCAAGAGAATGGAATAAACTCCAAAACCCCAAAATTCATTCCCTCCCTTCTCAAAAATTCGGCCCTCTCCCCTCTTGCTCTTCCTTTTCACTTACACACTTAAGCCATTTTACAAAGAAAGCAAAGAAAAGAAAAGAGAAGTAGAAAGAAGAAAAGAAGAGATATTTTCAAAGGTTTTTCATTCTTATTCAAGAAATAAGGTAGGAATATTTTATGCAAGTTGATTTAAATCCCTTTATGTATTGTAATCATGTGTATGCTATATCATATGATTTAATGTTTATGGCCATCCGGATATGAATGTAGTTTGTTCTTTTGGAATGAACAAGAATGAATGTTTATCCTACTTTGGATGAAATTAAAGAATGTTTATAGTTTTAAGTCCTTTGGGATTAAACCTAAGAAAGAATGTTTGGTTTTAAATCTTTCGAGATTAAACCTATGAATGAATTTAGGGTTTCGACCCTTTGAGCTCACCGGAATATAAATGTTAGCATGGTATAGTTACATTTAATTGCGATACATATATTGGGATTTGCATATATATTTATAAATGATGATATTCTTATTGAGTTTTCCCCAAACTCACCCTTTCTCCCATTCTTAGATTGATTGTAGAGTTGGATGAAGGCTTGATGATTAAGGGATTGAGTCATGGGAAAAGGAAAAGAGATTTCGGGCAAGAAGACGAATAAATGTCAATTTCTTTATGATGTTATGATTTCTGAATTTTACATGTTAAATGATGTTTTTGATAAGATTGTTAATTTCTAATGTGGCATGAACTTGTTGGAAACTCTATGAAATGATATTTTAAACTTGATGAATGTTAGAGAATGTTTGAAAGGATTTAATGTTGACCGAGATGTAACTGTCCAGAAATTCCAGCTTGCAAGTCTAGTTTCAAATGGATGTCCTGAATGGTAGACTTTGGAATTTGGGACGAAATTTGGTGGGATTGATGACCCATCAATTTCAGTCCTTTGAAACTTGGAATCACCTCATTCGGATGTCTCAGTAGAGAGCAAGATATGCAAGTTTTGGTGACGATGGACAGTTCTACTCGAAATCACGTCGTCCTTGTTTTAGAAGTTGATTTGGAGACTTTACATATTTTATTAAATTCTGAATTTTGGATATGATTTGATATGTTATGCTATGTTTTATCCCTAAAAATATTAAAAATTTTCAAGCCCTTTTGATAGGGAAAATTTGGGATTTAAAATGAGTCTGAAAGCTGTCTAGCTTATGTTTCTTGTATACTTTGATTCCCTTTTGATAATCTTAACTATTTCCTAAAATTGTGAAATTTTAGTATGTGTTTGATGGATGAGTTATGATTATTTGGTTAAAACTTCATAAGCTTTTATGGCCTTTGGGTTGCTCATTTGAGTGTATAAGAAATAAAGGGCATTAATCTTAAGTTACAATTAGGTACACTAGAGGTTTAGACTTTCAATGAAATCCTCTAAGGGTTGATAAACCTCCATTTTAGAGCACATGTAGTTGATAAGTTCACATTGGTAAACTATTTGAATAATGTCTAGAATTCTCCAAAATTTTAGTTTACTTTCAAGCTCTAAAATGGTAAGAAGATGAGAGACGAACCGAGGTCTCGTAGAAGAGGTTTTGGGGCGTCACAACTTGGTATCAGAGCCAGGTTTTAAATCGGTTCTATAGACTAAGAAGAGTTTAGGAACCTATGGTGAAAAAAAAAATTGGCCTCGAGCGGGCCTCTGTCCGCTTGAGCGGACAGAATTACCTCTCTGTTTCTGTCCGCTCGAGCGAACACTATTCATAAAAAAAATTCTCCTAATGTGTATTTACCAAGTGTTTGATGATTACTTGTATTACTGAAATGTGTTACATGATTACATTAAAGTTTGTATTCTATTGGCAATAAAGAAAATTTTAAATGTAAAGATTTCCCATGGCTATCCTACTTCATCTGACGGCTACCATCCTCAAACCTCATGTATGATTTTATTTGGGATATGAAGGAATTATTTCGAAGTCTTATAGCATTGAATTTTGCTAAGTTGAATTTCATAAAGTTATGATTTTTGCAAATAATAGAATGCTAATTATTTTGATGTAAAGTTTTCTAAATTTCTTTGGACTTATGTTGGACTGGACTTAGGATAAGATGGCTAAAGTGAGACATACCGCCAGAAAGTTTAGAGGTTTACCGCGTCACCTAAGACCAAAAGCCTTAGCACTACGAACCTATGAGAACTTCAATTCCTACTTGCCCATGCCTCAACACACTGCGAAATTTCTTCAACTGTGGCGAAATGCGACGAGACATGGGAATATAATTAGTAACTTTGAAGCTATCGATCATCTTTTGCGTACCTTTACCCCATCTGGAGTAGAGATAGGAAATTTTTATCAAGAATGAAATGTTGAAAGAAGACCCGAACCATATCGATGTCGAGAAATATTGCCGCATCCTAAATTACTATCACGAAGATGATATGAATAGGAGATTTCCAGATAACGAAGAAGACTCAGACACAGGATCAGAGACCTCCGTCAATCAACCAATGCCCAATCGTGAAGAAGATTCAGATTAGGCGTTATTTACCTATTTTCCATTATGCTATTTTCATTCAGACTTTCATTGAGGGCACTTTCTAGATTTGCAGTTGTAATCTAATTTTGCTCTTGCTACTATTCGTATTGTTATTTCCTTTCCAAACAATTGCAGTTTTCGACAGTTTGTCGAAGATTTTTCTAATAATAAAAATTTCCAACTTCTCTTATGTCATTTGAGATAGTGATTTTATTGATTTCTGATGGACAACCTTTATTTTGTCTAAAGGAAATGGCACCTTCAACTCAAAACAACTTGATCAGAGATCTCCTGAGAGCAGTTCAGGACCTGGCCAGACAAAGTCAGGATCCTCCCCCTCCACCTCATACCCAATCTTCAGCTTCATCTGTTGCTAATCATGCAGCTATGATAGAACAGTTTCATAGGCACAAACCCCCTACATTCGATGGGTCTTCAGGACCACTAGCAGCAGAGGAGTGGCTACGTAAGTTGGAGCGTATTTTTCGATTGCTGACAAGTACTGATGCGCAAAAAGTTAAGTGCGTGGAATTCATATTCGCCGGTGATGCCAGTCACTAGTGGGAATCTATGTCCCGCACTAGAAGTGAGTCAGAGTAAGATGCTCTGACTTGGAGTCAATTCAAGGAAGAACTAATGGAGAAATATTTTCCACAGGCACTGAGAGAGAGCAAAGAAATTGAATTCTTACAGCTAAGGCAAGGCAGCATGTCACTACCAGAATATGAGCAGAATTTTGAACAATTATCTAAGTATGCACCTCACCTTGTTGATACTGAAGCTAAGAAGATCAAAAGGTTTGAGCAAGGATTGAGTACAGATATGAGCTTAATTCTCCTATCCCATAGCTTCACCTCTTATAGGGAGATGCTAGCTCAGGCCAAGATAATTTGGTACCGCAAAGCTAGTACAGATCAGTCTGTCCCTCAAAGTAAAGATTTTACAGAAAAGAAAAAGTGGAGTGGACAGGACAAAGGAAAAGGAAAATGGCAAGAAAAGAAATTGAATACCGGATCCAATAACGTCAAGCCAGGAGCCTCCACTCCACCCTGTCCAAAATGTAACAAGACTCACCTAGGAGAGTGTTTGTTTGGGAGAAACGTATGTTACCGATGTGGAAAATCGGGCCACATGATCATGAATTATCCAAAACCACCCAAAAGAAGAGGTATGAAAGAGAAAGAGGAAGATAGAAACAAGAATAAGAATGGAAAGGGACGAGTGTTTGCTCTTACCCAGCAAGAAACAGACGAGAATCCTAACGTGATAGTAGGTACCCTTCTGTTGTCACATTTTCCTACTTACGTGCTTTTTGATTCTGGAGCGACGCATTCTTTCATCTCTGCATCTTTTATCACTAAAGCTAGACTTGCATGTGATAAATCGGCTAGTACACTAGAGGTTAGCATCCCTTCAGGAGAGTCACTTTTTACGAATCAACTAGCTAAGTCGGTTAAGATAGAAATTGGAGGAAAAGTACTAGAAGCAGATTTGTACATCCTAGAAATGAGAGACTTTGACATGATCTTAGGCATGGATTGGTTTGGACGTAACCACGCGTCGATCCAATGCCACGAAAAGGAGGTAGTACTTCAAAAACCAAGAGAAGATAAGTTTTGTTTCTCAGGGACGAAAAGGTCAAGTAAAGGAAAATCTTTTAGTGCTTCAGGTAAATCCCAACCAGAGGTAACTATTGATGACGTAGAGGTAGTACGAGAATTTCTCAACGTGTTTCCTGAAGATCTACCAGGGATTTCGCCAGACAGGCAACTAAAGTTTACGATTAACTTAGTTCCTAGAGCGGCACCGATGTCTAAAGCACCTTATAGAATGGCACAAAAGAAATTACAAGAACTAAAGTCTCAACTTCAAGAATTGTTGGAAATAGGCTTTATCCGACCAAGCGTGTCACCGTGGGGTGCACCAGTTCTTTTTGTAAAGAAGAATGATGGATCGATGAGAATGTGCATTGACCGTCGAGAATTGAATCAGTTGACGATAAAGAATAAGTACACTCTTCCAAGGATTGAAGATTTGTTTGATCAACTGAGAGGATCAAAGGTTTTCTCTAAGATTGACTTGAGATTCGAGTACCATCAATTGAAGATTAAGGCCTGCGACATACCAAAAACAGCTTTTCGAACTCGTTATGGGCATTACGAGTTTGTGGTGATGCCTTTTGGCCTAATCAACGCACCAACAGTGTTCATGGACCTAATGAACAGAGAATTTCATGAATTCTTGGACAAGTTCGTCATAGTCTTTATTGATGACATCTTGGTATACTCTGAGAATCGTGAACAACATGAAGAACACCTCAAAATAGTGTTGGAAATATTAAGAAATGAGAACTTGTATGCCAAATTTAAGAAGTGCGAATTTTGGCTAGATCGAGTAGATTTTCTTGGGCACGTAGTTACGGTCCAAGGGATTGAAGTCGACCTAGACAAAGTGGAAGTAGTAACGAATTGGAACCGACCAACCAATGCTGGAGAAGTACGGAGTTTCTTAGGGTTAGTCGGTTATTACTGATGTCAAATTTTAATTAACTCGCAAGTGTACGAATCTATTGGAATATAGATAAGTAAAAACGAGGTCGATCCCACAGGACTGCTATGAGGAAGGTGTAATTTAATCCCAATTAAGCATTATTCAAGGCTAGTTGAGTTGAAAAGATTTGTTGTTGAAATTGTTTAATTAAAAGACTAAAGAAGTAAGCTAATAAATGAATTGAGAATTCAAGTTGTGTAAAAACACCAAGGTTTGAGAATCCACCATTGTCTAATTTAGCAATTATCCAATCATTCATTAATTCCCAAGAAAAACACATCGACAACCCGAAATCAATCTATTGTCGTCCCTAAAGATTTATCAATCACGTCCCGGAAGAAGAATATCAAATATAGGCTCCCCTTATGCTTCAAACATAAACCACTTAAGCGTTTTTCGTATCAAGCTCAATTGAAAGAAAACAAAGAATCGAAGAAGTTCTAAGCATTCTATGTATCCCAATTCAATAGAAGATGACGAAAAATCAAAAGCAATTAATAGATCATATTATATCACCAAGCATGGATTAATTAAATCAACATCTAACTATCAAAAATACATGATATTTAAGATGAAAGAAATCATATTTAATTAATTTAGTCAAGAACAAGCCATAAACGTTAAAGCTCTAAAAGGAATTAAACGAATAACGGATTAATCACTTAATCAAAACAAGGTTTCATCGTCTACCTTGACTAAAGAAAACTAGAAGAACATGATTAAACTAGAAAAACAATAAATGATAAAACCCGACATGGATTGAAGGAGAAGAAATCTTCGAAGACGTCTTGATAGTCGAGGAGTTCTTGTTCTCTTGTTCTCTTCCGTCTTTTCTTGATTTGCTCCCCAAAAATCCAACCCGTGTTATGAGAATGTATCTCATATTTATACTACTCTTATTGTCCCACAAAAGATCCCAAGAAGACCTAAAAATTCGTTCAAAACGTTTCCAAGTTGGATTGGGACTCAAAAAGGAAAAGAAAATAAAACGAAAATTCCATGACCGAGAGATTGGCACAGGCGATCGCCTGAGCTATTCTGGCGATCGCCTGAGAGGCTTTTGCTTTTGCTCTGCTCTTTGCCTTGGTTGTTTGGGCGCTCGCCCGGCATTAAGCCGGGCGATCGCCCAGCTTGGTTGCTTGGTAAGTTTGCAACTTGGTCCTTCCTGTTTCAACGAATGGCGATTTGGTCCTTCCACTTTAAGTCTTGATCATTTTAGTCCTCCAACTTTTCATGACATCAACTTTGGTCCTTCAACTTTACATCATCGCCAGTTTAGTCCCTCAACTTTGCAATATCTCCAGTTTGGTCCCTCAACTTTGGGTTGAGTGCAATTGAGTCCTCGGACTTATGAGATATCTTTTTAAGTCATTGCTCTTTTTGCCCAAACTTCTCCACTTGTTCACCAACGAGTCCAAAACTGAAATAGAATGATAATAAACTAGATTAAGTAGAAAAGCAACTATTTGACGACATAAATGATTAATTAAAGGGCCAAAATAAGTGCATAAAACGCACTTATCAAACACCCCCAAACTAAACCTTTGTTCGTCCTCGAACAACAACAAAACTAAAATATAATTTGCACTAAGCTAATTGAATCAACGAAGAATTAGTCAATGTTAAACTCCTTACCATATGCCTCGTGTTCAAAAATAAAGCAACACTATTAGAAGGATATCAAACAACAAAGACAAAAATTTTCACTTATCCGATGTTCGACCTTGTGTGAGTGTGTGAATAGCCAAACATTGAACTTATACACGTATTAGACCATGACCAATATTGTGTTGTTAATATTTTAGCAATCCCAACCCTTTGTAGTCATTTATTCCTTACACCTCTCGTAAGTTATCACACTTCTAAAAGCTTTTCTCTCAAATCCCGAGGTGTTCTAGCGAAGTTGGTTTCTATTGATCATCACAATGCTCTTTCTTTTCAACGAAAGTGGTAAAACTTAGCACTTGTATTACGAGAATTAGGATGGTGAGAGGTTTCTAAATTCTCATCTTCGTCTCTAAGGTTCTAATCTAGCAATCCTTCACGAGCACTTCTACTTTTTTTTTTTAACTCTCACATTATGAGTCTCACATCCCTGTGCAATACTTCTCTTTCACTAGCTTTCTCAGTGACCACCAGTAGCGAGCTTTGGGTCGATGACTCCCAAGTCGATGATGACCATAGGGCACCAGTTTGAAAATACCCTAGCGAGACTTAATTGCTCGAGTCCCACAGTGCTAATAGAGGAGTGAAGATGTAAATTTATAAATGTCGCTCTCTTTTCTTTTCTTTTTTTTTTTTATTTTAGATACAGGACTCATGTAGCGAGCTTTGGGCCGATGACTCCCAAGTCAGATGACCATAGGGCACCAGTTTTAAGATACCCTTACAGGCTTAATTGCTCGAGTCGGATATTTCATTTAATTTTATCGGTACCATGTAGTGCTCGATCTAGATCCTTGACTATAACCCATTCAACCAAAGATGAGACCTAGAAAATCCAAACCATCAAAAGTCTTAGAATAGAAGTAGTAACTTTAACACCCCAAATTGTTCTCAAAACAGGTTTAGTCACTAGCTCTAAGAATGTAGGAACGGAATTTTTATCATGATACTCGATCAATAATATCAACACAAACACTCAAGTCATGTCTCCAATAAACGATAAGTCAAAGTAGCTATGTGCTTTCTTAATCAGGTCTAACATAGATAAGTAATCAGATAAAAGAATGAGTTCAAGTGTTGTCTAATAGTCGACTAAAAATGTGCTCAATTTGAACAGATATCATCATTGGCGGTAGGATATTCAACAGCAACCAGAAATAATTTTTTTTTTTTTTTTTTGTTTTGTTTTAAATATTTCACCATACTGAGACCGTAATGATAAGCAAATCGAAGTTCTTAAGTAACATGATACTTTATAACCCACCCCAAACAAAAACCTTACATTGTCCCCAATGTAAGAATAACATAAAGCATAAAGCAAAGAGTAGGAGGAAAGGATCGATTACTCCCGAGGATAGATGTGGAGAAGAAGCATCCGGCGGTGAAAGATGTTGAACACCGTGGACACCGCAGAGATCGATTGCACAAAAGCAATCTAAAAGAAAAAACAGAGAAAACAACAAACAAAAACAACGAAAGCAATATTTTATTTTTTTATTTTTTATTATTATTTTTTTAATAAAAACGATTTTCAAGAAAGAAGGCGGGATCACCCAAATTAATTTCCTCCTCCCCTCGAGGGTGAAACTCAAAGTATGGTTTTAAACGTTGGCCATTAACTTTAAACAAATCTCCATTTTTGGATTTTCAACTTCAACACACCATGGGGATAAACAGGTGAGAAACGATAAAAGGGCCTCGACCATCGGGAGCGTAGCTTACACGGAAATAAATGCGGTGAGAATTATATAAGAGTACTTTCGACTGGACTAAATGATTTTCGACTATGTGCTTGTCATGAAAGACCTTCATCTTGTGCTTGTAAATCTTAGCATTCTCATAGGCATCATTTGAATTTCCTCAAGTTCGACTACACGCAATTTTCTTTTGACCACCTTCCTCGCATATCAAAATTGAATTTCTTAATGGCCCAATAAGCACGATGTTCTAACTCAACCTAAGGTGACAGCTTTCCCATACACCAATCTATAAGGGACATCCCAATGGGTGTTTTAAAAGTCATCCTATATGCCCATAATGCATCGGTGAGTCGTAAAGACCAATCTTTTCTATCGGTCGAACTGTTTTCTCTAAAAATATGCTTGATTTCACGATTTGAGACCTCAACCCGACCACTAGTCTCACATGGATGATATGGGGTGGCCACTTTATGTGTGATGGAGTATTTTGCTAGAAGGGTTTGAAAATGTTTATTGCAAAAATGAGATCCCCCATCACTGATAATGGCTCGTGGAGTGCCAAAGCGAGAGAAAATATTGCTTTTCAAAAATGCCACTACGCTTTTGTGATCATTGGTCCTACAAGGAATTGCCTCGACCCACTTAGAAACATAATCGACACCAACTAATATGTAAAGATAACCAAAAGATGGAGGAAAAGGTCCCATTAAATCAATCTCCCAGACATCAAAAAGTTCAACTACGAGAATAGGATTAAGCGGCATCATGTTTCTTTTTGAAATGCTTCCCATGCGTTGACACCTATCACATGAAGAACAAAAAATATGAGTGTCACGAAAGAGAGTAGGCCAGTAAAAACCACATTGCAAAATTTTGGAGGTAGTCTTTTTAGCACTGAAATGGCCTCCACACGCGTGGTCATGACAGAATGATATAACACTGTGGAATTCACTTTCAGGGACGCATCTCCTTATAATTTGATCGAGACGATGATTTAAACAAGTAGGGATCGTCCCCAAAAGAAATTCCTCACTTGACCCGAAATTTAGTTCTATCTGTTTAGTCCATTACGCTCGAAGTTTGCACGTAACAAGATAATTAACAATATCAGCAAACCAAGGCACAACATCAATATTCATGAGTTGTTCATCTGGAAACAACTCATTTAATGGTAATTTATCCTGCACAGAGTCAAGCACAATTCGAGATAAGTGGTCAGCCACGACATTTTCAGACTCCTTTTTGTCCCTAAATTCAATGTCAAATTCTTGCAAAAGCAAGACCCACCTAATCAATCTAGGTTTAGCATCTTTCTTAGTTAGAAGATATTTGAGGACGACATGGTCGAGAAAAGATAATAACTTTACACCCTACAAGATAAGATCGAAATTTATCTAAAGCAAATACTCTCGCTAGCATTTTCTTTCTCTGTAGTAGAATAATTTAATTGTGCATCATTAAGAGTTCTACTAGCATAGTAAATAATGAAGGTAACCGATCTAATCTCTGTCCTAAAACTGCTCCTACAGCATAATCAGATGCATCACACATAAGTTCGAAAGGCAAAGTCCAATCAGGTGGTCGAATAACAGTGCAGTGGTCAGCACTTTCTTAAGATGTTCAAAAGCCTCTAAGCACGAATCATTAAAGATAAAAGGTACATCCTTAACAAGTAAATTGCATAAGGGTCTAGAGATTTTACTAAAATCTTGAATGAAACGTCTATAAAAACCAGCATGCCCAAGGAAAGATCTTACTTCTTTCATTTGATTTTGGAGGTGGAAGATTGGAGATAAGATCAACCTTGACTTTGTCAACCTCAATACCATTGCTAGAAATAATGTGGCCAAGAACAATACCTTGTTTCACCATGAAGTGACATTTTCCCCGCTTTAGTACTAAATTCTTTTCCTCACATCTCTGCAAAACTAATGTTAGATGGCGCAAACAATCATCAAACGAGTCACCATACACGGAAAAATCATCCATAAACACCTCAAGAAACCTCTCAACCATGTCGAAAATATACTTAGCATGCATCTTTGAAAGGTAGCGGTGCATTACACAAACCAAATGGCATTCGTCTATATGCAAAGGTTCCAAAAGGACAAGTGAAAGTAGTTTTCTCTTGATCTTACGGAGCTATGGGAATTTGATTGTATCCCGAATAACCATCTAAGAAACAATAATAATCATGCCCTGCTAGTCTATCAAGCATTTGATCAATGAATGGAAGAGGGAAGTGATCTTTTCTAGTGACTAAGTTCAATTT
The DNA here is from genome assembly GCA_023638005.1 of Forsythia suspensa. NCBI lineage: Eukaryota > Viridiplantae > Streptophyta > Magnoliopsida > Lamiales > Oleaceae > Forsythia > Forsythia suspensa. The sequence goes on from CM042669.1 coordinate 19,748,276, forward strand.
CCTATAGTCTATGCATACACGCCATCCTGTAGTTACTCTAGTTGGAACCAATTCATTGTTTGGATTAGTAACTACAGTGATACCTGATTTTTTTGGGACAACATGCACAGGACTTACCCATTTGCTATCAGAAATAGGATAGATAATTCCAGCATCTAGCAACTTAAGGACTTCAGTTCTCACAACATCTTTCATGTTAGGATTTAACCTACGTTGCATCTCTCTAGTGGACTTAGAATTTTCCTCAAGATGAATATAGTGCATGCAATCTACAGGATTAATACCTATTATGTCAGCAATGGTCCAACCTAGTGCCTCTTTATGTTCGAGTTAAAACACCTAACAACTTACCTTTTGTGCATCATCAAGGCGCGAAAGAGATAATTACGGTAAAGTTTACGCCTCTCCTAAGAATGCATCTTGCAAAAGTGTCGAGCAATGCTTTGAGCTCTAACTTGGGCGGTTGTTGAATTGATGGGATGTTCTTCTTCTCACTTATTGGAAGTGGCTCAATTTTCTGTCTCCACTTACTTGTATCCATGACGGTGTTGACTCAAGCAAAGTGTTTACCTCATCTATAGCACCTTCAACATCAAAATCATGCCAAAATGGGTTAGACACATCATTAACGCATCATCAAAGTTAGTTGAAATACAAGAGTCATCAACCAATGCTTCTATCATGTCAACATCAAGAACATCCTCGTTGTCATGTGGTTGCTTGTTGACATTGAAGACATTCAATTCAATTGTCATGTTGCCAAAGGACGGTGCATGACTCCATTCCCCGCAATTAATTACACATTAGATGTGGCTAGAAAAGGACGACCAAAAATCACGAGAATATGCTTAGTGGAGTCTCGAGCAGGTTTGTGTATCAAGTACAATAAAATCAACAGGAAAATAAAATTTATCAACTTTGTATCAAAACATCCTCAACAATGCCACGAGGTACTTTCACGGATCTATCGACCAAGTTGTAAAATAACAGATGTTGGTTTTAACTCGCCTAGTCCAAGTTGCATGTACACAGAGTAAGGCAGAAGATTGACACTAGCTCCTAAATCTAACAATGCCTTCTCAACTTTATGGTTTCCTATGATGCAAGAGATAGTAGGACAACCTGGATCTTTAAATTTAGGAGGGGTGTTGCTTTGAATTATCGAGCTAACCTGTTCAGTTAAGAATGCCTTTTTACGTACATGCAATTGTCTCTTTTTAGTACATAGGTCTTTCAAAAATTTAGCATATGCAGGAACTTGCTTAATAGCATCAAGTAAAGGGATATTTATGCTTACCTGCTTGAAGATGTCCATCATGTCATTGATAGAATTACCTTGCTTTACCTTTGTCGACCTCTCGAGGAAATGGGGCTTTTGGGATGTAGGATGGCTCATTGTCTTCTTTGTGAGCTTCTTGGACTGAATCATCAGTTGAGGTATTACTTGGAGAAATTAGTTGAGGCGTGTTTTGCTTTGAAAGATCCACTTTGTTGTCAACTAGTTTGCCCCGTCTCAAAGTCATGATGGCCTTAGCTTCTTCATGTTGGTTACTTGAATCTGCTCCAATATTGTGCACCCTTTAGGATTAGGAAATGGTGACTAGGGAATTTACCTTTTTCGATGGTTGTTGCCACCGTTGTCTTGATGAAGCCGCTTGCCCCATCATGTTCTCCATATTGGAAATGGATTGTGCACAATGTGAGTTCAAGCTAGTGCGCATCTCCTTCTTGAACTTCGATGATGGTGTGATTCGATGCTCCAAAGCGACTTGTGTAGCTTTTGTCAAGTTTTGAAATGCCTCTTCCCATGGTTTAGGCTGTGAGAAGTTTTGGTTGAACTGTCTGGTAGGTCAGCGAGGGGCTTGACTGTTTGTGTTATCCTGTTGATTACCACCGTGACCAAGAAAAGTTGGGGTGGTCCCTCCAACTGGGTTATAGGTGTTGGAGTAAGGATTGTAAGGAGGCTTCCTCATCATGTTGAGGGCATTAGCTTGCTCAAGACACATACTTACGGTTACGGAGGACTATTGATCACAATGAGGTCAATTTGCGAGAGATGTCCTCTATCATGCACTTGACTTCTTTGATTTCTCGAGCTAGGTTCACTTCTTTGCGAATCTCATAGATACCCCTTTTCTTTGGCTCGGTTCTAGAGGATGCGCTCATTGTTGTGAATTGTCACCGCTTTTGAAAGAAGGTCCGGATCTCTGTAGCATTTTTAGACATAAGCTCTCCCCGCTTGTGGCCATCAACCATTCTTGAATATGTGGTAGTAATCCCTCCAAAAGTATTGGCATAAATGCCATTTTCATAGCCGTGTGTGGACATTTCATGAGAAGCCCATTGAATCTCTCCCAAGTTTCATAGAATGGCTCATCGTCTCTTTGCACAAACTCGAAATTTCCTGCGAATAGCATTAGTTTTGTGAACAGGAAAGTATTTGTTCAAAAATTTAGCAACCATTTGTTCCCAAGATGTAATACTATTAGCGAGCAATGTATTAAACCAAGATCTAGATCTATCTTTCGAGAGAAAAGGGAAATAGACGAAGTTTAACATTATCGGAGACACATTCTCATATTTAAATGTTTCACATACACATAGAAATCGATCAAATGATTATAAGGTTCTTCACTATCTAACCCATAGAAAGATGGGAGATGAGTTAAGCATACTCGGTTTAAGCTCAAAATTCCTAGCTGTGACCTGAGGGTATTGTATGCATGAGGTGCTCAGATTAGCCAATGGACTAAAATAGTCCCTGAAAGGTCTCTCTTCAATTTCATCACCCATAGCTACTATTGCTCCAGTTTCTTCAATTTTATCTAGATTAGTGACTCGTTTTTGTTGGTGAAAAGTCCTTTCAATTTCACTATCTAGATGTTCTAGCTTAAGTTCTAGGGATCTACGACCAAGCATGCACAATGAAGATTTTTGATTTTTTTTTTTAAATAAAAAAAAAAAAAAATGAAAATAAAATAAATAAAATAAAATCCTAAATTATAACTAGTCAAGAATGAAATTAACTAAAATTAAATTAACCTTGAGACCTTGAGTCCCAAGAACGGCGCCAAAAACTTGATGTCAAATTTTAATTAACTCGCAAGTGTACGAATCTATTGGAATATAGATAAGTAAAAACGAGGTCGATCCCACAGAGACTGCTATGAGGAAGGTGTAATTTAATCCCAATTAACTGTTATTCAAGGCTAGTTGAGTTGAAAAGATTTGTTGTTGAAATTGTTTAATTAAAAGACTAAAGAAGTAAGCTAATAAATGAATTGAGAATTCAAGTTGTGTAAAAACACCAAGGTTTCAGAATCCACCATTGTCTAATTTAGCAATTATCCAATCATTCATTAATTCCCAAGAAAAACACATACGACAACCCGAAATCAATCTATTGTCGTCCCTAAAGATTTATCAATCACGTCCAGAAGAAGAATATCAAATATAGGCTCCCCTTATGCTTCAAACATAAACCACTTAAGCGTTTTTCGTATCAAGCTCAATTGAAAGAAAACAAAGAATCGAAGAAGTTCTAAGCATTCTATGTATCCCAATTCGAATAGAAGATGACGAAAAATCAAAAGCAATTAATAGATCATATTATATCACCAAGCATGGATTAATTAAATCAACATCTAACTATCAAAAATACATGATATTTAAGATGAAAGAAATCATATTTAATTAATTTAGTCAAGAACAAGCCATAAACGTTAAAGCTCTAAAAGGAATTAAACGAATAACGGATTAATCACTTAATCAAAACAAGGTTTCATCGTCTACCTTGACTAAAGAAAACTAGAAGAACATGATTAAACTAGAAAAACAATAAATGATAAAACCCGACATGGATTGAAGGAGAAGAAATCTTCAAGACGTCTTGATAGTCGAGGAGTTCTTGTTCTCTTGTTCTCTTCCGTCTTTTCTTGATTTGCTCCCAAAAATCCAACCCGTGTTATGAGAATGTATCTCATATTTATACTACTCTTATTGTCCCACAAAAGATCCCAAGAAGACTTAAAAATTCGTTCAAAACGTTTCCAAGTTGGATTGGGACTCAAAAAGGAAAAGAAAATAAACGAAAATTCATGGTAGAGATTGGCACAGGCGATCGCCAGCTATTCCCGCGATCGCCAGTGAGGTCTGCTTTTGCTCTCTGCTCTTTGCCTTGGTTCTTTGGCGCTCGCTTGAAGATTAAGCCGAGCGATCGCCAGACTTGGTTGCTTGGTAAGTTTGCAACTTGGTCCTTCCTGTTTCAACAGAATGGCGATTTGGTCCTTCCACTTTAAGTCTTGATCATTTTAGTCCTCCAACTTTTCATGACATCAACTTTGGTCCTTCAACTTTACATCATCGCCAGCTTTAGTCCCTCAACTTTGCAATATCTCCGGTTTGGTCCCTCAACTTTGGGTTGAGTGCAATTGAGTCCTCGGACTTATGAGATATCTTTTAAGTCATTGCTCTTTTGCCCAAACTTCTCCACTTGTTCACCAACGAGTCCAAAACTGAAATAGAATGATAATAAACTAGATTAAGTAGAAAAGCAACTATTTGACGACATAAATGATTAATTAAAGGGCAAAAATAAGTGCATAAAACGCACTTATCAATTACCAAAGATTTATAGAAGGTTTCTCTAAAATTACTAGATCATTAACTCAGTTAACCAAGAAATAAGTAAAGTTTCAGTGGGATGACAAATGTGAACAAAGTTTTCAAGAACTTAAGAAACGTTTAGACACAGCCCCAGTACTGGTAGTACTAGAAGGATCAGAAGGATTTGTCATTTAGTGATGCATCCAAACTAGGTTTGGGATGTGTACTTATGCAACATGGGAGAGTTATCGCCTATGCTTCAGACAACTAAAGCCATATGAACAAAATTATCCAACGCACGACCTAGAATTGGCAGCAGTAGTTCACGCCTTAAAGATATGGCGTCACTATCTGTACGGTAGCAAGTGTGATATTTATACGGACCATAAGAGTCTCAAGTATTTCTTCACCCAGAAGGAGATGAATATGAGACAACGAAGATGGTTAGAGTTAGTGAAGGACTATGACCGTAATCCATTATCACCTAGGTAAAGCCAACGTCGTGGGCGATGCCTTAAGCGTAAAAGACAAGAGGGACATTTGACGTCGATGATCACAATGCAGAACAACTAGTAAGGGACTTGAGAGACTACAACCGGAAGTTTTAGCACCATCGAGTAAAGATACTACAAGAATAATGTCCTTGATGATTCGACCTACTCTCGGAGATCGAATTCGAGAAGTACAAGATAAGGACCCTTTTCTACAAAAGATCAATGCCGAGTTGGTGCAGATAAACGCAAGGATTTTAGTTTGAATATAGACGGTGAACTCATGTTCAAAGGAAGATTATGTGTACCCAAGGATGAGAAATTGAAAAAAAAAAATTTGGAGGAAGCTCACTCAACCCATTACACAGCACATCCTGGAGGAACGAAGATGTATCGTGACCTCCGAGACACCTTTTGGTGGAGAAACATGAAGAGAGGTATAGGATTGTTTGTGGAAAAATATTTAGTCTGTCAACAAGTCAAAGAAGAACATCAAAGGCCATCAGGGCCGTTGAATCCGTTAGAAATACCAGAATAGAAGTGGGAACATATAAACAAGGACTTCGTAGTAGGTTTTCCAAACTCGGCAAGAGGTCACAATGCCATTTGGGTAATAGTGGACCGATTGACCAAGTCGGCTCATTTCTTACCAGTAAAGATGACTTTCAACATGGATCAATTAGCGCAACTATACCTTAGAGAGGTTGTCAGGTTGCACAGAACTCCCTTATCAATAGTGTCAGATAGAGATCCAAGGTTTACATCAAAATTTTGGAAGAGTTTGTAGACAGCTTTAGGCACCAAGCTTAATTTTAGTACTGCATATAATCCCCAGTCAGATGGATAGTCCGAACGAACTATTCAAATTTTAGAAGACATGCTTCGGGCATGTGTTTTGGACTTAGGCGGCAACTGGGAGTCCCACTTGCTGTTAGTGGAGCTTGCTTACAACAACAGTTTTCAAGCTACGATAGGGATTCTTTCCTTACGAAGCAATCAGTATGGCGAAAAATATAGATCTCCAGTACATTGGGATGAAGTTGGAGAAAATAGGATGTTAGGCCCTGAAATCGTTGAATGAACAGTTCAGGCTATCGATACAATAAGAGCTAGAATAAAATCTGCCCAGGACCGACAGAAAAGGTATGCAGATAAAAGAAGGAAAGTTTTAGAATTCGAAGTTGGCGAAAAAGTTTTCCTTAAGGTTGCACCAATGAAAGGCGTTCTCCGTTTCGGTAAGAAAGGAAAGTTAAGACCTAGGTTCATCGGACCTTTTGAAATACTTGAGAGAATTGGTAGCGCCGCCACTGCCTAGCTTTGCCTCCAGAACTCTCAACGGTGTATAATGTCTTCCATGTGTCTATGATTCGAAAATATGTTCATGACCCCAGACACGTAGTAGACTATCAGTCTTTGGAAATGAAAAAGGATCTAACCTATGAGGAGACTCCAATCTATATTTCAAACAGAAAGGTTCATGTTTTTAGAAATCGAGAAGTACCGTTAGTCAAGGTTCAATGGCGAAATCATAGAGTGGACGAGGCCACTTGGGAGAAAGAAGAGTAGATCAAAGCCAAGTACCCCTCGCTGTTTTCATCATAAGGTAAATTTCGAGGACGAAATTTTTATAAAGCGTAGAGGATGTAACGCCCCAAAAATTTAAAATTTTTATTTCGGGCTAAGTAAATTTCTTAGCAAATAATTATGGCCACATATCCGTCCAAAGTCCAAACGGGGTCCAATAATAATAATCGACCCGAGTCTACTAAAGAAAATATCTAACGATTTTTGAGATTTATTTATTAGTTAATTAAATTAATTAATTATAATTATTTTTATAGAAAAGGCAAGTTTTGCAAGATATTTAAAACTATGGTATTTTTACCATATCAAAAACTTACCATTTTCCAATTTGGTAAGTGCTTGCAAGAGAATGGAATAAACTCCAAAACCCCAAAATTCATTCCCTCCCTCTCAAAAATTCGGCCCCCTTTCCTCTTTCTCTTCCTTTTCACTTACACACTTAAGCCATTTTACAAAGAAAGAAAAGAGAAGAAAAGAGAAGAAGAAAGAAAAGAGAAGTAGAAAGAAGAAAAGAAGAGATATTTTCAAAGGTTTTTCATTCTTATTCAAGAAATAAGGTAGGAATATTTTATGCAAGTTGATTTAAATCCCTTTATGTATTGTAATCATGTGTATGCTATGTTATATGATTTAATGTTTATGGCCATCCGGATATGAATGTAGTTTGTTTCTTTGGAATGAACAAGAATGAATGTTTATCCTACTTTGGATGAAATTGAAGAATGTTTATGGCTTTAAGTCCTTTGAGATTAAACCTAAGAAAGAATGTTTGGTTTTAAATCCTTCGGGATTAAACCTTTGAATGAATTTAGGGTTTCAACCCTTTGAGCTCACCGAATATAAATGTTAGCATGGTACACTCACATTTAATTGCGATACATATATTGGGATTTGCATATATATTTATAAATGATGATATTCCTATTGAGTTTTTCCCAAACTCACCCTTTCTCCTATTCTTAGATTGATTGTAGAGTTGGATGAAGGCTTGATGATGAAGGGATTGAGCCATGGGAAAAGGAAAAGAGATTTCGGGCAAGAAGACGAATAAATGTCAATTTCTTTATGATGTTATGATTTCTGAATTTTACAGGTTAAATGATGTTTTTGATAAGATTGTTAATTTCTAATGTGGCATGAACTTGTTGGAAACTCTATGAAATGATATTTTAAACTTGATGAATGTTAGAGAATGTTTGAAAGGGTTTAATGTTGACCAAGATGTAACTGTCCAAAATTTCAGCTTGCAAGTCTAGTTTCAAATGGACATCCTGAATGGTAGACTTCAGGTTTTGGGACGAAATTTGGTGATATTGATGACCCATCAATTTCAGTCCTTTGAAACTTGGAATCACCTCGTTCGGAAGTCTGTAGAGCAAGATATGTAAGTTTTGGTGACGACGGACAGTTCTACTCGGGAATCTGCCTTCCTTGTTTTAGAAGTTGATTTGGAGACTTTACATATTTTATTAAATTCTGAATTTTGAATATAATTTGATATGTTATGCTATGTTTTATCCCTAAAAATATTAAAATTTTTCAAGCCCTTTTGATAGGGAAAATTTGGGATTTAAAATGAGTCTGAAAGCTGTCTAGCATATGTTTCTTGTTTACTTTGATTTCCTTTTGATAACCTTAACTATTTCTTAAAATTGTGAAATTTTAGTATGTGTTTGATGGATGAGTTATGATTATTTGGTTAAAACTTCATAAGCTTTTATGACCTTTGGGTTGCTCATTTGAGTGTATAAGAAATAAAGGGCATTAATCTTATGTTACAATTAGGTACACTAGAGGTTTAGACTTTTAATGAAATCCTCTAAGGGTTGATAAACCTCCATTTTAGAGCCCATGTAGTTGATAAGTTCACATTGGTAAACTATTTGAATAATGTCTAGAATTCTGCAAAATTTTAGTTTACTTTTGAGCTCTAAAATGGTAAGAAGATGAGAGACGAACTGAGACCTCGTAGAAGAGGTTTTGGGGCGTCACACATGCCCTGCAATTGTAAACTGCTAATTCAAACACCAAATGATCCACTAATCTCACTATCTGTTTAAAAACCGCTCCATTTATTTTTAGTAATCGTCATCTTCTTCTTATGTTTAATTCTTCTAACCAAAATTGCAGACAAAACAATTGGAAGATTGCTACGAATCTCAATGGCAAAGGATTTTTTTTTGGTTTAAAGCAACCATTTTGGATGAAAATACCCATGAAAATGTCGAGATACTGTTCACCTATTTTTGATGATGTTTGTGAGTACAAACTATGAATTGAAACATATGTTATACTATTAATGATTGGAGTTAGGGTTAACTAATTCAACTAGTTTTTGATACTATAGTTGTCGTGAGTTAGAGTTATCAAACAAAACATGTGATATAGGACTTTGAAAATGCAAGATACTAGATATTATGTATTGATGTTTTGCTAATTTTTTGGATTTTTTGTTAGAACGTGTGATTTACCCATGGAAAATGCTTGATATTGTTTTACTTTGATATTGTACACCAGTTTTCATTATATTAAACGCATTAAAAATCAAATATTTTATGGTTGAAGTAATAATATTATTTCAATGTTCCATTAGTAGTACTAGATCATTGAGTATTTGAAACTGTTTGAATTTAATGGAATACTGTGATATTGTTCATGATGTGCCCACGCAAAATGCTTGATATTGTTCTTCTATTGGATTATAGTTTGTGTGTGTGATACTTTTTTATTAAGATACTATTATGTATGCTATTGTTCTTCGTTTGGGTTAGACTTTTCTATGTTGAGTGTGTGTAATACTCTCATTATTTCTAAAGATACTTTTATCTATTATTAAGATACTGATAATAATGTGCTTCTGATACTGTTTTATTAAGATAATTTTCTTATGATACTTGTTTACTGACTTAACCATAAGGTACTTTTTTACTATGATATTGTTTTCTATAATACTATTATATTAAAATACTAATAATATTGTAATTTTGATACTTCAAATGCTGATAATAATGTGATTTTGATACTTCATAAAATGAAAAGAATATAGAGGAGATTAGCACAAAGATAAGGGATTTAGAAGATGAACTTCAAAAGGCAAGGGCTTTGCACTCAACTATTTTGGAAGAAAAATATAAGACTGTCAAAGAACTTTAAAAGCTACAAGAAACTCGGGAATCTCTTGCAAAGGAGAGCACATCGCTCGAAAAAGAGAATTCCTCAATTGTAAATGAGTTGAGTGAAAGAGTGGTACATGAAGTCACTCAAGCGAAGAGTAAAGAAGAAGCTCAAAAATGAAGAAAAAGTCCAGATTCTCTTGAATTGACTACTGCTCAAGAGTCAACTAAAAAAGATGCATCAAAGCAAATTTCGATGGTGAAAAGGATAAAAGATAGAAAAAGAAGGACGATGATTTCATTTACTCTGCTAAAAAAAATGGTTGGAAGGGGTAAAAAAGAATAACAGAATCAGAAATCTCATGTTTAAGAAGGAGAAGATGATCATTATGTCATCAATGTTGAGAACTTTCCAAATCTTCTAGTGATGAAATGCCCACATTTTAAACTTATACAAAACATAACCATGGTACTGTATCTGCGTGTAATTGAAGCACATGGAGATATCCTGAAGGCTAATAACATAGATGTAAAAAGCACTTACAATAAAAAGATTTGTCGTTTTTTATTCTTTATGATGAGTGAGCTGTATATTTTAAATATAAACCACTTCATAAAATATTTTAATTACAAACTTAGTTATAAAGAAATAGTATCTTATCTTGTTATTATACTCAAATTATACAGTTATACGTCACAAATGTCAAAATGTCAATTCCAAGGACATAACGAATCGACGCAGTGTTGGAACATCTCCATAACACAGGAAAACTTCGACTCTTGCTATTCTCAATGAACTCAAATGGAGGGAGATGATCTGACGCAGTTCCAAACCATTGGGCACTGCTGGCATTCGACTTTGAGCTATGTCAATGGACACCTTACAACAGCAACTTGCTGAGAGATGGGACCTCAAACAAATATATTAAGGATGGTAGGATACTAGTAAGATAACAAGTTGTACAATACCATATACTGTTCTAGCATAAGTTTTAAAATATAAATCTAAGATGTTATATTGTAGTTTTTTTTTCAAATACGTGTAGAAAAAATATGTCGAGAGCAAACAATAAATTTTTTTTTATGAAATCTCCCGTTACAAATACTGTTGATTACAATGAAGAATAATTCAATCATCCATTGATCTCCGACGAGAAATATGCACCAACACATTAGGACTTAAGAATCAACTACACTTTCAAACCCCATATTTGTATTATATTGTTTTAAATGACTATACACACCGATATTTACTATATATCTCTGAATTTTATATCGTAGTCTTGATTGTGAAATACATGGGTGCCATGTGATGGGAGACTAGCAAAGAATGAAGAGCTAGAAAAGACCATGTCAATGAAGGAAGTAAAACAATATAAAGCAAATATAGTTTCAAACTTCATAAAATAATTCGTTGTAGATGAATGAATACATTTTAGATGGATGTCATTTCTAGACGAATAATTTGGGTTTGATATTGTATAATGTATTTGCATTTTTGTTTGATACTGAATATATTTTTTAGTGGCAAATTTGTAGTTGCAATTTTGAATGACAATTAAAATGTTATGGTTGAACCGTACAATGTTGAACACAACAAAATAATAGCATCTTAATGAAAAACAATATCTTAAAAACGCCAGGCATTAGAGTCATTTGTGATACTGTATTGCAAGATATTGTTCTTGATAAGATATTGTTTGTGATACTGTTATATGATACTCTTTTATTAATATAATGTTTTATGATATTGTTTTCTTAAAAAAATTGATGTATGTGAAAGAAATTTTGCTTTCATTAATTTGACCAAACAATGATTACAACACAATTGTGTTCCCATTTATTAAAAAAACAATATCTCTCCATCAAAAAATAAAAAACAGTAATATTAATTTCCTTAACAAGAACTTGCTTTTAGGCCAATGACTCCTTAACAGTTTTCTTATTGTGATTACCCAACTTTCCACACCTTCTACATCGTATCATCCGCACTTGTTCACCCCTTGATCTAATTCATCTCTTTTTATGTCTTCCATGTGGTCTCTTTGTAAGTAGAGGCAAAATGTCAAACTCAGCAGAAATTTTAAATTCCAACCTCATTGGGGATGGGGATAGTATGTATAACTTCTTCATAGGACTTGCGGAAGGCTGCAACATGAAAATAATAGTCAACAAATTCATCAATACACCTTCCAGACCTATTAATTTTAATGATTGCATGCACACATAAAAACTCATTCAATTGCCACAAGGAACAATATCATGTGCTTTTACAGATATCCATGCAAATTGATGGATCTTAAAAGACTTCAAAAATTGTTTCACAAGACCTTTTGATATTCTATGATCGACATTCAATTGCATATCCCTGATACTTCACTAAAATCATCAGGCAGACAACCCCGATCCACTCATCTGCATCATTCAAAACTCAAAAGAAATACAATATATTATAATTAAACTGTATTATAGATCAAAGAACAATATCACAAAGCAAAAAGAGAGCAGTATCATTGATCAATAAGAACAATATCATATAGCAAATGAAAACAGTATCATAAAGCAAAAAGAACAGTATTATTATGTTACCAACATCAGTTCTTCTCGTAATAAATATGTTCACTAGCTTTATCCTTAACATGTCAACCACCCGCATTATGGGCATACTCTGAATCTCCATGCGTTGAAAGACTAAGCTACATTTGATGACATCTCTCCACACCAACATCCAACACTATGAGTGTTCGACCAATTTTCAAACGGTAAATCATTTAGAAACCTTTGAACGATAGCTTCTCCCTCCCGTTTTAATATCTCAAACTTCTAGTTAAATAATACAATTATTGGAGCATGTGCACACTCCTGAAACAACCAGACCATACGCTCTCTATAATTGTTTCAAAAGCTACCACTGTTGAATTTATCCCTCAAATTTCTTTTCAGGTGTCGTAAACAAAAAATATGATTCACTATAGAGAATGCCTTAGGCAATGCTTCCATCCATTCCGATCAAACACAAATGTAAGTTGCCGAGTGTAAAGACCAAAATTTTTTTGTTAGCATTTAAAATTTTAGGAAAAAAAAAAAAAATTTCAATTTTCGGCTTTGTTGCGAACTTCCTAGTACATTTTAAACACTTTAGTCACGTTAGATTTTTTTTTTCATGTGTTTGCCTTATATTTTGTGTGAAACAAAAAATAATTTGATCCTTAGAAAAATACCCCAAGTCCTCTCCTCAATTGCCAAAAATCGTGCCAAGGAACTTCTCCAATCATGGCTGAAATTCATTCCCTCCACTATTCCATGATTATCTATTATTGACCCATGTTTACCACTTCAAACCTATGCATGGTGCTCTAAGAGAAAACCACCACAAACTGTCTTGATCAGCCCATTTTTCCCTGATGAAAAACTGACCCTGAAATCTCTTTCTCAGCCAGCAATTCTTCCATTTTCTCTCCCAGTTTTTGGCCCTCCTTTGAGTCCATTTTCCACCTTTTATTTTCTCATCTTACACCTACTCTTCCACTCTATATTTGCATCCCTTAAGTATTCTTAATTTTCCTCATCACAAACACCAAAGAATACCCCAGCAGTAGACTTAGGATTTTCATTTTATCAAGTAAGAATCAGTTTCTTTATCGTCAAGTTTCGGCCACAGCAGTAGGCTTAGAGTCTCGGTTTTTGTGAAGCAAAAAATCAGTTCTTTTATCTTCAAGTTTCGGCCCTAACAATAAGCATTTTAATCCTTTATCTTGCTTCATTTTTTCTCCTGTTCAATACCTATTTTTGGCCAGCAAGAACAAATTTTTACCTCTTCCTTCTTTATCTGTTTTTATCATTCAAACCAACACTATAAACCTTAGATTTTTAGAAGAAAAGAAGGGCAATGACGAAGTCATTATTTGAAGAAAAGAAATAGCCATTTTGATCAACAAATCATTTCAACAATTTTTTTTACAAGGTAGTTTCTTGTACTACCGATTAAATTTTATGATTTTAAATTTGAGAAAATGTTATGTAAATTGATTTCCATGATAAATGTCAAAGTTGAAATTTTATGATTGTGATCGAAGGTTGTGATTGTAAGTTAGTGATTGAAGGTAATCACTTTTAAGTTTCACATGGTGTTATTACCGAATGTGTTCCTATGTATGTTTTAAATGTTTTGGCATGTCGCAATTTAATTCTATATAATTTCTCACATGTTAGTATATGTTTGTACTGAGTGTTTCTTATAAAATACTCACCCCAAATGAATAAATTTTCAGATTGAAATGGTTAGCGTTGATGCAATGGCGTATGCTAGCGGGCATTAAGTAGATTTTCTTTTATTTAAATTAAATTTTGGCGTCGAGATGATCGAGTCAATGATGATGTAAATACTATAATTTAGATGTTAGTTTTTTAGTATTTCATCATTCAAGGTACATGAAAAACAAGATGTTGGTTTAATTTTCATTCTAATTTTTTTAGATAGAAATTGCCACATTTTATATTTTGAAATTTCAGCTTTCTGCCCCTATTTTGAAAAATCAAAACTCCTTGTATGTTTGAATTTTTTTGAGTAAAATTAGTGGCTATGGAAATATTTATATGTGATATAATGGTAGCAATTGGAATCACTCAAAAATATCATCGTATGAATTTATTATGAAGGTTTTATTGAGCTGCCTTTAGGCGATCGAGACAGTTTTTTAAGCAACATTGACCAATGTTTTCACCTAACAAACAACGTAGCTAAGGTCTGAAATTTTAACATGGCCTAGTCCAAGGTCCCAAGTATCTACAGTTCAATTTTAGTAATTTTTGGAATTTTTTTAGTTGGTCAAATAAATTGTAGCGACAATGTTCACAGTATAGCTAAAAACCTTAAATTTAAAAGTTTTTTTTTTCGCTACGTGCTTGTTATCATCCACAATAGTTACATTTTTAAAACCATTCAAAGGCATGAAAAATCTATTTGGAGTCATCAAATATTATTTAAAGATTATTTTAGCGACCCTTCGGGTTGACAAAATTTGGGGTGTTACAGCTTGGTATCAATGCGCAGTTTTACTTTTCTGTAGACTCGCGTAAATTTTAAAAAAATTATTTTATATTATTTTATTTTTTTATTTTATTATGTCAAGTTAAAAATTTAAAATTTTTAGAATTTAAGTGTCGCTACTCGCCATCACCACGCTACACCAGTTCTGAGGAAAAGGTGAAGAAATGTTAATTATTATTATTTTTTTGTTGTTGAGCATGACAAATAAAACTTAGATTTTTGGTAAATCTTAATCGTTTCATTTATGATAAATTATTAAGTTTAGTTGAAATTTAATGTGGTTATAAATATTTTGAAAAGGCGATTAAACTTTATGAAAATTTATAGTTCTTAGAATTTAATTAAAAGATGATAGAAATCTACCTAATCGGACTCTTCATAATTTGTATCTCCGACATGGTTCCATCGAGTGAGTATTTTCTAGAACGTGCCGAGGTGACAAGGAAATGAACGATTACATACATTTTGCTTTGGTTTCCGGGTCGTCAATTGGCCATCATATCAATAACCATAGGGCAGCACGTGTTATGGTGATAAACTATGGTTTAATAACAACCAATGCAGAGTCTATGGCTTAGGTGATTGACTCACTGATTGGCCCAGGACAGCCGGTTGCCACGAAGATCTTAAGAGATCTGGTGGAGATCTACCACCCGGAGGTGGAATACGACGTGTATTGTAAAGCGCTCATTATACACTGGAGGAGTACAGTTTATACGGTGGTGGTCCTCATCCCATCCCTGAGCTAGCTCCAGTAGTTGAGCCAGTTTTCGAGCCTGCTCCCATAGTTGTGCTCGTTCTCGAGCTTGCTCCAGTTGTTGAGCCAGAGCCGAAGTCGGAGCCGATGCTAGTATTTGAAGCTGATCCAGTTATTGAGGTCGAGAAAAACCCAGAGAAGGATCTCAAGGTAGAGTATGAGGCCAACCCTTGTGTTACCTTGGATGACAAGGCTCCACGGCTGAAGAGGCCTAGAGTGCACGGAGGATGGATCGGCGATGACGATTCTTAGAGATATCATAGTAGTTACATGTTTTTCTTTTCATTATGCATGTACAGTTTCTTTACCGTTGTTTAGCACTAGATATTTTTACTCGTTGTACCTCTTGAAGGATGATTTAAATATATAAAAGATGTTATTTAAATACTCATTTGTTGATAGCCTTTCATATATTTATAGCTTTGTGTATGGCGTTTATTTTGATGGATTACATACCTATTATTTTTTCATTCTAAACAAAATGGCACCGACTACGCAAGCAAGAGCTATTAGGGACTTATATAGCAGTAGAAGAAATGAGACGAGCATTGGCAGCTTAGACAGCACCTCCGATGCCGCAACCACTAATGGCACTACGGGTACCGCAAATGCCCCAAACGTATCAGGCCCCACTGGCATATCATGCAGCTCATGCCATACCGGTGATTGAGCAATTCTATCTGTACTGCCATCCTACATTTGATGATGGGAAGGATCTTCTTGCAGTCGAGGAATGGTTGTAGACAATCGAAAAAATATTCTGGCACATCGCTTGTTCAGAAAATTAGAAAGTCCTTTGCGCAGAGTTTATGCTAATTGGTCGAGCAGGTCATTGGTGGGAGTCGACATCCTGCACCCATACTGAGGAGGAACAAAATAATCTCTTATGGGCCGAGTTTAAGGTCGAGCTAATGGAAAAATATTTTCCACACCCTCTGAGAGATTACAAGGAGTCATAGTTTCTACATTTAGTTCAAGGAGATATACGAATCACCAAGTATGAGCAAAAAATGAGGAATTGTCGAGCTATACTCCATATTTGGTCAACACTAAACTAATGAAGGCAAGACATTATGAAAGAGGATTGCGTCTAGAGGTCAAACAGATTGTTAGTTCCCATGAGCTTTCTACTTTTAGAGCAATGGCCCAGACTGTGTCCTTCTCGGGTATAAAAGCTTAAAAGTCAGAGTTTAAGGACAACATAATGACTCGGAAAAAAGAAATTGGCAGGATCAGAGTATGAATAAAAATTTGGGCTAGTTCAAAAGACATAATCAAGGTTCCAATAGGCCAGTCAAGTAATGTCATTCCGTAGTGTCCTAAGTGTAAAAAGAACCATAGTGGTGATTGCCATTTTTGCAAGAACATCTGCTGTAAGTGTGGCCAGCCAAGCCACTACGTGTCGCAATGTTGAGCAGTGCAGGCAAAGGCTAATGATCAGGCGAACAAAGGAAAAGCTAAAGTGTTCATCTTGACTCATGAAAAAGCCGCCCAGAATTTGGAGGTTATTATGGGTATATTATCTATCTCTAGCGTACCTACGTTCTTATTGATTCCGGTGCGACACATTCATTCATATCTAATGTATGCCTAGCTAAGGTTAATGTTTTATGTCAGAAAACTGATAGTGTACTGGAGGTTAGTATGCCATCAGAGAGAACTATAGAGACGGATATATTAGCTAGGATAGTTCGAATAAATTTTGATCGGTTGGTTTTGTTAGCAGACCTGTATGTTATAATTATGAGAGATTTTGATATTATCCGAGAATGGATTAATTGGGTAGTAATCACGCTACCATCATTGTTTTGAGAAGTAAGTAATCTTTCAAGACCGGAGAGAATGAGTTCAAATTGTATGGGTGATTAAAGCACTTCTCCGCCTCATCTCAACTTTGCAGGCAGAAAAGTTGCTAAAGAAAAAAGATTGTCAAGGTTTTCTTGTCAATCTCACTGGCACCTCATCTGAGCAAGTATCTTTGGATAATGAGCCAGTGGTTCAAGAGTTCGCTGATGTGTTTTTAGTTGACCTAGTAGGTATTCTACCTAATAGGCAAGTGGAATTCACGATAAATCGATACACAGTTGCACCCATATTAAAGGCTCAATGTCGAATGATACCAAAAGAATTTTAAGAGTTAAAAATGCAATTGGAAGAGCTTTTGGATAAAGTTTATCAAACAAAGTGTTTCCCATAGGGAGCTCTAGTTCTCTTCGTGAAGAAAAGATAGATCGATGAAAAAGTGTATCGACTACTTTGTGAGTTGAATAAATTGACGATCAAGAATAAGTATCCACTTCCAAGAATTGAGGATTTTTGATCAATTAAAGAGTGCTTCAGCGTTTTCAAAGATCGACTTGAGGTTGGGCTATCATCAACTGAAGATCAGGCCATCGGATATATCAAAGTCAGCATTCCGAACTCGCTATGGGCATTATGAATTTACAGTAATGCCCTTTGGACTGACGAATGCTCTAGTGGTATTTATGGATTTAATGAACAGAGTTTTTCATCAATATTTAGATCGGTTCGTCATTGTATTCATCGATGACATCCTAATTTATTCCAAAAATCTCGAGTAACATCAAGAGCCCCTGATGACAGTATTGGTGACTTTGCAGAGGAAAAAGTTGTATGCCAATTCAAGAAATGTATATTTTGGCTAGACTGAATAGGATTATTAGGTCATGTTGTGACGGCTAAAAGAATTTAAGTAGATCCATCAAAAGTTGAGGATGTGTCAAATTGCCCGGCATCGTCAAATGTTGGAGAAGTAAGAAGTTTTTTGGGTTTAGCCAACTATTATCGACGTTTCATAGAAGAATTTTCCAAAATAGCTAGTCCTATGACGTAGTTGACTTGAAAGGGTGTTAGGCATATTTGGTTCGAGAAGTGTGAATAGAGTTTTCAAGAGTTAAAGGACAAGCTAATGTGTGCACCAGTACTAGCTTTACTCGAGGGTTCAGAAGGCTTCGTAATTTACAGTGATGCATCAAAGATCAATTTGGGCTGTTTGTTGACACAAAATGGAAAGGTAATAGCTTAAACTTCAAGACAGTTGAAGCAGTATGAGTAGAATAACCCGACACATGATGTTGAACTTGCGGCGGTAGTTCATGCCTTAAAAATTTGGCAACATTACCTTTATAGAAACAAGTGTGAGATTTATACTGACCATAAGAGTCTCAAGTACTTTTTCACCCAAAAGAAGTGGAATATGAGACAACGATGGTGGTTGGAATTAGTAAAGGACTACGACTGTTCTATCTTATACCATCTAAGTAAGGCAAATGTAGTTGTGAATTCTCTAAGCAGAAAGAATATAAGTCAGTTGTCTGCACTGCAATCGACACAAGATAATCTAATCAATGACATTTAGTATACGAGAATTGAAGTGTTAACACTGTCAGTGCAAATATCGGCATTGATATCAAGTATGATAGTAAAGTCGACACTCAGAGATAGAATTGTAACAACTCAAAAAGATGATCATTTCTTGAAAAGATCAAGGCTTAAGTAGGAACCGAAAAGAGGAAAGAGTTTGAAATAGCTGAGGACAAGGCTTTAAGGTTCAAAGGTCGAATATGAGTGCCTAAGGATGAAGATCTGAGAAATGAGATTTTATCTAAAGCTCATTCCACTTCTTACTCCACACATCCGTGATGAACCAAATTGTATAAAGATTTACGTAATACATTTTGGTAGATGAACATGAAAGGAGTTGTAGCTCGATTGTGTCAAAATATTTGGTGTGTCAACAAGTGAAGGCAGAGCATCGAGACCGCCAGGCCATTAAATCCAATAGATATAATAGTGAAAATGGGAGAAAATCACAATAGATTTTGTTGTGAGTTTTTCTAGATCGCAAGAGGTCATGATGCCATCTGGGTTGTAGTAGACCGTTTGACAAAATCTGCACATTTTCTGCCCATTCAAATGAATTTCAGTTTGGAGCAGTTAGCACATTTGTATGTCAAAGAAACTGTCAGATTTCATGGGGTACCAGCATCCATTGTATCGGATTGAGACCCAAGATTTAACTCAAATTTTTAGAAAAGTCTTTAAGGAGCTTTGGGTACTAAATTAAAATTTAGCACAGCTTATCATCCTTAGGCTGACGGGAAATCAAAATGAACTATTCAAATCCTTGAGGATATGTTGAGAGCATGCATCTTGGATTTGGGTGGTAAATGGAAGGTCACCTACCGTTGGTGGAGTTCGCTTACAATAATAGTTTCCAAATTACCATCGGCATGGCACCATATGAGGCACTGTATGATCTTCGATGTTGTTCGCCAATTTTTTGGGATGAAGTTGGCAAAAGAATAATTTTAGGCCCAGAATTGGTTGAGAAAAGTGATAGACAAGATCATGTCTAGAATTAAGACAGCGCATGACCGTCAGAAAAGTTATGCGGACCAAAGAAGAAAAGAATTAGAGTTTGGGGTCAGCGAAAAAGTTTTTCTAAAGGTGGCCCCTATGAAAAGAATACTAGGTAAGAAAGGAAAATTGAGACCACATTTCATCGGCCCATTTGAGATTCTTGAAATTTTTTGAAATTTGGCGTATCATTTGGTATTGCCACCCGATCTCTCGGTAGTACACGACGTATTCCATATTTTGCTGTTAAGGAAGTATGTGCATGATCCTACGTATGTGGTAAAATATGAGTCGTTGGATTTAAGGAATGATATGACTTATGATGAAGTGTCTAAGGTGATTTTATAAAGAAAAGTTGATGTTCTGAGAAACTGGGAGATCCCTTTAGTCAAAGTTCAATGGGGTAGACACAAGGAGGATGGGGTCAATTGGAAAAAAGAAGAAGATGTTTTAGTTAAGTACCCGAATCTCATAAATCAAGTAAGTTAAATTTTAAGGATGAAATTATTTTAAGTGGGGATGGTTGTAATGACCAGAAAATTTTTTTTGGCGTTTAAAATTTCACGAAAAAATAAAAAATAAATTTCAATTTTTATCATCGTTGCGAACTTTCTAGTACATTTTAAACACTTTAATCACATTAGATTTTTGTCACGTGTTTGTCTTATCTTTTGTGTCAAACAAATTTTTTTTATCAATCACCAAACCAATTTTTTTATGTTAATTAAACAACCAAACAACCCCTAATGTCATGCTAATATTAGCCCCCGAACAATCTCTAATCTCATGCCAAAATCAGCCCCCAAACATCTCCTAAAATCCAAAGTATCAATCACAAATGATCTCCACCACTTTATCCCATTTCCTACCCATTTCCCCCCATATCTTCCACCATTTATTTAAGCTAATTACCTGCCATTTGATCCTCAAAAAAACATCCCAAGGCCCCTATCTCCCCAGCTGCCAAAAATCGTGCTAAGGAACTTTTCCAATCATAGCTGAAATTCATCCCTTCCACTACTCCATGATCATCCATTATTGACCCCATGTTTACCACTTCAAACCTCAGCCAACTGCACCCATGTTCTCTAAGAGAAATCGCCCCAAACTGCCTTGTTCAGCCCCTTTTCCCCTGATAAAAAACCATTCCTGAAGTCTCTTTTTCAACTAGCATTCTTCTCTTTTCTCTCCCAATTTTTGTCCCCCCTCCCTCACTCCCTTGAGTCCATTTTATTCCTTTTATTTTTCCATCTTACACCTACACTTTCACTCTATATTTTAACCCTTAGGTCCTCTTAATTTTCCTCATTACAAACACCAAAGAATACCCCAGAAGTAGGCTTAGGATTTTTGGTTTATCAAGCAAGAATCAGTTTCCTTATCTTGGACTTTTGGCCCTAGTTGTAAGCTTAGAGTCTCGGTTTTTGTCAAGAAAAAATCAGTTCATTTATCTTCAAGTTTCGGCCCCAACAGTAAGCATTTTAATCCTTTATCTTGCTTTATTTTTCCCTTCTTTAGTACCCATTTTCGACCAGCAAGAACATATTTTTACCTTTTCCTTCTTCATCTATTTTTATCACTCAAACCAACACTACAAACCTTATATTTTTAGAAGTGAAAAAGGGCAATCGTGGAGTCATCATTTGAATAAAATAAATAGCCATTTTGATTAATAAATCATTTCAACATAATTTTTTTTGGTTGCATGGTAGCTTCTTGTACTACCGATTAAATTTCATGATTTTAAATTTGAGAAAATATTATGAAAATTGATTGCCATGCTAAATGTCAAAGTCGGAATTTTTTGATTGTGATTGAAGGTAATCACATGTATGTTAGTGATTGAAGGTAAGCACTTTTAAGTTTCACGTGGTGCCAATTATCGAATGTGTTCCTATGTATGTTTTAAATATTTTGGCATGTCGCAATTTATTTCCATATATTTTCTCACATGTTAGTATATGTTTCTACTAAGTGTTTCTTATGAAATACTCACCCCAAATGAACAAATTTTTAGATTGAAATGGTTGACATTGACGCGATGGCGTAGGCTTGAGAACATGAAGTGGACTTTTTTTTTTTTTAAATTAAGTTTTGGTATCGAGATGATCAAGTCAATCATGATGTAAATACAATAATTTATATGTTAGTTTTTCAGTATTTCATCATGTAACGTACATTGAAAACATGATGTTAGTTTAATTAGCTAGCTGAGCCTTAGCTAGCACTTTATGGTATGTGCGCAACTCAAAGGTCACCACTGCTTGCATGAGATCATCTCTCAAGCCTTGCTCGGAACGTCTTGCCTATTTAAACCCTGTGTCAACCAGCTCCGGTACATGGCATGATAATTCATCAAACTTCTTTTCATATTCTGTCAGGGTCATTGTAACCTACTTTAACTATGAACTCTGCCTCTATCTAATTTTGGATGCTTGCTGGATACTACTTCTCTAGGAAAAGTTCATTGAATTGATTCCAAGTCCACACAAGGTCAAGAGCCATCAACGTGGCTGTCAAGTCCCACCAATTCCTAGCTCCCTATTGCAGCAAAAATGTTGCACAAGTCACCTTCCTGGATATATGGGCAATCAATGCGATTAAAGATCCGTTCAATCCCAACTATCCAATCTTCGGTTGCAAGAAGGTCAGGCCCACCATCAAATGCTGGCGGTTGGAGCTTCCTGAATTGTTCAACAATGGCAGCCACATTCTTCTCTTGATTTGGGGCTTGTCCAGTTGGTGGTGTTGGCACCAAGTTGCATATCGCATCAAGGAACTGCATAAATTGATTGTTTGGTTTGTTTGCCACATTCTGTGGCTGACCGTTCCTATTGTTTACATTTCTAGTGTGGGTTTCCATTGCCTTAGTTAACATTTAAATGTGAAACAATCAACCATCATAGGCACAAAACTTGGCAAAAAGATTAACATACTTTATTTCATAAATCATGATAACTTGTAACAAAGAAAATGATTACTTGGCATACGAGTCCAAAACTTGGAACATAAAAATCATAAATAAAATAGCCTTCTAGTCATCTACAAATTCTCTTCGTCACTCTCATCTTATCTTGCTTTTCGATTACACCCATAGATTGGCTCACGTGCTTCCTAGGGCTTCCTTCAGAGTCTTCCTTAGGTCTTCCTCAGTGATGTTACTAATATTGTCAACTAAGGGCACAACTGTGAGGTCGGGCTCATATCCCAAAGGCCTTTCAGTTTTCCTATTGCATCTAATTAACCACTTCTCCTCTAAACACGCCATTAACAAGTCGGGGATATCTGGTATTCGAACTTCTGTTCAATCTCCTCCATAAACTGTTTCTAGTAAGGGCTAAGTGTCTTATAAAGGTGATAAACAACTTCATCTCTATGAAAGTAATGTACATTTCTCTTTGCTCCTTTTATAATTTTGTTCATTGTGTTCAAGTGCTCTAGTAGGTTATGGTTCGGGTTATTCACATATGTCTTATGTAATTTCAAGAACATTTCAAGTCTCTTGGTTTGGGCTCTAACTCTTTGTAGACGTCTATCAACCATCTAAAAAGAAGAAAACGAGTAATAATTAATTGTCTTTTACTTAGACTTGTTAAGTAAGGGTTTCATAATATTGTTTTTGCTTAGTTGATTTGAATATTGCGCAACTAAAAGGCTTACAGGTGAGGAGAGGGGGGGGGTCACTTGACCACTTAAATCCTAAGCTCTCCTTATACAGTATAAGTCTTCTTGACAAAGCCTTTCAATTTTGTAAGCACCAAATAAAAAAAAAACTCAAAAAATGAGTAGAAACCGAAGTGTCTAAAAAAATATAAATTTCCTAATTGGGTAATTTGTAATGGGCAGATTCTTAACTTAAATTGTTTTCTATATATATAAGTTTCTCACTAGAATTATCGACAATTTAAATGGCAAAATAACACATACTTAATTAACTTTAAAAAAACATACTTTTCACATAAATTCTTAATTCCAACATAGATGTCATACATGTTCAAACACTTAACAAGCAATGTTCACATGATAACTTAAGAAATTGAAAGAAATACATATGATAACTTTTTATTTTTACCTAGTTTGGAGATTCGAATTCTAGATGATCGCCGTAGTGAACTTTAAATCAACTTATCATAAAAGAATCTTTATTATTTATTCTAAAATAATAACTTATTTTTAGAAAAAGCAATAACTAATTTTTTTGGTGAACAATGCACCATCATTGATCACAGACGTGAATAGACGTGCGATTTTTTTTTTTAAAAAAAAGTCTACAAGAATGTAACCTTTGCTCTGATACCACTTTGTGACACCAAGATCCTAAAATCCGAGGGCCATAATAACATATAAAAAATGCAGTAAAAGAAAATACTTAATTAAAGTGGTCTCCACAAATCCTAGTTACATGGAAGGGAAAACACATAAGGGTGAGAAAAATCTCAATAAGCATATACGTGTTAATACCTTATTTATTAACAACTATATGGAATCATAAAACTTGCATAGAGGAGACACAAAAACTATACCGAAGTTAGATGGTATTAGTTTTTCGTGCGTAACGCTACTAGAACTCTAGTCCGATCTTAGATTGCTCGTATAAGTTAGCCGATCTATGCATGTTGACATACTTTAATATGTGTGTGCAAAGAAATATTATTTTCATTAATGATATCACAAACTACAATGTTATGGTCAACTAGAAAAATAAACAAATCATAATCTACGCAGTCCTAAACTCTTAACATGAGCTTGATAGGCATCCCTAGCTATCAGCTTTGTAAGAGGATCACCGACCATGTGATTTGTAGATATGTGCTTCAAGACCACTTGATATTTTGCAACCATGTCTCAAATAAAATGGTATCTTATGTCAACATGTTAGGTTTTACCATGGTATTTGGGATCTTTAACATAGGCAAGAGATGCCATGCCATCGCAATATATGGTAATAGGCTGCATGAAGCTTGTGCGACGACGCCGAGCTCTTGAAAGAACCTCTTCAACCAAACAGGTTCTTGGACTGCGACAGAGCAAGCAATGTACTCCGACTCCATGGTTGATAAAGCTATACAAGCTTGCTTCTTGCTACTACAGGATATGGTGCCATCATCAAGCAAGAAAGCTTAACCAGATGTCAATTTGTGCTCAACTAATTCGATTTTCCCCAATAAATGTCACTATAGCTAATCAATAAAAAATCTGATGCTTGGTAGCAAAGCATGTAATCACTTGTCCCTCTAATGTATCTAAGTATCTATTTCATTGCTTTCCAATGAGTAAGATTAAGATTCGACTAGAATTACTAACTAAACCAATTGCACAACAAATTCCAGGTTGAGTACACATTATAGCGTACATCAGGCTACCCACAACACTAGCATAGAGAAGTCATGCCATCTTTTCTTTCTCTTGTGCAGTCTTAGGACACATGTCTAGGCATAAGGCATCACCTTTTCCAATCGGAGTGTCGATGGGTTTACAATTTTGCATCTAAATCATTCAAGAATTTAGTTTTTTTTTTTTTTTTTATTTAAAGAGGATGAAACCCATCATTATCTGTCATTAAGGATGTGATTTGTAATTAATTGAAAGGTTGAGGTTGTCTGGTGCTATAAATATTGGTTCGAGACAAATTAGTAACATATTGGAAAGGTTGGGGACGAAAATTGCAATTTTTCCATTACAGTATTATTGGGCGTAGCATTATCAAACGTAAAACTATGGATCCTATTGTCACAATTATATTCACGTATAATACCCATTAAAGCAAGAAAGATATTGTTTCTGTTATGAGGGTAGGTCAATTATTCTAAATGCAACTATTTTTTTATGTATGCTCCAATGTTTATCAATGTAGTGCGCAGTGACAGTAATTTATTCCTATGTGGTTCTTACTGGACCATAAGTTCAAAGTAAAAGATAAAACACCGATATAATTATTTATATTACGTGTAATATTTTCTTTCTTTTTATAAAATAAAACAATAGTGTCTGAACGAAGAGTATTTCTAGAATAAGATTATTACCTTGGTTGGAGAAACCTTTGTATGAAGTTGGTGAAATGAACACTTTTCACTAAGCTAAGTGGAAACTCACCACTTGTTACCAACCGCTTCATGCCTTCGCGATGCATGCTATTTTATGAATATATTCAATTGTTTAGATTGAGAGTAGAACTGGAACCGACACTAGTAGATCCAAATTGGAGTTGTGCCTGATTACCCTATTGTGTTTCAAATTCTTATTGGATATCATCCAAATAAATTGGATCCGTGCTCCCATAATCATCACCAAGACCGGCATGAATTGGAATGTTATTAAGACTACTTAAATCATTATCACTTTGCTGACTTGATGTTTGATTGTAAGTCATTTCAAATAAAGAGGAAAGGTGGTAGAAATTAGAATATAGACAATGTATACAATAATTGGACACAAAAAATATGCCAATAAAATAAGCAAATTTGGTGACAATAAAATTATAGACAAGACAATAATTAACTAATATAGAGATTGTATATATTTGAGATTGAGTCAATTGAGATTGTGAAAAAAATATGTATAGAAGGGGGTATAAATAAGCACAAAAATTTGTCCGTTTTGGGAAATTTTTTAAGGGACTCAAATAGTCATTTTTGAGACCGTTGGGCCCCAGGTTGGCCCACGAGCCATGAGCCAGCTGGGCAAGGCTAGTGCGCTTGCTCACGAGCCTTTACATGAGAGTGCGCTATTTCTAAGACTTCCTTGGCCCTATGTCATTTAGATGTAAATGGTCTCTTGGTCATCTTATCCTCCAAACAAGATTCAAAAACTGGCAGGGATTCTACCTTTAATTTACTTAAAGGACAATCCCTTACCAAACATTGAATTCTATTAAGGTTAATGTGAACAAGTCTAAGGTGACACAAATAAGTCTCATTAGTGGAAGACATTTATGCGTTTTTTAGATGCAATCATATTATTCATAGAGCCAACAATACAATTTAAAATATAAAAAGTGTTAACTAATTGTCCACGACAAATAAGAGCATTATTCAATTTAACATCTAGCGCATCCAGCGCAATCCGTGCAAAAACAACTAAATATCCATGCTCAAGTAATCGAGCTATGAAAATTAAATTCCATTTAACATCTAGAGTAAAATAAAAAAATTTTAAATGTAAATGTTTATTGTGCTGGAAACATAGGAAAACAGATCCAATGGCTCTAGCAAACACTAGCTCTCCAGTGCAACCCCTGAGGGTGAACTCTCTTTCATTGAGCTTCCTAGTTACCTAAACCCATGCAATGAATTGCAAATATGGTTAGTGGTTCCAAAATCTACCATCCCGAATCAATAGAATCAACCACTAAGCATAACTCAATGTAGGATAAAACATCATTAACTTGCTTTCTGGAAGCTAGGTATTCTAAACAGTTCCTCTTGCAATGACCTTTATGTCCACAACAAAAAAACACTTCTCCTAAGGCTTTCCATCCGTCTCCACTTTCTTGTCCTGATGTTGTGGGCCCTTCTTGTTGGACTTCTTCATCTTGTTATCTCCATTGCCTTTTAGCTTGGAAAAAGATGGTCTGACAGAAGAAACAACAAAATGATCACCACTTTTGGTCTTTAGAACAATTTCTGTATTTTGGAGCTCCTTCATCAGCTCGGTTAGGGACATATTCATTTTGTTCATATTATAATTAACATTGAACTGTGATAACATCTCAGGGAGATTCTCTAAATACATCTCAACATACGTCTTCTATTTGATTTCAACCCCTAAAACCTTAGTCACGTTAAACTAACCAGTGAATTCAAGCAATGATCTCTCATGGGCTGGTTTCATGCGCATGTTCATGATGGACTTAGCAGCCAGTTGAGCTTGGCGACCTCGGTGTCCAAACATTTTCTGAAGAATTTTCATAATCTAAGTAGCGCGTTTCCATAATTTGATGTTTTTACTGCAACACATTAGACATGGAAGTCAGGATGTCGCAGTGGGCCATCTTATCAGATTGGAGACACTTCTTATATGTAGCCTTATGTTCAGTTTTGGACTCCTCAGTTGGTTGTTCGGGACAAGGTTTATTTAGCACAAACTTATGCTTCTCAGTTGTGAAAACAATCAACAAGTTTCGTTTCGAATCAATCTAATTATTCTTATATAGGACACTCGATAGTCTAAGGTTCGACATTTTTTATGAAGTAAAATAACATTATCAAAATGAGCTACTTGTAAATTTTCATATATGATGCATGAAGAATGCACAAGTAGATCCAATACTACTATAGTATGGCGATTACCTAAAACTCCAAAATCTTAAACATATTTCTCTATATGAGAAGATATTGTGATTTAGTGCTAGGCCGAGATCCTCTCGTTAAATTCAATATATTATAGCATCTCATGCAATATTAATTTAGTGTCGCTTATATTTGTCCATCAATGACGTCACCTGGATATTCCATAGGAAGTCTATATGATATTTTTGATTTAAGTGTAAAATATCCATATTGATGATTTATTAAGTGGCTAATTAATTACATTACCTATAGGGCCAATATAACTAGTTTGCACTTAATTAAACACTACCTAATTCGGGTTCAATGAAGTAAAAGAAATAGTGTAGCCCTCCTATAGGAATGCCAATATAAAATTATTAGCACAAGGCAGGCATACACATATTCTTACTAATGGGCTAATGGGGGAGGCTGTGGGTTCATTTAAAAAATGTACCATCACTCACTTAATATTTTTATATTGTTTGGATTTTATTAATTAACAATTTCCTAACCAATTTTAAAAGTAGTTTAATTGTCAATAATAATATTTATCTTTTCTTTAGCTAAACAATTTAAAAAGAAAAAAAATATTATCTACCATGCATGATAGTTCAATACCTAAAACGATGTATATGACATTTTATATAATTGACATTCATTCATAATTTAATTAAAGTAATAAATAAATGAAATACCCAATTGGACCGCAATCCGACGTAACTCTTCAATTTCTAGTTTGCAAGTGTCTGACCAAAAGCAATTCCTCCAAACTTCAAACTTCAATTTTAATTAAATCATTAAAATCGTCCACGTAACTAAATCGCAATAGTAAAACACGCTTTTAGGCTGATTTAAAAAAATATTTCTCCAAGCTAAAAGCATTTTTTCAATGTTGGAGATTCGTTTTTTAAAACAAGCTAAAAGCATGTTTGATTATTGCAATTTAGTTACGTGGATAATATTAACGATTTAATTATGCCACATCAGCTTTGTGTTCACAATGTAGCAATTTTCGTCTACTTAGCCTAACATTTTCTCAATGAATGATGGATAGTAAACCATTTAAGAAGTTGGGTGAGCGATTGGATACCTTTTCAAGTTGAGTGAGTAAGTAGTAACCCCAAATTAGTTCGGTGGTTATTTATTAAATTTACCCAATAAACGATCTTTATTCCAATAAGGGGTTGTGAGACTCAATTGGAGTCGCGTGAAAGTCTAAATAGTGCTTAAGACTCCATTCTTAAAACATTAAAGATGACTAAAACAGAGCAGTGTTCTCGTGCCCCTTGAGGGCATGATAAAACAACCCACATGTTGATGTATCAGCAGGTGGGTTGTTCATTTTGGGGCAATTTATTTACTTGGCAGCCCACCTGCTGACACATCAGCAAGTGGGCTGTTTTATCCTGCCCCCCAAGGGGCAGGAGGACACTTCACAACAAAAACAATGTTTGTTTGTTTATACTTTTGTTATGTCCTTTTTAGTTTAAGGTTGACTGAGTCTCAATGCCTTCGTAACCCTCAAAACATTTTGTTGGATAATCTGTATTTTGTATTGGCATCTTTAACTATCATTTTTAATTAAATCCATTTTGAAGTAAGTTAAGATATTTAGGAGTTAATCTTATCTAATATTTGAATAGAAATCTGCATGATATTCTTATTCCCTTTAAATTATCTGTTGAAAACTTAGTTGCTCTAAAACTCTTGTCATTTATCAGATAAATAAGTTATTACTTAATTGTATTTTGAGCATTTTATATAAACTAAGTTTCTAAGTAGATAATATATCGAAATATTATCTTTCTTCTTATCTACTTAAATGAAAATATTTAATTCAAATTATTTTCATATTTAATTCTTGTGTTTTAACTCATCCTATCTTTTATAAGATTTGTTTTTAAAATTAAGGACTTAGGATGTGTATTTAATTAAGACTTTTAAAGACTTTAATGGAGTTTAAAAGTTTAGTTGTGTTTAATAAGGACTTTTTAAAATCTATAAAAGTCTTAAGTATTCAATATAGACTTTTAAAAAATATTTAAAAGTCACGCGTTATTCAATTCAGAATTTTTAAAATTCTACGAAATTTAAGGATATTCAAAATATCAATAACTTTTAATAACTTTTTATAGAATCTTCTATGTGCTAACTTTAAAGTATAAGGTATAAATAAAAGATATGATGATTTCTCTTACATTCATCTCCAAGATTTTGAAAGACTTTCGAAAAATAAAGTCTTTCATCCTATAATTTTTTTTTCCTTTATGCATTATTTCTCTTTTCTTTTTCTTTCTATGAACTTTAAAGTCAATATTAATATTTTTTCTCTTTCTTCAATGTACTTTTTTTCTTTTCAGTATTCTCCAAACTATTTTTCTTCTCTTTTATATTTTTCCTTCTACGAACCTTATAGCCATAATTAATTATCAATATTTTTTACGAAAAAAATATTAATATTTTTCTCTCTATTCAATGTGATTTTTTTCTCATTTCAATATTTTCCTAACCATTTTTCTCTATTTCTTTTTTTCCTTCTATGAACCCTAGACACATGATTAACTACCAACTTTTTTCTGAAATAGATGATTATACTTTTTCTCTCTCGAGTGTAATTTTTTCTTCAATATTCCCGCAACCATTTTTTTTCTCTTTCTTCTTTTTTGTCATTTTTCTATTTTTGCTAAAAATGAGATAAATTTATAATTAAATTCTTTTATAATAGTTGCTTTTAATTTATTAATGAATTTCATCTGGTTAAAATTTAATCTTTTATTATTGTATTTTTTATTCTTATTTTCATTCTTATTTTTTCTATTTATCTTGATGAGTATGGGTTTTTTTTCTTCCGTAAAGTTGTTTTGATATTACTTTTATTATTTCAATTACTTTGAGTCTATGTATTTATTTTATTAACTTCTGACGTAGTTTACTTAAAACAAATATTCTTACAACAAATAAAAATAAAACATTATAAATTCAATGTTTTTTATGATCTTAAGTAAATTAATGCAATTAAATAAATTATTGCTAGACTTTTCTCCTACGAAATTTTTTTTTTTTAACTGTGGGACACTATATTTTTATATCCAAGATTTTTAATTAAAAAAATTAAAGGCTATAAAAGCCCCATAAAAGTATGTGAAAGATTTTTATGCCCGGCTGTGTGACATATCAAGTCAAGAACATGCCCATGGAGAAAAATATTCATAGTCAAAATTGGTTAGAAAGGTCATGCGGTCTTTGCCAAATAGAGTTCACTCCAAGATAAACGCAATTGAAGAAAGCAAAGACATAGACGAGATCAGAATTGAAGAGTTGGTTGGGTCATTAATGACTTATGAATTAAACTTTAGTACAAGAAAGAAAGAAAAAGCTATAGGTATAGCATTTCGAGTTTAAGAAGAAAAATATGAATGTGATGAAAGTGATTTAGACATTGATATTGTCCTAGTTATCTATTAAAATTTTTAAACTGGCTCAAAGATTTAATTCAACAAAAAATCAAGGATCATACAGAAAGAAATACCCTAACCAAAATCGACAAAATTCATCAAAATCTCCAAAGAGAACAAAAATTCATATCCAGTGTCATACTTGTGAAGGACATGGTCACATTGCCTCTGAATGTACTAATAACAAAAAACAAATATTTGGTAAAAAAGGCCATGAATGTAAGTTGGAGCGATAACGAAGAATTAACTGATGATCAATTAGGCAATGAGAAAGTTTCTAACACTCAAGATATTTTAGTTACAGCTTCTTGTATATCTGATTCTGAATTATCTGATCATTTCATGAACGTTATGACAGGGAGTCGAACGTTGGAGTTGATAACATATGGACAAACTTAAAGACTTTGACTACTGTGTCCAATAAAGAACAATGTTTTTTTAATGATAAAATAATTCATTTTGAAAGATTGTTGGCTGATAAAAATAAATAATTGTGTAATTTTTGCAAGTATAATTGAAACAAAGTAGGGAAGTAAATAAACAATTAACCATTGGAGCTGCTCAGCTGAGCGGTGTACTGAAGTATGGAAGAACCACCAATATCAGACATGGATTAGGATATATTCAGTATGGAAAAGACAAGAAAGCAAAGAGAATCACGTTTGTCAAAGGAATAACAGAAATAGTCTATGATGTTCCAGATAATGTTCCGATGTCCACTAAATCTGTAATCAACGGTCAGATGTTGAAAGAATCATGAATTGTAGAAACTATTGACATAGATGGAAACAATGTAATTGAAGGTAAATCTAAAAGTAATATACACTCATCTTCTACTCGTCCAAAATGTGGTACGATAGACAAAAGCATGCTAACATCTCAAATAATTTACCTAAGTATATAAAGCACAAGAAAACTATTTGAAGAACTAGGATGAACTTGAGAAATCTTCTACCGAATAAAAGAAGTCGAACTAAAAATTGACAATTATGGTTGACGAAAACTGACTTGAATTGTTATGTGATTGATCTGACATTCCATGTGTTTATATCTAATTCATGGTATTTCGACAGTGGATGCTCTAAGCATATGACAGAAATCGATCACTCTTGTCTGACTTTAAAAATTATTTTAAGAGTAGAACCATCACATTTGGTGATGGTGTAAAAGGTAAAGTAATTGGGACTGACTCTATAATAATCAAATGCTAACCACCATTAACACAATGTTCTTCTCGTTGAAGACCTAAAAGCCAATCTAATCAATGTGGGACAAATTTGTGATGATGACAATTGTAAACAATAAAGATATTTGCGTGTTGACTGGAAATATAGCTAGTGATAGATGCTATTTACTTTATCATAATCTTCATGTCTTGTAGCTAATACAAATTCCACAAAACTATGGCATCAATGGTTAGGACACCTTAATTACAAAGACCTAGTAAGATTAAATCAAGGTAATGCAGTAAGAGAAATACCAAAATTGAAAGACAAGCCTGAATGTATATGTGGCCCATGTTAGCTTGGTAAGCAAACTCGAGGATCACATAAATAGAATCACTATCTGGCCACCTCAAATGTCCTTGAACTAATACATATGCATCTAATGGGACCCATACAAGTCAAAAGCATTGGCGAAAAAAGGTATATTCTTGTGTGTATTGATGACTTATCTAGATATACCTGGGTTAGATTCTTAAGAGAAATATTGGACACATTTGAAAGATTCAAAATTTTGTATGCTAAACTAACAAATGAAAAGGCTAACAACGGACTAAAATTGGTAGAATTAGGAGTGACCATGGTAAATAATTAAAAAATAGTGGCTTTTGACTTATGTGAAAAGAATGGTATGTTTCATGAATATTCGGCCCCTAAGACACCAGAACAGAATGGAGTAGTTGAAAGAATGAACAGAACTCTACAAGAAATGGTTAGGGTGATGTTAAATAGTAAAACATTACCTCTAAAATTGTTGGCTGAGGCAATTAATACTGCTTGTTATGTTTAACCTAAGTATTTTCACATTTTTGGTAGTACGTGTTATATTCTAAATGATCAAGAACAAATAGGAAAGATGGATCCAAATAGTGATAAAGGGGTATTTTTGGGATATTCTAAAAATAGTCATGCTTACCCGGTCCACAACATGCGAACTCAAAACATAATTGAATTAGTTAATGTTGTAGTGGATGATATTAATGACTTTGCTGAGTATTCATAGAAACAAGTAATTCAAACCCTAACAAAAAAATCCGAGGCAACAGATGAACACTAGAAAGTTGAGAAAAACACTTACGGTAGTCAGAATATTCCTAGATATGTTGCCAAAACTAATGCAACTGAACAGACAAATCAAACTGAATAGAATAATGTGATAGCTGATATTACACACACTTTGGAAGAACACAGCATCCGAAGGCAAACACCTATCTAGATACAAAAAGTACAACCCATATCTAATGCCATTGGAAATTAGGATAACCGTATGGTGACTCGAAGGCAAGCTGCAAATGAGATAAGTCATGATGTTATATTTCTCATATTGAACAAAAAAATGTGAAATAAGCTCCAAAAGATGAATAATGGGTGTTAGCCATGCAAGATGAACTTAACTAATTTGAAAGAAATAAGGTTTGTAAATTAGTCTCTCGACCAAATAATATAAATGTATTAAGAACTAGTGGGTTTACGAAAACAAGTCTGATGAACATAGAACTATACTTAGAAATAAAGCCCGCTTAGTAGCCCAGGGATATACTCAAATCGAATGATTAGATTTTGAAGAAACCTTTGCTCTTATTGCCAGATTAGAGTCTATAAGACTTTTACTTTCTATTACTTGTCAAATGAAATTTAAACTATTTTAAATGGATGTCAAAAGTACATTTTTGAATGGCTATCTTAATGAGAAAGTTTATGTTGAACAACCAAAGGGTTTTATAAATCTCCATTTTTCAAACCATGTGTATAAACTTGAAAAAACTCTTTATGGTTTAAAACAAGCTCCACGAGCTTTGTATGAACAACTCACAACTTATCTTATTGAAAATAGATACAAGAGAGGGCGAGTCGACAAAACTCTTTTTATCAAACACTTAAATGCTGGTATAATTGTAGCTCAAATTTACGTCGATGACATTGTTTTTTGCTCAACTTTAGAAAAACAATCTATTGAACTCATAAACTCAATGAAAAAAGAATTTAAGATGAGCATGGTATGAGAACTAAAATTTTTTCTTGGCCTGCAAGTTAATAAATTGGGCAACGATATATTCATATCTCAATCGAAATATGCAAAACATCATATCAAAAAATTTGGACCTAATAACTCTAAACCGCCACAAATTTGAAAATCACTAAAGATGAAAAGGAAAAAGATGTTGATTCTAGTCTCTATCATAGCATGATTGGGAGCTTATTATAATTGACAGCTAGTAGACCTGACATTGCATTTTGAATAGGAGTATGTGCTAGATATTAGGCAAAACAAAAGGAGCCACATGTGGCTGCTATAAACAGAATAATTCGATATGTTCATGCCAATATTGACTATGGTTTGTTGAATTCAAGTGATACTAACTCACATTTAGCAGGTTTTAGTAATGCTAACTGAGCAAGTAATATTGATGATAGGAAAAGCACTACAGGATGATGCTTTTATTTAGGAAACAATCTCATAGCTTGGCTCAGCAAAAAGAAAAACTCTATCTTACTATCTACAGCCGAGGTAGAATACATTGCAGCAGGTAGTTGTTGTACACAATTACTATGGATGAAGCAAATGCTAGATGATTACAGTATCAAACAAAACTCTATCACCATGTTCTACGATAATACCAGTGCCATAAGTTTAT
Organism: Forsythia suspensa; assembly: GCA_023638005.1. Classification (NCBI taxonomy): domain Eukaryota; kingdom Viridiplantae; phylum Streptophyta; class Magnoliopsida; order Lamiales; family Oleaceae; genus Forsythia; species Forsythia suspensa. The sequence goes on from CM042669.1 coordinate 19,783,837, forward strand.
AAAAAATCATGTTCAATACTCAAGAACGAAACACATAGATATTAGGCACCATTTCATTAGAGACCTGATAGAGAGTAAATTATCACAATCGAGGACATATAAAAAGAAAACCAAATGGCAGACTTGTTCGCAAAAGCTTTGGATACTAGTAGATTTGAAAAACTAAGAAAAGCCTTGGGGGTATGTATCCTCGTATGAGTGTGTGAATCTTCATTTTAATAATAAAAAATAAATTAAAAAATATATATTTGTATATACTCTTGAGTTAATTCTGCAAAAGTACTGATTCTCTAAGTGTCATTGTATTTGTCATAGAATCTGAAAGTATAGCTCGAGTCTTCATATATTCATCACATAATTTATGCACCATATAAATGTTGAAATTTGGTTGATAATCTCCTGACAAATTCTATTTTCTACCATCTGATTGATTTACTGACTGAATATAGAATGAAGACCTATGGTCAGTATCTGTCTTTCGGCACCATAATACTTTGTTTTGTTAACAAGCGCGTATATTTGAAGAGAGTACTACCTTTCTCTAGATGATGAGAAGCCATCATTGATAAAATAAAAAATCATGAAAAAAGGGTTACTGCCTTAAAAGTGCGAAAGTCAGTTATTGTATCCTTAACTGGCTATGCAAACACAAAATAAAAAAAAATGTCTGTATTCAAACGCCACAGCTGAAAAAAAAATTCACTCATGCTTGGAAGGTCAAGTAATTTCTTAATAAAAAAAGACAAATAAGATGATAATTGGTTTGAAACTCTATTATGTAAACATTTATGTGAATTAGAGGGTGGTGATATCTTTTCTCGATATTATTGATTTTATTTTTATTATTTATTCACACACTACACACTACTTCATGATTAATATATGAGATTTTGAGATGTGGTGACATTTTTCTATTATCAATGCTGACCAAAAGATAATTGAGATTTCTTTAAGTTGCTCATGAATATTACATTTTCCAAAAAAAAAAGGTAGCATTTTTATTTTTTTCTATTTCTTTTAGTCAATGTTAGCAGAATTGGCTTAGCCCGACCATTTCAATCGGAACTAGGACCAAAACTGAGCAGGTTATGCTAAAAAAAACCCTTTATTAAAAAATCCCTCCAAAAATCCGTCGACCTACTCGGTATTGAGGAACATGTTGAACTGTTAGTTTTTAAAATTATTTCTTTCCACAATTGATTTTAATTGATCATTGAAATTCATCTCTCTCACTGTACGAAATGGATCAAAAGAATAAAAAATCAAAAAATTGATTTATGAAATTTTTGTGATTTCCAAAAACATGTTTTTCATATTTTGAATTTGTTTGTAAATTTTTTCATTTTTTTTTATTTTTAAATAATGAATGGGTCAACCCCTGTTCGACCCTTTGACCATTTCTCTTTTCAAGGTCGATGTTTGGGTCGATTTTTAAAACATTGCTTGCAGTACTCTAATTGATTTAATCTTAAGAGTCCATTTTTTCAAAAGTGTTCAACTTTAAAAAGAGCACAATTTAAAAAAAAAAAAGAGAGTCATTTTTAATTAAATTGCAAATAGGTTCCTTATAATGTCACCTTCCTCAATGTTCAAACCCTAATCCCCAAAATTCTTGTATCCTTAATTCTTTGATTTCTTGATTTTCACTTGATTTTGTAAGATTGTGTAGGAGATAATCAATGGCACAACAAATATAACTAATCAACACCCTTAGGTTCGACGTAGCCATCATGGCACTGCCACTGCTACCACTGCTCCTCCGGCGACCACATTACCATCGGCACCAGTCCCGTTGCTTGCACTTAGCTCCAGCACCATTCTGAGTACCCTAGTTTCTCGTTCACCTGCCGCCAATGAAGGTCACACTACCGAAGCTAATTCCATGCTAGTCACAAGTCAGGGAGAGATTGATGATGGCCGGGGTACTAAACATGGAACTAAGTCTCAATCTGGTAGAAAATTCGAGGACAGCTCGGGTGAATCTCAACATAACGATCATATTGATGAGTTACTAAAGTCGAGGTCAAATTTGCAATAGTCTAGCGATGACAAAAATAATGATTTCCGTGATGAACATGGTGCCTCAGTCCATTTCATCCGTATACAGAAGGGTAAGTAGATGGTTGATGAACGTTGTGTTAATGTTTAAACATTGCCGATCTACCTACAAAACATTAGAACATTGGGAAGACCTCCTCAGACATCCCAACTCCAGCAACTTACCCTCAGCTGTTCGAGCAAAGTTTTCTCTGCAAAGGTAACCATGTCTTCACTATTCTGAATTACAAATTTGGGACTTTTAATACAAAAGTTCAGTTTCACAAGTGTATTTCAAATCAATATTTTTTGATGGAATTTAATATCAAAGAGGATATACTTAGAACAACTGGTCTTGTTGAATTGATTGAGCATGGGGTATACAAAATTTGTTGGGTTGGACTAGGAGACCGTGTGAAACCTTAGTGAAAGAAGTTTTTACTAATATTTCTCGTCAGATTAAACAGCCGGAGAACCATTTTTAGTGGTCAATTTATGTTCGGGGACGATTAGAGCTCACTGAAAATCTTTGTCTTGCAGGCAAAATGACTGTAGCGTTGCTTACCCCCAAGTAGAAGGTGCTTCACAAAATTACCTTACATTATATCGATCCAATTCAGCACCAATCGAACATTGGGATGGATAAGGTTGAGTTTTTGTACAAGATGGGCACCTACTACCCGTGGGATATTACCACACTCATTTTTGACAAAATTGTGTTCGCGGCAACCTGTTAGGCATACTCAAAGATGTTGCCTTTTCCAAGCTTACTTCATGCCTCATCTCTAGTATCACAATGTTCCTATTCTTGAGGATGATACATTCACCACACCGATCTCTGTCCTTCGTCCAACTAAGAAAGTTACAGAAAGACCAGCTCTTCCGGCAAGACCAGGATCACACTAGTTCTCTTGAAACTCAGGTGAGACCTTTAACTACATTGGTCACTGCACTTTCTGATAATTTTGAGCGTCATCACATATTCACAAAGGCCTTCCTTATGGCCTTGGCTGATCGAACTGGGACTCGTATTCCATATGAACATTAAGATGCTGCTCCATATACTACTTAACATCCTGACTTTGGCCATGATGGAGCTCAACAACTGGACACGGGCCTTGAGGATTTACAGCGTCCTAAAAATGATGTTGTTGTGTCCCAACATCAAGATGTTTCTCCCAGGCCTTTGTCCCCCCAAGTGTATGAAGAGAACCCAGACTGGTGGTTCAAAAAAGTGAACACGCAATGGCACCAAAAAGAGAAGGTTGGCACTCAGTATTATGTGGTTGGTTGTTCTCTACATTTTACTTAGGAGTTTTCTCTAGTTTAGCTTCTTTGGTTGCGTTTTTTTGCTTTGGCCCATCTTTATTACAAAAAGGGGAGTACTAGTGCTGGTTTTTGCACTTGTCTTTGATAATTAGGATTTGACTCAAAAAGCTTTGCAATTGAATTCAATAATTAGGATTTGTGCTTTTATTGAGCCTTATGTTCTTAATTCTAATTTGCTATCCATTTTGTGCTATACATCATAGATGTGTGCTCACTTCAAAATAACTAGTATGTAATATGTGTGTTGCACGTGATTTAATAACTGTGTTGTGAAATATATTTATATTCAAATATTTAAATAATTATATTTCAATTTAATACTGAATTAAAATACAAAAATCTGACATTAGAAAATACGGTACAATATATTTTTTGTTGTCATATTCAACCATCACAATATCTACTTTCATATGTAATAATGAATAATATTTATTTTAACTACTAATCAATACATTCATTTTAATTTATATACATAACACAACAAACAAAGTACTTTCTACAATTATGTGGCAAGCAAGAGTGTTGAAGCTATATTGTTTAAGGTCTGTAATATAATCAAATGTCAATTAAAGAATGCAAACAAAAAGAATCAAAGATAATGTACACAAGTTCTTAAATATATCGAGCACTCAAACCCATTGAATTTTCTTGCTTTATGAGATGGCAAATGACTTATAACAAATCTTTGTAATTTAATATAGCTCTCCAATTATGAAGATGTTTTAACCCAAAATAATATCACATGCAATTTGGTCTCATAGCACCTCAAGTTAACAATTGTAGATAGATTTATCAATCAGTATATAAAAAGAAACAATTACATCAGCAATTGGCAAAATTAAACATTATCATTTGCACAATTCAGTGCCCAAATGTCTTCACGTGAACTATTTCAAATGGTAATGGAGAAATAAAGTAATATTACCAAAACTAAATATTCTAGCAATTTAAGTATCTTACATGGGAGATAAATAGTTAATAAAAATTAGTTTAAGCAATAGATAATAATTCAATTCAAAAACATAAAAAAGAATATAATAGAAATGAGATCCATATCAATAGTGGATTGAAACCATTATTGAAGTTAACTCACGAAGTAATCTATCTAGAAAATTTGAAGCCGCAAGTCAATTAGATATATAAACAATATACAAACATGCACGAGCATGTACAATAATTAAAAAAATACACCGCAACCTTTATGAAGTAATAAAAACCATAATCACAAACACAATTCTTCAAATGAAGTCTTTATAGATTTCACAAACTACATAATTACTTTCAAATGAAGCAACTTTAAACTTTAAATTAGGCCTGAAATAAGTTAAATACATTGTTGGTGCAGGTTAATGACTTTTTATCTTGTAACTGACCAAATTCATTGTCACAATTCGACGAAAATATTTTTAAAATCTAGTAATTAAATGTAATAAATGGTGATTTATCCATTTCAACTTATAAGGATTAAATGTGGTTACAAATATTAAATTAAGAATTTAATTATAATATTAAATGAAGGACAGTTTATGAAATACAAAATATTAATGAGGACGTATTCGTCTAAAAATGTTTCTCAATTTTCTAGACTTTTAGTAGTATAGATTTAATATGAGTTTTGTAATTAAGATATGCCAAATGGAGAGATTGTTGGAGAATCTGTATTTTTTATTGGCATCCTTAAATAATAATTTTTAATTAAATTCATTTTGAAGTAATTTAAGATATCTAGGAGTTAATCATATATGGTAGTTGAATAGAAATCTACATGCTATTATTATCCCCTTTAAACTATGAGTTGGAAACTTAGTTGCTCTAAAACTCCATTTATCAGATAAATAAGTGATTGAGTTAATTGTATTTTTAGCATTTTATATAAACTGAGTTTCTAAGTAGATAACATATTGAAATATTGTCTTTCTTCTTATCTACTTAAATGCAATTATTTAACTGAAATTATTTTCATATTTAATTATTGTGTTTTAACTCATCGTGTCTTTTATAAGACTTGTATTTAAACTTAAACACTTGGTTACCTTATCACTGAATAAGATAGATACTAAGTCATAAAGTTTAGACAAACTTCTCTTGCATATAAATAAGATATGTGATGAACCAAGAATTTCATGGACTTTGAAATCAAAGATACTCAAGCATCAATCAAAAAATAATATGAGTTGTGCATTCCAAAGAAACATTTAAAAGTCATTTTTGTGATAGACTCTAACAAACTGAGCATTGTAGAAATTCACTATGAGACAGAACGGTATTTCGGCGGCAATATAAGCACATAATACTTATTTCAATTTGTGGAGTCAATCCAGGTACACTCTTAGAATGAACCAAGATCAAGATCGAGGAACTTGACTGCATTCTTGGACTAGTTAAGAAGATCTAAAACAAGAGAGTTTTATTGTTCTTGTTTAACTATGTTTTGCCTTTTGTAAGTTGCTGATAAAGTTTTAAATTAAACCTAAAATTATAATTTCAAAAGGTTGAGACGTGTGTAACGTGTTCTAAAATAATAGATTTATTTACCCGTGGCATGGGGCTCTGATAAGTACAATTCTGTACTTATCTGGGCTCACAAAAATGAATAATTATAAGTTCTTTTGGTTGTTTACATTTTAATTGCATGTGTTTTCTTATCAATTTAGGAAATAATCAAATTCAAGTATAAATGGGATGAAAAGAGAGCAAAATGAAGACAAGGGGACCTAATTGCTAAAGAAATGAAACTTCAGGGACTTGATGTGCAAATACATAGGCGGGAAATTCAAATTCAGAACCAGGATAAACCATGCGATCGCATGGTGTTATCCTAGTGCGATCGCAAGAGGATGAAAAATCCAGCAGAATGCAAATCAGATGAACCATGCGATCGCAGCTATATCTGCCATGTGATCGCATAGGCTAATCGGGCAGAAAATTTTGCAGACACCTGATTCAAATAGAATTCTACCAGTCCAAATAACTTCAACAACCAAACACACGTTTGGAGGTCTGGAGAGAGTACTATAAAAGGTAGAAGATAGACTTTTCGCGGGAGACGAATTTTTAGAGGAACAAGATACAAGGCAAAAACGAAGATCAAGGCGCGAAATCGAAGATCATCAAGCCGAGATCACGGGTTTTATTTTACTTTTTGTTTTCCTTTTCCCGGACCATGATGAATTCAATTCTTTCGTTAATTGAAGAAATCATGTCCGGCTAATTCTTTTTATCTAGGATGAGCGATGAAACCTCACGTTTTGATTAATTAAGCGATTTCCCTTTTTAGTAATTAATTGCCGTGGATTGATTATTCTTTATTCGGTTTCTTTATTATTTTAATGCTTGCGCACCATTAGAATATATTGTGATCTCATATTGAAGTCGAGAGATTCAATATAGATTTAGCACGTGGTATTGAATAACATAGGGTCCAATAATAGATAGAGATTACTATTATACCTTATGAAATCCATTTAGGCGATCTTGAGATTTTAATGCATGTGTTTATGCTCGAAGCTTAATTAGAGATAATGAAGTTCGCATAACATATAGATTTGATTGACCATCGAGAGAGGCTTTCGATTAATTTAGGAGCATGATTTTCAGTCCAAGGTAATTAAAAGCTAAAAAGTGATTAACAGATAATTGAGTAGAACGTGTCGGTGGATTCGTGAATCCTAGTATTGTTAAACTTTAATTCGTTCTCGTTTTTCAAAGTTGCTTATTGTGAATTTCAATTTAATTAAAATAGTTAATTTAGTTTAGAATCTTAAAAACACAAAAATCGAATCTGTGTTTATTTCCATTGTTAAAATTTGAGTTGTGAAATTAATTAGTATTTTAGTATCTAGTCCTCGTGTGTTCGACACTTTATTTTATCACTATATTACTTGTCAACGATCCGTCCACTTGCGGGATATAAATCGCACAACAAGTTTTTGGCACCGTGCCGGGGACTAGTTTTATTAATTGCTACGTTAATTTATAATTTGGCTTTTAACAATTCTTTTTAGTTTTATTTAGTTTTATCTTTATTTTCAATTCGTCGTGATCTTCTTTGAATTTTATCTGCTTTCTAACTTTTCGGTGTTAAGTGTGTATGCGCGCTGTGACAAAAGATCTTGATCTATTTGATTTAGATCCGAAATTGAACAGAGCTTTCACCGGCGACAACGAGAAAAAAAAGAAAAAGCAAGCAATGAAAGAAGCCACAATGGAGGATAACCGAATCCGAATCCGTTGCAAGCGGATGGCGAAACAATCGAGCACCAATAGCTCGACTGTTGAAGTTAATGAGAGAGACATTCTTATGGGTGAATATATGATGCCACCGATAGTTGAAAATCGGTCCAAGATTATATATCCGCCTTATGGACACGACAACTTCCGGTTGAGGCGGATGTGATCAACTTGTTCTCGAGCGATCGCTTTTCTACGGGATGGTAGATGAAAACCCTCATTACCACATTTCTCGCTTTGATGAAATCGTGGCAATTTCAAATACCAAGGCGTCAACGAAGAGGCATCGAAGATGAGGCTTTTTCCACACACATCAAGGATAAAGCTCGAGAATGGTTAGATTCACTCACCACTTTGAGCATCACAACTTGGGGTGATCTCGATCCAAAAGTTCACATTGAAATACTTTTCTCCGGCCGGGGTGAGCAGTTGAAGTACGAGATTTCCAATTTCCAACGATCGAGTTGGAAAACTTTCATGAGGCGTGGGAGAGATTCAAGCAACTCGCTCAGAAGTGTCCAAGCCACGGGTTTCCTTTAGCAGCCTCGTAATCATTTCTTCTACTACTGTCTAATTCCTAGCGATGCGTTCGTCGCTTGATTACTGCGGCAGGTGGCTCTATCCAAAACAGGTCTGCCGGCGATCTCCATGACTTGTATGAAACAATGAGTGAACAATTCGTTATGTGGCGAGACAGAGGAGTACAAAGGAAAGCAGCAGGGGTACATGAGGTAGACTCAAATTCGCTTGTACTGGCAAGGATCGATGCATTGGCCAAGCAGATGGAGACGATGAAATATTCTCATTCAGCTAATATGGTTCGAGATGTCTCCACCAATCATGTGACATGCGGGGCAAACCATCAATCTTGGTGCCCATTGACAAAGGTTGATATGCCTTCTCCCTCGAGCAAGTTGCATATGCTCGTAATTTTCGTCGTCGTGAGAATAACCCTTATTCACGGACACATACAATCCGGGATGGAGAAATCATCCAAACTTCTCCTATGGCAACAACCGAATATCCGAATCCGCCAAATCAAGGGAGGCCACAAGAGAAAAAGGAGGATTTGGAAGAAGTCATCATCGAATTGAAGGAGATGCGAGAAAAAAGACGGGATGTCGCTATCAAGAATATGGAAAATCAGATTAGGCGGTTGGCTAAATTGTTGATGAGAGACAACCAGGCACATGGCCAAGCAATACCAAGTCAATCCAAAGGAGCAAGTAAATGCAATTACCACGAGGAGCGGTGTTCGATTACGAGATTCATGTGTGACTAGGCGGTGTAGAAAAGGAAACGTATGCGACAAAGCGAGAGAAAATAAATTAGATGCGAAGTTGCACGAGCAGGACTCTCCACCGACTTATATTCCACCACAGCTTACGTCACTCCTAGCCCATTTCCTCGGAGGTCATGCGAAAACACAAGCTAGACAAGCAATTCGAGAAATTTCTCGATGTGTTCAAAAACTCGGATCAACATTTTGTTTGTTGATGCTCTAGCACAAATGCCGAGTTATGCTAAATTCATGAAGGAAATCCTTTCAAATAAGCGGAAGTTGGAAGAGCAAAGCAGTTATGCTTCTTGAGGAGTGTAGTGCTATCTTACAAAACAAGCTACCGCCCGAAGTTAAAAGATCCGGGGAGTTTCTCTATTCCTTGTCTTGTTGGTAGTTCTTTTTTTTCGAAAAGCATTATGTGATTTAGGTGCTAGTATTAACTTGATGCCTTATTCTATTTTCAGGCAACTAGGTCTCGGAGAAGTGAAGCCAACTACAATTTCACTCCAGTTAGCTGATCGGTCAGTTAAACGCCCACGTGGAGTTATTGAAGATATTTTGGTGAAGGTGGACAAGTTCATATTCCCAGCTGACTTCATTATCCTCGATATGGCGGAGGATAGAGATGTACCACTTATCTTGGGGTGACCATTCTTAGCTACTGGAAGGGCCCTCATTGATGTGCAAAAAGGGCAGCTGATGTTGAGATTGAATGAGGAGCGGGTCACTTTTGACGTATTCAAAGCAATTTAGTATCCAAGCTCCTCTGACTCATGCTTTCAGATCGATATCATTGATCACGAGGCTGCTAACACATTTGCCTTGGAAAATCCTACAAATCCATAGGAAGCGTGTATTATGCATTCTCAAGATGAAAACTCCGAGTCCCCAGTCCTGGAAGAATGTGCCAGATATTTACAAGGAGCAGAACAGATTGAACGAAGGAGTAGATATATGGATTTGGGTACCACACTTCCTCAGCAGCCTCCCTCGATCCAAAAGGCACCAAATCTCGAGTTAAAGCAATTACCTTCTCACCTTAGGTATGCTTATCTCGGTGAGTCATCCACTCTTCCAGTCATCATCGCCAACTCTATTGATCAGGATCAGGAGGGTAAATTACTCCGAGTCTTGAGAAATTACAAATCAGCCATCGGGTGGACTATAGCAGACATCAGAGGTATCAGCCCATCTTTATGCATGCACAAGATTCTAATGGAAGAGGCTTATAAACCGACAGTGCAACATCAACGCAGACTGAATCCCCATTTGCAAGAAGTAGTCCGAGCTGAAGTGTTGAAACTGCTTGACGCAGGTATTATCTATCCTATTTCAGATAGTACTTGGGTAAGCCCGGTCCAGGTAGTGCCAAAGAAGGGAGGGATCACAGTTGAGAAGAATGATAAAAACGAGCTCATTCCAGTCCGATTGACCACCGGTTGGCGAGTTTGTATTGACTACAGGAAGTTGAATGATGCCACTCGAAAAGACCATTTTCCTCTACTTTTCATTGATCGGACATGTTGGGCGTTTGGCGTCATTCCCATTATTGTTTTCTTGGCGGGTATTCGAAGCTACAATCGATTCATATCGCGGGAAGATCAAGAAAAGACTACCTTTACCTGTCCTTATGGTACATTTGCTTATAGGCGAATGCCATTTGGCCTATGCAACGCCCCGACCACATTTCGGCGTTGTATGATGTCGATTTTCTCGGATATGGTCGAAAAATTCATTGAAGTCTTCATGGATGATTTTTCGGTTTTGGAGCATCATTCGACGATTGCCTCAAAAATCGACCACAGTACTTTAGCGTTATGAAAAACCAACTTGGTAATTGAATTGAGAAAATGCCACTTTATGGTCCAAGAAGGCATCGTGTTGGGACACAGGATATCGACAAAGGGCATTGAGGTCGACAAAGCAAAGATTCGGGTTATAGAGAAACCTCCTCCGACATCGATTAAGGGAATTCGGTCTTTTACGGGACATGCGGGTTTCTATAGGCGGTTCATCAGATTTCTCAAAAATAACCAAACCATTGTGCGGTTTCTTTGGAGAAAGATGCAAAGTTCGAATTTTTACGTTGACTGTCTTAAAGCTTTCAACACTCTCAAAAACAGTCTAATCTTAGCACCTGTCATTGTACCACCTGATTAGGATCTACCGTTTGAACTCATGTATGATGCAAGTGACTTTGCCATTAGGGGCGGGTTTGGGGCAACGTGAGCAAAAAGTCATACATACCATCTACTATGCCAAATTTAACTCTCAATGATGCTCGGATGAATTATGCCACTATAGAGAAGGAATTACTAGCTATAGTATTTGCCTTGAAAAATTTCGATCTTACCTCATTGGATCGAAGGTGATAGTGCACACGCACCATGCGGCGTTGAAGTATCTTTTTGCTAAAAAGATGCAAAGCCAAGACTTATTCGATGGATCTTACTTCTCCAAGAATTCGACTTGGAAATTAAAGACAAAAAAGGGGTTGAGAACGTGGTAGCTGACCACTTGTCAAGAATCGAATAGACGGAAGGCAATGAGGAAGGTGAAATAAATGAGAAGTTTCGGATGAGCGATTTTTTGGGATTGAGCGGTTGGGGGTGCACCGTGGTATGCGGATTATGTGAATTACCTTGCAAGCAATATCATGCCACCGGATTATGATCATCAACGTCGAAAAAAGTTCTTTTGAACTTAAACACTATTTTGGGAAGATCCTATTCTTTACGAAAGGAGCCGATCTAGTAATTCGGAGATGCCTACGAAGAAGAAATGGAGACCGTCTTGGAACAATGTCATTCTTCACCATACGGAGGTCATTTGGGGCTACCAAAACAAAGTGACCAAAGTCCTACAATCACAGGTTCTATTGGTGACTTTATTCAAAGATGCCTACGATCTGGTAAAAAATGTGACAGTGCCAAGGATCGGGGAACATATCTCGGAAGCGAGAAAATGCCCTACGAAGCATTCTAGAGGTTGAACTTTTCGACGTGTGGGTATTGACTTTGATGGGCCCACCAGTTCCACCATCACGGTGGATTACGTGTCTAAATGGGTAGAAGTCAGTAGCCTTACAGACCAATGATGGCAAGGTAGTGGTGAACTTTCTCAAAAAGAATATATTTACGCGTTTTGGGACTCCTCGGGCAATCATCGTTGTGAGGGTAAGCATTTTGCAATAGACAGTTTGACACTCTTTTGGAAAAATACGGTGTGAAGCACCGTGTGGCTACTCCATATCATCCACAAACTAGCGGGCGGTGGAAATCTCCAACCGGAGTTGAAAAGGATCTTGGAGCTTCTGGTGAGTTCATCGAGAAAGGATTGGTCGAGAAAAGCGGATGATGCCCTTTGGGCATATCGAATCACATTCAAAACACCAATTGGAATGTCACCTTATCGCCTAGTTTTTGGGAAGGCGTGCCATTTACAGTTGAGTTGGAGCACCGAGCCTCTTGGGCATTGAGGAAGTTAAATTTTGACTTGAAAGAAGCCGGTGAGAAAAAGACTGCTTCGGTTGAATGAAATGGAGGAATTCAGTTCGAGGCTTATGAAAATGCCAAAGCTGTACAAAGAGAAAACCAAGAATTGGCATGACAAAAATATTCAAAAAGCGGCAGTTTTGGCGGGACAAAAGTCCTCTTATTCAACTCTCGACTCAAGCTTTTCACAGGAAATTACGTTCAAGGTGGTCCGGGCCATTCACGGTGGTGAAAGTCTATCCACATGGAGCGGTGGAGGTGGCTCATGACACGGAAGGGCGGGGTTCAAAGTGAGCGGACAAAGGCTCAAACATTACTTGGAGGTGACTTTTGAAAGAAAAATCATTTACCACTTTGAGCAATGCTGGGTGATCACCAGCGACAAAGTCGAGCTAAAGACTTTAAAAAGCGCTCAATGGGAGGCAGCCCATATTTCTCCCTTTATTTACATTTTAGCATTATTTCGGTTTTGGAGCTTTAGGCACGTTTTGCACGTTTAGGTTTAAGTTTTGGAATAAGTTTTAACTCTTAGATTTCGAGGATTTCATCATCATCATTTTGCATATACGCACGCTATACTATCTTCAAGTTATGTTTATGTTTTAAAAAAAAAAAAAAAAATTTGAAGCAGGGGTTAGAACCATGCGATCGCATAGTTCACTCCATTGCGATCGCATAGGCAGGGCGGTTACATTACTTACGCAGATTTTACCTCTAGTGCGATCGCGAACTTTAACTCCATGCGATCGCATGGATGCGCGAATGATTTAAAACCGGGACTTGGACCTTTCATTTCAAAATCCACATTTTCTACTTCAAACATCCGATTCCTCTTCACTCCTTAATCTCAAACATCAATCCGGTCACTTTTGGGCATCAATTTCACACAACTAAGCAATCTTTCACTTCCTAATTCACGAATTCAACCGGTAAGTTCAGTTTTTTTTACGTTAATTCCGGATTTTGATTTAAGTGTAGAAAATTCTTGCTCTTTGATAAATGTGGAGGTAATGGTTGATTAGTCTGAAACTTGAACCGACTTGGGAAGTATATTTGGATTGGGTTTTAGTTGATTAAGTTGGAAAATTTTTTGGTTTTGTTCCTTCCCCCATTGTTGTCATTTCTTTGAAGAACATCACATGCATACTAGGTGTTTGATGATTTGCCTCATCCACGTTTTTGGCCTAATTTGATGTGAACCACACCTTGGGCTACTCCATTACACTAAAGCAATCATCTAGGGTCATGCAATTTAGCTTGAACACATGTTTAGCACGAAATTAATCCAAACGTTAACATAAAGCCTGCAGGCTGCCATGGCAGCCCACAGGCATGCCACAGCAGCCTGCTTCCGTTAGCAACTTCGTCCACCATCCGTTTGACCCTAATAACCTCGGAATCATGTGAAATTTGACTATGTGGTAGACCTTATCATGCACTTTCATGTCACACTTGTCCGTTTCATTTTTGCAATTTCCTAGGTATATTTCTCGATACACGAAGTAGCCTCGTCTATCATGTTTTTCGAATTTTTTTTACCTAATGTGTCAACAAGTTTGGGGGTTATATCTTGATCTATATATGTTTTCTTACACTTCTAACATATTTTTGTTCATTTTGCAGATTATGGCCCCGAAACGACCACCGACTGCCGCCGAAAAGGGGAAAAAGAAGGCTACTGGTGGCACTTCTAAGAGGGCTCGGTCGTCTGGCGGACACCGCCGCCTCTCACCTTTATTTATCCGAAGAGCACAAAGAGCGGTTCACCAATGCCGTGAGCCGGTGGACCGCTTTGGGGAACGAAGAGTGCACCTGGGCGACTTCCCTCATTCCGAGCTCTTCAACCTTATTGATGTCTGCCGATGGACCAAGGTGGCCGATACTCCACATCCTATGTACTCCCGGCTCGTCCATGAGTTCTACGAACTTCAACCAGGAGATAGACATTCATGGGACCCAGCACTACTGAGGCGGAACTTGGGTCCGGGGCAAATGGTTCATGTTCACCAGGGGGGTCATCGACGATTTCTATGGCCTATCCGTGACGATGTTCACCCTCCGCCCGACATTTCGGGATATGGGCGAGGTGGCCCGGTTCTTATATGGTCGAGCGGATGCATGGCCACTTTGCCGGGAGGGACTTGAGCACGATGGTGACGGACTCCTCCTCATCCTGAACGTGTTTGTGAGCCACAACATCGACCCGACTACGCATCGCACCACCATTAATGATGCTAGGGCTCGATTGCTGTACCATTTGGCTCACGGGAGGAAGATCGACACAGGAGTTACATCTACACCCCGATCGACTTCTTTGGCTTCCCAGACGGACAAGAGGCACACCCGTCTTCCCAGTGACGATCGGTGGTATCTCATGCGGCGGTGGGGTCCCGATTTCACCGACGGAGCCGGTTTTTCGAGAAAGGACCTATCAACCGCTTTGCCTTGGAGAATGCCGGACCGAGCCGCTGCGCGAGTTATGTTAGGGGGCAGCCTCGGTTGTAGACGAGCACCCTCACGAGGAGCGACCAAGACCCCCACCACCGGCCCTACTTGGAGATATGGTCGCTTTGTTACATTGCTTACTAGAGGGTCAGTGGAGGAGACACGGCTCATTATCGCCACCCTGACCGAGCTCCGCACAAGATGCGGCGAGGAGTTGGCGACTCTACGGGCTCGAGTGGATGCGGCGGACACACTCGATCGTCTATGGAGTTTACCACGAGTCGACTTCTCTTGAGCGGTAGTCGTCGGGTGGCCGACCCGGTCAGCGGCGACTAGGCGATGATGTGCGGGCAAGGTGGATGACCTCCATGATCGAGATATGCCGCCCGACACCCACGCCAGACTCCTCCACCAGATTGACCCCTCCACACCTTCTTGAGCACCTCCGATCCACCTTCGGAAGTACCTAAATTTTTATGTATTTCTTTATTTTACATGCGATTGGGGACGATGCACGTTTTAAGTTTGGGGGTGGTTGATAAAAATTTGCTCAATCTGACATATTCATGATATTTGATGATATGATATTTGACTGTTGACTTAGTTCGTTTTCTTTATTTTCTAGTTTGTTTTTTTTTTATTTATTTTCTTAAAAAAAAAAAAATTATTTCGTTTGCATGCTTGTGTGGTATGAATAGCCTTACCGGCTAATGATGATAATTTTCATTTAATTTTTACTGTAAATCATGACTTGTGAACAGAATATATTGTTGTTTAAATGTGAGACTATTAAATCATATCTGATATTGTGTTGTGTCGGCCAGTGAAAATGATAAGTAGCTATGTTGGTGCACTTAAGTTGAAAACAATAGGATCCCCAAAACCTTCAAATTATCTGTATCCCAACTAAGTAACCAATGAAGTGAGTGATTGTAGCGAGTAAACTGTGATGGTCGCTATCTAGATTATGTTTGATTCCGTGTATGTCGAAAAAATAAAATTGTGTGGAGCACTTTAGACCAGTTAGAGGAAACTAAGTAATGACCGAATGTTAGGAATCTAATCCCTCAGCATGAACTTATTACACGCAAAGAACAAGGCTTTTAATTTTATATAACTCATTTGAAGCCTTTTTGACTCGAGTGATAAAGTCATTGACCAAAAGCTCGTTACATGGGTCATTTAGAAAGCTTAACGGAATGAGTTTATATACGACTAAATATCTTATAACTCTTTTACGTAGCCTATTTGACTCGAGTGAAAAAGGCCCGTGGGGTTTCTCAAAACCCGATGCCCTAAAGTTCAAAAGACTTGGGAGTCATCGGCCTAAAGCTCGTTACATGGGTCATTTAGAAAGCTTAATGGATGAGTTACGCATAAGATTAAAAAATAATAATAATAATAATAATAATAATAATATAAATAAAAAAAAAAAAAACTTCTTTGCAAAGTAACCTGAGGATTAGATGACTAATGGGTTTGACTTACTCAGTAGAAAATTTCTGGTTAAGGGTGCTCAGAAATTGGAGAATCTTCATAAGCCTAGGTTGTCAAAATCATTAGTTTTCTCAACCAGTCTCTAGAAAGAAAAGAAAGTGAACAACCTTAGACCCAGAAATCTCGAAATGTTGAGAGAAAACAATTATTTTGGGGGATGTGTACCTTACGAGAGGGTAAGGAAAAATTGACTAAGTGGTTGGGCTATCACCTCCATAGAATTAAAGCTGATCAGATGAACTGCCCTCACACACGATTCAAATATGTTTAAGTGGAATCACGTTTACAACTGTATAACCTGAACACTCGTCATGAATTATAAGTTTTTCTTTTTTGTGCAAAAATCTGAAGCAAAGACGGCAAGCTATTTATGAACTTTATTATTGCTTATTCCATCTAGCACAAGATTGTTTTAGTAGTTTATTCGAGGGGCGAATAATAGTTCAAGTTTGGGGTATTTGATAAGTACAATTACATACTTATCACAGGCTCACAAAATGAACAATTATAAGTTCTTTTAGTTGTTCTGAGTTTAATTGCATGTGTTTTCTTATCAATTTAGGAAATAATCAAAGTCAAGTATAAATGGGATGAAAAGAGAGCAAAATGAAGACAAGGGACCTAATTGCTAAAGAAATGAAACTTGAGGGGACTTGATGTGCAAATACATAGGCGGGAAATTCAAATTCAGAACCAGGATAAACCATGCGATCGCATGGTGTTATCCTAATCGATCGCAAGAGGATGAAAAATCCAGTGAGAATGCCGTCGGATGAACCATGCGATCATGACTATATACGCCATGTGATCGCATAGGCTAATCAGGCGAAAAATTTTGCGGACACACACGATTCAAATAGAATTCTACCATCAAATAACTTCAACAACCAAACACACGTTTGGAGGTCTGGAAAGAGTACTATAAAGGTAGAAGATAGACTTTTTAAGCGGAGGCGAATTTTTAGAGGAACAAGATACAAGGCAAAAGCGAAGATCAAGGCGCGAAATCGAAGATCATCAAGCCGAGATCACGGGTTTTATTTTACTTTTTTGTTTTCCTTTCCCGGACCATGATGAATTCAATTCTTTTCGTTAATTGAAGAAATCATGTCCGGCTAATTTACTTTATCTAGGATGAGCGATGAAACCTCACGTTTTGATTAATTAAGCGATTTTCCTTTTTAGTAATTAATTGCCGTGGATTGATTATTCTTTATTCGGTTTCTTTATTATTTTAATGCTTGCGCACCATTAGAATATATTGTGATGCGTATTGAAGTCGAGAGATTCAATATAGATTTAGCACGTGGTATTGAATAACATAGGGTCCAATAATAGATAGAGATTACTATTATGCCTTATGAAATCCATTTAGGCGATCTTGAGATTTTAATGCATGTGTTTATGCTCGAAGCTTAATTAGAGATAATGAAGTTCGCATAACATATAGATTTGATTGACCATCGAGAGAGGCTTTCGATTAATTTAGGAGCGCCGATTTTCGGTCCAAAGGTAATTAAAAGCTAAAAGTGATTAACGAGATAATTGAGTAGAACGTGTCGGTGGATCGTGAATCCTAGTATTGTTAAACTTTAATTAGTTCTCGTTTTTCAAAGTTGCTTATTGTGAATTTCAATTTAATTAAAATAGTTAATTTAGTTTAGAATCTTAAAAACACAAAAATTGAATCATTTTATTTCCATTGTTAAAATTTGTGTTGTGAAATTAATTAGTATTTTAGTATCTAGTCCTCGTGGGTTCGACACTTTATTTTATCACTATATTACTTGTCAACGATCCGTCCACTTGCGGGATATAAATCGCACAACAGGCTCTATGGATGTTTCCCTTAGGGGTTTACCATGCTACATCTATTGTTTTTTTTACTGCTTTAATCTCCATTTCCATTATCTGTTTCGAACTGTGCGAAACGTTCATTGTAATGTTGTGATGTTCAACAAATTTCCACCAACATCATAATAGAACTTTTGTGTGAATAGTTTACATTTTTTTAAAAAAAAATATTGTCGACTTTCACTTAATTTCAATAACAACCTATTCAACCCCCCCCCCCCTCTCCCCTCCTCCTCCTCCTCCTCCTCCTCCTCCCTTCTAAGTTGTTTGTTACCTAAGTTTATAACTAACACATTTTATTATATAATTTTTGTGATCAATACATATGCATGTTCGAACGTCGTTGAGGCTTCTCCTTTAAGGGTTCACCAGGTAAATCGGGAGTCTAAGTTTTCAGTGCTTTGATTTACTTTTAAGCATGCATATTGCACTTATACGAACTAGTAAACATGATATTCAAAGGTTAACTGATCGCATGTTGTATTCTGGGAACTAACTACATGCTAATCAGTTTGAGCACAACTGCTTGAAAAACTGAATATTTGCGCTTAAGTTAGGTTAATTTGTAATCGGTTTAACCATTTGTGGTCCTAGAAAAATTAATGAAATTGAATAATTTACAACATATTCAATCCATCTAGTAAGTTGTTCTATATATAGGCAATTCATGAGGTGCTCCAATTATTGCAATTAAGAGCCAAAAATGAAGAAATAATAAAGAGAAGCCCTTATCTCCTCTCAAGTTAAACATTTGTATTTTAAAGAAAACAATTCTATTGATTGATGTTTCAATTCAAGAATTAATCTTCTAGATTGCTTTCATGACTTTTCCTCACTAGATCCCTAGAGAGACCAACTTTTTCATCCGACTACTGCTAGGATTCCTGCCCTATTGTATCAAATCTCTCACCATGGATAAGATCCAACAATGTTACAAATCCATTTACAAAACCACCATATGATCGTCATATAAATTCTTTTGACTTTAGATACATAAATAATTGAATCTAGTTGATAGGTTGCTAGTATTGCCCTAGGTCTAATAGTAAGGGTGTAACTTTATTTTTATTATCAATGCAATCATTTCTATTCATTTTCCTCTCTATTATATTATTTATTGTATTAAATAATTAGATAATAGAGTTCAAAGAATAAGGTCGAGTGATATATTAATCACAAGGAGTACTGATAGTGAGATATATATCTCTAGCTATTTGTACTAATGAGATGTATATATCATCGATCTCGATAGGTTAGCGCATATTACACTTCTTTTTTCTGAAGAGAGTAGATGATTTTTGAACTTTAGTGTGGGGACAATTGAGTGAATATATGGATGCTTGTTAGATGAACAAGTTCATTAGATAACTCGCCGTAGAGATTGCACACGGATGACTCTCTCATTGTCAGTGGATTATCTCTGTATAATGGTTGTGAAATTGATTCTTTGACTTGAGATCATCATAAAATCTTTATGTGGATTGTCATACTTGGTGGCAGACGCGACTCTTTACTTAGGAGTTGTTAATACAACATTAATTGGGTATGATGGGAATCATATGAAGAATGATAGATGATCAAGAAGTATTCATCACTCTTAGATAATAAGAGATATGAGTGGCAAACAGATCGAACCACTTGGGTGGCTCGGGCTTGTTGAAGATCACGAGTCAAGATCACTCGGCTTGTGAAAATACGAACAGATTTTAGGCTCGTGGCTCGTGGCTCGTGGGCCAAATAGTCATATTACGATGTGACCGTTTGTGTCTTTCTTTGTGACCATTTTCAACGGTCAATTAACGGTCTTTTTTATATATAAACCCCAACTTCACTTCATTTTTTCTCACAAATCTCTAACTTCTCAATTTGAAATTGTAATCATCTCCATATTAGCTCTTTTCTTGTGCAATCTAAAGTTTTCTTCCCTCTAAATTTGCTTTATATGTCTATTTCTAGTATAAACTCTATTATTTAACCTCTTTCTTTCATATTTTATTTCAAATGGATTGCAACATATTCTTGGAAAATGGTGAATTCAACCAATTCATTGGTAGTTCCAACCCTCCATAAAGTAGTCTGCATATGATTTCATTGGTCTAAAATGATGTTCTAATTCGTGATCATTTGGGTAATAGGAGTACACACACATTTGATTTGAATGATTATCTTAAGGAAAAAGATAAATAGAAACGGTGATAGGATCAAGAAAAAATGACGAAATACCAAAAATAAGTCTTAAGTGTTGGGAAGACATCAAAATAGTAACCACGGGTATAGTAGACGGATAGCAAGAATACAAAGCAGCGTGTAAGTACTGCAAAGAGAATTTATCTTGGCAAAAGGGCATTGGCAAGACTCACCTAAATAGACACCACAGAAGATGTACAATAAAAAATGGAGGTATGAAAAATAATCAAATGCAACTCCTGTTTGGTTATTTGGTGCAGGTTCCAGGTCTTAGCAATTGGATCTATTCAGAAGAGTACATGCATGAAGGTAGTTATTGAAAAATTAACTGTACAACTTAACTCTCTAATTTTGGTGGTATACTATTTCATGTACATAGGGCTCATATTTACAATTTAATTCTGCAAGATGGGCCAAAAATCATAAAAAGACAGTTAGAAAAAAATAGGTGCACTCTAAACTTTATTACAATCTTCCCTGCTAGAAAACAAGTATTCAATAGTTTATGTGGAGAAAATGGACTAGGTCATAGGTAGAATCCATTAATATTATGCTAGAGTGAAGGTATGAACATCTTATTACTAATTATCACAATGACGACGCTCACACAGTTACGAATATGCTTAAAAAGATCTTCCATGATTAGGCTATTTAATTTAATGTGAAAAAAATTTGAAAGTTTTTTTCGACACTACTAATGCATGTGCAAGCGTATATTATTATCCTACTAGTCTCATCGTTCTTACATATTTTTATTAAATGGCTAATAATTTTAGTAAGTACAAAATATTTCTTATTTTTGTTGATATCATAAAATATATAGAAGATAAGTTTAGAAAATATTGAGAGCAATTGCTCATGTTGTTCCCTTTGTCTTCTCAAATGGACCCTAGGTGTAATTTAGACGTAACACATGATAATCTAGAGAAAACTTCATGTGAGATTCACGAGCAGTACACCATAAAAATGGTAGGAATGTTTGAAGACACTCTATAGCAAGGCTAGTTCGTTGTCACAAGATGACAACGATTTATAGAATTGCTTAAGTTCTTGTACAGGCAGTCAATAATCTAGTCATTATTATTTCATTGCACATGCTACAAATATAAGGTATGGGTAAAGAATCGTTAGAGTTAACTAGATATTTTGCTCGACGTGGTTAGTATTTTAGATGCGTATTAGAGATTTACCACTCACGTTTGGATAGTTATCCATGTGAAATCTCTAGGCGGGTCATCCAATGTCATATTCTCATAACAATGCATTCATGTGTTCATTCAGATGTCCCTCTACATCTTAGATCGTGAGATCAACTACTTTCTTCAAAAGAAATGCATCCGTGATAATAATATCAGTATCTCATTATTACTATGACTATGGATATTTCAAGAATAAGTTATTTATAATTTATATCTTACAATCACAACACCTTGTAATTAACAAGTTAGTATGAACTTTTCTTCAAACTCTATTATTTTAAATAATAAAATTTAAGAATAACAGATCTGCCATTAAAATGTAGACAAGTATTTAATTAATCAATTTGTTCGTATACATCAATGTCTAACAAATAGTATATCAAAAATGTCTCATACAAACTAGATCCAATCACTCATGTATCTAATACAAATATTATGACCATCATGCTTGTGCTGGGACAATGACTTTGTCATGAGATCTGCTACATTATCGTATGTTAAGACCCGTTCTATCTTTATGTCATTTTCTCGAGATTATCTTCTCGATGAGATGATACAGCCTCAATATATATCTAAATAATTGATGAGACATGGGTTCATTTGCTTGTGCGATGACTTTATTGTTATCACAATACATGGTATTGGATCAACAATGCTAGGAACTACTCCAAGTCTAGTAATGATCTTCTTGATCTAGACCACTTCCTTTGCTACTTCTGAAGCAACTATATATTTGGCTTTTGTAGTTCAATCAATGGTTGTATCTTGTTTGAAACTTTTCCAACTGACTGTACCACCATTTATAGTAAACACATATCTAGATTGAGATTTGTTATCATCTTTATCAAACTAAAAGTTGGCATCGACATATCCTTGAACTCTGAGTTCATTTTCTCCATACACCAAGAACATGTATTTAGTCTTTCATAAGTACTTAAGAATGTTCTTGACCGTGATCCAATGTTTCTCACCAGGGTTCGCTTGGAACCTGCTTGTGACACTCAAAGCATATGAAACATGTGGTCGAGAACATAACATGGCTTACATGATAGATCGTATTGATGATGCATAAGGAATCCTATCCATGCAATCTCTCACAATCTGTGTTTTCAGACACTCTTTTGAGAGATATATTTCATGCCCAATAGGACAAAGTCTCATCTTGGACTCTTCTATACTAAATTTTCTCAAGATTTTGTCTATGTACATAGATTGGAATAGACCAAGCATTCTTTTACATCTATATCAATGGATCTTTACATTGAGAATGTATGTTGCCCCTCCCATGTCCTTAATAGAGAAATTTTTGGATAACCACAGTTTTATTGATGTTAGCATGGGGACATCATTTCCTAATAATACTATGTCATCCACATACAGAATTAGAAACACAACTTTACTCCCACTAACCTTTTTATACACACATGGTTCATCTTCATTTTTTGATAAAATCAAATAATTTGATTGTCTCATTAAAATGAAGATTCCAGCTCTGAGAGACTTACTTTAATTCATATATGGATCTTTGTAGCTTGCATACCTTGTTTGGTTCTGTAGATTCAAAACCTTCGAGTTATTTCATGTACGCATCCTCGCTAAGATTTCTATTAAGAAATCCAGATTTGACATCCATATGCCAAATCTCATAGTCATAGTATGTTGCTATCGCAAGCAGAATCCGAATTGACTTAGACATGGCTACTGGTGAAAAGGTTTCTTCAAAGTCAATTCATTGTCTTTGCTTTTAATCTTTCGTAACTAATATTGCCTTGTTAGTATGAACATTATCATCCATGTCAACCTTTTTCTTGTAAATCAATTTAAAGCCTATAGGTTTTACCCCTTCAGACGGGTCAACCAAGGTCCAAACCTTGTTTTCATACATTGAGTTTATCTTGTATTCCATGGCTTCCTGATATCTCTTTGAGTCAACAATTGACTTTGATTCTGCGTAAGAAGTAGGTTCATCTTCCTCGATTAGTAACACTTTACTAGTAATCAGGAGATTGTATCTCCAAAGAGAATGAATGACCCTACTCAACTTACACGGAGTTGGCATATCCTCGAAAAATGGCAGTTTTCCTTTCTCAATCTGTGCCTCATCATATGCAAGCTCAACCATTGGCTCATATAATTGGTCAATTTCATTTGTGGTTTCTTGAACCTCTTCAAGTTCTACTTTGCTCCTACTGTCTTATCTAAGAATGTGTTTTTTCTTTAAGAATACAGCATGTTTCGATACGATGACCTTTATCTCGATAGGGTTGTAGAAATAGTATTATGCAGTTTCTTCTAGATACTCCACAAATAAATATTTATCAGATTTAGCTCCTAGTTAGTCCGATTCAACGTGCTTCACATAAGCGTTGTACCCCCAAACCTTCATGTATGAAAGATCAACTCTTTTTCCTTTCTGTAACTCTTATGGAATTTTATCAACTGATTTAGATTGGACACGATTTAGTGTGTGATATACAGTGTTAAGTGCATATCTCTAAAATAATTTTGGGAGAACTGTGTAGCACATCATTGATCGCACCATATCATGTAAGGTACAATTTCTCCTTTCAGATACACCATTTTGTTGTCGTGTATATGGTGGAGTCCATTGCGAGAAAATCCCATTCTCTTTTAGATAGTCTAAAAACTTACTTATTAAATATTCGTCACGTTGATTAGATCTAAGTGTTAGGATATTTTTCTCAGTTTGCATTTCTACTTCTTGCTTGAATTTCTTGAACTCTTAAAAGGTTTCACGATTGGATTTCATCAAGTAGTTGAAATCATATCTAGAATGGTCATCTGTAAATGTGATGAAGTAAGAAAAGACACCTCTAGCATCTGTAGACATTTGTCTATATACATTAGTATGTACAAGACCTAAAAAGTGTGCAACTCTAACTCTCTTTCCAGAAAAGGGGGTCAATATCATTTTGTCCAACAAGTATGATTCATACTTATCAAATGATTCACAATCATTTGAATCCAAATATCCATCTTTACGTAACTTGGTGATGTGCTTTCATTTGTATGACCGAGTATGTATTACCAAAGATATGAGTTGTTAATTTTATCTTTTTTATGCCCTGCAGTTCCTCTTTTAATCCCATTTGTTTCTACATTGAAAATATGGATCATCAAACTTGATTTGTCTTTGTATGCTTTAACTGTTTTCTAATATATTTGGCCTTCTTGGATCTTTTTAGATTTCCTCTTAGTGCCCTTAAAGGTGCAATGGCCAAAATTTGCCCGTTCCCTTGGGTACAACAATTTTAAGCATGTTTAACATAATGAACTGCGAAAAGCTATTAGGCAGGGAGTGCATAACTAAGTCAATAATCAGGTCGTGGTCCATGGTAAACCTCAACTGGTTTAATTTTTCAATATAACCAATTATTGTCAACACATGAGCACTGACTGAAGATCTTTTTACCATCATAACCTTTTTGGATGTCTCATACCGTTCAGTCTGCGAGTGTTCATCATTCAACTCCTTGAAATGATATATATTGGTATATGTATCTATACCCTCGTGTTGCTTTTCTAACTCAGGTGACATACTACAAGCATCACATGTTGCAGTGTTATTGTCATCACTGTATTTTTTGTAAGCCTGACACATTCTCTAGCGTAGCCTCAACAGTAGGAGCTTCCGACATTTGTTGCTTAATGACATATCTAATTTTGTGCTTGAGAACAATTCTCAGATTGCGGTTCCAGTTTAGAATATTTGGCCTGGTATGTTTGTTGACATCCAATATGCCTTTCAAACTCATATTATTACTCATGATTCAACAATTAAATAACAAGATAGAACAATTAAATAAATATAGAAAATTAATTTAACATGGACTTATATTAAATTAATTATACTTCCACTGAATTAATGACCCTCAAATATTAATCAATAGAACGAGTTAGATTCTCAATGGACTGGGATCCCTTTTATTTTAATAGAACCTTAAACGAATCAACAAGCCCTAATAAAATATCCAGATAGGTACTGCTATCAATCACATCTCTATGTGACTCCTAGATCATCAAGTAAACAACTTATTGTCGCACACATCTTATGAGTTTACATGATTGTGCCCTTAAAATTTTATTTCCTTGAGCGACTCAACAAAAAATAAAATTCTAGTTAAATTCGACCAATTGTTGAGAAACATCTAACGTTATAGTGATAAACATATCTATGAGCGAGCATCCTTGAGTGACTCAATAACCTGACATTGATAATAGACTCGATTTTTTACTATAACAATGGAAGACGTGTTGTATTAACCATTTAATAGGAATTTAATATTTTGATGGAGATGAGTTTGTCTCATTACATTTATGTATATTAATTAACATCCAACATGCAATAAAATATATATAATAATAACTGTGGACAATTATAGACTTTATCTATCTAATCTTCCTGAGCCAAAAGAAAGACTAGTCGGTCAATTCCTAGGGAACGTTCATTCGTTCATCGAATGCTAAATGCATTCATCTCTATCTCCTATTGCAACATGTATTATATACTAGTTGCTTCATTGTGTCCAACCTACAATATGTATTCTATACTAGTTGGCACACATGTCCAGATTAAAAAAAGAGTGCAAAACTAATTAAATAAACAATAGGATCGCAGGCCTATTTAATTAAATACTAGGCTCGCAGGTCTAACCAACAATCAATATGAATAATTAACCATACAATCAATCACATGGGTCGAATCCATAATCATCCACTAAACATTCATTTTAATATCCAATATTAAAAATATACTAATTTCTAAATTTGTAATTTTGACAGTATAAGTTTAAACCATTTAGACATTTCAGAATGGACTATAAAGAGTTAAATAATTAATCTAATTAATTAATTAATATTCAACAATAAAATTAAGCTAATAATCCAATTAATTAATTAATTTTATTAATAAAGAAAATTTCAAAATTTATTTTATATCTCAATTTAAAATCATACCCTAAATTGAAGATAACATTAGTATATGGTAAAAATTACAATTTTATAAAGTAATAAGTTAAAATTTAATCAGGTCAAAAATTTAAAATATAGTTTAAAAACAATTTTAGTCAATTTTATAATTAAAAATTTGATCAGCATTAAAAGATTAATAATTACATTTTTTTTCAAAAAATTAAAAATTGCATTCAAGTCTTTCTTTTC
The DNA here is from genome assembly GCA_023638005.1 of Forsythia suspensa. Taxonomy (NCBI): domain Eukaryota; kingdom Viridiplantae; phylum Streptophyta; class Magnoliopsida; order Lamiales; family Oleaceae; genus Forsythia; species Forsythia suspensa. The sequence continues at coordinate 19,810,572 of CM042669.1, forward strand.
TTTTAGAACTTCAAGACTTACTATGCAAATTTTGAAATTGCAAAGTCAGTCCTAAATTTAGAAAATCAATGGGCTTTCTTGTGTAATTTTAGAAATTGCACAGAAATTGCATAAGAGGCTAATTTTAAAACACTCGGCCCTTCCCATTCAATTTTAGAAATTGCATAAGAGGCCCCTTTCATATTTTGATATTAGTGGTGCTTCCCATTCCAAAATTGCATTGAAAGCCCTCTTTCCCAAATTGGCCCCGGTTGCAATAAACCCATTAGGGTTTTTATCAAGGGGCGCCAGTGCTGGTGGATTATTTGGCAGTGGTCACGCCAGTGTCCAACACCGCCACCACCGCTGCTCCTTTTATGAGGCTACACCGCTGCTATCTTGGCAGCGGCGTTGGGTTGGATTTCGCCGCAAAATCAATGGCAGAAACAACTGATTTCGCAGCGGCATCCCGCTGCCTCTCAAAGGCAGGGACTGCCATCTGTCGGAGTTCGCACCCCGGCGGTGGTCACTTCCAAAAGCAACGTCGCTATCACCGACCTTTTTCTGGCTAGATTGTCCCATTCCAAACAAATCCAAATCTAATTCAGATTTTTTTTTTTCAAAATTTCAGATTTTTTATTTTACTGTCAAAATCAAATCAAATCAATATACCAATAACAATTATTATTCATTAATCAAAGTAGTATAACGAACTCTAACAAGTAACAAGGTAGGTTATGATATCATTGTAAAGAATTGACTTATACATACATAACAGAAATTAAATTTGTAATTCTTATAAGCCGGATCAACCTTGTACTTAGATAGAATTCATGATAGAAGTTTACCTCGATGAACACCATGGAATCTGATTATCTGATTAGCTGGAGGTACAATCTTCAATACCACAGCTGTCCAATTGTCCAGCTTCCAATGGCAATCCACACCGCAATAACATATCCATACTTCCACGATCAAGAACAAATGAAAGCGGAACTTTAGGAGTTATTGCATTGTGTTTTGTCTCTTACTTGTGTTAGCAAGTAATGAAGACAAATTCACATGATTACATAAACTGTTGTGGCTCTAGTATTTATAGACAACGCTAACCCTAGTTCTACTCCTACTAGAATTGTATGTTCTAGTCTTACTAGAAATTTGTTAGCCAATAACTAACGTACTCAATTAATTAATCTAATTAATTAATTTGGTCTAATAAGTAATTAGTTCGATCCAACTACTAGTGATTTTTGTACATGATTGTAGACGGGGAGAAAGCTATTTTGAGAAGGCATTTACCCTCATGTATATTTCATTTGTTATTGAGAATTACGATTTTGGAAATGGAACTAGAAATGATTCCACTAAAGCCCCTATTTGAATATGTCGCAAGTCAATATTTGTCGCTTTCTTGGATAGATGCTAATATCAAAGTTTCAAGCACCCAAACTAATGGCCGGTTTTCTCCCCCTCCCCAAAGTTGATTATTAGAAGATAACATTCATATTTCTTGTCTAGTTATTAAATTCGCTTAATTTTGTGTTATATCTTTCGAGTGTTTTATAATTTTTGATCTCATGTTTTTGGTGATGATAGCTGCTCGCAATGGGAGCAACTCAAGATCCCAAAGCAGGATTAGACGTTCTTTCTCAACTCTAAAGTGGCACATACGTGACGAGAAAGAAGTCAATAAACACCAGAACAAGAAACTAATAATCTCTGTATTTATTCTAGTTCTTGCTGATTTATATTGTTAAGACATTCACATGGACTGCATTTTGTGTTGTGTTAATGTTACCGAATATTGGACAAGTTGTTTTATTCAATCCAGTAGCAATCTGCAAATCAAACTCTGAATTAGGGATGGGGCGGGACGGGCCCGGGGCGGCCCTTACTATCTTCGGCTCGTCGAAAATTTTTGGAATGAGGGCCGGGATTAAAAAATCCCCATTTACCGCCTTGTTTAATTAATTAATTAGATTTAATATTATTTTTAATTTTTGAAATACGATTTAAATTTTAAAATAAAAAGAGATTCGGGGCGGGGATCATAATCTCCGTCCCTGCCCCGATTACTAACGGGACGGGACGGGCCAATGTTGGGGTATTTTGTCATTCCTACTTCGAATTGAAATATTTGGATAGTTCGGATGAATTTTAGCCTGTTTTGTTAAACAGAGTAAACCTATCGTGACTATGATTTTGTTGAACAAGATTTGAATTTTGAATTTCAATTTTTGATGATATTTTTGGATAACACCATAATGAAATAGCCGAGTAAATAATTTGAATGGTAATTTTACTAAAATCAATGTTTCATTAAAGACCCAATATTTTTAAATTAATTTGATTTGCTATAGGTATTTTTCAAATTTTTTTGAAAGTAAATTGCAATTTAGAGTAATGTGTTTATGTAATTCTCCCTTTTCATTTCCATACGTGGCAAAGCTTCTGAGATTCGTCTCATAATTAACTAAATACACGAAGTCACAAACCATCAAATGAAATTCTGGACCTTACAAGACTTGTACTGATGATCTAGTTTCTTTCATAAAACATGTACTAATCGCTAATTCCTTAAGTATACCAAGCCTTGATTTACTAGCGGCCAACAGCTAAACATATTCATAGCATAATATCATGCAGTGTCATGTATGATCATGAATCTTTCCACGAAGTAATAAACAGGGAAAGCTCAATGCAACAGCTTGAATCCCTTTTAATATTAGCTTTCTGTCCATATCATACAAGAAATAAAGATCTGATAACACAAGAATTTAGAGTCTACCATATATTCTTTGTAGATGGGCACAAATAAAATAACCTCATTAATCAGTACTTATAATCATTAAGTAGACGCATAATCTCAATATTCAACTGGATATTAATTATTATCTTTGAACATATAAATACAATTCAAACTGGTACTGATCATTCCCATAAAATCATTCATGGTTGAACATATATAGGTCATCAATCATACAATAATATCAAGTTATAAAGTAACATGACCTAATGACTCAAACCTCTTTCATTCAAGGTGCCCCACAATATTTTAATTAGAGCACAACTGATAAATTCTTTTATTTCTTCATGTTATGGGTAGTTCATCCAACCCAGCTCTAGTTCTATAGTTTCAGTTCCAATTTAGGGTATAATTTCATTTGTCCGGTTCATAAATTCCTCCTCCATCAATTTTCACTTCAGTATGTGGGGGATGTTGGAAATTGGTTTTATAAAAATGGTTTTGACCATCTTTTGACCAATTAATTAAGTAGGTCCTGTGGTTAGAAATGAGAATTTCTTTGGCCAAGTTATTCTACTCCGTGAGTAGAATAACGTAGTATATTTAGTTTCTCAAAAACAATTTCGGGTGAATGAGAAATTAATTCCAAAGTATCCCACTTAAATAAAGAAATATTAGAATTGGAAAATAATGGGGATTGGAATAGTGCCAATCCCACATTGGTAAAAAAGAAGCAAATTGGTCACCTTAAATAGCTCAAGTTGCACAATTGGGTTCGGCTAAAGCCCACACGCGCGCACCGCCCGCAGGCTCGGGCCTCGGGTCATGTTCAAGAAGGTATATGACTTTTTATAGAATTTATTTCATTTCAAAACCTCCCAGATTGCGACACATGGCAATTCAATCAACTTCTTCAGAACGCGCCACGTGTCATGCTTATAGAATCTGTCCGAACAGGCATGTCAGTCTAAACAAATGGGTTATGTCTTTTCAGACATAACCTTTCAACAGTTGTGCCTTTTGGGACACAACTATAAATATGTCCCCCATGTCCAGAAATATTCATTACAAATTCGTCTTCTTCTGCAGTTTAATATTCTCTGCTTCCTGCACTATTCTGTGTTCTCCATTCAATCCCTAAATATTTTTTCTGCATTCTAATTTTCGTTCAGAGAGTCCAAAACTCTAGTAGGTTCGTTGGTATTGTAACTTGAAGTGCTTCTATTACAATATGAGGTCGTTGTATCTTGGGAGACGAATGCCGGAGAACCGTTAGCACCAGTGTGGAGCATTATCGTCTTAAGGACAAAGAGTCGAACTCTTGCCTCGACCTATATTTAATTTTTCGTCCAATTATTTAAGTAAACCGTTACTCTGCTCAATTTTATGTACGTCATTATTTAACAAAAAAGAATATAAATTATTTACTTATTATATTTTACCAACAGGGGAAAACCCAAGTTATGTCCCATGTTTAAGGACTTTTATCTTATCTTAGTATATATGGTTCATCAATTTTCATGTCCAAATAAACAAGATCACCCCCATTTCAATAGAAGAATTGATACTATTTTCCGTATCAATTATTCTCTTAGTAAACTCTAATAATAGAAGCGTCAATAATCATTGTATCTCAAAATTTCATTCCCAACAATACTGTAGAAAGCTCATCAATTAATCAAATATAAAGCAATATTGAAGAAATTCACAAATAAATCAATTAATCAATGTAAAGCAATATTGAAGAATATCATCAATTAATCAATTTAGAGCAAAACTAAAGACAATCGTCAATTAATCAAATTGAAAAGAAAATCCTAATTCCGACTCACCTCAGCCCCATGTGTACTATGACCTTGAGACGTTTTCTAGGTAAATATGCAAAAGAAATTAGAAGGAAACAAAACTAATAACATGGAAATCATCTGGGTGAATCTATCTGCAAAACTGTGTGCACATGTGCACACAAGAACGTGTTGGAAATGTTTGAAAGATGATGAAGACTGAGCCACTAACCAAGAAAACTCCACTGCAACAATAATTGAAGAAAAAGAATATAATTAAATTTTGGGCTTGAAGTGCAAAGAACGTTGTCCTAAAAGCGTTATTTGTAACCTCTCGTTGAAAAGAGATGCTAAAGGGTCTTCATACAAATTGCTTTAGCGGATTTCAAACTTCAAAACTGGATGCACTAGCACAAAAGAAATCTAAGAGGAAAAAAAAAGGAACGTTGAATGTAAGAAAAGTTTGAGTTTTTGTATATTGATTGGGGATGATTTGTAGCAGTAACATGTATTAATTTATAGTGTATATAACTACAAATATAAGAAGACATAACAATTGGGACAAAGAGGCACCTTTTGGTGCCTCAAAAACTACCTGGCACTCCATCATTCGCAACACTGTGTAGATGGCGCTACGTGTATTGCTCGCAACCTTCATGTTGTAAGGAATTGACGTATACATAAACAACGGATTTTAAATATGCAATTCTTATAAGCCGGATCAACCTTGTACTTAGATAAAATTCGCGATAGATGTTTAACTTGATGAACACCGTGAAATCTGACTATCTGATTAGCTGGAGGTACAATCAGTAAACCTTTTCCTGTTTTTCCTTTATTATGATCAAAACATTTCAAACCCCTTAATGTGCCTTAATTATCAAACTTCTTAATGTGCCTTAAATTTCAAACCTCTTAATGTGCCTTCAATTACAAACCTCTTAATGCCTTCATTTACAAACCTCTTAATGTGTCTTCGGTTATTTCCTTATTGATTGTGCTGAATAAAATTGGTAACGAATGAACTTTCTTGATGGGAGGACGTGCAAGCACCATTTTTCTTCTTTGTCATACACCATCGTATTGGGTGTCTGTGGGGTTACAAGCGCCAAAACCAAAAGAAACTCTATATCAAGAACCCAAGGAGAAAAACGGCAATGGCGGGAGGTAATCTTCGATTCCTTTGCGCAATGATCTAAGTGCTGTTTAAATATTTTGAAGCATGTTAGATCGTATTCTACTCTAACAGTTGGTATCAGAGCATGTTGAACCTCTGCCTTGTTGTTTTGAGTTCTAAGAAAAATATTCGTAAAATACCATGAATTTTTTCTTTTGATTCCAAAGTTCATTTTTTGAACTTTTGGTGCAAAGTGAGGTTATAAATCATTGGGTAATTGGATTTCTAATATTTCTGTGATTTGAAATGTTGATTTTGGTGAAGAAACCGACGGATCTGCAACTGAGTCTAGAACTGAGTCATTTGAACTGGTTGGTGGTTGAAGATGACGTCCATCTTGTTTGATTTTTGTGCAGTCATTTCAAAATATGCATAATATTATGTTTAATTATGCAATATTTTGTTTATGCTTAATGCTTGATATATGAGAATATTGCGGTGCATAAAATGACATATTGTGCATAACGATTATTCTCATAACACTTAATCTTATGCATAAAATTTAAATGTCTAGTGATCCATATAGTTAAATTAATTGAAGATCAGCCACATCATCTTTAATTAAATAAAATTATATATTATGTTAGTTTAGGATCTCATAAGGATTTATAGACATTGATTGTAATTAATTATATTTAATATAATAAATTTTATCCCACTTGAACTTTTATTATATTTATATAATTAATTAGGATAAAATATCAAATTATTTTCATAATATACCCACAAGAATTATGAATAAGTACATAATTTGATAGTTTTATCACATTGTAGAATAGAATATCAAAGTATTCTCATATTGCGGTTTTGATCTAATACCTACGGTTTCTAATACCCACGGTGGGCATTAGATCAAGTCCATCTCATATTGTACCCATAAATCATGAATTAAGTATAATTTGATAATTCTATCATAAGAAACATGTGAACCTACTTGAATTAAAATTTTAGCACCCAGGCAAATTTTATTTCATTAGATTCATTTTGCATTATTTACATTGGTAAAACATGAAATTTATTCAATTATACCTCAAATTTTGACATAAGCATTTATAAAATATGTGCAGCTTCACAACCTACTAATTTCTCTAATATTCGTTGCGATATTTCTGAACTAAATGGTGATAAGTATAAGATATGGAAGGAGAGAATTCTTCTCCATCTAGGATGGATGGACATCAACTATGCTATTAGGAAAGACGAACTACCAGCAATCACTGAGACCAGCACTCCAGCGAACATCGCGCTTTATGAACAATGAGAGTGATCTAATAGCCTCAGCGTGATGTTCATTAAGACTAAAATTTCTACTGGTATACGTGATTTCGTCGATCAGCATGAAAAGGTTTGGGACTTGCTGAAAGCAATTGATGATCAATTCATCACTTCAAATAAGGCACAAGAAAGCATCCTAATCATGAAGTTATCATCCACAAGACTTACCAGTGTGAAAGGTGTGAGTGAGCACATCATGCAGATGAGGGATATTGCGGCTCAACTTAAGAAACTCAAGGTTAAGATGTTCGACTCCTTCTTGGTTAATTGAGGATGCCACATTATCTTTAATTATATAAAATTATATATTATGTTAGTTTAGGATCACATAACGATTTATAGACATTGATTCTAATTAATTATATTTAATATACTCAATTTTATCCCACATAAACTTTTTATTATGTTTATATAATTAATTAGGATAAAATATCAAATTATTTTCATAATATACCCACAGGAATTATGAATAAGTATATAATTTGATAGTTTTATCACATTGTAGAATAGAATATCAAAGTATTCTCATATTGTACCCATAAATCATGAATTAAGTGTATAATTTGATAATTCTATCATAAAAAACACATGAACCTACTTGAATTAAAATTTTAGCCCACAAGCAAATTTTATTTCATTAGATTCATTTTGCATGATTTACATTGGTAAAACATGAAATTTATTTAATTATACCTCAAATTTTGACATAAGCATTTATAAAATATGTGCTGCTTCACAACCTGCTAATTTATCTGATATTCGTTGCGATATTCCTGAACTAAAGGATGATAAGTATAATATATGGAAGGAGAGAATTCTTCTCCATCTAGGATGGATGGACATCAACTATGCCATTAGGAAAGACGAACCACTAGCAATCACTGAGACCAGTACTCCAACGAACATCGCGCTTTATAAACAATGGGAGCGATCTAATCGCCTCAACGTGATGTTCATGAAGATTTCTACTGGTATACGTGGTTTCGTCGATCAGCATGAAAAGGTTCAGGACTTGCTAAAAGCAATTGATAATCAATTCATCACTTCAAATAAGGCGCTGGAAAGCACCCTAATCATGAAGTTATCATCCACAAGACTTACCAGTGTGAAAGGTGTGAGTGAGCACACCATGCAGATAAGGGTTATTGCGGCTCAACTTAAGAAACTCGAGGTTAAGATGTTCGACTCCTTCCTAGTGCATTATATCCTAAACACCCTCCCACAAAAGTACGGGCCATTCAAAATCTTGTACAACACGCATAAGGATAAATGATCAATTAATGAATTAATGATCATGTGTGTTCAAGAGGAAGGAATGCTTGTGAAGGAGCATGGTGAAAGTGCAATGCTGACTACAACGTGCGAGAAAGGAAAACCTCATGCCAATCAGAAGGAGAAATGTAAAATACCAACCCAGGCTGATATCAAGAAAGAGCCCACGTGTTTCTTCTGTAAGAAAGAGGGACACATGAAGAAGGAGTGCGCTAAATTCAAGAAATAGCTTGAGGATAAATGTAATCCAACCTCGTTTGTTTGTTATGAATCCAATATGGTTAATGTTAATATTAACACCTGGTGGATTGACTCTGGTTCTACAATCTATATTGTAAACTCCTTGCAGGGTATGCAAAACCTAAGGAAGCCAGTGGGAAGTGAACAAAACATCTTATTCAAAAACAAGATGGGCTCACAAGTGGAGGCTATAGGGACGTGTTTTAATTTTAAGTAGTTGTTTTGTTTTAAAATTAGATAAGACCTTCTATGTTCCAAGTTTTTCACGTAACTTGATTTCAGTTTCCAGACTTGTACCTTTGGGATATTCTTTAAATCTTGCAAACACATCATTCAATTTGTTTTATATGTCTGATTGTGTTGAGAATGATATTTTGTCTGATGGTCTTTATCGTATTAATTTACAAGACAATGCCACTTATAGTTCATTACATGTTTATACTGGCACTAAAAGGTATACTATTAATGAGGGCTCATCTATATTATGGAACCGGAGATTATGACATGTCTCTATAGATGGGATTAAGAGATTAATGAATGGTGGGGGTACTTCATACTCTAGATTTTACTGATTTTGAGACATGTGTGGACTGCATTAAGGGAAAGTAGACCAACAAGTTTAAGAAAGGTGCCAAAAGGAGTTTAGACATATTAGAAATTATACATACTGATATTTGTAGTCCAGACATGGACTCACATGGTCAGAAATATTTCATCACCTTTATTGATGATTAGTCTCGATATATGTACCTCTACTTGCTTCATAATAAGAGTGAAGCATTAGATGTCTTTAAAATCTTTAAGTCTGAAGTAGAGAAACAATGTGAAAAGCAAATAAAAATTGTGAGATCAGATATAGGTGGAGAGTATTACGGTAGGTACATTGAGGATGGACAAGCACCTGATCCTTTCACTAAGTTTCTTCAAGAGCATGGAATAGTTTCTCAATACACCATGCTTGGTTCACCAGACCAGAATGGTGTGGCAGAAAGAAGAAATCGAACATTATTGGACATGGTGCGGAGTATGCTTAGCAAATCCAATCTTCTTAAATCCTTGTAGACTGAAGCACTAAAGACGATAGTGAATATATTAAACTGAGTTCTAACTAAGGCTATTCCAAGGATGCCATTTGAATTATGGAAAGGCTGGAAACCGAGTTTGTGACATATGCACGTTAGGAGATGCCCGTCTGAAGTGAGGATTTATAATCCACAAGAGAATAAGCTGGGCCTAAGGACCATTAGTGGGTTTTTCATTGGATATGCCAAAAGGTCTAAAGGGTACATATTTTATTGTCCATCTCACAGCACTAGGATCGTAGAATCAAGAAACGCCAAGTTTCTTGAGAATGAGTTTATTAGTGGGAGCGATCAAATCGAGAAGAAAGTTCCTGAGCATGATCATTCAGAATCTTAACCTTCTAACTCAAGTAATTGATTGGTTATAGTGCATAGCACCCCTCGAGTACCAACATGTGTTGAACAACCAATCAATGAAGTTTCACAAGTTGCTGACGAAATTCCAGTGGATCAAACAGTTTAGGAATTACCAGAACCTCCTAAACATCCAGTTGAACTACAAGCTTCTTAGGAAGATGTTGATACAACACTGAGGAGATCCACTAGAACTAAGAGATCAGTAATTCCTAGTGATTATGCAGTGTACCTACAAGAATCTGACTAAAATATTGGAGACGAAAATGATCCCGAGTCCTTTTCACAAGCCATGAGCTGCAATAAGTCAGAATTATGGTATAATGCCATGAAGGAAGAAATGTGTTCTATGAAGAGTAACAGAGTCTGGGATATATTGAGTTGCCTGATGGTGCAAAAGCCATTGGCTATAAATGGGTCTTCAAGACTAAAAAGGACTCATCAGGCAACATTGAGAAATACAAGGCAAGACTCGTGGCTAAGGAATTCATTCAAAAGAAAGGAATCGATTACACGGAAACCTTTTCTCTTGTATCTAAGAAAGATTCATTGCGCATTATTTTGGCATTAGTAGCCCATTTTGACCTTGAGTTGAAACAAATGGATGTGAAAACGGCTTTTCTCAATAGAGATCTAGATGATGAGGTTTATAGGAAACAACCGGAAGGATTCCTTTCTAGTGATGGTGACCATTTGGTTTGTAAGCTCAAGAAATCCATATATGGTCTAAAACAAGCGTCCTGTTAATGGTATTTTAAATTCCATGGAGTAATTTCTTCATTCGAATTTGATGAGAACCTTACGGATCACTGTATATACCAAAAAGTCAGTGGGACTAAGATTTTTTTTCTTGTTTTATACGTGGATGACATTTTGCTTGCAACCAACGACAAGGGTTTGCTATAAGAGGTAAAATAATTCATCTCTAAAAATTTTGTTATGAAGGATATGGGTGAGGCATCTTATGTCATTGGCATTAAGATTCATAGAGACAGATTTCGAGGCATCTTGGGTTTATCTCAGGAAACCTACATCAATAATGTTTTAGAGAGATTTTGGATGAAGGATTGTTCACCAAGTGTAGCTCCCATTGTGAAAGGTGATAGGTTTAATCTAAACCAATGCCTGAATAACGATTTTGAAGAGGAACAAATGAAGAACATTCCATATACTTTTGCTGTTGGAAGTCTGATGTATGCTCAGGTCTGTACCAGGCCTGATATTGCATTTGTTGTAGGAATGTTAGGACGATATCAGAGTAATCTAGATATGGACCACTAGAGAGCTACAAAGAAAGTGATGATGTACCTTCAAGGGACCAAAGACTACATGCTTATGTATAGATGGATGGATAATATGGAAGTGATTGGCTACTCAGATTTTGACTTTGCTGGCTGCGTTGATTCATGCAAATCAGCATCAGGGTACATTTTCATGATGGCTGGTGGAGCTATATCATGGAGGAGTGCCAAGCAGACCTTGATTGCTACTTCCACTATGGAAGTTGAGTTCGTCTCTTGTTTTGAGGCTACTTCACAAGGTGTATGAATCATGAGTTTCGTATCTGGGCTTAAAGTTATGTATTCTATTTCTAAGCTATTGAAAATTTCCTGCGACAATTGAGCTGCTGTCTTTATGGCTAAAAACAACAAAATTCAAAGTTGAAGTAAACACATCAACATTAAATACTTAACCATAAAGGAATGTGTTAAAGAAAAGAAAGTGGTCTTAGCACTGAGTGGATGATTGCTGATCCTTTGACTAAGGGCATGCCACCATTGAAATTCAAGGATCATGTAAATAAAATGGGACTTGGTCCCACTATATGATTGTATATATTTGAATGGAACTCTTATTTATTGTGATGTTTTCTCATATTCATGTGCACCTTAGTTTATTTGAGAAAATACATATGTATAAGACCAAGAATAAACATAAGGTTTATTCATGAAGTAATGTTGCCATATAAAGAATAATGATAGCCTAAGAATAACTAACCAAGAGGGGGATGATTAGTTTTCTCAAACTTTTTCGTAAGATATTCTCAAAATAAGAAATTTAAGACAAAAAAAAATGAGCACAATGTAAATAAATAAAAGGGTAGAGAAAGTGCAAACAATATTTTTATGACGGTTCGATCCAACCAATGATCTATGTTCTCCGTTACCAAGCTCTCCAACACGAGCACGACCTTTTCACTATCTTGATTGACTTATGGTGCAATCCAAATCCTTACAATGTATCCGGTGACTTACAAACAAGGAGCACCGATCTTTATATAATATTGAGCTTTCAAGAGACCTCAATACGACCCAAAGATATAAAGAGATAGATTTGAGAATGTATTTCTTTCTTGATGAATGATAAATACAAGTTTAGTTCTAAGAGAGACTAACACTTTAATGAATAACAATAGATGGGAAAGTTCAAGTGTTGGAAGAAAACTTTGTTGATAATGATGAATCAAAAGTTTGATTTGATCAAACAAAGTTTTTCAATGAGTGATATTGAAGATATAAATGCAATAAAGCTTTGAATGAATTTTCTCAATATGATTCTCTCTATAAATGTTGTTGTAAGTGTTGTTAAATGATAATAAATGAAGAGGTATTTATAGAGACAAATTTTCGTCACTTTTTGTTGAAACAGATGACAAACGGATGACCAGACAGTCGATCGGTCAGACTTTTAGAACTAACCATTAGGATAGAAAAAAATTAGAACGGACACTTTTTAGAAAATGACAACCAGATGGATGATTGGTTTACCCAAACGGTCGACCGGTTCATCAAACGGATGATCGTTTCCACAGTTTTGAAAAATTAATTTTTGACTTTGATAAAAGCATTTCATGCAAGTGATAATAACATGAGTTTTGTGCATAAAAATATTTTTGAACTTTCATTCATTTAATTGCTAAAAATCAAAGAGTTAATACATTTGCCATTTTATCTAGAAATCTATTCTTTGATCTTGATCTTCGAATCTTGAATTTTGGATCTTGAGATGTTTGAACTCTTGTATTGATTTGATTTTGACCTTGACATTGCTTGAGAGTTTGATTTGTAGCGCTTTGAATATTACTTGAAAATAGATTGTTAGTAAACAATACTAAGTTGTTTGTTATAATCAAAATATTAAGGTTTAAAGTTAACCATAGATCAATAATTTCTCCCTTTTTGATTATGACAAACAATGTGAGAATATAGAGAATAATAAAGCATATATAGTCCCTATTTCTTTTTCAAGTTAACATGGTTTGATAAATCAATAGTATAATACCATTTTTGTATTATATACTCTTTGTATTACATCATTTGACAATTTTCCGATTTCATCACCATGTTGTTTGTCAAACACTATCAAATTTTCATCACATCATATTCATATTCATCACATCATCATCATATTCATCACATCACATAGTTTCTCTCTTTTGACATAAACAAAAAGGCAAAATCAAAACATTAATGTAAACATATTCCTCCTAAACAAAACAAAATATGCCATTCATTGATAGAACTTGAAAGTTAAAGACAATCATATTTTATAAACAAAAAAACTAGAGCATAAAACTAGACATGAAAGTATTCTCAAAAGCATAAAAACAAGAAAGTTAAGTGTCCGGCGGAGGAGGTGGAGGAAATCTAGTGCCGAGATGAGAATGTAGTGCTTGTTGATAAGCAGCACTTGTTGGAACATTGATTGCAAGCTTTCAACCATCGAGGCAAGAGAGTCGATCTGACAATTGAGTAGAATATAATGGTCCTCGGTGAAAGTGAAGCCGGAAGTGGAGGACGATGGCCTTTGTGATCTTGGTCCAGGTTGAGATGGGAGAGGAGCATGTTCGTCATCATCACCTTCGTCCATTTCTTCGCCACCCTCAAATGACAAGGTAGAGGGTCCCGACTCATCGTTGATTGTGTCAGTGGATTTTGGAATAAGGGCGACCACGTCAAGGAACGAAACTTTGAAATGTTGGAAAATCTTGGTAAGGATCATGCCGTATGGTAAGGCCTTAGGCCTAGTACCACGAAGAATGGTGTCCATATGATTTAGCATGATATAAAAGAAATCTAGTTTGCAGCCAACTAAGATAGAGTCGAGAAGAAAGACGTCATAGTGATTGACTTCATCAAGATGACCTTTTCGAGGGACAATGATAAGGGCGATGATGTTGTGCAGGACACGACACGTGAGTGTAAGTTGATTTGTACTGAGATATACGACAGCCTCGAAAAGTTTTCTGGTAACACGACAACATGCCTCAACTGGATTGTATCCCTCAAGATGAGAAATTGTTTTGGTGGTATATAGACGCATACTCCCATCCTCAAGATGAAGAATAGAATGAATAAGTTCTTGAGTAATTTTAATTCGTTTATTCTTAACTAGACACGTGACACCCGTCCCCGGAGAAAAAGTCATTTTACTAAAGAATTCTTTCATAACGATGGGTAAGCTTTTTCATTTAGAGTAAGAATGGAAATCCAACCCATGGCGGCAAAGAGATCCTATATATGAAATTAGGGGGCTTCAAAAGTAAAGGAGGCAAGATCGACGTTCTTACCAATGAGAATCGGGCATTTGTCAATCCAATTTTCTGAAGGAGAACCCTCTTCTTTAGAGGATGGAGAAGGTGGCATTTCCCTCCTAGAGCGCTTGAATGCCATTTTAACTCGAGGCATGGAGCCGGATGATTGAGTCTAGGGTTTAAGTTTGTCCGTTTGAGGAAGATTTTTGATAATGTGGTGGATAAAAATTGGGTTTTTTTTGGATTTGGGTGTGGAAATGAGATGGGTTTTTGTTTTTAAACGTAAATTGGAAAGATTTTAGGAAGATTTGATGAATGGAAGAAGATTTAGGAAAGGAAATCGTGGGTTGTGCCAAGAACAAGTGAAGAATTTGAAAAATTTTGGGATTAAAACCTTGATTTCCGTTGATACAGTCGACCGAGTAACTCTGACGGTCGACCGTTTGAACTTAAAATTTCAAAAAGAGCTTTCTGTTCAAACGGATCCAAAAGTGGATCATCCGTTTGAGCTGTAGTAGATGACCGTTTATGCACGTGGTCGCCCGTTAAAAGTTTTCAATTTTTAGAAAAGTTTATGTTCAAACGGATAATGAGGTGGACCATATGATGGTCATCCGTTTTAATGAAACGGACGACCGTTTAACAAAGCGGTCGACCGGTTGGACACATTAGCAAAAATTTTACCGAAATCATCGATTTGGTCCTTTGTCAAATAGTTTTAAAACATTTTTGATATATAAAATTCAATCAAATATATCATTCGTAACGAGTTAGGCACATACTTCACATTCATCCATTATGCCAAGATTTCGTCGAATATATGAAAATCTTTCAAGTGCTAAGGGTTTTGTGAGAATATCGGCCAATTGTTTTTCGGTGTTTACAAACTCCAAAGTTATATTTCCTTTTTGTGCATGGTCTCGTAGGAAATGAAGTCTAATCTCGATGTGTTTGATATGAGAATGCAAAACAGGATATTTAGATAAGTTGATGGCACTAGTGTTATCACACATAATAGGAACATTTTCAAAAGATAGGTGATAATCAAAAGAGTTTGCTTCATCCATAGGATTTGAGCAAAACAACTAGCGGCCCAGATATATTTGGCTTCGACGGTTGATAAAGCAACGAAATTTTGTTTCTTACTAAACCATGAAACTAAGGCAAAGCCTAGAAATTGATAAGTTCTGCTAGTGCTCTTACGGTCAATTTTACAACTGGTCCAATCGGCATCCGAATAACTAAGTAAATCTAAGTGAGTCTCTTTAGGATACTAAAGACCTAAGGATCTAGTTCCGCTAAGGTAACGAAAAATATGTTTTACGGCACTAAGATGGGAATTCTTAAGATTAGATTGATATCTAGCACAAAAGCATATACTAAACATAATATCGAGCATACTAGCGGTTAAATAAAGAAGAGATCCGATCATACCTCGATATTTTGTTATATCAATGGAAGTACCTTGCTCATCTTTATCTAATTTGATTGATGAGCTCATTGGGGTATTCATTGGCTTCAATTCTTCCATTTCAAACTTTTTGAGTATATCCAAGATATACTTGGTTTGACTAATGAATATTCTATCATTAGTTTGTCTGATTTAAAGCCCAATAAAGATCTTGAGTTTACCCATCATACTCATCTCAAATTCTCTGCTCATACACTTAGAAAATTCTTCACATAGGAAAATGTTAGTAGCACCCAAAATGATATTATCAACATAAATTTGAACAACAATCATATCATTCTTTTTGGTTTTTATAAATAGTGTAGTATCTGCCTTACCTATTAAAAAGCTATTTGATAAGAGAAATTTGCTTAATCTTTCATATCATGCTCTAGGAGCTTGCTTTAATCCGTAAAGGACTTTTCTAAGTTTGAAAACTTTGTCTGAGTATTTATGATTTTTAAATCCGGGCGGTTGCTCAACAAAAACTTCTTATTGAATAACTCCATTCAAGAATGCACTTTTGACATCCATTTGAAAAAGAATGAAATTCTTATGACAAGCAAAAGCAAGAAGCATGTGAATTGACTCTAATCTAGCAACCGGTGCAAATGTTTCTTCGAAATCAATACCTTCTTCTTGATTGTAACCTTGAGCCACTAATCTAGCTTTGTTACGCACAATGATACCATTTTCATCTCGTTTGTTTTGAAAAATCTTTTTTGTACCAATTACGGTTTGTGAACTTGGTCTAGTAACTAAATCCCAAACATAATTTCTTTCAAATTGATTTAGTTTATCTTGCATAACTAGAATCCAAAATTCATCAAACTCGGCTTCTTTAAAACTCTTTGGCTCAATTTGTGAAAGGAAAGCACAATTGTTAAGAAAATTTTTAGAAGAGTTTCTAGTGCTTACTCCTTTTGATGGATCACCAATGATGAGATTTTTTTGGTGAGAAGGGACAAACCTCAATTCTTTAGGTAATGATGAAGTGTTAGGATCTTCATGAGGTTCTTCTTCATTTTGTTGCATAATTGTTTCTTCCTCATGTTAAATTTCAACATTATTTGGATTTCCTTTGTCTTGATTTTGAACACTTAGTTGTTCAAATGGAATTTCAAATCTTCATCATCAATGTCTTTTTCTTGTTCAATTGAGTTAGTTTCATTAAAAACAACATGCATGGATTCTTCAACTACTAAAGTTCTTTTGTTAAAAACTCTATAAGCTTTGCTAATAGATGAATATCCAAGAAAAATTCCAACATCGGATTTTGGATCAAATTTTTCTAAATTTTCTTTTGTGTTTAATATAAAGCATTTACACCAAAAAACTTTAAACTATTCGATATTAAGAATTCCATTTTTCCAAATCTCATATGGAGTTTTGGTTTTCTTTCGACTAACCAAAACTCTATTTAAAATGTAGCATGAAGTATTTAGGCTTCGGCCCAAAAGTATTTTGGTAAATTATTTTCATTTAACATGGTCCGAACTATTTCTTGCAATGTTCGATTCTTGTTTTCTACTACACCATTTTGTTGAGAAGTTCTAGAAGCCGAAAAATTATGTTTATATCCATTTGATTTACAAAACTCATCAAAAGCTATATTTTCAAATTCTCCACCATGATCACTCCTAATTGTGGTAATGGTGTATCCCTTTTCATTTTGAACACTTTTGCAAAAATGTTTAAATGCATTTAAAGCTTCATCTTTTATATTTAAAAACATGGCCCATGTGAATCTTGAGAAATCATCAAAATAACAAATGCATAATGTTTTTCACTTAAGCTAGCGGTTCTAGAAGGACCAAATAAATCCATATAAAGAAATTGTAAAGGTCATGTAGTAGAAGATTGTTGTTTAAGTTTAAAAGAACTCTTTACTTGTTTTTCAAATCGACAAGCATCACAAATTTTATCCTTTTCAAACTTTATATTTGGTAAACCTTTTACAAAACTATTTTTGGATATTTTTGAAAATAAGTCCATGCTAACATGACCTAATCTTCTATGACATAACCAATAATTATTATTTATACTTGAAAGACATTTTATTTCTTTTTCAAATTCAAATATTTATGATGTAAACATCCTTACTTCGGCTCCCTATGAACATTACCTCTTTAGATATAGCATCCTCAATGAGGCATTTGGAAGAATCAAGTTTAATAAGATAACCTTTATCACATAATTGACTTATACTAAGCAAGTTATGTTTAAGATTATTAACTAATAAAATATTTTCAATGAAAGGAGATGAATGATTACCAATATTTCCAATGCCTATGATTTTTCCTTTAGCATTGTCTCCAAAAGTCACATGACTTCCATCTTTTCTTTTAAGACTTGATAGTAATGATCTATCCCCGGTTATGTGTTTTGAACAACCACTATCCAAGAACCAATTGCTCTTGACCTTTCATGGTACCTACAAATATAATTTTAATTTTTGATTTTTGGTGCCCACATAAGTTTGGGTCCTTGATAGTTATTGTTTGTGGATTCTTTTATCCACTTATGTTTCCTTTCAAAGTATAGTCTCTTTTTAGTTGAACAATTATAAGCACCATGATCAACTTTCTTGCAAAAACTACATGTTATGTTTTGTTGAGAAAAATTGGATGATTTTACAAATATAGTTTCAAGGGATTTTTGTTTCAAGAAATGTTTATATCCAATTCCCCCTTTATTGAAGACACATTTTTGCTCACCAAGCATTAATTCAAAAATTTTCTTTCCTTGGGGTAAACTTGTGAATAATGCTTGTTAAATCAACCACTTTTTCTTTCAATGAAAATTTTTCTTTAATTAAAGATTTATGATCATTCTTTTCCTTTTCAAAGTCCTTTTGTGCAATAAAAAGTTTCTTGACTACCTTTTTCAATAATGAGTGTTTATTGTTAAGGATAGAGTATTTTGAAACAAGTTTCTCAAATTCCTCAAGAATTTCATCAAAAGAAGTAGATAAGTCATTGCATAAGTCATTGTTGTTTCTACTTACCTCATCTTCAATAGCCATGAAGCACATATTGGCGATCTCTTTTTGAACTTCATCTTCTTCAATATCATCTTCATCACTATCATCCCATGTAGTTTGAAGTGCTTTCTTTTTGGAAGAACTTCTTCTTGTTTGGTCATTCGGTCCTCTTGTGACCGGGTTTGTCATAATCATAATATATGATCTTTTTGTTTTTCTCTTTTCTTTTGAAATCACCGATTATTTCGAAACCATCTCCACTTCTTAACAAGAAGAACTAGATCATCAAGTTCTTCATCACTCATGTTCGTGTTGGAGGATCCTTCATCGTTTGTCAATTTCAATGCAATTTGTCTCTTGAGAGGCTTCTTCATCTCTTTGTTTCGGTATTGTTGAGCTCATACATCATCAACATTCCATATAGCTCCTCCAATGGATAAGTGTTGACATGTTTTGTATTCTCTATCAACATCCTCAAGTAATTCGAATCTTCCAAAAGAGACCTAAGCATTTTACTCACAAGTTCATCGTTAGTAAATTTTCGATCAAAGCCCTTAATATCATTAATAATATTGGTAAAGAGAGTAATCATATCTACTATAGGTTCATCTTGCTTCATAAAGAAATTTTCAAAATCTTTTGTCAATAGATTTATCTTAGTTTCTTTAACCTTGTTAGTACCTAAGTGAGTTATCTCTAATGCATGCCAAATATCATATGCGGAATCACGTGTGCTAATACGATTAAACTCATTTTTATCTAAAGCACAATAAAGTAAGTTTTTGGCTCTAGCATTCAAAGATAATTTTCTTTTATCCTCTTCATCAAATTCTTCTCCAAGCTTAGGAGTAATTTGGCCCGGTTTATCATCAACTTTAATTATTTTTGTTGGTACATATGAACCAAACTCAATGACTTCCCAAATGTTATAATCAATTGATTGAATATAAATCATCATTCTAGTTTTTCAATAGTTGTAGTGGGTGCCATTAAATAAGAGAGGACAATTTGTAAAGTGTCCCTCAAGACTTTGAATATTTTGGTTAGCAATTACTCAAGATTGTATAATATTTTTTTTAAAAAAATGAGCACCTTGCTCTGATACTAATTGATAGTCCAAGAATAACTAACCAAGAGGGGGTGAATTGGTTTTTTCAAATTTTTTTGTAAAATATTCTCAAAATAAGAAATTTAAGAAATAAAAATTAATCTACAAAAATATAAGCACAATGTAAATAAATAAAAGGCTAAAGAGAGTGCAAACAATATTTTTATGGAGGTTCGATCCAACCAATGATCTACGTCCTCCGTTACCAAGCTCTCCAACACAAGCACGGCCTTTCCACAATCTTGATTGACTTATGGTGCAATCCAAACCCTTACAATGTATCCGGTGACTTACAAACAAGAAGCACCGATCCTTTTACAATATTGAGTTTTCAAGGGACCTCAATACGACCCAAAGATATAAAGAAATAGATTTGAGAATGTATTTCTCTCTTGATGATTGAAAAATACAAGTTTGGTTCTAAAAGAGACTAATACTTTAACAAATAGCAATAGATGAGAAAGCTCAAGTGTTAGAAGAAAACTTTGTTGATAATGATGAATCAAAAGTTTGATCTGATCAAATAAAGTTTTTCAATGAGTGATATTGAAGATATAAATACAATGAAGTTTTGAATGAATTTTCTCAATATGATTCTCTCTATAAATGCTCTTGTAAGTGTTATTAAATGATAATAAATGAAGAGGTATAGAGACAAATTTTTGTCACTTTCTGTTGAAACGGATGACCAGATGGTCAGAACTAGCCGTTGAGACAAAAAATTAGAACGGATACTTTTTAAAAATTGACAGCCAGACAGACAACTAGTTCACCCAAACAGTTGACCGGTTTGACCGGTTCATCAAACGAATGACCGTTTCTACAATTTTGAAAAATTGATTTTTAACTTTGATAAAAGTATTTCATGCAAGTGATAATGATATGCGTTTTGTGCATAAAAATATTTTTGAGCTTTCATTCATTTAATTGCTAAAAATCAAAGAGTTAATACTTTTACAATTTTATCTAGAAATCTATTCTTTGATCTTGATTTTTGAATATTGAATTTTGGATCTTGAAATGCTTGAACTCTTGTATTGATTTGACTTTGACTTTGACCTTGACATCGCTTGAGAGTTCGATTTATAGCGCTTTGAATATTACTTGAAAATAGATTGTTAGTAACTAAGTAGATGGCGTAATTTACTCGAGATATTTGCATTTTCTAATAAGCACGAAATATTAGAAAAAACGAACACAACGTAGGGACAAAAATTAACTTTCAGTGAAATTGACTTTACTCTTTTTGACAAAATAGATTCTTGACTTGACTTTGACTTTGACCTTGACATCGCTTGAGAGATCGATTTGTAGCGCTTTGAATATTACTTGAAAATAGATTGTTAGTAAACAATACTAATTTGTTTGTTATAATCAAAACATTAAGGTTTAAAGATAACCTTAGGTCAACAAATAATAATTGAGAAATTGAATGCACTGTAATACATGGAAGGTAATAATCATTGTTAGAGGACTTACCGCCATGATTCATGTATTTATTTCTTAAGAAATCTCCGGTAACTATCGTTACCTACGATAGAACTTACTTGTTCCCCGGTTCTTGTCCGGCCTCTATGCGTCCTCGCAGAGGTTTGTCTCTCATTGTATTCGCTCCTCAACTCTGCTCCCCGCAACCGGCTCGAGCCCGTCTCATCTCACTGCATTCGATGGCCGGCCCTGCGGAAAAGTTCACTTCGTTCTCTTTTCCTTGTTCCCTGTCGTGTTGTTTTGTATTGTAGCTTCGGGATCGGAAAGCGACTTCCTCGCTTTCCTTCCTCGCTCCGCTTGTTAAGCTACAACCAATGAGATTAAAGTTGAAACATAGGTGAAACATATGGACCAAGTGGGAGAATGTAAACCTTTTTTCGTTTTTCTTTTATTATGATCCAAACGTTTCAAACCCCATAATGTACCTTAATTCTCAAACTTCATAATGTGCTTTAAATTTCAAATCTCTTAATGCCTTTATTTACAAACCTCTTAATGTGTCTTCAGTTACTTCTTCATTGATTGTGTTGAATAAAATTGGTAATGAATGAACGTTCTTGATGGGAGGACGTGCATAAATACATGGTTTGGTCCCTAAGCTCAAGCACCCGGGCTTAGAAGTGCCAAAATCAAAAGAAACTCTATATCAAGAACCCGAGGAGAAAAATAACAATGGCGGGAGGTCATCTTCGATCTCTCTTTGTGCATTGATCTAAGTGCTGTTTAAATGTTTTGAAGCTTGTTAGATCGTATTCTAGTCTGACATGATCTTCAATAGCTTAGTTGTCCAATTGTCCAGCTTTCAGTGGTAATCTACACAGCAAGAACAGATCTGGACTTCCACGATCAAGAACAAATGAAAGCGGAAATTTGGAAGTAATTGTATTGAATTTTGTCTTTTGCTTGTGCTTGCAAGTAATGAAAACCAATTTTCTTAATATGTTGTGGCCTTAGTATTTATAGGCGATGCTAACCCTAGTTCTAGTCCGACTAGAATTTTGTGTTCTAGTCTTATTAAAACTTTGTTAGTCCATAACTAATGAACGCAATTAAGTAGTCCAATAAGTAATTAAGTCCGACCCAACTAATTGGACCTTGGATATTAATTCTTACAATCTCCCACTTGGACAAGGTCCAACCCCAAATTCTCAATTCTCGCCTTTTGTGTGTGACTCATTAGGTTTTCATTCACGATGGCAAACGTAGTTATATTCTCATCGATTTACCTAGATCGATCGATTCATGTCGCCGTCCAAGGTCGACATCTAGCAATGTGTCAAGGCAATCCATGTGAATGAAAATGTCATGTGGTATGACAGAATCAATAGATGTGCGGTCACCGTAGAAATATAATCTCTTCATCAATATAACCCAATTGGTTAAGAGATATGGATCAACGTCAATCTCATTTCAACCAATTATATTATTCACCTCAACTCTTTGTTGATCTAATATATTTATGATTGAAATATTTTCAACTCATAACTCCACCCCGGTCGAGGAAATTTATATCAAATTAAGTGGGCAAAATGCAGGTCATAATCTCCTACTTTGCAGGAGTGAGGAATCCACATATTGGACATTCATAGCCTTCATATAATTCTCACTATACCCACACGACGTCATCCTGGTGACTCATAATCATAGAGCTCCATCAAGCACTCACTAAAGTATAGCAGTCCTCACATAAGATTCTATGATATCCTCAAGTCAAAGGACCAAATCCACTACCGCACATTAGAGATTTACCACTAACGCTTGGATAGTTATCCATGTGGAATCTCTA
Organism: Forsythia suspensa; assembly: GCA_023638005.1. Classification (NCBI taxonomy): domain Eukaryota; kingdom Viridiplantae; phylum Streptophyta; class Magnoliopsida; order Lamiales; family Oleaceae; genus Forsythia; species Forsythia suspensa. Next base: position 19,833,830 of record CM042669.1, read on the forward strand.
TGCAGATCATCCAATGTCATGTTCTTATAACAATGCATTCATGTGTTTATTTAGATGTCCTTCTACATCTTAGCTCGTGAAAAGAAATACAACACATGCTAGTCTATTCGCAATAATGATATCCGTATCTCATTATTACTATGACTAAGGATATTTCAAGAATAAGTTATTTATAACTTGTATCTCACAATCACAACACCTTGTGATTAACAAGTTATTATGAACTTTTCTTCGGACTTTGTTAATTTAAATAATAACATATCTGCCTTTATAATTTAGACAAAATATTTAATTAATAAAATTGTTCATACACTTCGATGTCCAACAAATAGTATATCATAAAAAGTCTCGTACTAACTAGATTCAATCACTTATGTATCTAATACCAATAGATTTAGCATGACTATCATGCCTGTGCTGGGACAACGACTTTGTCAAAGGATCTGCTGCATTGTCGTCAGTTGAAACTCGTTCTATCTTTGTGTCATTGCCCATGATTATCTCTCTGATTAGATGATATCGCCTCAATATATGCTTGGATCATTGATGAGACCTGGGTTCCTTCGCTTGTGCGATGGCTCCATTGTTATCGCAAACTGAGATATTTGATAAAAAAATGTTAGGAACTACTCCAAGTTCTGAAATTGAAATGAACTTCTTGATCCAGACCGCTTCATTTGCTGCTTCTAAAGCAACTATATATTCGAGTTTTATAGTTGAATCAATGGCCATTTCTTGTTTGGAACATTTTCAACTGACCGCACCACCATTTAGAGTAAATACATATCTGGATTGGGATTTGTTATCTTCTTTATCAGACTAAAAGCTGGCATCGGCATAACCTCGAACTATAAGTTCATTTCCTCCATACACCAAGAACATATCTTTAGGCATTCTAAAGTACTTGAGGATGTTCTTGACTGTGATCCAATATTTCTCTCTAGGATTCACTTGGAACCTGCTTGTGACACTTAAAGCATATGAAACATCCAGTCAAGTATATAGCATTGCATACATGATAGATCCTATTGCTAATGCATAAGGAATTCTATCCATACAATCTATTTCAATTTGTCTTTAGACACATCTCTTATAGATAGATCCTATGCCCGATAGGACAGAGTCCTCTTTTGGATTCTTCCATGCTAAATCTTCTCAAGCATTCTATTAGATCTATCTCTATAGATCTTTATACCGAGAATGTATGCTACCTCTCCCATATCCTTCATGAAGAAATTTTTGGATGACCACAATTTACTAATTTTTGCATCGATACATTGTTTCCTAGTAATAGTATGTCATCCACATACAAAACTAGAAACACAACTTTACTTCCACTACCCTTTTTATACACACATGGTCCATCTTCATTCTTGAAAAAATCATACATTTTGATTGTCTCATCAAAACGAAGATTCTAGCTTTGAGAGGCTTGCTTTAATCCATATATGGATTTCAGTAGTTTGCATACCTTATTTGACTCTGTAGATTCAAAACCTTCGAGTTTTGTTATACACACATCTTCACTAAGATTCCCATTAATTAATGCGATTTTGACATCCATTTACCAGATCTCATAGTCATGGTATGCTGCTATCACAAGTAGAATTCGAATTGATTTAGACATTGCTACTGGTGAGAAAGTTGCATCATAGTTAATTCATGTCTTTGCTTGTAACCATTCGTAACCAATCTTGTCTTATAAGTATGAACATTACCATCCATGTTGACATTTTTCTTGTAAACTCATTTACAGCGGGTCAATCAAGGTCTAAACCTTGTTTACACACATGGAGTTCATTTCATCTTCCTTCCATCTCTTTGAGTCAACATTTGACTTCGATTCGGTGTAAGTAGTGGGTTCATCTTCCTCAATTAGCAATGAATCATTGGTAATCAGGAGATCATATCTCTAAGGAGGATGAATGACCCTGCTCGACTTATAGAGAGCTCGTATGTCCTCAGAAAATGACGGTTCTCCATTTCCAATATGTGCCTCATCAAATGCGGTCTCAACTATTGGCTCATCTAATTTGTCTATTTCATTTGTGGTTTTTTGAACTTCTTCAAGATCTACTTTGCTCCCACTGGACCTTTGTTAGAATGAATTCTTTCTCTAAGAATATGGCATGTTTTGATATGATGACTTTTATCTAGATTGGATTGTAGAAATAGTATACAGCAGTTTCTTTTGGATACCCCACAAATAAGCATTTATCAGATTTAGCTCCTAGATTGTCTGATTCTACCTGCTTCACATAAGCAGCGCAACCCCAAACCTTCATGTATGAAAGATTAAGTCTTTTTCCTTTCCATAACTTGTATGGAGTTTTATCGACCAATTTAGATGGGACACGGTTTAGTGTATGACATGCAGTGTTAAGTGCATATCTCCAAAAACATTTTGGGAGAACTGCGTAGCTCGTCATTAATCGCACCATATCTAGTAAGGTGCAGTTTCTCCTTTCAGATACACCATTTAGTTGTGGTGTATATGGTGGAGTCCAATGCGAAAGAATCTCATTCTCTTTTAGATAGTCTAAAAACTCACCCTTCAAATATTCTCCACCTCGATTAGATCTAAATGTTAAAATATTTTTCCTGGTTTGCCTTTCTAATTTTTGCTTGAATTCTTTGAACTTTTCAAAGGCTTTATGCTTGAATTTTATTAAATAGATGAAACCATATCTAGAATGGTCATATGTAAACGTGATGAGGTAAAACAAGCCACTTCTAGCATCTGTAGACATTGGTCCACATACATTAGTATTGTACAAATCCCAAAATGTCTGCAGCCCAGACTCCTTTTCCAAAAAATAGGGTCTTGGTCGTTTTGCCCACCAAGCATGACTCACATTTATCAAATGATTCATAATAATTTGAATCTAAGTATCCATCTTTATGTAACTTGGTGATGCATTTTTCATTCATATGACTCAGTCTACAATGCCAAAGATATGAGTTGTTAACTTTATCGCCGTTATGTCTTTTGTTGTCTATACTCATTATAGGACATTACAAGTCTAAAATATAGATGCCATTAAAAAAAATTTCCACATCCATAAAACATATCATCAAGATAAAAATAACAATGCTTATCTTTAATCTTAATGAAAAACCCATCCATGTCCAAACATGAAATAGAAATGATGTTCTTAGTAATAGTAGGAATATAATACCAATATTTTAATTCTAAAACAAGGCCCAAAGTCAACGGTTAAAAGTATGTCCCTACAGTCCAAGGCAGAAACTCTTGTTCCATTCCCAACGCGTAGGTCTACTTCTCCCTTTTGCAGTAATCTACTGTTGTTTAACCCTTGCATATTTGTGCAAATATGAGATCCATATCTGGTATCTAATACCTAGAAAGCTGAAGGAGTAGACAAATTTATTTCAATAAAAAAGATACATGAAGTATAAGCCTCAGTAGACTTCTTTCCCTTCAAGGTGGCGAGGTATGCCTTGCAGTTCCTCTTTCAATGCCCTTTGTTTCCACTGTGAAAACACGGTTCATCATACTAGGATTTTTTTCTTGTCTGCTTTGACTATTTTTCCAGTAGATTTAACCTTCTTAGATCCTTTTGAAAGGTCTTTTTTATTTCTTCTTAGTGCCCTTAGAGGTGTCAATTGCCAAAATTTGTCCCTTTCCTTTGTTTATATTGGCTCAACAGTTTTTAGCATGTTCAGCAACTCAGACAAGGTACATTGAATCATATTCATGTTAAAGTTCATAATGAACTATGAAAAGCTATTAGGTAGGGACTGTAGAACCAAGTCAATACTCAACTCGTGGTCCATGGCAAAACCCAATTGGATTATTTTTTCAATACAATCAATCATCTTCAGTATAGGAGCATTGACTAAAGATTTTTCCACCATCATACATTTGTATAACTTTTTAGATGTCTCATACCATTCAGTGCATGACTGCCCATCATACAACTCCTTGAGATGAATTATAATGGTATGAGCATCCATACCCTCGTTCTGCTTTTGTAACTCAGGTGACATAGCTGCAAGCATCATACATATCGTAGTAGTATCGTCATCGCTGTGTTTATTGTAAGCCAGTACTTCATCCGGCGTAGCTTCCTCAGTAGGAGCTTCCGATATTTGTTGCTCAATGACATATCTAATTTTTTCATGCTTAAGAACAATTCTCAGATTGCAGTGCCAATTCAAAAAATTTAGACCAGTAAGTTTGTTGGCATCCAATATGCCTCTCAAATTCATGTGGTTACACATGATTCAATACTGAAATAACAAGATAGAAAATTAATTAAATATAGAAAATTAATTTAATTATAGACTTATATTAAATTAATTATACTCCTACTATTTAAATTGAATTAATGGCCCTCAAAAATTAATCAATACAACCAGTTGGATTCTCAATGGGCTAGGCTCTCTTTTATTTTATTAGAATCTTGAGCGACTCAACAAGCTCTAATAAAACATCTAGGTAAATACTCTATCAATCACATATCTATGTGACTCCTAAATCATCAAGTAGACAACTTATTGCCGCACACATCTTATGTGTTTTACTTGATTGTTCCCCTAAAATTTTATTTTCTTGAGCGACTCAACAAAATTAAAATTCAAGTTAAATTCAACCCATTGTTCAGAAACATCGAATGTTTCATAGTGATAAACATATCTATCAGCAAGCAGCCTTGAGCGATTCAACAAACTGACATCGATAATAGACTCTAATTTTTTACTATAGTAATAGAAGGCATATTGTATTAACTATTTAATACGAATTTAATATTTTGATAAAGATGTGTTTGTTTCATCGTATTTATGTATATTAACTAATATCCAACATGCAATCAATCATACATAATAATAAGTGTGGACGATTATGGACTTTATCTATTTAGTCTTCTTGAGCCAAAAGAAAGAATAGTTGGTCAATTTGTAGGGAATGTTACATTCGATCATCGAATGCTAAATGCAATCATCTCCATCTCCTGCTGCAAGCCTGTATCTTTTATTAATTACTTCCTTGTGGCCCAATTGTAACTTGTATCCTATATTAGTTGGTACGCAAGCCTAGATAAATGGGCACGCAGACCCATAATGAATAAAGAGCTCGAAAACTCTATTAAATAAATTATAGGTCCCATTTAAATAAATAATATGCTGGCAGGCCCAACCAACAATCAACATGAATAATTAACCATACAACCAATCACATGGGTCGAGTTCATAATCATTCACTAAACCTCTATTTTAATATCTAATATTAAAAATATAGTAATTTCTAAATTTATATCTTTGACAGTGTAAGTCTAAACATTTTATACATTTCGAAACGGACTAGACATAGTTAAATAATTAATCTAATTAATTAATTAATTTTTCAACAATAAAATTAAGTGATCAATCAAATTAATCAATTAATGTTATCCATAAAGAGGATTTTTCAAAATTTATTTTATCTTCCAATCTATAGTCATACCCTAAATTGAGGATAAAATTTGTATATGGTCAGAATTGTAATTTTTTAAAGTAAAGTAAAAAATTCAAAATATTGTTTAAAATGAATTTCAGCCATTAATGAATATTTCACCAGTATTAAAAATTAAATAATTACAATTTTCCAAAAAAATTAAAATTACATTTGAGATCTGTTTTTCTTTTGTTTTAAAGTTTGATGACTTAATGTGCAATTTTTGAAAATGCACAGTCAATGCCTTAAAAATTTAAAACAGTGGGTCCTTCAATACAATTTCTAAAATGGCACAGAAGACCCATCTCTGATTTTAAAACAGTGAGTCATTCACATGCAATTTCTGAAATTTCATAGAAAACCCATCTAAAACTTTTGAAATTATGGGACTTCCTATGCAATTTCCAAAATTGTTTTGGAAGCCTTATTCCCCAATAAGAAGAACACATTGAAACCCTTTTAGGGTTTCAGCCGGTATGCCAGATCACTGAGAGGTGGCCGCACCGGTGTCTAACATCGGCAACCACCTATTTTTAACGTCGAACAACTGCTATTGTTCAATTTTTCCTGTCGTTGTTGCTACTTCTAACATCGGCGCATGGTATGTGCTTCTGCAAAATCAGCGGTCGCCACGCTAATTTCACAGTGGCAATTCACTGATCTGTCGGCCATAACTATCGGCAGCAGTGGCTTCTGAAGCAATGCTGTTGGTTACTGATCCATTTTTCTGGCCAATTACATCTGTTCCAAATAAATCCAAAACTAATTTTAGATTTTGCTTTTTCAAAAATTCACAACTTTTATTTTAATCTCAAAACTCAAATCAAATTAATATACCAATAACATTTATTGTTCAATTCATCAAAGCAGTCTAACAAACTCTAACAAGTAACAAGGTAGGCTCTGATACCACTGTAAGGAATTGACGTATTCATGCATAGCAAAAATTAAATCTACAATTCCTATAAGCTAGATCAACCTTGTACTTAGATAGAACTCTTGATAAAATTTTACCTTGATGAACACCGTAGAATCTGATTATCAGATTAGCTGGAGGTACGATCTTCAATACCACAGCTGTCTAATTGTCCAGCCTCCAATGGTAATCCATACATCAAGAACATATCTAGATTTCCACTATCAAAAACAGATGAAAGTGGAACTTTAGGAGCAATTGTATTGGGTTCTCTCTTTTTCTTGTACTAGCAAGTAATGAAGACCAATTCACTTAATCTGTTGTGGCCTTAGCGCATGTTTAGTAGTGCTGAAATTATATTATAAGTTGGTAGTGAATGTGTGGATAAAAAGTGGGTTGTAAGTTGTGAGTCCTACGAAATGTGTGGATAAAAAATATATTTGACCAGTTTCACCAGCTGAAATTATAATTTAAGTAATCCCAAACATGTGCTTAGTATCTATAGGCGGGGCTAACCCTAGTTCTAGTCCGACTAGAATTGTGTGTTCTAGGCTTACTAGAACTTTGTTAGCCCATAAATAACGGACGCAATTAATTAATCAATTAATTTGGTCCAATAAATAATTAAGTCTGATCCAACTAATTGGACCTTAGACATTAATTCTTACACGTGTCACGTCCCATAATATCTCCATTGCGTTGTTATCTCTCCAACCTATATTTGAACAATTCCAAGAATCTCCCACTTGTTCAAATATATAAGAAAAATTCAGATTTGAAGCGGTATTCACGCTTAAAATAAAATATCTTTCTATTTGAACCTTACCTTAGTGTAAACATCGCAAAGTATTATCGAAATCCCAAGTAGCATTGACTTTGAACCCGTTATTCATTGTGACAATACCGACAATGTCCCACACACGACCACTATCATTCAATTTGTTCCACACAAATTTGCTTAGCGCATTAATGGCCATGCACTAACTGGTTTAATGAACTTCTCAGAAAGTAACTCCAAACTTTCTTTGAAACAGCACCGTGTCTAAGTTCATATAGGTGGAATTCTTATATTGTACTTGTTACATTGAAGACACTTGTACTACGTACTGAATTTCATTAAGAGATTTTCATTCAACCATCCAACTGTAACACCACCAATTATACATTTAGGATAGGGTATGTACAATTTAGATGCTGCTATCCATCCACTTATTGAGACTTATTGTTATCCCTTAAACCAGTGAATCATTCACTTAGTAATGACGAGTACGGTTGCTGTCATTCGTGGATTTTAATTAAGAAGTTTCAACCCTATCCTACTCGATGTCAATTTTACTAACTCTTTAGTAAGTGACTTTGCAAATGGATTAACCAAATTCTCGCTCGATCTCACAAATGTAAGAGAATTTATTTTACTTTTGATTAATTTTCTTACACAATCATGTCTAAGTATCATGGGGGTGCCTTTCTTTCTAGTGTAGAAAGTGGCACCGTGCGGTAGTAGTCTACTCAGATCCTCCATCTTTTGACATATTTATACTTTGGTCCTCAAAATGCTCGATTTGCACAACTTTAGTCATTTTTGCCCATTTTTTGCATGAATTTCTTCCAATCACCATCCGAGCTCAAGTTTTCATCTAAACAATTAAAATAACATAATTAAGTAATAAAATACTTTAAAAAACTCACAAATGTCCATTTTGAGTGGCCAAAATAAGTGCAAAACCCGTACTTATCACACCTCCAAACTTGCATCTTTGTTTGTCCTCAAACAAAAATTATGTACAAACACCATTCAAGCACACAAGCACAGACAAACCATAAAAAGACTACAAACACGAAAAATGTCAGAAAGTTTGCCACCTTACCATGATCTTTTGAAACTTGGTTATAATTCATGAAAATTCGACAATAATATAACTACAAAAGAAACTTTTCAACTTAATCCATGTTAGAAGTGTGTATGTGTGCATAGCCACTTTGAATTTTTGCAAAACACCAATTGGTGAATACCCAACCCTCAATGGTCAAATTTTTCTTTCCCTCCTATGGGATGCCCTCACCAAAACTTGATATTTTCTCTCTAACCCGGGGTGTCCATTCAATGGTTTCTCTCAAATCACTCAATCTTTTCTCCTCAAGTTTGGTTCGGCTTAGCCAAGGATAGGATCTACTTAGGCTTGTGAAGATTCTCCTAAAATTTGAGTAGTTCAACAATCAAACTTTCACTAAGTAATTTAAACCTACCAGTTATCTAAATCTCGAAAAATAGTTATAATTGCTCAAACTTGTAAGATTTGCAATGAATATTTCATGAGATTGTTGTTTTTTTAGCTTTAAATGCAACATCACTCCCTTAAGCTTTCTATTTGACCCATGTAACGAGTTTTAGGTCGATATCTCTCTGATTTTAAATGAGACCAAAGGATACCAAGCTTTGAGATATCTTAACAGACTTAATCACTCGAGTCAAAAAGGCTACGAAGTGAGGTAAAATATAAAGTAAAAGTAAAGCCATATTGAGCACAACCAACAAACTTTTATATGGGGATTAGATTGCAAGCATATGGTCATTACTAAGTTTTCACTAGCTAGCCAAAACTACTACACATACATGTTCAACAAGCACGGAATCAACACACTCCTAAATAGATACATCACGGCTCAACCATTCTCAAACTATTTTTCTATTGGAAAAAATTAAAGAGATGATATGAAGGTATTGGGCAATAACCTTCAAGTTCTACAAACAACCTATTGAAAAACAAGTGCAAGCAACATTTTCATGCAATGAACATCATGACTATAGTTCCCAAAAAGTATCTAGCATAGAATAAGTACATTGATCAAAAACCACAAGTAGCATTTATGTCTACAATCCATGAGTTACAGCAATTTCAACAAACTCACAACATTAGCCAGCAAGGCTATTTAACAAACACAACATAAAAGCAAAATCCCCACCCCAAACATAAAATGTACATTTTCCTCAATGTAAAAGAAAATATAAAAAAAGAGAAAAGAAACAAATACTCTCCAGGGGGTGGGTTGGTTGGTGATGAAACTTCAAGTTAACTGAAATCTTTGTCTGGACTTATCGAGATAATTGAAGGCTATCTTTCTTCTTTTTGTGGACTTGTTGTTGTTGGACCTGTCGAACAAGGACAACAAAATCAAAGTTCACCTAATTATCAAGAAATAGAAACGTGCTCAAACATTATTGCAAACCCAAGAAACTAAATGCAATGCAAAGAATAAATGATATGGGCTGTCTCCCTTTCAGCCCTTCTTTATAGTCATTAGTTAGACTTTTTGTAGTTGATCAGGTGTGATTGGTAAAATAGACAATTGACTTTCCATTAGCAAAGTCATCACCCCAATAATGCTTCACTCTTTGACCATTTAATGTAAATGCCATTTTGCTTGCATCATCTACCTCCACAATTCCAGATGGATACACTCTCTTAATTGTGAATGGTCTCGACCACCTGGAGCATAACTTTCCTAGAAAAAGCTTTAGCTGAAAATTAAATAGTAGAACTTATTGCCCAACCTCAAACTATTTTATTTGGATGTAGTTATAATGCCGTATCTTTGTTCGCTCCTTGTAAATTTTGGAATTCTCATATGTCTAAATCCGAAATTCATCCATTTCATTTAATTGTAGGAATCTCTTTTCACCGGCTTCTTTCCAATCAAAATTGAGCTTTTTCACTGCCCAATAAGCACGGTGCTCCAACTCTACTGGTGGGTGACATGCTCTCCTAAATACAAAACGATATAGAGACATACCAATGGGAGTTTTAAATGCAGTGCGGTATGCCCAAAGGGCATCATCCAATTTTTTAGACCAATCCTTTCTCGAAGCATTCACCATTACCTCCAAAATTCTTTTCAATCCTAGTTGGAGATTTTGACTTGCCCACTTGTTTGAAGGTAATAAGGAGTGGACACTTGATGACGCACACCATACTTAGCCAACACCATACTTAGCCAACACCGACTCAAATTGGCAATTTTAAAAGTTCTTACACCATCACTGATGATTGCTCGTGGAGTACCAAATTAGGTAAAAATGTACTTTCTCAAATGGTTAACCACAACCTGGCCATCATTGGTGGGTAATGCTACGGCCTCTGCCCACTTAGAGACATAATTATCCTCCACCAAAATGTATTGATTAGAGAATGATGGTGGAAATGGTCCTATAAAATCAATACTCCAGAAATCAAAAATTTCAACTACTAGAATACTTTTGAGAGACATTTTATTATTTCTTAAGACATTCCATGTCTTTTGGCATCATCACATGCCTTTACCAAACTATAGGCATCCTTGAATAAGGTAGGCCAATAGAAATTGAACTGTAATACATTTGTAGTAGTTTTAGAAGCCCCAAAGTGCCCTGCATAATATGATGAATGACAATGCCGTAGGATTCTCATTATCTCTCTTTTGGTACATCTGATTATCTGATATGGGCCCCTTCTGTAGAGAATTGGATCATCCCAAAAATATTGTTTGGGGCCCCTTCTGTAGAGAATTGGATCATCCCAAAAATATTGTTTGATATCTGTAAAGAAATTTTTCTTTTGATGGCTAGATAATATGGTGCAATGATGTTGCTGCCTAGGAATTTGACAATATCTACATACTATGGTGCTTTCTCAACCACAAATATCTGCTCATGAGGAAATTCTTCATTTATATATCTAGTGTGAGACTCTTTCCCAATCTCAAGTCTAGATAAGTGGCCGGCTACCACATTCTCACTTCTCTTTTTGTCTTTGATCTCTAAGTCAAACTCTTGCAGTAGAAATATCCATTTAATGAGTTGAGGCATAGCATCCTTCTTTGCAAAAAGATACCTCAAAGTAGCATGATCTGTATGGACAATCACCTTTGATCCCACAAGATAAGACCAAAACTTATCAAAAGTAAAAACCACTGCAAAAAGCTCATTTTATGTGGTGGCATAGTTCAGTTGAGCATCATTCAAAGTCCGACTAGCATAATGAATTATATGAAAAAATTTATCCTCACGTTGTCCCAACACTACCCCAACTGCAAATCACTGACATCACATATTAGCTCAAATGGTAGACTCCAATCAGGTGTAATCAAAACTGGTGTTGTGACAAGTTTTTCTTTAAAGGTGTTGAAAGCATGTAAACACTCTTCAGAAAAGTGAAAAGGGGTATCCTTCTCCAAAAGGTTGCAAAGTGGCTTCGTGATTCTAGAGAACTCTTTTATAAAGCGCCGATAAAATGCCCAAGAAAACTCCAAATCCCCATTACTGATGTTGGAGGTGGCAATTTCTTAATTACTTGAACTTTTGCTCTGTCAACCTCAATTCCCTTAGCTGAAATTAGATGCCCCAATACAATTCCCTCCCAGACCATGAAATGGCACTTCTCCCAATTTAAGACAAGATTGGTGTCCTTACATCGCTCCAAGACCAAAGATAAATGATGAATACACTCATCAAAAGATGCTCTAAAGACTGAGAAATCATCCATGAAGATCTCGATGTATTTTTTCACCATGTCCGAAAATATAGACATCCCAGCTAACCTCTCCAACATTTGATTAATGAATGGCAAAGAAAAATGATCATTTCGAGTTACATTATTGAGTTTGCGATAATCAATACAAACTCGTCATCTCGAAACTGTCCTGGTCAGAATGAGCTCATTGTTTTCATTAAGCACCACTGTGATCCATCCTCTCTTAGGCACTACTTGAACTCAACTGACAGAAGAACTGTTTGATATAGATGATCCCTGCGTCTAAAAGCTTTATCACCTTAACCTTGACTATCTCGTGCAATGTTGTATTCAATCTTCATTGACTCTGTAATGATGGCTTAAAATCATTCTATAAGAATCTTGTGTAGACAAACAGTAGGACTAATGCCTTTGATATCTAAGATAGACCATCCTATTGCAGTTTTGTGTTCTCAAAGAACTCGTAGGAGCTTTTCCTCTTCCAACTCACTGATGGAGTTTGTAATAATAACTGAAAGTGTAGAATCATCACCCAAATAAGCATAATGCAAGTGAGATGGCAATTGTTTAAGTTCTAACTTTGGAGAATTTTCGATAGATGGTGGTAACTTTGTCGACTTTGTCCTGAGCTCCTGGAAATGTGGTTGCCATTTATAAGCTGCACGTGCCTCTAATTGCTACACTATAAGTTAGGCGGCAATTTATTATGTAAGACAACACTATACTCATTGGTCAACTTCATTATCTCATGCTCCTCTAGCTTCCTCTTGTTAGATAGGATTTCTTTCATAAACTTTGCATAACTAGGCATTTGAGCTAAGGCATCGACGAATGGGATGTTGATTTACAACGTCTTGAAAACATCCAAGAATTTCTCAAATTACTTATCAAATTTGTGTTTTTTAAATCTTGTGGAAATGATATTTGAGGTACATATGCCTTGACAGGAGAAGTTGCCTTAGTATGTAGAGTATCGAAATCTTTTTCTTGACTTGTAGCATGTGGTGATTTAGATTGGTCCACTTGTTCCACATTAATGGAGGGTATCTTGTCACGAATGATAATATGTTTCTTTACTTCTATCTCAGGCAATTGCTGATCTCTTGGGTTGGTCTCAGTGTTGCTTGGTAATTGTCCGTGTTGCCTTTCAGAGAGAAGTTTTGCCATTTGACCCATTTAATTCTCCAGGCCCTTCATAGATGCTTTGATACTTTGAATAGATTCTTCAGTTCGTTCTTGAAATTTTAATTGCTGGTGTGCCAACTGAGCCATGGTTTCTTCTCAACCTCCTTTATGTTGAAATTTTGATTGTTGTCTTGGCGCACTTTGTTGATTTTGGTTATTGCTCCACAAAAAATTTGGATGATTTTTCCAAGATGGATTAAATGTTTTAGAGTAGATATTAGCCTACTGAATGAGATGATTCTGAGCATAACATGCTTGCTCAGTAGATGTCGAAGCACTAGTTAACAGTGGACAATTTCCAGTTAAATGATTTGCTCCACAACCATCACACTCAAGATTAGGCGTCTGAATAGCATGAGCTGTCTAATTATGAGCTATTGTATCCATCATCTTTGTATCCATAGCTTCCATCTGTGCAGAAAGACTATATATAACATCAACATCATGCATCTTTGCTGCCCTTTTTGCTACTTTCCTATTAGCTGGCCAATTTAAACTTGTTTCCGCCATTCTTTCAAATAAAATCCATACTTCTTTGATTGTCTTTGTGTTGATTGACCCATTTGAGGATGAGTCAACAATAGAACGATAGTGGAGAAGTAGTCCAACATAGAAGTATTGAACTTGCAAAGACTTTTTGTTACCATGATTAGGGCACTTTCGAAGCATCTCATTGAACCTCTCCCAAGCTTCATGAAAGTTTTTTGTCTTGCTGCTTGAATATGGAGATGTCATGCTTCAACTTTGCAACTTTGGCCAGAGAGAAGTATTTGTTGGTGAATTGTTGAACCAGATCATTCCAAGTAGTAATGCTCTCTGCAGAATGTAAATCCAACCACTCTCTTGCTACATCTCTCAAAGTACGTAGAAATAATCCGAGCTTGATAGCTTCTATGTTGACATCTTGATATTCAAAGTTGCTCACTATTTCTAAGAAGCGTGAGAGATGCATGTGGGGGTTTTCATTTGAATGTCCGTAGAATTGAAGAGTATTTTGGAAGATATTGATGACTTCTGGTCTCAATTTAAAATTATCCTTCCCATGAGCTAGATATGCTATGCTGGTTTGGCTTTGAACTACAACTGGAGTAATGATATCTCCAACAAGAAAATCATCTTCATCTATCTCAACCATTTGATCTTCGACTTTTGCCATGGTGTTCACTCTCTGTCGTGCTTCACTTTGTTCTCTTCTTCGGTGTCTAAAAGTTCTTTCAATCTCAGAGTCAAACACCAAATTCTCAAGATTTTCAAAATTTTACATCCACCAAAGGTAAAATGCCTAAAAAAAATAAAGGTAACGCTGAAATTTTAAAGGGAAAAATAAAACAAAAGGAAATAAATCTTGAAATAACAATGATCTAACTAAATAAATCAAATTCTCGACAATAGCGCCAAAAACTTGTTCGCTAAAATGCGTACTGCAAGTGCACAGGTCATGTTCAAGTAATAAAGTGATGAGAGAGTGTCGAACTCACGAGGATAAATAATTTTGTTAAAATCTAATTCAATCTAGATCTATTTAAAACACACAATTAAACATGTTGTTTTGATAATTAAACTCTAATTGAAAATTACAAGTTGATGAAAATAAGCTAAAAAGAAATTGTTAAAAGAGAATTTTGGAAATAAACTCAATAGGGAAACACACTAGGAATTTGACTTAACCAATTACTTCACCTCAAAGTTTCATCTCAAGTTTCATTATCCATTATCAATTCTAAAACAAGATCTTTTATGGCAATCGATGGTCCTAAAATCCTAACAATTTCTCCCGAGAAAAGCCATACATATGTAAAAATGCAATAAAACTCAAGATCACCCATTCGTGATTGCACAAAGTATGAAAGTGTATTCCTACCTTCTATATACTTTATGTTGTTTGTTAAATGTGCTAAGCCTAATTGCAACCGCCCGGTAGCAAAACTAGGTCACAAAGGTATTTCAATGGTGATCAATTATCTTAATACACAATAAAACTCAATAATAAATAACCATAACAATCAAGAATAGAGAATCAATAACAAGATAATTCAACTTTAAAGCTTCATAAATAGATTCATATCATTCCTAGTGAAATAAAGTTAACACAACATCTTTACACAAAGAAAATAAAAGATAGATACAAAATACATATCTGGGCTTCATAAAATTAAGAAAAGTGGAGGATTAAACTTAAACTCATGATTGTCTCCATTTGCCCACTATGAATCTCCATTCATCTTTTTCTATTTCATAACAATAATCCACACTAATATACAAAAATCAAAGAAAACTTATTTTCATGGAGTTTTCCAAGAGCCCCAATTTTCCTCTTTTATTTACAAGAGTTTTTTTTTTTCATATTTTTCCAAATAGAAAAGTCTTCTATCCTCAATAAATCGGCCCCCAAATACCCTAGAAGGCATGGAGAATTAATTAACAAAATGCCCCCTAAATAATTCTGATTATTCATCCATTCTGCTCACGAAATAGCAATGCGATTGCATGACATGGCCCAGCCAAAAACAACTCTGCTGGTCAAATGAGCCAACTACTATTGCAACTGGGTTGGCCCATGCGATGGGCCAATTTAGCTGCAGATTTGTAGATGACCCCTGGAAAAATGCACAGTCAGTCTATAAACTTTATGAAATGTTTATTTCAGTCTCTAAATTTTCAGTTATATTTTAGTTAAGTCCTCAAAAAATTACAACTCAGGTCTTCCATCTTTTGACATATTTACACTTTGGTCTCCAAATTCCTCGATTTTCACAACATTAGTCCTTTTTCTCTATTTTTTGCATGGATTTCTTCCAATCACCAACTTAGCTCGGGTTTTTACCAAAACAATCAAAATAACATAAATTAGTATTAAACTATTTAAAGAACTCACAAATGTCAATTTTTAGTGGCCAAAATAAGTACAACATCCACACTTATCAGCGACATCCTTGGGACCTTTAATGTATGATATGCTTCAATTAGAGGTTTGAAGGCTCCAAGTTCTTTGTCCCATTCTCAAGTATTCTCCTCACTAATGCATCCTCTCTATTTCACCAAGTACTCTTGATGGTCTTTCTACAAGCCCTAGTAACTTGTTGATCAAGATTAGCTTCAACAACCATCTTCCCTACTTTCTTAGTTCAATTCAGGTCATTTTAGATTATTTTTGGATGTGTCTTCTTTTTCTGCAAAATATGGTCTAAGTACACTAACATGGATGACATTTTGGTTTTTGCACCATGTAGAGAGTTCTACTATGTATGCAACTTTTCCAATTTGCTTTATGATGGGTAATGGCCTGATATATTTTGGCATCAATCGAGAATCTTTTCCTTTTGACGCTTTATAAGATTTTGTACGGGAGAGCTTAACCATCACCAGATTTGCCACGTTGAATTCTAGAAAATAGCATTTTTTATCACCAACCATTTTATATCGTTTATGTGCTTTCTCAAGATAACTCCGAACAATTTTAATATTTCGTTTCCATTCTTGAGATAACATCTTAGCTTGATGAGACTTGTACTTTGATTAATGTCCACATTATGAGAGATGAACGGTTGCCAATCAGTGACAATTTCAAAAGGACTTTTATTGGTGGAAGAGCTCTTTTGGACATTAAAGTAAATCTGAGCCGCATCAAAAAAATTTACCCAATCCTTCTGTGAAGTAGAGATAAATTGTCAAAGATATTCTTCTAGCATAGAATTGAAATGCTCTGTCTATCAGTCAGTTTGTAAGTGAAAACAAAAACTTATGCTCAAAGTTGAACTAAGAAGTTTGAATAACTCGATCTAAAATGTACCGGTGAATCATTGATCTCGATCACTAACTATGTTCTAAGCAGCTCCTAGTATATGACAATGTGTTTGAAGAAGAGTTGAGTGGTCTCTTCGGTGGATACATACCTAGGTGCTGCGATGAAAATTGCATATTTTGATAATAGTCTACCATAACAATGATAGTGCCAAGGTCTCTAACCTTTGGCAAGATAATAATTTAATCAATCAATACACTCTCAAATGGCCTAGTTGGGATGGGAAGCTGCTCTAGCAAGCTTGCCTTTTTCTGATAATCTGCCTTATCCTGCTGACAAACTAGACAAGTTTTTACATAATTCGTAAAGTCATCTCTCATCTAAAGTCAATAGTACGCAAGCTGCAGCAGTGGACATATGTGTTCCTCTCCAGGATGTCCAACCCAAAGCGTCTCGTGGCATTCTGTAATTAATGATTTTCTCAAATATATGCACTTTAGTACGTATAGACAATTTTCTTTTATCTTCAACAGACATCAACCAGCTAGAACAGATGAGTATTTCCTTACTTGATGAGGTCAACCAAATATTATGTTGTGGGTCCTTCTCCAGAAGTGCCTGTATTCGATCTTAACATCGCTCCCATCGCTCCTTCAAAAGAGTAGCCATTGAGTAGATATCGGCCTAGTCATCTTGTCGACTGAATGCATCTGTCACATGATTGCTAGAACCATCACGATACTCCAGCACAAAGTTGAACTTTGAAAAAAATTCCTACAAATGAGCCTGCTTGCTCGAAAGTTTCCATTGGGATATGAAGTGACTAATAACAGTATTATCGGTCTTCACAATTAATAGAGACCCAAGAAGATAGTGACACCATCCTCTGAGGCAATTGACTATCGCCAACAATTCCATTTCATGCACTGAGTAACGGCTCTGCATTATTTAGCTTTCGATTCTCATATGCAACCGGATGCCCTTCTTGCATTAGGGCTTGTTTGAAAGTAAAGTCTAATGCATCAATCTGTACTTCAAATGGTTTAGTCATATCTAGCAAGGCCAACAGTGGATCTATCTACATAAACTCCTTTAATTTCTCGAAAGCTGCATGTCATTGTACCGACCCATCCTAAGCCTTTTCTTCTTTGTTAATTCGATCAGTGGTAATGGAATCTCTGAATATCCATTCACAAAATCTTCGTTAATAGTTTGCCAACCTAATAAACGAGCATAGATCATGGTCTTTCTTTGGTAGTTGCCAATCTTTGATAGCCATAACCTTCTTCGCATCCATGCTGACTTTTCCTTGCTCTATAATGTGACCTAGGAAGCTGATTGAGGTCTGGATGAATGAGCACGTAGATGGTTTCGCAAAAATTTCATTCTTTTGTAGCTAAATGAGAACCCTTATCACATGCTGCACATGTTTTTCCATGGTCTCAATGTAAAATACGATGTTGTCCAAGTACACAGCCAGAAAATCATCCACAAACCCATGAAGTACCTAATTCATCATCGTACAGAATGTCTCCGGAGCATTTGTAAAGCCAAAGGCAAAACCTTAAATTCGATTGCCCCATATCCAGTTACCACTATAGTCTTTGCTTCATCTCCTTCCTTGATCTGAACTTGCCAGTATCTGGACCTTAGATCAATCTTTGTATAATACTTTACCCTACTCATATGGTTGAAGCAATTTTCTACAAGAAAAATTGGATAATTATTTTTCACCATAATTTTTTTCAAAGCCCGATAATTACAACACATTCAAAGAGAACCATAAATCTTTTTCTAAAATAACACTGAAGCTTCATATGTTGATTTTTTAGGCACAAAAATCCCACTATCTAGCATTTCAACCAATTGTTTCCTAAACTCCTCAAGCTCGGGTTCAGACATACGGTAGGGTGCCCTAGCTAGAGGCTTGGCGCTCGGAATAAGTTTATTTTCATGATCAAATACCTTCTTTGGCAGAAATCCTTTGGCAATTCGTCTGGCATAACATCTTCAAATTCCTGTAGAAGCCTTCTAAAAGGTCTTGGGATATGACCAGTCACCTCCTCAATCTCTTCAAACTGAAGATTGAAAAAAATGAGGGTTTATTCCACTTGAAGCCCTTACTGGACTGCATGGCTAGGATATTCTTCTCATCCAGCTTCTCGACTAGTATGGGAATGACACACAGGTTCCTCCACATCATCATCAACGAATCAGAATACGACAACAATTAGGGATGGCAACAGGGTGAGGCAGGGCGCGACCATTTCTGTCCCTGCCCCATCGAGAAATTGCTATACCCATACATGTTCTGTTCTCTGTTTAATGTGAGGCGGGTTGGGTAGGTTCCTGCCTCGTTAACATTTTTTTTTACTCTTAACTGTGATTTTTCATTGAATTTTTTTATTTAGTAAGAATGTTTTTTATAATATGTTTACAAAACAAAATGAAAAAAATAAAAATAAAAATCAAGGGGTTGTGATATAGTGGTTAGAATTTTTAGATTAATCTTTCCATCCCAAAACCCCGGGTTTGACTCCTTTTAGTCTCATTTTAGAAAATTAGTTTTTAAAATTTTTAGAATTTTGAAAAAAAAAACGGGGTGGAGCAACCTCACCCCGTACCCACCCAGCTTAACTTTCCCACCCCGTACCCCATCCCGAATACCCGATTATTTGAGGCAGAGTGCAGGTCATTTTGCCATCTCTAACTGCAATACTATCTTCATGCCTTGAAGAAACTCCAATCCAAAAATCAGTTTGAAGCATCCATCTGAACTACCAACAAATTAGTCATCTCTTCAAAATGACTAGCTTTAATGAGCACGGATTTGGCTACTTCGGCAATCGATTGTGCAATTGAGGTTATAATCTTTACTTTTCCACTACATTTCTCCAGTACAAGCACGATGCGCTCTACTTCGATACTTGCAAGGTAGTTGTGAGTAGCACCACAATTTGTCATGACCTTCATTGGTTTTCTATTGATCTTTACATCAATGTAGATCAAGTCTTTAGCCCTATAAACACGGGGTTTCAATTCTTCTTCTTTTACCTTTTACAAAGAAATGTTATCCTTTTCAATTATCCTTTGTGAAATTGTGCTGCATCGATATGAGAAGGCCCCAACGACATCCTCATTATCCTCAAAATGGCCTCACAATGACTACTAGCTTACGGGGCATTTTGCTTCGAACTCGACTCTCCACTTGTCAGTTGGTTGAACGGATTTACAAACTATGTTTGTGGGCAATCCTTCACCCGATGAGGCTCGTTACATAAAAAACACCCATCTTTCCTAGGAGTAATACATGATATTCTATCCATTTCTTTTATTTTGTTCTAGTTGGTTTGATGGCCACCTTGATAGTTGCCTTGGTGGTTTTCCTTGTGGTAGAAGCAACGTTCTTCCTCATTTGAGCTCAAGGTGGGCTTGAAGGATCTTGGGAGATATATGGGTGGTACCAATCACATAAAGTCCTTTATCTTATACCTACAATCAAGATTGGAAAAATCACTTGGACTATTCTTGGTACAACAACAAGGTCAAACAAGAATACCAAAAGAGAAGAAATGAAGATGGAAAGAGGATCTCGTTCAGTTGGTAAATAATCAGCATCAATAACGAATTAATGGATCCATAAATGAACTAGGACAAAGACAAGATGCGACTTTGAAAAATATAGAGAATCAACTTGGACAGATGATATATGTACTGATAGAGAGTCCACAAGGTACCTTTCCAAGCGATACTGAAGCCAACACAATAGAACACATGCCAAGTATTACAACAAAGAGTGATGAGCAACTATCCAAAATTTTAGATAATATACATGTCATCCAACCCGAACAAGCGCCAATTAAAGAAGAAGATCATGTGGAGAAAGTGAAGTTGAATGGGCAAAATGATAAAGTGATATTTAATGATGTTGCACTTATCAAGAAATTCTCCGACTCTCGTCTTTCTTCTAAAATTGATTTTGTGATCAAGTCCGATGAAAAAGTTGAAGTTTTCATAGTTGAATTCGAGCAGAGTGCTAAACCAAAAGCATATTTTTATGAGAAGTGCAAATTTAAATTTTGGAGGATAAATAAAAAATGGTGCAAATCAATAGATGCAAGCAAAGCAAGTCCTCCAAAGCACTATTTAAAGTGCCGTGAAATGATTGTTACAAAGTCAAGCTAACAACTATAAATAAGCGTTTATTGGGAGGTAACCCAATTTCTAACTCTTTTATTTACTTGCTTTTAGGTAATAGTTTTAGGTAGAATTTTGCATCTAGGTTATTGTCATCCTTTTGTATGAATTTCCCAAGTATCACATAATATATCTCTTGATTTTGTAGGTCACTCACAAAGTGTTCGATGAAATACTTCAACCAGAAAAATGCTCCAAAGAACTTAGAAGATTCACTACAAGTTTGGGAGAAATAGCATGGTCGGTTCAAAGTGTTCAAATACTCTATCTATTAAAAAGAATACTAGTGGAGTATCGTGATCTTTCTCTTTACTTTCATAATTTGTCTTCGTACTTACATTGGGACAATCTTTATTTAAGTTTGGGGATGGAGTAGACTTGTTGAGTCAAGTTTTTATTATTTTTATTATTATCTATTATTATTAATTGTTTTTATTTATTAATCTGGAGTATGTAGTGTCAAAAAAAAAATCGAAAGTCAAAAATATTTTCTTTCTGTAACATAGTTGGATAGCTTGCTAGCTTATGATGATTTCTATTTGGTCTAAGATTAATTATTGAAAAATGATTGAGTATTGCAACAATGTGCTTAGTTTTGTTAAAACTCTTTATCCGTGTGAGACTTAAGACTACTTTGAGCACATAGCTATTTTTGTTGTTGCTTAAGCTTGGAGACGGGTTATATGATGTAAATGGAGACTTGGGTTTAAGATTTTAGATAACGTTTTTGATTTCCAAGTACCCATTTGAAAACTTCACTTAACCAACATTTGAGAATAAGTTTAAGGATAATTGAGCTGGTAACGGTGATAGTTTAGAGAAGTGATGATTCAGTCCTTATTGAGAAAATTTATAATTAGTTCAAGTTGATGGGTTGAAACTAGGCATTGACTGTTTTCTAGAATTCTAATCCTAACTTTCGGTCCCAATGAAAGACACGGCACTAGTCAAGGCACATCAAGTGGGAAAAAGTTTTCTATAGTGATGTGTGAAGGCTAACCTTGAGTAATCTGGCCCTATGTATCAACACTACATAGGAGACGATCTACCATGGAAGATGGCTGCCTCGGTATTAGAGCGAAAACTACCTAATGTGGTGAATAAAAAAAAGTATAAACAAAAGATGTAGCAAGAAACGAAATAAAAGTACTACAATTGCCTGACTAAGTCTTAGACAAGAAATAAGATTTAGGTGCCCAGTTAGTTCGACATGCGTAGTGAAAACCTAGAGACTAGAACACTTGACATCGTGGATAATCATTGCCTCTCTAAACTTTGCCTTAATAAGTTAGATCCTTCTAGCTTGAGAATGAAAATTAAAATGTGAGTCTAGCCATTGTTCAAAGCCATCGGAAAGAATTTATAGATATTTGAATATGATGTGAAATTTACGAGAGGAGAAAGGAAAATATGACTATTGAGGGTTGGGATTGAAAAGACTTAAGAATCTATTTGTTTGCATAATTTTATCTAGATTAAAGTAATGATTGAAATAGCTATTAACACACACACACAAGTCGAACATTAGATAAGTGTTAAAATCTTTTAAATAGCAATATTTGGACCTTTTTCTTGAATTAAATGCTTAAATCTATACTAGAGCATAAAGTGGTATGAAGTCCAATGGTATGCACAATTTTTTTCTTTGTATGTATTTGAGTCTTTGTTTTATCTTATTTTTGCTCGGGACTAGCAAAAGTTAAAGTTTGGGAGTTTGATAAGTGTAATTTATACACTTATATTGATTCTTTAATGAAGAATTTGTTTATAATTCTATGTATTTTAGAGTTGATATCTATTAAGCCTTTGTTCATGTTTGTGATTGTAGGATAAAATCCCGAACTCAAGTCACATTGGTAAAATCAGCGAGTAAATGAGAAGAAATTAAATTTTTGAAGTGAATATCAAGAGCCAAATATTAGAGGACAAGAAAGAATATAAAATCAATTGATTTAAGGTGTGATGGAGTGACAACTAAGAGTTGAAGTGAAAGATCAAACACCCGAAAGCCGAAGAAGCGAATTGAAAAACTACGATCGAAACATGAGGATAAATTAGAGCACAACATTTGGTAAAAAAATATACATAAGGCAAATGATATACCATTGGAAACATAATTGAAATATGGTTCCAACGCTTTTTACAGATTGCAATTTGGAGTTTCCTACAAGAAGTTATGGACATTTGAAAATCAATCACCGGAGGAACAAAACTCTATCCTCTCGAGCGGGATGGAGGCTCGCTCGAGCGGCCCATCAACAAAAAATGCCGTTTCTGTCCGCTCTAGCGGACGGTGCCGCGAACAAACCCTAGTTTGAGTTAAAATCTATTTTTGGCATGTTTTCATAGATTTAGGACAAGAAATTCAACCTTAATTGGACCCATATAAATAGGAAAACTCTTATAACGATTTGAAAGTCGAATTTTGGAGAGAACACGAAGGCAAAACACAAGATCTTTACAAGAATTTCTTCATCTGGGAAAGATTATTGGGATTTCAAGCAAGATAAAATTGGGATTCTTGGGCAATCCATTGAAGACATTCAAATGGCCAAATTATTCATCAAAGTTCTTCTTGCAATCAAATATTCCGAGTGATGAATTCTCTATTTATTATGTGTTTTTGTAAATCAATCATGATAGGCTAAACTTTTTTATGCTAAGAATGATGATGTAAATCATATGCTAAAGTTTTAATTTAAAGATTCCCGTTTATAATCTTAATTTGTGTTTGTTTGATTTATGTCATGGTTTTAATATCCGTTTGAATGATTGATCACCGTTTGAACATGTTTGTGATTTATTTTCATTCCAAAGGTTCAAAATAGATTAGCTCATTATGATTTTAAACACTAAGTCCTATAGAGATTATGAATAATTTCCTATGCTTGGTGCAATCAAATTTGATAATCTTGTGGTTGAAAGTATTTTTTGTATATTCGAATTCAAAATAAGAATATTTAGGGGCATCTATAAAAATATGTTTAATTCTGCTCGAGAAAGATTATTAGATAATTTAGGATTATCGATTGTCAATTTGAACATACATTGGATTAGAACGTGGAATTTTGAGGATTAAAATAAATACTAATGGTGGAGTCAGATTCCTAGCATACCTCATTTACTTGATTTTTCTCCAAAAACCATATTTGCACTTAGTTAAACTGTAGTTATAGTTTAGAGAATTTCATACTTTCTTGATTCAAATATTTATTGTGTAAATTCGATTTAAGCTCAAATTGGTCGAAATTAAGTTAAAATCTAAATCCTCGTAGGAACGATACTCTTTTACTCACTTTTACTATTACTTGTCAATGAACCCGTACGCTTGCGGGGTTTCACCAAACAAGTTTTTGACGCCGTTGCTGGGGATTAAAATATTTAGCTTAAGTTTTATTAATCTTAGCTTGAATTTGAATTTTTTTATTTCTTTTTTTCTTTTTTGTACTTTAGTGCTTCTTTTTACTCTTTTCAGGTTGTTGCAGTCATTGTTTTCAAGATTTAGAAGATCTCAGACTTTTGCCGTTTGATCCCAATATCGAAAGAACTTTCTGCATCGAAGAAGAGGACATAGAGAACACACCGAAAACAACAACACAAGATGGCAAACCTTGAGATTGATGAGGACGACACATGCGATATACTTTTTGGAGATTTCATTGCAATGCACCAGGCTAATATAGTGAGATATGATGTAACTTCTGAAATTAACAAGGATGACTTGCTCTTGGGAGATATATGGGTGGTACCAGTCACAAAAAGTATTTGTCCCTACTCCTACACCTACAATCAAGATTGGAAAAATAACTCAAACTATTCTTGGTACAACAACCAAGGTCAAACAAGAATATCAGAAGAGAGGAAAGGAGGATGGGAAGAAGATCTCGCTCAGTTGGTAAATAAACAACATAAAAAATGAATTAATGGATCCATAAAGGAACTACGATAGAGACAAGATGCATCTTTGAAAACTATAGAGAATCGACTTGGGAAGATGTTAAATGTACTGACAGAGAGTTCACAAGGCACCTTTCCAAGCAACACTGAAGCCAACCCAATTGAACTAGAGGTGTCAAGACGGGCAGACCGGTCGAACCCCCATCGGCCCACCCGTCTCGACCTGGAACCACGGGCTAGCCCTTGACGTTCACGGGCCGAGGAGGTTGAACTGCAGGCCGTTCATGGGCCAAGGAGGTCGAACCGCGGGTCGGCCCGTGAACTAGGCAGGCTGTTCACGGCCTGGGTGGTTCGGCCTTTAACCGCTGGCCTATTTTGATTTTTTTTTAATAAATGGCAGAGAACCTTTTAAAGTGAAAGATGTGACAGATGCGTGCTGTTTTAGTCTTTAAATATATATAAAAAAATAGAAATTGAATTAAAAAATTAACAAATATAATTTTATCATTGTTATTTATTTTTTATTTAGTAATTTAACACATTTTTGCTATATATGTAAACATTTTTTTTAATTACAATACGTAACTAAATATTTTTAGTAATTTCAAAAAAATTAATTTTTTTTTCATACGAGCCGAACCGGGTTGAACCGCGGCCCATATGGGGTCGACTTGGATGGGCCGACTGGTGGGTCAGGTTCATATTCAATATTTGTGAGCTGGGTTGACCCAGTCCGCAACCCGCTGTATTACGAGCTTTTTCTAATCGGGCCATCACTGAGCTTCATCGGAGGCAGGCCGACCTGGCCCACCTGACCCGGATTGACACCTCTAAATAGAACACATGCCAATCTTTACAACAAAGAGTGATGAGCAACTGTCTGAAATTTTGGATAATATACATGTCATCCAACCCGACAAAGCACCAATTAAAGAAGAAGATTGTGTTAAGAAGGTGAAGTTAAATTGGCAAAATGAAAAAGTGATATTTAATGATGTTGCACTTATCAAGAAATTCTCCAACTCCCGTCTTTTTCTAAAATTGATTTTGTGATCAAGGCCGATGAGAAAGTTAAAGTTTTCATAGTTGAATTCGAGCAGAGTGCTAAACCAAAAGCATATTTTTATGAGAAGTGCAAATTCAAATTTTGGAAGATAAATAAAAAATGGTGCAAAGTCAATAGATGCAAGCAAAGCAAGTCCTTCAAAGCACTATTTAAAGTGCTGTGAAATGATTGTTACAAAGTCAAGCTAACAACTATAAACAAGCACTTATTGGGAGGCAACACAATTTCTAACTCTTTTATTTACTTGCTTTTAGGTAATAGTTTTAGGTAGAATTTTGCATTTAGGTTATCGTCATCCTTTTGTTTGAAATTTTCCAGGTATCACGTAATATATCTCAAAATTTTGTAGGTCACTCACAAAGTGTTCAATAAAATACTTCAACCAGAAAAATGCTCCAAAGCACTTAGAAGATTCATTACAAGCTTGGAAGAAATAGCATGGTCGATTCAAAGTGCTCAAATAATCCATCCATAAAGAAGAATACTAGGAGAATATCGTGATCCTTCTCTTTACTTTCATAATTTGTCTTCGTACTTACATTGGCACAATGTTAATTTAAGTATAAAGGTGTAGTCAACTTGTTAGGTCAATTTTTATTATTATTATTATTATTATTATTATTATTTTATTATTTTTTTTTTTTTTATTTATTTATCTTGTAAATTGGACTAAACCAACCTGAAAAGCAACAAAATTCCCAAACATAATATATACAGTATCAACTGGGGTCCACATGCCCCCTAATATGTACCAATCAAAAATAAAATATAGTCAACTCAACCATTTTACTATCATTTACAAAACAACTCAAACGTATATCATTTACATCAAAAAGGCGGCATGCCCATCTAACTTCTACATGTCATAAGCAATACCAAAAGGGCATATACAAAGCTAGTAGACATGAGACAAAAGTATGATAATGACTTGCTCAACAAAATATAATCATACAATCAACTAGGTCAAATGGTTATGGCTTTTGTAGCTGCAGAATCTCTCAAAAGCTGCTCAAAAAACTCAAATGCTTCCTAATAAGAAAAAGCGTAACAAAATATATGAGTTTAGAGTTTGAAAATAATTATACTTTTTCCAGGTTATAAATATATAGAGAAATTCTGAATTGTTCAATAATACTTTTAAGTAGTTATGAATTCTAATAATAACTTTGAAAATTTTAAGTAGTAAAATAAATGTAAACTGTAAAGAAATTGAGAAATACTAGATCACCAAATAATTGTTGACTTTGACTAATTTAAAGCAAGTTGTAATAATTTTACATCCTTCAAAGAATTTTGTCCTCGAAATTCGATCGGCTAAGCTTGAAATAATTGAGGAAATTGAGCATGCATTTGATCCTCATTCTTCCATGTTGCCTCTTCTATTGATTGATTCTTCAAAAGAACCTTAACTAGCAAAACAATCATGTTTCACTGAACTTGCTCATTTCTGTCTAAGATTTTAACTGGCTCTTCTTCATAAGTTAAATTTTCTTCCAATTCCATTGGTTGAGATTCCAAAATATAAGAGGGATCTGGAAAGAACTTCTGGAGAATAGAGACATGGAATATATCATGAATCTTGGATAACTCAGCTGGCAAGGCTAATCAATAAGCGACTGGCCCAATCCACTCAATAATTTTGTAAGTCCGAATATATCGTAGACTTAATTTTCCCCTCTTTTCAAATCTCAAAACACCCTTCCAATGAGATAATATTAGAAAAACTTTATCTCCAACTTCAAATTCAAGATCTCTTCTCCGTCTATCTGCATAGCATTTTTGTCTATCTTGTGCGACCTCCAATTTTTCCTTAATCGCTTTCACATTCTCTAAAGTAGTGTGAACCATTTTAGGACCTATTAACTTTCTTTCTCTAACTTCATTCCAGTAAACTCGCATTCTGCATTTTCTACAGTATAGTGCTTCAAAAGGTGCCATCTCAATACTGGAGTAGTAACTGTTATTATAAGCAAATTCCATCAAAGACAAATGAGTATCCAAGTACCTTTGAACTGTAGAACACAAGCTCATAACATATCATCTAGAGTCTATATGGTTCTCTCTAATTAACCATCTATCTGCTCGGTGAAAAACTGTGTTGAAATGTAGCTTAGTGCCCATAGCTTCCTACAAAGTAGGCCAGAATTTATATGTAAACCTAGGATCTCTATCTGACACAATAGACACTGGAGCTCCATATAAGCTGACTATCTCATCTACATACAACTTTGCCAACTTGTTTAGAGTGTAAGTAGCTTTGATCGATAAAAATCTCGCAATCTTGGTCAATCGATCCACAATGACCTAAACACCATCATGATCAATCTGAGTACGAGGAAGGCCGAATAGGAAGTCCATTGTAATATACTCCCCTTTCCATCCTAGAATGGGCAATGGTTGTAAAATTTGGCTGCCTTCTGACGAACTGGCATTACTTGCTGACAGATAAGGCATTTGCTTATGAAATTTGCTATTTCTCTCTTCATACCTGGCCACCAGTAATGCTCTTTTAATATATGATACATTTTAGTACTGCCTAGATGCATCGCATAAGCTGGACTGTGTGCCTCTTCCAAAAAAATTCTTTAATTCTCAAATGTCAAGAACTCGCAATCGGTTTTCCATAACCAAAGCACCATCATCTCAGATTATATAATATATTCGCAAACTAGTACTAACTTCTGCTTTCAATAATCTAAGTGTCAGATCTTGAGATTGAGCTTCTCTAACCCTGCCAATCAAAGTAGGTCTCACCTAAAAATGAACTAAAATCTCTCTATAAGTAGTAATGACAACAGGGCATGCAATTTTCTGAACTCACAAAACAAAGAAGCACATACTACATTGGATTGAGATGAAGAAGTGCTAGTCTTACTACTAAGAGCATCAACAACTACATTAGCTTTTCCTCGATGATAATTAATTCTACAATCGTAATCCTTTATTAAATTTAGCCATCTCCTTTGCCTCAAATTCAGTTTCTTCTGATCGAAAATGTACATTAAACTTTTGCAGTATGTAAATATCTAACATTTATCACCATATAGGTAACGCAAACACTGCTGCAGCCAACTCTGGGTCATGTGTTGGGTAGTTTAACTCATACTTCCTCAATTGTCTTGAAGCATAAGCTATAACATTTCCATTCTGCATCAGAACACAAAAATTCTTCACCTGGAGATGGAAGAGTAAGTACAAGAGCGGATACTAGTCTATTCTTCATCTCTCGAAAAAACTTTTTTCAATCCACAAAAATTAAGAGTTCTTTCGAGTAAAACTAGTCAAAGAAAGATCAATTATGGATAATCCTTCTACAAACCAACGATAGTAACATGCTAATCCAAGAAAATTTCGTACTTGTGTCACATTTGTAGGTCGTTCCCATTTCATCACTGCTTCGATCTTGATGGGATCTATGTAAATGCATTCTGCTAAGATGACATGACCCAGAAATACCACTTTGTCAAGCCAGAATTCCCATTTACTGAATTTAGCATACAACTGTTTATCTTGTAAAGTTCGTAAAATAATTTTCAACTTTTCAGCATGTTCCTCGCGACTGCAAGAATAACCCAATATGTCATCAATAAAAAAATCACAAATATGTCCAAGTATGGATAATGCACTTTGTTCATCAAATCTATAAATGCTGCTAGGGCATAAGTTAGCCCAAATGGCATCACAAGGAACTCATAATGGGCATACTGAGACCTGAAAGCAGTCTTTAGTACATTGACATCTCTGATTTTGAGCTGATGATACCCTGAACGTAAGTCAATCTTAAAAAATACGGTGGCACCCCGAAGTTGATTAAACAAGTAATCAATGCAAGGTAGAGGGTAATTATTGTAGATTGTCACTTTGTTCAATTGTTTGTAGTTGATACATTATCTCATTGTGCCATCTTTCTTCTTCACAAATAAGACAGGTGCTCCACAATGAGATACAATGGTTATCGACTAGTTCTTGTAATTACACTTTCAATTTTTTCAGCTATACTTGGAGCTATTCTGTAAGGTGCCTGAGAGATAGGAGTTGTCCCTGGAATCAAATAAATAGTGAACTCAATTTCTCTGTCTGATGGTAGTCTCAGAAGATCTTCTGAAAATATATTAGGAAAATCTCGTACCAATTTCAGCTTAGTAATATAATTGTCAATCACATAAGCTAAATATGCCTAACACCCCAATTTTAAGAAACTTTCTAGCATTAAGTACAGATATTATACAAGACAATAAAATTCTTCATTTACCACTAAGAATAAATTTAGGCTATCTTGGTCTTCGAAACACAATTTCTTTGCGAAAACAGTCAACTGTAGCACGATTTACAGCTAAGAAGTCCATGCCCAAAATAACATCAAAGTCATGAATCTAGAGAAGAATCAAATTAGCCTTCAATTCCTGATCATTCAGTTTAATCACACAATCCTTATACATACTGTTAGCTAAAAGTGAATCTCCGACTGGAGTCGCCACAACTAAGCCTCTGTCTAATGGCAGCAACATATGATCCGCATGGATCACAAGTGCATAAGAAATAAATGAATGTGTAGCACATGAATCAATTAAACAACGAGCATTTCTACCAAAAATAGACAACATACCCATGACTACGTCTGGTGACTTCTCACCATCCTGCTGAGTCACTGCAAAAACTCTCCCATGGGTCTTAGGACGTCTTGCTTGACCTTTCTATCGAACACCACTACTGCTGGAAATATTTAACTTAGCTCCACTAAACATACCTGCTTTACTTGCCCATTATTTTGATTTTGATTTTGATTCTGATTCTGTCTGGCACCACTAACACCCGATTGGGAATACATCACTTGAGGTGTACCACTCTTATGTGGTCAATTTGGACAGTCTCTCTTCATGTGCCCAACCTGACCGCACTAATAGCAAACACTAACTTTCCTAAGGTACTCACCCGAATGGAATCTCTTGCACAATTGACACTGGAAATATAATATGAATGGAACTTCCACCATGTGTAGAAGTAACTAGTTTTCAACTTTGAGAAGAACCCTGAGTATGAGAGCGGCGATGTGCTGACTACTGGACTGAACTTTGGCCTCCTCTAGACTTCATCTTGAAACTGTCAGTATTGGCAACATTCAGCCAAAGCCCACGTCCATTCTTCTAAAACGACGTGCCCCTAGAAGTCCAAGTCCAAGTCCTTGTCTGACCACCACTACATCTTGCTGATATCTACTCTTTGTGACCCCGTTTATCTAAAATACACTGCTTAACTCTCAAAGCAGCTTCCACTAGTTTAACAAAGTCTTCATTCTCTATAGCTGTCATTGTTGATCTAATATCTCTCCTCAAACTGCCTTCGAACCTCCTAAACCTATCAGCTTCATTAACTATTAACACTGCAACATATTTTGATAGCTGCACAAACCTTTTCTGATATTCAACCATTGTCATTGACCCCTAAACTAAATGCAAAAACTCATCCTACTTAGCATCTTTATAGGCTTGATGGTAGTAGGATTTATTAAAAACATTCCTAAAATTTGCCCAAGTAATAACACTAGGATCTGCACATTGGCTCTGAACTGTCAGCCTTTAATCATATGTCCTTTTCTCAAATAAAAAAGTATCCAAGCACAATTTCTTTTCGTTTGGGCATTCCATGACATTGAAAACACTTTCCATTTTGGTCATCCAATTATCTGCATGTACAGGGCTACCCTTACCATTGAAAACTTTCACTCCCAATTTCGTTACTCGTTCAATATTGTACTTATTTGTGTCCTGGTGCCTTTGCAATATAGTATTAAGAGTTTCAACAAGTCTATCGGCATAAGAATCGTTTACAACCTCATTTCTATGTCCAGGATTCTGAACAGTCTAATGAACTGACTCCTCAGCTCTACTGGCCTCTCTATTATCCTCATTAAGAGCATTTTAAGTTTGAGGCAATCTATTTGGGAGTCTGCGTGTCCTTCCACCACGAACCATGACCTATAAAATGGGAATAATATGTCTTAAAACAAGTTTATGATACATGCAATGCAAGTCTATAGACCTATAATCCCGCTCTGATACCAACTTGACACGACCCGTCCTGAATCACCCTAGTGGACCCAAGACGTGCAGTGCGCTGATGATGGATGCCAACAAGATGCCGGACCCACCATCAAGGCTACTTAGACTTTTCTATGACTGATCGACTTTTCTTTGACTAAAAAGATTTAATAAAAATTTTGGCAGAATTTTCCTTGTAAATTTGACTAAACTAACGTGAAAAACAACAAAACTCCCAAACATAATATATACAGTATCAACTGGGGTCCACCTGTCCCTAATATGTACCAATCAAAAATAAAGTGTAGCCAACTCAACTATTTTACTATCATTTACAAAACAGCTCAAATGTATATCATTTACATCAAAAAGGCGGCAAGCCCATATAACTTCTACATGCAATAAACAATACCAAAAAGACATATACAAAGCAAGTAGACACGAGACAAATGCATCATAATGACTTGCTCAACAAAATGTAATCATACAATCAACTAAGTCAAATGGTTGTAGCTCTTGTAGCTGCAGAATCTCCCAAAAGCTGCTCAAAAAACTCAACTGCTTCCTAATAAGAAAAAGCGTGACAAAATAGATGAGTTTGTAACTCAGTGAGTAGACATTTTACAAATAATTATACTTTTCCAATTTACAAATATTTAATGAAATTTTGAATTATTCTATAATACTTTTAAGCAGTTATGAATTCTAGTAATAACTTTGAAAATTTTAAGTAGTAAAATAACTGTAAAGCATAGAAACTGAGAAATGCTAGTATGAATGTAGTTCTCAAATAAAATGAATATGATTAAACTGTAAGTTGAAATTCAAAGTCTGAAATTGCATTATCTGAAATATGAAATCTATATACTAATTATTCTGAAATATATACTACACAAAAAAGGTATCCTAAATCACTGATAATCTGTAATCTAAAATCTGGTTATACGGGCGCAGAGATGCCCCCAAAGGACTAAGCACCCCGGTATACGGTCCAACGCGTATGTGTGTACGAGAGTGGGTCCCAAATATCTCTAGTAATCTAGTAATCTGTCATGCACTGTGAAACCATATTCACACTAGTATAGAGCAGGTAAAATCACCATATGTGGTCATATGAAAACACATTCACACTAGTACAGTGAGTAAAATCACATGGGTACTTTTTTGAGGTTTTTAAAATTAACTTTACTGAAACCGTTGATAATGATATAATATTCTAATAAAAGATTTAACAAAATTGAATTTAAATTTTGAAAGAATTACTCATTTATAAAAGCTAACTTCTACTAAAAATCATGATTGTCTAATACTTATTTTGAAAATAATTCATTTTTTGCAATTTAGGTAATTTACTAGAAGTATTGAAATAATTAAACAATTCATATAACTTTACGAACTAATATAATATAATTAAATGCTTATTTTCTGAAAAATAAGTTTTTTCACTCACAGAATTTTTTACTACAAACTAGGTTGGCCGGTACGCGGCATCAACCTCCACATCACCTCCTAAAATAAAATATAATTGCTCAAAATAATTAACCATATCAAGTATCACTAATAATTAAAAGCAAGACTAAGCTTAATCTTCCCGTAATTAAGCAAAACTTCTCCAAAACTCCTTTACTCACTTTGATATAATCCTTACTCTAATTTACCATTTTTCTTTTTCATATTTTAACCTCTATCAATTACACACAACCAACAATAATTTCTTTAATTCCGTAGTAAAATCTCCAAACTAGAAACCCATTTCCATTAACTCAATAATATATAATTTTCTTTAATATTCTCAACCATTTCTAATCTTCTTTAAACACATTTACATTACATTCACTTAGAAAATCCAAATAGAAATTCTAGGGTTTGCTAAAATCACCATTTCAAGCTTTTAACATAAAATAAGCTAATAGAATCCTTAATATGTTTTAAATAGCTTAAATCTCTAATTAAACCCACTAAATCAAGAACCCTAATAATTCATCAATTAATTCCTTCATTTAGCTTGCAAATATAGTTTATGTCACCAAAATCAACTTATCTCATTTCATAAAATTCACATTTAAGCCAATAAAAAAAAATTCTAATTATTTATGCATTTCTTAAATAAGTAATTTCTTACTTACCTCTTAAAATTGCAAAAGAAATTAAGAGCCCAAGCCTTAATAGGACCACCTTACGAGTTGGCCTCCCTCCTCCTCCTCCTCCTCCTCCTCCTCCTCCTCCTTCACTTTCTTTCACTCTCTGTCATGGATGTCTCTGGAAAATAGTCCAATTTCAAATACATATATGTCAATTTGCAACTTAAGCCCCCAACTTGCATATAGTGTAATTTAAATCTCTAAGTAACTATATTTTACAAAATATGCCCATAAAATTTCCTTTACTTAATTGAAGTCCTACTTTGACTTATTGGACTTGGACTTGACCAAATAATTTATTGAATTTGACTACATAAATTTTAATTTTGACTAATTTAAAGTGGGTTATAACAATAAAATTTGAATGCATTGAAATAGCTTGTTCATTTATTAACAAAAGTAGTAAACTACATTTGATGATGCAGGGGTCGAATACCAGTGAGCTTCACAAGACTTCGAATACCAACTACCACCTATAATAGCTTAAGTAAGAAAAGCATAACTGACGTTAATAGATGTTTAAAAACTAAGGAATCATAATAAGTATTTACAAATAGTAGGGTTCTTTTATACCCAAAATGAAATTTTATAACTAAAATGACATTTCAACATAACTTAATATTTACCAAGTACGACTGAAGTTAGACAAATTGCTACTACGAGTGGTCAGGAGGCTAAATATAGTTGCAAGCCCTAACACTAAGATTCATGTGTCTAGACTTTCCATTATATACCCCACTATAGGCTCTAACTAATGTGACTTGACTATCACACAATATAGAGATAGAAGATGCATTCTTCATATCTAATAGAACTTCATATAGAAGATCTCGAAGCCAATCAACTTCTTTTCCTGTTTCTACTAATGCAACAAACTTGAATTCTGTAGTCAATTGTATTATGCACATTTGTTTCTTAGATCTCCAAGAAATGACACGTCCTCCAAGAGTAAACACCCAACCTGAAGTAAACTTGCTTGCACCCGTATTTGATATCCAACTAGCATCAGTATATCTTTCTAAAATAGTTGATAACGTGGAATATTGTAGCTCAAAGTCTTTGGTCCTCTTTAAATAACTAAGAACCCTACTAGCAGCCTTCCAATGTTCAGTACTCGAGTTACCTACAAACCTATTAAGTTTACTTATTACAAATGTAATGTCCAGTCTTATACACTATACCGTATACATTAGACTACTTTTTTAGTGATTTCACAAGCACGATAATCCCACTGTCCAGCATTTCATCCAATTGCTTCCTAAACTCTAGCTTAGGTTGAGCCATGTGGTAGGGCATCCTAGCAGGAGGCTTGGCACCCGGTATAAGCTCAATTTCATGTTCAATAGCTCTCATTGGCGGCAATCTCCTTGGAAATTCATCTGGCATGACATCTTCAAATTCCTGTAGAAGCCTTCTAACAGATTTTGGGATATGGTCAGTTGCTTCATCAATCTCTTCCAGTCAAAAAGTACATAAAAATTAGGGCTCATTCTGCTTGAAGCCCTTACTAAACTGCATGGATGAGATGCTCTTCTCACCCATTTTCCCAACTAGCATGGGGATGACACAGGGCTTACTTCCTATCATCATTAAAGAATCAAAAAATAGAAACATTGTTATCTTCGTATCCCGAAGAAACTCCAATCCAAAAATCATCTTGAAGTCATCCATGTGAACTGCAGACATTTCTCTGCAAAAGGACCAACTTTAATGAGCACGGACTTAGCTACTCCGGCAATCAATTGAGCAACTAAGTTGATTGCCTTGACCTTTCCACTACTTTTTTTCTAGCACAAGCCGAGGTGCTCTACTTCAGGACTTGCAAGTTAGTTGTGTGTGGCACCTTTAGCTACCATGTCATTGATTGGTTTTCGATTGATCTTCACATCAATGTACATCAAGAATTTAGCCCTACAAACACAAGGTTTTGGCTCTTCTTTTTCAACCCTTTTCAGTGATACATCGCCTTTTTCAATCACTTGGTGCGATATTGCTGCACTGGTGCAGAAATGCACCAACGACATTCTCATCCTCTTCGAATCGGTCTCGCAATGACTGTTGGCTTGCAAAACGTGTTTCTTCAAACCTGATGCTCCACTTGTCAATTGGCTCAATGCATTCAAAAAATATTTTGCAGGCAATCATTCACCCGATGAAGCCCATCGCCTAAGAAGCACCCATCCTTTCTAGGAGTAGCACTGGATTTGCTCTCTGGCGCCTTACCTTTGTTCCAGTGGCTATCCTGATGGTTATCCTAATAGTTGTCTTTATGGCCTCTTTTATGGTGAGAGTATCGTTCTCTCCTATTTGAGTTTGATGTGGGCTTGAAGGGTATATTTGATCCCTCTCTAGATTGGCTATTTACTTGTAGTCACTCATTTCTGAGTTCTGATGGATAGTCCATCAATCATTCGGCAGCTCCTCATTGCCGTGCTTACATCAGCTACCTTCTATCTTTGAAGTTTAGTTCTCACCCATGGTTTTAGCCCTTCTATGAAAGTGAAGACCTTGTCCTTTTCAGACATGTCTTGGATGTCCAGCATATGCCCAGATGGAACTAGTATGTTTCAGTACTCGTAGTGCCCGTCAGGCCTCATATTCCATATTTTCTAGGAAAAACTGTGTTTTGATCGCTTCATTGAGAAGATCCTATGTTTCTATCTCAGCCCTGTTGGCCTGAATATCAGCATATTTTGTTCACCACCATAGTTTTGCATCTCCACCCAAATACATGGTAGCTGTCGTCACCCTTCTTGCCCCGTCTTCATTATTGGCGGCAAGAAAGTATTGTTCTATGTCAAATAAGAAGTTCTCAACTTCTTTCATGTCGCGCGCTTTACCATAGGTGCGCGGTTCTGGAATTCTGAGCCTAGGTGCATACTCTTGTGCAGGGACTTTCCCATTGCCAACTACACGCTGAAGTATTCGCAACTAAAGTGTCATGGCTTCCATTTCTTCTCACAGACTGGAAAGGATTGCAACAGCATCAGTCATCACTATGCAAATCATTCAACTCTCATCCAGTTGGATGTTTAATTCGCAGATGTCTGCCTCTGCTGTCTCGACCATTTCTTCAAGGGTCTCGGTAGCGTCGCATAACCTAGTAGTTTGCCAATTGAGCACATCTAGGTGTTGATAATCTTTTTGTGATCCACCACCTCAGTGGTGTGTGATGCATTCGGATCCATTGCTTTCTTCTCGAGGGTCGTGAGTCGTAGCTCTGATACCAACTATCACGGAGCTCCTTTCTTTCTAGCACAGAAAGGGGCAACGTGCAGAAGTAGTCTACTCTACTAGATTACCTTCCGTCTGTTCTCGAATGATTCAGTAATGAAGACAATTTAAAGAAAGCTTTGCAACAGAAGATTTGAATGCAATGAAAATAACTTGTTCATTGATTAACGAAAGCAAAAAATTACAATAGCTGGTGAAGAGACTGAACACCAGTGAGCTTGACAAGACTTTGAATAACAACTACACCTTACAATAGCTTAATTAAGAAAAACCTAAGTTACATGAGTAGACGTTTAAAAGCTGAACAATCATAACAAAAAATAAACTATTACAAATGAACGGAACTAACAATTGAAACTAGTAGTTACAAGGTCAACTGCGGCTGCAAGTGGTGTCAAAGGGCTAAGTATAGCTGTGAGCCCTGACACTTTCACTCTGATCATGGTGGAGAATTTTCAAAACAAGAGTTATCATCCATCAATTTTCATGACATGGTACACCGGAACACAATAGTGTAGCAGAAATGAAACATCGCCATGTGGTAGAATTAGGACTTGCAATGATTCTACATGCCTTATTACTATTTTTTTTTTCGGTAGAAGCCTTTCCCACCTCTACATTCCTTATCAATTGATTATCTTCACCTTCCCTTAACATGAACACACCCTACTATCTCCTTTATCATAAACAACCTTCATATGACTTTGTAAGAACCTTTGGTTGCCAATGTTACCCGTATCTTCGATTCTACATCAAAGACAAACTTGAACCCTGATCCCTTCCTTATGTTTTCATGGACTATAGTGAGAAACACATAGGATATCGATGCCTTTATCTTTCCACAGGGCACATATACATATCTAGACATGCCTTATTCAATGAGAAAAACTACCCACTTCAATGTCCTTCTCCACCACATCCATATATCACTGATAACACCACCCTTAGTGATTGGTTATCACCACTTTCATCATTAGAATCAACTAATCCTACAACTCATGTGTTATCGTCTCTTGATCAAAACCATGAACGTTTCTTCAATCCTGAAACCATAAATCAACAGCTAGATTTGCAAGCACAACCACAACCTGTTGAACCTATAGTCCCAAACTCGACTTCAAAACATACTAAACCACAAATACATATCTTAATAACAATACCCACCCACACGATCTCGATGGGTGTTCAAGATAAAACTCACATCTAATCGATCACTAGATCGACTGAAAGCTCGCCTGGTCGCCAAAGGATATAATCAGCAAGAAGGTGTTGATTTCACAGAGACATTCAAT
Source organism: Forsythia suspensa (assembly GCA_023638005.1). NCBI lineage: Eukaryota > Viridiplantae > Streptophyta > Magnoliopsida > Lamiales > Oleaceae > Forsythia > Forsythia suspensa. The sequence continues at coordinate 19,872,503 of CM042669.1, forward strand.
CCCGTTATTAAACATGCAACTATTCGCACAGTTCTTACTATTGTTATAGTAAAAGGGTAGAATCTTCACCAACTTGATGTTAAAAATGCCTTCATGCATAGGCATCTTGACGCGACGGTGTTTATGGAATAACTACCCAGTTTCAAAGATCTTTGTATGCCAAACCATGCATGTCAATTAAAGCGTGCTTTATATGATTTAAAAAAGCACCACGACTTGGTTCGACCGCTTTAGCTCATTTATTGTTGCATATGGGTTCCAATGTAGTTTTGCTGATTCATCACTCTTTGTGTTTCGTGATGGTGCTCATCTCATGCTTTTACTAGTGTATGTTGATGGCATAATTTTTTCTGAAAACACGCCTAGTTTATTGGATGAATTTATCATACAACCTAGGGCTGAATTTTCTATAAAAGATCTTAGTCAGCTAAATTATTTCTTCGGTATACATGTTCAGCATTTTAATGGTGGGATTTTCTGTCTCAATCTAAATATATGATTGATTTGCTTCATAATACAGACATGGCTGACTGCAAGCCCATCAGCACACCCATGGCTTCTAAACAACCAGTTATTGCTAATGCCAATGCCCATTATTCTGATTTCATAGCTTATCGAAAAATTGTTGGCACTCTTCAATATTTAACTCTTACTCAGCCCAACTTATGTTATGCAGATAATATTGTATATCAACACATGCATGCTCCAACAAATGCACATTTTCAGATGGTTAAGAGAATTCTTAGATATGTCAAAGGCACGCTGTCCATGGACCTTTGCATCCTCAAACAAAGTAGTCTTGATTTACATGCATTCTCTAATGCCGATTGGACAGGCAGTGAAACTACACGACGATCAATTACTGGTTATTGCACCTTCTTGGGCTCTAATCACATTTTTGGAGTGCTAAAAAGCAGTTCACTGTCTCTAGATCGAGTACTGAAGCAGAATATCGAGCTATGGCTTCTACGACTGCTGAGTTAACTTGGTTGTCCTTCATTCTTCGTGTTATTGGTAATTATCAGAGCAAGCCTCAAGTCCTATTTTTTGATAATATCTCTGCACTTCAAATGTATGCGAATCCGGTGTTCCACGCTCGTTCAAAACATATTGCAATTGATTATCACTTTATTCGAGAGAAAGTTTCCTTTAGTACTCTTATCACCTACTTTGTTTCATCCTCCAGGCAAGTCGCTAACAACTTTACCAAGCCTCTCTCACGCTAACTCTTTTGATGGTCTTAAGATTAAACTTAGACATTGGCTTCCACCCACGCCAAGTTTGCAGCAGGGTAATAAATAAGATAACTAAGACTTATCACTTGTAACAACCTTAGCTTATCACTTGTAACAACATTAGGATCTCGAGCTTATCTTGTTGATAATGTTGATAATTTTTGAATTTCTTTCTATTCTATATAAGTTCATACTTCTAGTGCAATTGAATCATTGAAAAGTTTCAACAAATATCATTATTTTTTAGTTACGAGCACTTTTTGTTTGTTTAAAAAAAATCAATTCAAGAAGAAAATTGTTACGTGTCTATAGTCTAATGTAGTCCCATGTGAAAGAAAGAAGAAATTAATTTCATTTTATGAAATATGGAAATATGGAACTACAATTTTCCTCACACATCTCCTTATTACAACTTTTATCGTCCCAATCAAAATGATTATTAGAAATTCAGTGTCAAATGGTATATGTGAATTATGTAAGTGGTAATTGATGTTAGCTATGTCAAACATCACTTAATGAGACCAAGTTTATATACAGTTATGTACTTTTATAATCATACTATATTAGTATATAACAATTATTCGTTTCATCTCTAATCTTTATCTATCATTACATTTTTACCCTCAATCTTTTTTTGTTACGGTTTTAATTTCAAACTTTCATTGATTCATGAATTTTAATAAAATTCTACAAAATTCATAAAATTTTAAGAGAACTCTATATTATAGATTTCAATAGATTCATATGAATTTCTATGAACTCTCATAGATTTGTAGTCTTTTTATTAAAAATAGTAATTTTATATTGTATTTATTCTAAATGGTTCTAGTAACTGTCCTAAATAAACATATATTTAGAGTAGAATTTTAGGAAGTGAAGAATTTCTGAAATATAAGAAAAGAAAAAATCTTCATCAGTTTTGAATAAAGAAAATTGACTAAAGAGCAATGCTTCTTGAGAAAAAATTCGAAATAAAGTTTAATTTTTACTTTCTTTAGCAGTTATGCTTTTCTTGAGATCTCCTTTGCGAATGTACTGAGATGATTATTAACCTTGTATAAAAGGCCCTGGCCTGGTATCTTCATCAAATATCGTATGCATAACAGCTTCTCAGTGTTCAACTTGAGGCTAAGCCATAAACTGGCTAACCACTTGGGGTCTTTGACTTCTCTGATTAAAGATTCCAGCAGTAACCTATCACAAGTGGGAACCTCTTCCTTAGGGCACCGTTGCTGTAAACTGTGACGACTCGTTGAGAAATAGACTTGGAGTCTCTGGTTATGTACTAAGAAAGAATTTTTGGAATGTACTTTAGGAGAAATCGAATTAACTATGGCATCTCAATACCTTTCCATATCTACTTGTCTTTTTTGTAAAATTTCCTCTTTCATATTCATTATTAGAGGAGGGGTAGATATTTAGGATTCTTTCGCTTCCAAAATCAGTTGTTTAACCCTCTTATATATATATATATATATATATATATATATATATATATATATATATATATATATATATATATATATATATATGATAAAAAGATAATTTGTAGGTGTCATGCAATGATTGTGAATAAATCTTTCAAAGTTCAAAAAGAATTTTTTGCTATATTAATTTTACGCTTTTATATCTAATTACACTATATAGTATTAGACTAATTATCTAATTAATATTTATCAATATATTATTTATATTCTTCAATCCAATTGTTTGATTCAATAAATGGTCATGGAGCATCAAGAATAAAATTTTCAAAGACGTGACAATTGTTAAAAAAAAAAAATAACTATTATTAAAATAAGAAATCAAACAATCAAAAGTGACCAACCGGTAAGTCGCTGCCGTTTCTAGCTACTGCGGGTACATGCGAAGAAATGATCAAAAGAGCTCATTGTGCGGGCGATCATCCTCGGTGAAATCCCTTACTTGACCCTCAATTATCACTATCGAGTTGTAACCAAAGTAGATCAAGAGAAGGGACGATGGAGCGAAGAAAAAGGGGATGTTTTGTTAATAGGAACAAGAAAGTGTTTATAGCCGTGGCGATATAAACAAGAATACTCATCCGAGCCGCAGGAACATGTACATACAGAATACGAGAATTTCCACCTTGTTGAAGATCTAGTGGTGCTACCAAGAACTGAAAATCAAGAACAAGAAAACATGTGGCACAAATAAAGGAGAAATGCGAGAGGGAGAGAAGCGTGGGACAAAAGTTGGATTGAAAGATGAAGCTTAGAATTCCTAATAAATTTGGTATTTATATTTATGGGCTCGAAGTTCATGAAAATCTAAAATCGACTAGTTATTGAGGACAACTAAATTTCTAAAAAATCTATTAAAATTTGAGTTGTGGACACCTAATTTTATATGAATTTTAAAATCAATACAAATTTGAGTTGGGAACACATTCTTTTTATTTTTCATTACATTTTTACCCTCAATCTTTTTTTTTTAACAATTTTAATCTCAATCTTTCATTGATTCATGATATTCGTCTATCTATCCAAATATTATGTTAGTATACTTTGAGAAAATATAATTGCACTTAAACTAAAAGGGGGAAAATGATATTAAGGAAAAATTGCAGCAAGTCCCAAACTATTTCAAAAATTTCAATTGAGTCCCAAACTTTTTATTTTGACACTACAATTAATCTCACAACGTAATCTCCGCCGACCACCACTAAAGATCTGGATGTCCCCCAACCCTACCCAACTCCAAATCCCACCACACTCGTCGGCTAATTATCGAAAATTATTTCACTATTAGTGTTCAATAAATTTTCAAGGCATGTGTAGCATATAACTGTGTGTAAGATTTGAAAATCTAATCAAGAGAGTGACCCTGAAATAAAAAGATAACTACTTTATAGTAGATTTTGCCAGCCAATTTGAATGATCTCATTCCATCCAGTAAGTCGTTTTCCACGATAAAATCTTTTGGTGATTTATTTTCCTTGCTAGAGAGAAACAATATTGCAACTCAATTCCCGATTTATCCTCAACATAGTAGTTGCACGCACTATCTAGACGAAATCAACACTCCAGAAAGTATGAATATTGCTACTTCGTACAAACTACACCTCTTAATAACATAAACAGTCCTCCTTCTACACTACTGCCCGCTTCATACGTGAACGTCCTTTGAGTCTTGGAAACAATTTTCATTGGGTTCCTCAATTTAGGGCATCTAATCGAACTCTTGGACAAACCACAGATTCTGTTATGAAAGGTGGAGGAGATCCAGATGTTTGGTGGTCGGTGGTCGTCGACAGAAATTATATTGGCGACGCCATCCCTTGAGGCATGGCGGTAGCGGGTCAGTGGGGGTTGGGTGGTGGCAGGTGGTGGGTTTGTGAGGTGAAATTTTCCACTTAACATGAGTTTAATACAATTAGATTTAAACGACATTCATTAGAACATAAAAATTCTCTTTTCTTGTCGTCTGTTTTGCTTCAGTTTTTAAAATAGAAGCTAATCATTTTTGTTGAATTTCTGCACCAGATCCAAGTTATATAAAGTTTGTGTTCAACGCCAAAAACTTTCCATCGGAGGATTACTATGACTATATAATTGTAGGAGGTGGCACTGCCGGTTGTCCGTTGGCCGCCACCTTGTCACAGTCCTATCGAGTTCTTGTGCTTGAACGAGGTGGCGTTCCTTCCCTATGGCAACCCCAATTTGATGACCAAAGAAAGATTCTTGGCCACACTCACTGAGGTTGATACATTTGACTCCCATGCCCAAGCCGAGGATGGGGTCCCCAACGCCAGAGGACACATTCTTGGGGGCAACAGTTCCATAAATGCCGGCTTTGACAGCGGAGCAATTCTATCAGAAAGCTTGGGTGGGTCGATCCAGATATTTCGATATCCGGAACCATCCGTTACAGTTCGGATATTTCGTAAATGAAACTATTCGGTTCCAATAATGAACCGAAACCGTCGGTTCGGGTTCGGGTTCTTCTACCCATAACTTTTTCTTTTAAAATCGTGAGTTGACAACATGTTGTGAAAAAAATTAAAAATTGTAAACCTATTAATATTAAAATATGTTAGATATTAAAACAATTTTCGAAAGATATAAACATTAACTTGAAGAATAGATACTAAAATTGCAAACTCATAAATTAGGTTGTAGGTCACTGAGTTAGGGGGAATAAATTGTAAAAATAAAAATTTATAAAAAGTGACAAATTCGGTTTCAATCAGGTACTCACGGTTCTAGTTGAAGAACCAAGAACCGACCCGGACCTGGTCGGTTCTCGGTTCCGAAATTTTATTTTTTGGGAATCGGATCGAAACCTCCGATTCCGATTCGGTTCCAGTTCGATAGGTTCAATTTCGATTAAAATATCCACCCCTAGATGGAATGCGAGTTGAGTAAGGTGGAGAAAGTGACATGTCAAAATTTTTTCTTTTCTAATTTTATTGATATGATTTAAAGTTTCAAAAACAAAAGGTTTAGGACCTTACCTTAATATCTTTTTTCGTGCTTTTAGGTTTAAGGGCATTTGTTTCTTTTCAAGGCATAGTAACATAATTTTTGGATGGAAACCATCAGGGAAAAATAATTTTAATTAATAAAAAATTGATATTAATCTATTATTAAAAAGAGTTGGAGGCAAAAATGTAACAATGCATAAATGCTGAGAACGAAACGTATAATTTAGGCTACTGAGTATTACGATAGCATACAGAGTTCATAAAGTTCGTTTTTGTTGCACGGTTGACTCTTAAGACAAAAGTCTCAATAAGTAACGTATTTTCTTTTTCGTGGAATTAAAATAGTTATATTCTCTTCTCTCTTCCCATCTCAACATACATACACATAAAATAAGCATCGTTTACTTCATTTGTTCATTTTTTGTCCTCACCTCGTCCAGTTCTTCTGGTCTATGAACCAATAAAAACTTTAAAATAATTTAAAAAACAAAAAATTAGAAAAAAGAAATGGAAAAATTGACTATAAGTCACTTGTTCTACATTACGTCAAAATATTTTTCAAAATTGTGATTAAGTCATACTATTCAGCAATATTTCAAATTAATCTCAAAATTACCCTCCACAAACATTGGCGTCTTCTTCCACATCTACAAACCTCCATTGGCACCTTCTTTCACCTCCATAAACTTTCATCGGCGCCTTCTTCCACCTCCACAAACCTCCTTCGCCATGCTAATGAAAGCAAAGACTGAGAGGTCTTCTTCTCTGGCGGCTTGGTTGTGATGGAGATTCTCGTTTTGCTTATGGGGTGAAGATTCTGGTGTTGCTTTATAGGGTTTCATGGGTTCACCGATTGAAATTTTCACAAACTTGGGTATCTTGGCTTGTCTCCGACGAACATCTATTATTATTAATTAATTTAATTTAAAACTCCCAGGCAAAAAGGGCGAGGGATTGTAGATTTGGCTCCAGATGGTGGCAGAGGCGGTGGCAGAGTTGATGGTTGTGGTGTATAAGTGTATTGTTTGTGATGGGATGAGCATAAAAACGAATGTTTAGAAAATATATTGGTTGTGGCCATGATTTCTTGCTGTAAATAAGAGCTTGAATTTCTAATAGCTTGAATGCTGAAAATATGAACTTGAATGCTCCACCATCTTATATAAATAGGAGCTTGAATCTTATGTAAGTAAGAGCTTGAATTTCTAAGGGCTTGAATACTGTAAATATGAGTTTGAATGCTCTACCATATGATGTAAATAGAAACTTAAATGCTCCACCATCTAATTGTTGTAAATAAGAGCTTAAATGCTCCACCATATGATGTTTAGTCATGTTGTGTTGTTTGATATTGTATTATAAAAAATAGTATCATACAAAACAGTATCATAACAGAAACGGGCATAGAATTTGCATATGTGCTCAAAATTTCTATTATAATATATTTTTAGAATCGTCTCGACGAATCGATCAAGACCAGTTGTTGACGATGAATTTTAGCTGTTTGAAGTCGTCTCTTTAATTTCAGATGGCATTCTTTAATTTTTTTTGTCTAAAAGGTATCATACATACTAAAATAATATCACAAAATAGTGAAATACAACTCAATAAAATAACATTATCATAGATTAAATAACATTATCATAGATTGAAACATTATCTTAATAAAACAGTATCAAAGATAAAAACATGATATAAGTATACCATAGATAAAGGTTGAAGTAATGATATTGAAAACAGTATCATAGATAAAACTAAAAGTACTATATTGAAAACAGTATCATGATATTGAAGTCATTTTATTAAAGTAATAAAGGTTGAAAGCAATGTCATAGATATAACTAAATAGAGATGTTTTACTACTTGAAGTAATGATATTGTTCTTAAAATGCTTCATTACTAGTACAAGACCATTGATACCATTTCATTCAATAACATCATATATTGAAACAGTATCATAAGTTGAAACATTATCATAATAAAACTAAGTACAAGATGTTTTAATAGTTGAAGTAATGATATTGTTCTTAAAATGATCTATTAGTAATATAAGATCATTGATTATGTTTGCATTCAATAACAGTATCATAAGTTGAAACATTATCATAATAAAATAGTATTAAAGACAAAAGCATGGTATAAATATACCAATGCATATTATCTAAATAAAACAGTATCAAAGATAAAACAATATCATATATAAAACTAATGTACAAGATGTTTTAATGATTGAAGTAATGATATTGTTCTTAAAATATTTCATTAGTAGTACAAGATGATTGGTACTGTTTACATTCAATAACAATATCATATGTTAAAATATTATCATAATAAAACAATATTAAAGATAAAAGTATGGTATAAATATACCAATGTACATTATTTAAATAAAATAATATCATACAAAACAGTATTATAGAAAACAGTATCATACAAAAAAGTATCATTAAATTAGCGATTTTTTTTTTTTGGCAATTGTAAGGGTATGTTGGTCTTTAACTCTAAAAAGTGATTTTGATTTAATTAAGTTTTGACCATATCACTTTAGAGCCCATAAGTGCAACAACAGTGACCGGCCTTGAATTTACCTAAAAGAAATTTGGTGTCGAACAACAATTTACATCCATTCGTCTCACCAGTGAAGAACATATTAAGGAGTGATTATAATTTCATACACTCTTCACGTCTATCTCAGCTTAATTTCCATTACCTTGACGAGTCTTGAGACCTCTACTGAGAAACCGATGTTTCTTCAGAATTTGAAGTAGAAGTGAGTGATTTGATCAAGCGTGATAGATTTGTCAAGAATGGAGTATACACAAAATAGCATGTCATCGTCCAACTTACTAATCCCTGCACAATGCATTACACAAACAAATACTTGATCAAATTCTACAAAAGATATGTACCAAACATGCGCTTATGGTATTGCTTTCTATTCGGAATGCATTAATTAATTACCTGACCAAAGATCTCGACATTTGCTTGGGGATAGTACCACAGCTCCAACAGTCTATCAATTCCATTATGCAAATTTTTTCTTAATTAGAACAAATTAAAGTGCATTATGGATTCCCTAATAATGGGATTATATATAGGCAGATCAAATCTTACTTCATAATGGGAATTTCTGCAAGTGGGCAACAAAGGCCTACAACACAAGCAAGAGCAAATCCAAATCTAGTCTTATCCAACAGTAACCAAACCAATTCTGCCCCAGCAAATAATATGTAGGCTTCAATGTTGTCTGCTACTCCAGCTTTGTACAATTCTGCACTTAGTTCAATGAACAGCACCAGGGCTCTGCCATTCATAAATTAATATATTAGAAAACTCACCACAACAATAACAACTCCGCCTATGTTTTTCATATCCAGTCCCAAAACTTTGTGAAGGAAGAGTGCTAGAGTAGATTGATGGTGTTGAACTTTGTGCTGATTTATCTGATTAGTTGTTTTGTACTGCTCGAGGTGTTCTGAAAACTAGAACTCATTTTACAGATTGTGACAATAATGTTAGACGTGGAAATTCTTTATGTGTCTAGATATTCTTTGAAGTGTGTAAATGATTGTTTGTAGGTTGTGCAGCATAGAAGAAAAACCAACAACACTAGTCTTGTAATTTCTGTTCCATTACAGTAAATTCAGTTTCTTTTGCTCCTCCAAACTTCTTTCTTGACTTCAGTGATCCAAATAGCTTAGTATAGTGTTCTTAGCTGCACTGTTTGACGTCAATGGTTTTTCATGGTATCAAAGCCAAGTTCGGAAATAAGGCTCCTGTTTTGATTTTCTTAAGAAGGCAAGATCAGTGTGGATTTTTCTTGGCTGTTGTCTGCATTGCCAAGGATGGACAATGGAAGCTTTGTACAAAAGCTTATCTCCAAGGGCAAGAACTTTGGGAGATTATTACTGGTGATGAAACAGAGCTTCCGGCAGATAATCAACAGAGAATGCAGATGAAAAGAGGAAGTGGAGCAAGAAATATGGACAAGCATTGTTCCAGTTAAGGAGTTCAATTCACAATGATTTAATTGAGCGCATCAAAACATTGAATCACCAAAAGTATGTGTAGGAAGCAATGGAAAGCATTTTCACAAAGAAAAACACATCTTGACTTCAATTGCTGGAGAATGAGCTTGCTAACACCATGCAAGGTAATATGAGTATTGCTCAGTACTTCCATAAGATCAAAAATATGTGTTATGAATTTCAAAACTAGACCCACAAGAACCAATTAGTGAAGCATGCATGAGGCTATATGTAATTAGAGTAATAAGAAAGGAGTATATGCATTTCTTGACTTCCATTCAGGGTTGGGAAAATCAGCCCAGCCTTGTACAATTGGAAAATTAATTTTCGAATCAGGAGTTCTTAGCAATGCAAATGACTCAAGTTTCAATATCTGGAAAAACTGAAGCCTCGACTCAGGAAGTCAAAAATAGTTTTCCAACAAAAAATTGGAAACAGAAGAAGGAAAATGAACCAGATAAAAGAAGTCAAGCAGAGAATTCTCGAGATAAAGCAAAGAAAAAGATAATGTGACAAGTGTGAAAACCTAGTCATATAAACAAATTGTGCAGAACAAAAACAATTGAAGGGAATGCAAGCATCTCTAAAACTGAAGGTATAGATAGTGATAATCAAGTTCGCAATTGGGACTACTGTCTTTCTGTTGTAATGGTGGATGGAGAATCTAAGGAAGTTTCAGCACTAACTTCAGCTGATAGCAATTCAAAGAAAAGGCTTGGATCAGTCAACTACAAGATTGGATTGTTGATTATGGTAGTTCTCACCATGTGACAGGGAATAACTTATTACTTTCTCATCTACAGAAGCATGTAGGCAATGAAGCAATTGTGACAGCGGACAACACCATGCATCTTGTGAAGAATGAAGGAATTGTTCAAGTGAAGAATTCACGTGAAGATACTGAAAGACTTAGCTTGGATTTATTATGTTCCTGGTTTGGCCAAATACCTTGTCTCTGTTTCTGAAATAGCAGATACTGGGAAATGGATCTTATTGGACCAGAGGATGTCCTAATTCTAAAAAATTTAAGAAGCTTGGATGCTGATGTTTCATTAAAAGCTAAAAGGGTTTAATCTTTATATGTCTTGGCTGCTAACAATGATTATGTTGAAAAGACTAGCAAACAAGATAATGGCATGTTGACTGGCACATGTAGGCTGGAAAGATGTAAACAAATTTCAGAAAATAAAATGCACAATGTGTACCAACTCTGGGAAACTTTTACTCAGATGTCATTTGTGAGGGTTTCCAATATGGCAGAGCTCACCGACTTCCATTTGGCCAGTCCTCTATTAAAACTACAAAACCTTTGGAGCTCATTTACTCGGATTTGTTAGGTCCATGTAAAACAGCAAGCTATTCTGGCTTTCAATATATGCTTTTCCTGGTGGATGATTTTTCTAGGTTTTCATGGGTGTATTTCATGGATGAAAATTTTGAAACTTACAGAATTTTTAAAAGCTACGAGAGAGAGATTGAGGAGGAGTTTCAGCGAGAATAAAGTGCTTGAGGACAGATAATAGAGGGGAACATATGGCAGATGACTTTCATCAATTCTGCGAAGAAAATGGGATTAGAAGACAGATGACATGTCCTGGAACTTCGCAACAGAATGGTGTTGCTGAGAGAAAAATGAGGCATTTGGCTGAAATATGTAGGAGCTCAATTCTTGCAAAGAATTTGTCAAAAGAACTGTGGGCTGAGGCTATGCGATGTGCATGTCATGTCACAAATCGACTGCCTTCTAAACTCATTGACATGGAAACTCCATTTGAAAGGGTGTAGAATTCAAAACCTTCTGTTTCTTATTTTCGAATCTTTGGTTGTCTGTTATGTTCATGTGCAAGATCATAGGAGAACTAAGTTGGAAGCTAAAGAAAGTGTGTTCGTGGATTATGACGAACAAAGAAAAGGCTAGTGCTGCATGGATCCAAAAAATCGAATAATCTCTCTCTTGAGATGTTATCTTCGACGAACTCTCATCTTTTTTACTCTAATTCATTTTTGCCTCATGTTTTAATCCCCTCAAGCAATGAAAAGAAGGAAATCCAGTCAGTTCAAATCTCTCCAAGTCAGCCTAGTGAAGCATCCTCTTCATTGAATTTTGATTCAAGCAAGAGAAACAAAGTTCTAAGCAACAATGACAAGAGCCAAGAAAATGATCAAGCTCATCAGGAACAGCACTTCAAAAAAATCAAGCCTGGGATTTAGTTCCAAAACCAGATGGTGTTCAACCCATTTCCTGTAAGTGGGTGTAATAGAAAAAGCGTACAGCTAATGGCACAATTGGCAGGTTTAAAGTACGACTAGTTGCTTGGGGTTTTTCACAAAAAATTGGGCTGGACTATGAAGAAACTTCGAGTCCAGTAGCCAAGAAACTTCGAGTCCAGTAGCCAAAATGACATTAGTACGGGTGATTTTGTATTTGGCAGCATCAAGAGGATGGAAACTTTGGTTGTCCTATACGTGGATGACATGATTGCCACGGGTGATAATGAGGAAGACATTGCTAAATTACAATTTGAAATGAATCCATCACTTTGTCGGTTTGGAAACACTTTTATACAAAATCGAAGATGAATTAATGAATATATATAAAATGAGAGAATACAGACTCACATAAATGAAGCAGCAGTTTTCTCTGGGCTACTGTTGATTTCCTCAGATGGTAACCTCTCATCAAGAACAAGTTGCACTAACCCTACACTGCAATAGAACAGCCCAAGTAGAGGAGGAACCTATCAAGTACCAATTGTGTATAAGCATAAAAAACTAGTAAAGTTCACAAATGCCAACAGAATGATTTTGGAATTTATGTTACCCAAATATTTGTGTGAAGAGGACCAATATCAACTGCCCCATTTTGGTATTCCACAAGATTTACTCTGGAATGTAACCCATCTATAAGGGGACCCAAAATGAAGCCGGAGCCGAAAAGCGTGAGTGAAATGGCAGGCCAATTAGTGTTTCTGAGGCTTGTTTTACTCTTATCTCTCAGACTACAATATGGTGTAGATTTAATAATTCTCTTGAATTTGTTATGGGAAGAGGGTTTAAGTTTGGGGAAACAAGACAAACCAAAAGAAACCAGAGTCTTCATCTGAGATTTTCTTCACTATAACTATAGCCTCACAGATTTCACTTGTATTCAAAGTGTGGGCGATTTATAACCACAATCTCTTCACTTCACTAAGCGACCAGGCTTCTAAAAAACTGAAATAATACAAACTACAAGTGACCTCACTTTTGAATGCATGTAAATTTCTCTTGATTTTTCACTTTAAAAGTAAATATCTTGTGTTCTTCCTTTAGCCCCTTCCCTTTCATTTTGGAAGTCGTTTCTATTCATGTCTCTCTATTCATCACTTTCCGGCCTTTCTTCTCAATTCCAACCCTCGGAACATTTACTCGACTTAGTATTTGAATAGTATATGCCTACACATTTCTTTTATAAATACACTGCATAAAAGATCAACAATGTTTACTCATATTATAAGGGATTTTGGCGCAAATGGTCCCTCACGTATACACTCAGTGCGGTTTTAGTCCTTAATTTTTTATTTTTGGCTAGAAAGTCCCTAACCTATGCATTTGGTTGCAAAACTGGTCCCTATGGATGGAATCCATCCAATTATGCCGTTAGCCATTAATTTGTTTTGGAATTTGGCACAAATAGTCCCTAACCTTTACCCTTAGTGTGGAATTGGTCTCTAATGTTTATTTTTGGCATACATATCCCTAACATATGTGTTTTGGTGCGAAATTGGTCCTATAGAATGAAAAAGACAAATATGCCTTTAGTTAATTAGAAAAAATTGTATGTAGATTCCTAATCATTGCAAAATGTGCAAATAGTTCTAATACTTTTACTTTTTATAAAAAATTAAAGAAAATTAATGACTTTTTTTTTTTTTTTTTTGAATCAACACTTTAGTAATAAATATGTCAAATAAAATTATTATTTTTATTATTAAGTAGTTATATTATTTAAAATTTAAACTTGTATTTTATTGTTGTATAAAAAAATAACTTTGTCATAAACCTGATGTACAAATACTTTTATTTATTTAACTGAGTTATATGTTTATTAATTACAAATATTAAAGATCCAACTATATTCTTCATATTTTAATTTATCGTTTTATTTTCGTTCAAAAATAAAACACATAATGTGTAAATTAACTTTTATTAGTATTTTTATATTAAATAAAAATGTAATAAGATTAATTCAAGTTATGTAATAATTTTTATTTAATAAAATTTTTATTTTTATTTGACATGTCGTGTATAATTTTTATTTGACATATCATATGATTGTGGGTATATAATTTTCTCAATGGAGTGTGTACATACTATTGAGTATTTTTTTTTTTTTTGAATGCTCACGTTACAAGTTATTTTATTTACCAGATTTAATAGTTTGGCGTGCAGATGATGGCGGTGTGGTAGTGACTGATAAAAATTAGTATTTTATTTACGAGATTTTATTTTATTAGTATTTAACATAAAAATACTAATAAAAGTTAATTACATTATTATGTGTTTTATTTTTGAACAAAATAAAACGATAAATTAAAATATGAAGAATATAGTTGGATATCTAATAGTTGTAGTTAATAAACATATAACTCAATAACTCAATTAAATAAAAGTATTTGTACATCAAGTTTGTGACAAAGTTATTTTTTTATACAACAATAAAATATAAGTTTAAATTTTAAATAATGTAATTACTTAATAATAAAAATAATAATTTTATTTGACATGTTTATTACAAAAGTGTTAATTCAAAAAAAAAAAAAAAAAAAAAAACTCATTAGTTTTCCTTAATTCTTTTATAAAAAATAAAGGTATTGGACATATTTGCACATTTTGTAACACATTTTGTAATGATTATGAATCCACATATATTTCTTCTAATTAACTAAGGGTATATTTGTCTTTTTCATCCCACAAGGACTAATTTTGTACAAAAACACATAGGTTAGGGATATGTATGCCAAAAATAAACGTTAGGGACCAATTCCACACTAAGGGTAAAGGTTAGGGACCATTTGCGCCAAAATCTCAAAACAAATTAATGGCTAACGGCACAATTGGATGATTAATTAGTCCATAGGGACCAAGGATTTTGGAATCAAATGCATAGATTAGGGACCTCTTAGCCAAAAATGAAATGTTAGGGACCAAAACCGCACTGAGTGCATACGTTAGGGACCATTTGCGCCAAAATCCCTTATTATAATTATTTTTCCAACTTTTTTTAATCATATTCTTATTATTAATTTTTCATTATTTAGCACATATTGTCTTTGATAACAGTTTCTATCTAAAATACTCATTAAGAGAGAGTAGAGTCAAAATGGGTCGCCTGCCGAAATGGATGGACCGAGACATGAAAATGGACCAGGCAATTTTTAGATGGGCCAGTAAATTGTTGGGCCAACCCAGTCCAATTTTAGACCTACGGCAGGCCACAATTTTTTTTTTTTTACCCCCTGCTTCCTTTCTTACTCGTTTTTAATGTATGGACAATTTGAACTTTGTTACATAAAAAAAGTCTTATTCAACTAATAAGAATAAGAATTAGAATCCATAATCCCCACTAGAATAAGATTGATTCAATGGACAAACTAGAATTATAAGACTAGCATACCTACGGAAAAAAATCTTCCTCTTTATTCAAGATCACACCATAACACATATCAAATATATCAAGCAGCAAGGCAGAGCTTATAGAACTTAAGGCGACCAACTACAATAAGAATATACTCACTGCCTGCAATTATAGACTTCAATGCTGTTAATGTCAACTCTTGACTCGAAAGAACACACAAGTAGAGAATGCACACTACTACAATTGGAACAAGTTTGATGGTATGAAATACCTTACAATTATGAAAGACAAAGGTGATTCCAATATGTTACCATAAACTATAAGTAAATGAGAGCTTAAATTGACATCTCAATCAAGATTCTAAAATGTTACCATCAAAGAAACACAACACAGCCAACACAAGAAAATATCATTTGAGGGTCTGATGAATGAAAGCTAGGGAGCGGGGCTTCTTCATACACCTATTGACTGCAATAAAATGAAATATCGGAATGTAGTTTCATTTCGTAATGGTCTACCCGACAAAGGCAAAGGCATTCCATACTTCTAACAACCCTTTGATCCAACTACAAGCAATGTATTGAAAGACTATAGATCTTCCTTAACTATAAGTGAATATAGTCTCGGAACTTATGGCAAGAAAGATCCCGAGAACCCAACTTGTGCGAAAATTACACTCGTAGGAAATTCAACACCTGAAAAAAAAAAGTCCTATGTCAGATTTATATAATTAAGCTAATAACTATATTCCTTAGAACGACTAATGAAAAGAATAAATAAAAAGAAAAGAATACCAAGACCTCATTTACAGTAATTTCAGAACAAATACGAAACTAACTATCAATGAAACAATCATCATCAAGAATGATATTTGAGTTTGAGAAAATTGTATCATATGGAACTGGTCCAATTGCATTTACAATTCACAATAAAAGAGAAGTCAATTAGTGAATTGATTGCAAGTAAGAAAAAAGAAGTTTATTACACTAGTAATTCCATAATTATTATTATCAGAAGGTTCAATTTCTTCGAAACCATGTACCCAATTACGAGTACAAATGAGGGCTTGCACATTTTTAGGAAGTAGGCAACTTCTATACTTATTCAAAATACGACTATCAATACTAAAAGTAGATTCTGAAGCTACCGTTGTGATTGGAATACTTAAAATATCACAAGCTATAATTGCAAGATGAGGGAATCGATATTTATTCATCTTCCAATATTGAAGAACATCAAAGTCCTTATCATTACCCACAATTTTTGCTTCCAAGTAAGTATCTAGTTGAGACTTGTCACTGTTTCTAGTCTCTTGGCACATTTCCTCTTCAAACTCCTAAAATTTGACAAGCATATAAACAAAATGCAAACTATATTAGATACTTGAAAATAAAACAATATATAAATAATATGTGGTATAATTATCTAATCCCTAAACTTACTTCATATATGGATGGCAATGAACTTATTCCATTTCCTCCCATAGTCATTGGCCCATGTGAAGAATATTGAGTCATATGACTCATATCATGTGAAGTAACTGAGTTTGATGTTCTATTCTTTATATATCCAAAAAAGAGAATATACAAAACATTCTTCACCCTATCCACCTTCTCTTGATAGTCATGTGGATACATTCTCCTATAGCAAAAGCTCAAGAACTTCAACTTCATGCGGGGATTAAGAACACACCCTAGTGCAAGAACTACACAATAGTCACTCCAATACTTATAAAATTTTATCTTCATCCTTGTTACCATATATTTGATCACCTCATCTTCACTATTCAAATTCTGATTCAATTTCATCTCTATAGTGTAAACTTGCATGAAATACAAGTTAGAAGTGGGGTAAGATGACCCGGATATCAAGTTGGTAATTTGATAAAATGGAGCCAAGAAAGCACACATCTTCTCTGCTCTTTCCCATTTTTCATTAGACGGACAATGCTTGTAATTTCTATCATTATAGGTCAAACTAGTGAAAGCACGGCGATATTTAATTGCACTTTCAAGCATCATGTAGGTAGCATTCCATCTTATTGGCACATCCAACCTCAAAAAACTACCCATGTCATCTAAGTACATTTCTGAACACATCTTTTAAAGTGTTTCAACCTCCCTTCTGAAGCCTTCACATATTTAACACTTTCTCTGATTTTATACAAACCCTCACTAGCTACTTTCAAACCATCTTGAACTATAAGGTTCAAGATATGTGCACAACATCTTATGTGAAAAAATTCACCATTGTACAACAAGCCATTCTGCAACTCAAGTCTTTCTTTCAACAAATTTTGCATGCTATCATTGGAAGCAGCATTATCCAATGTGAGAGAGAATATTTTTGTATCTATCCCCCAATATTTTAGGACTTCAAACGCTTTTCCTGATAATTCAAGCCCTGTATGTGAACTATCCAACTCAGAAAAAGCAAGCAATTTACTGTTCAACTTTCAATTATCATCAACAAAATGAATAGTCACAGTCATATAACCTTGAGTTGTTATGGAAGATGATAAATGTAGTTTTACACTTATCTGGACCATCAAAAGTGGATAATTGTAAGTACTCTTAAGTGATTTTCTACTTAATTATGTGTCTATTTAATTGTTTTAGGTCAAAATCCCGAGATCGGATGGAATTGGAAAAAATAAAGCAAAATAGGCGAAATGAGACTGAAGGCGTACGAAAACTTGGATATGGAGATCAACTTGCAAACATCCAAAAGTTGAAGGACTTGGATTGCAAATAAAAGAGGACTAAATTGAAATGAAAGAAGAAATTAGAGGACTAAAGAGAACAAAATTCAAAGTTGAAGGACTTGGGCGACAAATAAGATAACTACAAGAGGAAAATGACAAAAATATGACCAAGGACGAAATAAAATACATGTCAAACCTTGGAGGACTAAGCATGTAATATGGAGATTGGACCAGAATTTGGCAACAATTATCACTATTTGCCGCAGTCAAACAGTGGTTGATCGCGCAGCGTGCGGAAATCGTGTTTGGGTGATTTTTGGCTTATTTTTAATTTTAGTCAGGGCTTTTTTCGTCTTTTCACGTACATGAGTTCCAAAATTAGTAAAACACTATATAAAGACCTAACCTAGATCAAAAGAAGGTAGGTTAATTCTTTGGAGAACACAATAGAAGACGGAGAAAAGAATGACGAAAAAAACGAAGAACAACCAAGATCAAAAAGATTGGAATGTGAAGATCAAGATATCTTGGTACAAGATAATCAACATCTTTTCATCTTTTCTTCAGAACTCGGTTATGTATTCAAATCTTTTAACGCTTTCTTTCTCCCGAATCATGAGTAGCTAAATTCATAATTTGGATGAACAATGTAGCCTAGTTTTAATTCTTTAATTTTGAATCTCAAGTTTTGACTTATAAATTATTTAAGTATTTGATTTTACTTCTTCTCTTAATACTTGGAATAACTGACTATTATTTCATTGATCTCGTGGATTGTAATGAACTGAGAAGCAAATTAATCTAGACCACGTAGTAAAATCCGGTAATTGGATAAAAGGTAGAGATACACTTTTATTATTGTTGCGGTCTTAATTGAATTCTTAGGAGAATTAATGTATCTAATTAAGGACCATTCTGACTGCCTAAGTTGACTTAATTAGATAGGACTAATTTGAACTCGAGAGAGATAAATTAGGTTAAATTCGTGAATTTGATTGAATACAACTTTAGGAACAAATCTTGAGAAGAGGAATTAGAGATGACAACTAGATGAATTCGTTCGTCCAAACGCTTTAACTATCATTCTTCTCTAAATTCTTATTATTTGCTTTTACATACATTCTTATATTATTTCCTTAAATTCGTAGTTTTACTTTAAATCTTCCAAATCAAATCAATTTAATTCAAATTGTTTTAAATAAATTAGCATTAAGATTAATTTAACTAGTATCTAAATAAGATAATCTTCGTAGGAACGATAATCCGGACTCAATAAGTCCACTTTATTACTTTTGTACGATATTGTACACTTACAATCACAATATTTTCACAACAAGTTTTTGGCGTCGTTGCCGAGGACTATTCTTATTTAATATTAGTTTAGATTAATCGTTAGTGTTAATTTTATTTTATTTTATTTTATTTTATTATTATTATAATTAATTTCTTTTATTATTGTTATTATTACTATTTTCTTTCTTCTTTGTTTATTTAATTCAAATGGCAGATGCACAAATAAGAAGAGGGGCTGAACAAGAAACAGCCTGATTGGCAGCTCAGCAAATTCAGCAACATTATGATGATTATGAAGATGACGATGGAAACATGCCAATGGCTCAATTCCTAACTCCGGCAGCAGCTCCTGATCGTTCAAGCATAGTTTATCCAGCTTTTGGTCAGAATGACTTCCAACTAAGAGCCAATATGATTAATCTTTTCAGCAACAACATGCAGTTCTATAGAAAGGCGACTGAAAACCCTAATACTCATCTCTCTAGATTCCTACGTATGTTCCGTAATTTTCAGTTTCAAGGAGTAAATGAAAATGTCATTAGACTCCGATTATTTCCCTACACTTTGAGAGATGGGGCTCTGGAATGGTTAGACTCAGAACCACATGCTAGTATCACAACCTAGGATGACTTGGCTAGAAAATTCTGCAACAAATACTCTTCACCAGCTAAAGTAGCCAAAATGAAGCTAGAAATTTCTACTTTTCAGCAACTGGATGGAAAAAGGTATCATAAAGTTTGGGATAGATTTAAGGAGTTACTCAGAAAATGTCCAAACCATGGCATTAAAAAGGGCCAACAAGCTCAATATTTTTACTCTGGGCTATTTCCTCAGTCCAAATCAACAGTAGACTCCTCTGCAAATAGGTCCATTGAGAATAAAAATATCAACGAAGCAATGGATCTATATGAGCTGATTGCTAACACGCATACCATGTTTTCATATGATCTTACCACTTCAAGAAAAGTAGCAGGTGTACATGAGATTGACGGTCTATGAGCTACGAATGCACAACTTGCTACATTGACAAAGCAAGTGGAACTCTTGATCGGAACACAGACGCAAAGAATGAATGACATCCAAGCAACTATCAAACGACTCGACGTCAGATTGTATGTTATTGGCCTCTCCAAAATAGGTCAATTTTGTGCAGAATAATACACATCAACAGTATAATCCATATTCACAAATATACAATCTAGGTTGGAAGCAACACCTAAATTTTAGGTGGTCTGAGAATCAACAAAGTGGCCATACCTACAATGCTCAGCAAGAAAGAGGACCAAGATTGGGAGAGATATTCCAACAGTATATGCAAAAAACTGATAAAGTATTGGAGCAGCTGAACACAAACAGTCAAAATCAATAGGCGTCTATCAGAAAATTAGAGACTCAAATTGACCAGTTAGCCTTGCAATTGTCAGATATGAAACCAGACACTTTGCCTAGCAATACAGTGACAAATCCAAAAAAACAGGTAAATGCAATCACTACTAGGAGCGAGGTACAACTTCTAGAAATTCACGTAAAAAGACTAGAGAAAAATGATGAACAGTTGGTAATTGAGGAAGATGAATATGAACAACAACATGTGAAATTAAAAAAAGAAGTTTCAAAAGAATTTGTTGAATCGCCAAAAGTGAGGGGCCAATCCCTATCAAAGCTTATGTACCACCAATTCCATTTCCCCAGAGGTTGTAGAAGCACAAGCTAGACAAGCAGTTTGAAAAATTTCTTGAAGTTTTTAAGAAACTACACATCAACATTCCTTTCGCTGAAGCGTTAGCCCAGATGCTACTATATTTAAAATTTATGAAGAAAATGTTGTCCAAGAAGAGAAAACCAGATGAATATGAGACAGTAATTTTAACTGAGGAATGTAGTGCTATTCTGCTAAATAAGTTGCCTCCGAAGTTAAAAGATCCAGGGAGTTTTAAATTACCTTGTACAATTGAAAAATTTTATAATTTTAATGCTTTTTGTGATTTAGGTGCAAGTGTAAATTTGATGCCCTTTTCTATCTACAGTAGATTAGGTTTGGGAGAGGTTAAAGCAACAAATGTGTCTCTACAGCTTGCTGATAGATTAATCAAGTACACACGGGGTGTGGTTGAGGACGTGCTCATCAAGGTGGATAAGTTCTTCTTTCCGGTTGATTTCATTGTCCTTGATATCGAAGAGGACCAGAATATGCCTGTCATATTGGGACGACCATTCTTAGCGATGAGTCGAGCCCTTATTGATGTTGAAAAAAGTGAGCTAATCTTGAGGGTACAGGATGAACGAACAGTATTCAGTATGTACACCATACCCGAGAAACTAGTGGACTTCGAAGAGTGTTTTAGAGTTGATGAAGTGGTAAAAATTGGCCAAGAAAACTATAAACCAGATACAGGTGGACTAGTTGTAATAATTAAAGATGAAAAAGGCTGATTTAAAATATGGAGAGCAAAGGATAAATCGTGCAAAGCTGGCAATTGCAAACAATGCAAGACTTCCAAAGCCCAATTCAAACCTCCATAAATGATACTTGCAATAAGTCGAGCTCTAGACTATAAATCGAGCGCTTAATGGGAGGTAACCCATTTTTCTATCTCTTATATATTTATTGCATTACATGTAGAATTTTAGGACTGCATTAGGAAGTAGAGCACATTTCCCAAATTTTAGTAAATGAGTACATTTAATTATTTTTATTTATTTCAGGCTACACATCGTCGTTCCAATCACAATACATACTGATCAGCTGAAAGATCGACGTTGTCTCCACATCTTTTGATTCGGGTTAACTCTTTCCTTTTTTTATTTATTTTGCTTTCTTTTGTCACATTGAGGACAATGTAGATTTTAAGTTTAGGGGAGAGACTTTATTATTTTCATTATTGTTATGTGTATGTGTGTGTGTTGTGGAAAAAAAAAATTATTCGTGTGCTTGTATGTTGGATAGCCTTGCCGACTTATGATGATATTATTTGAAACTGTTATCAATTCATGAATTTGACTAGGTGATGTTGCTTAAGCTGTTCTTATATGCTATACTTATCCGTGTGAGATATGATTACGTGTAAGCAAAATAGTCATGAATATCAATACCTTTGGTTGGTATATTAAATAGAATATAATAATAGAATAGTGAACCTAAGTTGTGAAACCAAGACCACCAGTTGACAACCCAATTACCTAACCAGTTGAAAGGATAGTTTGGGAATGGTTAAACCATTGCAGAAGCTGTTTAGATAGATATTGATTCCGTGCTTGATTAATAGTTGTGTGGAGTGTATTTGGCAACCAGGTGGAATCTAGGTATTGACTGGATGCTAGGAATCTAATCCCCACTTATTTATCTTGCACAAAAAAAATGAAAGGCGTTGCACTTATATTATCTTATACCTCTCTTCGTAGCATAGTTGACTCGAGTGATAAAGCCCGTTCAAGTTCTCAAAACTCGGTGCCCTAAAGTCTATTAGACCTAGGAACCATCGGCCTAAAGCTCGCTACAAGGATCATCTAGAAATCTTAAGGGAGTGAGGTCTTACACATAAGATATATATATATATATATAAAGAAAAAAAAAGAAGCAAAAGCAAGATTGAGCATTTGTGTGCATAACTTGGAGATTTAGATGACTAGTAGGTTTGACTTACCTAGTGGAAGCTTGATGGCCAAAGTATTCAATAAATGGAGAATCATCACAGATCTAGATAGCAACTGTATTGGCTATACCTAACCAAATTTTGAGTTGTAAAAGAATAAGTGTTTTGAATGCAACTTTAGAATTAATACCCAAGGTGAGAGAATGAATATCAATATGGGAGTGTGTATTCTTACAAGAGAAAAAAGGAAATATTTGACCATTGGAGGCAGAATATTACCAACCTAAAGGTTTATGTTGATTGGATTGACTATGCGCACACACATATATCAATCGAGCATCGGATAAGTAAAAAAATTAATTTTGGTAGCATAATTTAAAAGTTTTTTATGAATTGATTGAGTTGTTTCAAAAACATGAGGCAAATACGGCAAGCTATCTATTATAGTATATTTTAATATTATTTGTTTGATTGTTTAAGTAAATAGTCATGTTCGAGGACCAACAAATGTTCATGTTTGGAGGTATTTGATAAGTGTGGTTTTACACTTATCTGGACCATCAAAAGTGGACAATTGTAAGTACTCTCAAGTGATTTTCTACTTAATTATGTGTCTATTTAATTGTTTTAGGTCAAAACCCCGAGATCGGATGGAATTGGAGAAAAACAAAGCAAAATAGGCGAAAAGAAGCTGAAGGCGTACGAAAACTTGGATATGGGGATCAACTTGCAAACATCCAAAAGTTGAAGGACTGGGATTGCAAATAAAAGAGGACTAAATTGAAATGAAAGAAGAAATTAGAGGACTAAAGAGGACAAAATTCAAAATTGAAGGACTTGGACGGCAAATAAGATAACTACAAGAGGAAAAATGACAAAAATATGACCAAGGATCAAATAAAATACATGTCAAACCTTGGAGGACTAAGCATGCAATATGGAGATTGGACTAGAATTTGGCAACAATTATCACTGTTTGCCACGGTCAAACAGTGGTTTGACTGCGGCAACGCGCGGAAATCGTGTCTGGGTGATTTTTGGCTTATTTTTAATTTCAGTCAAGGTTTTTTTATCTTTTCACGTACATGAGTTCCAAAATTAGTAAAACACTATATAAAGACCTACATAGGTCAAAAGAAGGGAAGTTAATTCTTTGAAGAACACAAAAGAAGACGGAGAAAAGAACGACGAAGAAAACGAAGAACGACCAAGATCGAAAAGATTGGAACATGAAGATCAAGATATCTTGGTGCAAGATAATCAACATCTTTTCATCTTTTCTTCATAACCCGGTTATTTATTCAAATCTTTTAACGCTTTCTTTCTCCCGAATTATGAGTAGCTAAATTCATTGTTTGGATGAACGATGTAGCCTAGTTTTAATTCTTTAATTTTGAATCTCAAGTTTTGACTTATAAATTGTTTAAGTATTTGATTTTACTTCTTCTCTTAATGCTTGGAATAACTTGCCATTATTTCGTTGATCTCGTGGATTGTAATGAACTGAGAAGAAAATTATTAATCTAGACCACGTAGTAAAATCCGGCAATTGGATAAAAGGTAGAGATACACTTTTATTATTGCTGCGGTCTTAATTGAATTCTTAGGAGAATTAATGTATCTAATTAAGGACCATTCTGACTGCTTAAGTTGACTTAATTAGATAGGACTAATTTGAACTCGAAAGAGGTAAATTATGTTAAATTCGTGAATTCGACCGAATATAACTTTAGGAACAAATCTTAAGAGGAGGAATTAGAGATGACAACTAGATGAATTCGTTCGTCCTAACGCTTTAACCATCATTGTTCTCTAAATTCTTGTTATTTGCTTTTACATACTTTCTTATATTATTTCCTTAAATTCGTAGTTTTACTTTAAATCTTCCAAGTCAAATCAACTCAATTCAAATTGTTTTAAATAAATTAGCATTAAGATTAATTTAACTAGTATCTAAATAAGATAGTATTCGTAGAAAGGATAATTCGGACTCAATAATTCCACTTTATTACTTTTGTTGCGATATTGTACACTTGTAATCACAATATTTTCACAACAGAAGACCATACATCGAGGTTAAACATACTCTACTAAGAATATTAGCTAACTTTGTCTTCAATTTGGTCTTTTCAATCAAGTACGTATTCCAACAATTAGCCTTGGCGGCGTTTGTACAAACAGATTTGAATTCAGAATTTAATACTTTGTTCACCTCCCAAACTCCTTTAAACTCAGCATAGCTAAAAGGTAAATCATGCATTATAATACACTTAGCAAGTGCATTTTGATAAGCCCTCTGATCCAGTTTCCTAGCCCTCAATATCCCCACATCCATACTTTTAGGAATCAATGGACACTTTGAAATATGGCGGAGTAGGTGAGAAGTCCCCCCTACTAGTTGACAACCATATACTTTTCCACAATCTATACATTTACATTTTTCTTTCCCATCTTTCATACCAATCTTTTGAAAATGATTCCAAACAGAGGAGTTAAGCTTAGCTTTCTTCTTGGAGGATTCAACGCTATCAGTATTCATACTATTACTACTAGTAATAGTATTAAGAGTTTCCAAAATTTCTAATTCATCGTCGACAGATTTGTGATTGAAATCCATAACTGCAACTCTACAATACAAATAATTGTGTAAGTCGCTCATTCGGCAATACAAATTTCTAATTCATCTTTTTAATTGTATAAATATATTAATCGTGAATTTGCTTAAGATTCTTTTGGACCTTTACTCTATGCAAAATGATTAAAATGACGTTTTACTATTTACTCATAAGAGACGAACCACCAAGTTTTATAAATTCTGGTATATCATACAGACTTAATATTTCAAAGTATGCAAAAGGAGTACACGTATCTAAAGCTATTGATCTCACATTACTAACCAGTCCTTATTTTAGTAACTTTTTTTCCCTGATTTATTGCCATTTGAACAAAATACTGAATCTTTTATTTTCAGTTTCTTAAGCTCATAGGAATTTTTTAGTTCCCTGGTTGTTGTCTTTAAACTCATCTTGAACTTCTAATGTGATTGCATATTGTCAATAGTTGAAATCCTATTTCACCTTCTTCTGGATTTTGCATAAATGATGCTTTCATGAGCTTGGAATGAATTCCAAGACATGGTTTCCAGTAATATAAAATAGTTTTTGAACAAAGTAGTTATATATCTCTACATCATTTCAGCAAACATAAATTTTAAAGTTGCATTTTTACTAACAAATTCAAGAATCTTGCCATGAAGAAGCATAAATTAAAATCAATAGTGGCATGCAAATCACTATTATTTTTATTTTTAAGAAAAAAGCTAGTTTCGAGTTTTAGACAAAATGAAATATGAAGCAAGGAGCAATGAAGATTATGGACGAGGAAAATACAGGTAAAAAACAAAATCGAGCGGGGGTGGGGGTGGGGGGGGGGAGGACAAACGATCCACAATACCAAGCCAAAAAATTTAGAGACTACCAATTAGTTCCATGAAGCTCAATCTCGCCTAATGAAATGCTTTGAATCAATCTACTAACAATTCAGTAAGGTCAAGAATCATTAGTAACTTTCAAGAAGAATAACATTCAACATAGCTAAGTAATGTAAACGAAAATAAACCGTAGAAGAACACAAGGAATTTTTCGGCCTAAGCCCCGTGAGTTCTAAGACCAAATCTAACACTACATCCTCTCGTTGAGCATCCACAACGTGGAATATGCTCCAAGTACCATTAAAATAACCAATCGGCAACCAAGTACAGAGTATATCAAATATTACAGACTTCCCTTAAACCACCAAGGTTTAACTCTCAAGAAACCACAAAATGTACAGAATCAACCATCGCCATCGCTCACGCAAGAACAACACATCTCGCTTTTGATTCGGAACAAGTATAAAAGTCGAGACTTTTATCTATCACCAAGAATCATCAACTAATGATCTTTTGAACAAAAGAAAAGAATGAGAAGAAGATTTCAGAGATTTCAGAGACACGAAGATGCAGAGAAGACGAAGAGCATTTTTCACAAAGAAACCCTAATCACTCGCCAGAAGTGAAGAATCCAGATGAATTGAAGGAGTATATCAGACGCCAGATTCATCCCAGGGTTGTAAGGCTTCCACGTGTAATCATCTGATCAAATGGCTCCACTTATGAAATTGCATTTCACTTTAAACAGAAATGAAATAACAATTCTGGTGGCACACGATTTTCCCAACAGCTCCACCTTGCTACCAGGAATTGGTTATCTTTCAGACACTTAGAACACTTCCATTACTGTTTCATTGCTCAGTACCTGTTAAGAAAATTAAAAACAAATTAATTGGAGGGAAAACAAATCAACCAGACTCAACCTGATCAATTGAAAGAATCTTTAGAAAATTCTTAAACTTATTTAAAGGAATTACTTTTGTTCCCATATCAGAGGGATTATGTTGAGTAGCAATCTTCTCAAGTTTCAAAATACCTTTTGAAATAATATCTCTAATGAAATGATATTTAACATCTATATGTTTTGATCTATCATGAAACATAGGATTTTTACTCAAATGTATGGCACTTTGATTATCAGAGAATACAATAGCATTTTCATCAACAAAACCAAATTCCTTTAATAAACCTTCAAGCCAGATACCTTCCTTTACTGCATTAGCAGCAGCAATAAATTCAGCTTCAGTAGAGGATAGAGCAACTACCTTTTGAAGTTGAGATTTCAACCGATTACTGCCCACACAATGTAAAGAAATAAGCGTATGTGGATCTTCTATTATCCTTATCACCGCAAAGTCGAGTCTCAGATAACCTCTAAGGGTTATACCTTCTTTTGCATTTTCTCAAGATCGCACCCATATTTGAAGTGCCTTTCAAGTATTTGAGAAGCCACTTAAGAGCTTCCCAATGGCATTCACCAGGTTAGACATGAATCGACTCAAGACACTAATGTCAGTAAGCAAGATCGTGTCTTGAACAAATCATCGATACATCATGATCCAATCACATTAGCATAAGGAACATTTTCCATTCTATCATATTCTTCTTTTGTATTTGGACAATAATCGAGGACAACTTAAAATGATTTGCAAGAGGTAAACTAACAAAGCTTTGCATCGTATATAGCAAATTTCTCAAGAATTTTTATCACATAAGATTGTTGATTCAAAATAAGCATGTCATTTTTCTTATCCCTTTTAATTTGCATTCCTAAAATTCTTTTTGCAGATCCTAAATCTTTCATGTCAAACTCAGAATTCAGTTTATCCTTTATACTTTTAATTTCATCTTTATCATGACCTGCAAGTAACATATCATCAACATACAATAAAAGATAAAGAAAATTTGCACCTCCGTAACCTTTACAAGAAAGACATGAATCATATTTGCTCCTTTTGAATCCCGTGATTTTGTACAAAAGTATCAAATCTTATGTACCACCTGCCTAGGAGCCTGCTTTCACACCATATAAGGACTTATTTAAAAGATGCACTCAAGTCGACTTGCCCTTTTCTTAAAGCCTAAGTGGTTGATTCATGTAAATGGTTTCATTTAACTCACCATATAGGAAGGCGCTTTTCACATCTAACTCGATCCAATTCCCACCCAAATTGAGTTACCAGAGACAAGATGATTCTAATAGTAGTATGTTTTACCACCGTGAAAAGATTTCGAATAATCAACACCTCTCTTTGTGTAAAACCTTTAGCAACAAGTCCGGCCTTAAACCCCGACTTTGTTAATACTACCTTCACTTTCTTTCAACTTGTAAAGCCATTTACAATCAACTACCTTCCGATTTTTAGGTTTTTCAACCAAAATCCAGGTATTGTTATGCATTAAGGAAGACATTTCTTCCTCCATAGCAGCTTTCCAGTTTAAGGAGTCTTTACATTTCATTGCCTCATCATAAGAGAGAGAGCTCACTTTCTGCCACTTCTTGATATGTGAGAAAAGAGACAAAATTATCATCAGTGAATCTAAAGGTGGTCTGATCTGCCTTCTCTGTCTATCTCTTGTGAGTTGATACTCATCAATAATAAAGCAGTTGTTTTTATCGCATATCACCTTCTAAAGATTCTTCATCATTTTGTAAAGTTATTTCTTGATGATTTTGATTTTCTCTTTCTCCCATATCCTCTCCAATCCCTAAACTGGGAGACTCCACCTCAATCCTAACATCTCTATCTTTCAGATTAGAGGTAGTGTCCTTCGAACATGGCATTAAGGACTCATTAAAGACAACATCTCTTCTAATTATTACCTTAAACCCTCTCTCTTCTTTTACCCAAAGTCTATAGCCTTTTGTGTTTTCTCCATATCCCAATAAAACACACCTTAGAGACCTAGGCTCTAATTTGCCTACATTTTGGTGAGCATAAGCAGCACAACCAAAGATTTTAAGATGAGAGTAGTCTACAGGTCTTTTGGTCCAAACAGATTCTGGGACTTTAAAGTTTAAAGCACTGGAGGGACTTCTATTACACAGATAAGCAGCAGTTAAAACAGTTTCACCCCAGAATAGCTTAGGCAGACCAGAAGTTAAGAGCATGCATCTTACCTTATTTAGGAGAGTTCTGTTCATCCTTTCAGCAACTCCATTTTGCTGAGGAGTATAGGTAATGCCTGTGTCTAACAATACCATGCAAGTGATGTAATTCATTAAATTCATAATTGCGTAATTCAAGTCCATTATCTCGTTCTTAAGGTCTTAATCTTAAGATCAACTTGATTTTCAATTTCGCTTTTCCAAGTTTTAAACACGTAAAAGGTTTCATCTTTAGTTTTTAACAAGAAAACCCAAGATTTTCTAGAAAAATCATCAATGATTAATGATAATATCTAAAACCAGATTGAGTACACACAGAAGTAGGTCCCCACAAATCAGCATGCAGATAATCAAGAATTTTTTCAGACTTGTGAGTTCCCTTTGAAAAGGGAAGTTTTACCTGCTTTCCTAATATGCATGTTTCACATGAAGTAATATCACACAGATTTACATTCTCAAAGACACCTTGTTTCTGAAGAGAATTAAGTCCTTTATTGCCTATATGACCAAGTCTTTCATGCCATAGTTTTGAGAAAATTAGATTTTTATCCAAGTAGTCATTGTTAAACCGTGGATTGACTTGGTTTTTAGAAAATATAAACCATGTTTCTTCTCAGATTTGATGATTAAATCACCATCTTTGAAGATATTGATTTGTCCCTTTCCAATCCTAATATCAAACTCCATATCATCAAGAACACCTAAGGATATAAGGTTCCTCTCAAGATCAGGTACAAGTCTGGTATTATAGAGAATCAGATTGGTTCCATTTTCTAAAACTATACTCACACTGTCTATTCCTTTTATGTCACGGGTCATATCATTTCCCATAACCACATGGCCTACATCAGAATTCTGAAAATTGGTGAACCAATTTTTATTTGGGCACATATGAAAAGTACAACCTGAATCAAGGATCCATTCCTGATTTAGGCGTCTTTCAGAATTTACAAGAACAATACCATTTTCAGATTCTTCATTATTATAGGCTAAAACAGCAGTACCTTCCTTTGTACCCTTGTCTTTTAGCTCATTTTGTCTCTTGAAGCAATCTTTAATAAAATGCCCTGTTTTTCCACAAAAATACCATTTTTTCCCTTTGGTATTATTCCTATTCTTTTCTTTTCCCTGACCCTTCTTTTTTCCCTCGGATTGATCCTTTTTAAAATGGAAACCAGATTTTCCTGAGTTTTTCCCTTTAACCACTAAGGTCTCACCTCTCAAGTTCTTCCTATTTTCAGATTTGAGCTCTAGATCTTTGTTTCTAAGGGCACTAATTATAATGTCAGTGGTTAAGGTATCCCTTCCATATTCTAGAGCATTTTCAAATCTTTGTGCCTATCACTAATCAATTTAGAGAACCACGCCCAATTGATCTTGTGAAAGCTTTTCATCACAATTGGCAAGGTCTTGGGACGCTTTTGTAACTGCTCGATTTTCATCCAAGTCAAGGGAAGAGTCCATTTTAAAAGAAAATAATTGTTTCAAAAGATAACATTTGTTTGGAATAGTTTTTGACACATAATGTGTCTGTAATTTGGTCCACAGTTCAGCAGCAGTACTAGTCTCTCCTATGGTTCTTATCACATTATCAGATAAATGTAAAAAGATAGTACTCCAGGCAATTTCTTCCAATTCAGACTTCTTAGTTTCAGGCATATCATCAGGCCAAGAATCATTAAGAGCTTTTGCACATTTTTGTTGCATCAAAATAGCTTTTAATTTCTGACCCCACATATTAATATCCCCTTTCCCATCAAAGATATTCAACTCAAATCTTGTTGAAGACATATTTCAAAACTTTGAAAAAAACACTTTACAGAAAGTTTACTTAGCAAACTATAAGAGAATATATTCACAAAGAAGATTTTCAGATTATAGTCAAGTTCAGCAGATCATATACACAATATGAACAGGCTACCCTATACAGATCACTCATATACACAATATGAACAGGCTACTCTATACAGATCACACAAGTTTTGTCTCCAAAGAAAATAACTCTGTGATCACACCCGTCATCGGATTATCTCGATTCCCAAGGCCTCTTATGGAGCCTTTGGACAAAGAATAGTCTCCGTGGGTTTCTATGTGAACTGAGTCAATTTTAGAGAAACAAAACACAAATAAACCTATCTATTTAACAAGAACAGTTAAAAGAAAGGTTAGATCTCACCCAAGAATACCTAAATCTGTATAGAACGTTGAAGATTTTCAGAGATCCTCTTATACGAAAGTAGAATCCAAAGCTCTGATACCACTGTAAGGTCAAGAATCATTAGTAACTTTCAAGAAGAATAACATTCAACATAGCTAAGTAACAGAAACGAAAATAAAACCAGAAGAACACAAGGAATTTTTTCGCCTAAGCCCCAGAGGTTCGGTGACCAAATCTAACACCTACATCCTCTCGTTGAGCATCCACAACGTGAATATGCTCAAAGTACCATTAAAATAACTAATCGGCAACCAAGTACAGAGTATATCAAATATTACAGACTTCCCTTAAACCACCAAGGTTTAACTCTCAAGAAACCACAAAATGTACAGAAATCAACCATCAGTTACTGTTCACGCAAGAACAACACATCTTAGTTTTGATTCGGTAACTAAGTATAAAAGTCAGTAGACTTTTATCTATCACCAAGAATCATCAACTGATGATCTTTTGAACAAAAGAAAAGAATGAGAAGAAGATTTCAGAGACACGAAGATGTAGAGAAGACGAAGAGCATTTTTCACAAAGAAACCCTAATCACTCTCCCGGAAGTGAAGAATCCAGATGAATTGAAGGAGTATATCAGACGCCAGATTCATCCCAGGGTTGTAAGGCTTCCATGTGTAATCATCTGATCAAATGGCTCCACTTATGAAATCGCATTTCACTTTAAAATGTAAATGAAATAACAATTCGGTCGCACACGATTTTCCCAACAAATTACGAACATAAGGTACACGCTCCCTCCTATTATACGATTAGTTTATCAATGAAAAAGTAAAAGTGTTGAAACAACCCCCACATGATCGAGGTGGAGACTGATGGTGTTCTCAACTTTAAAAAAAAAAAGAAAAAATTCCACCAACAAATCTAGTTGCAGAATTAGTAGGCAGTGGTATAAAGAAGACAAATAGCATCTATATTAGCCTTGATGAAAATTCATCTTCATGGGAAAAGTAAAACAATAATATCAAAAACCTCATGCCACAGTCCCAGCTCTCAGATCATAATTCACCACCTTTCCCACGCATCCCAAAACGAAATTTCAAGTCAAAATCCATTCAAGACCAAGCAAAAATACTGAAAATCAACTCAATCAAAATTCGCATAAAAAAGTAACACAACTCACAAATTCTACAAAAAAATGAAATACAAAAATTACCGATTGTTTTTCGATGGATGAGTTAATGGATTTTGGAGTTGATTTTGACGGATTTCGGGAGATTGCAGTAAAATGATTCTGAAGAAAAATCCTTCGTAGTCGGTCGGACACTCCGCAAGTGTCAAATCTCTGTCAAACTTTGCCGTGGTCGTCTAAGTTAACGGATTGTGAGCTGATTTCGACAGATTGGTGCGTGATTTTGATGAAGAGGGAGGAGATGATTGGTGAATCAGATGAAAATTAGGGCATTTCGCTGCTAAGTTTTTCGGCTGAAGATTGAAATTGAAAGCAAACAAAAATCAAAAACTTTAATGGGTCAGCCCATTAAAATCGGGCTAGAGTAACCCAGATCTAAATGGTTAGTCGGGCTAATCGGGTTGGGCTCATATGGGCCCAATTTTTTCGCCAATTTTTTAAAAGCCAACCTGGCCCAATAACCGGGTTAACGGGCCAGCCTATCGGGCTGGGCCAATTTTGCCAACTCCAAGAGAGAGTAAAAAACTCATTTGCTCCTCTTGTTTTTAAATAAGAAAAAAAAATACAAAATTACGACTAAACATTTATCCGTTATTTTAAAACAAGCTAATAAAATTTTAGACAAAAATCGTCATCTAAGACAATATGTTTTTATTAATAGAAGGTTAATTATAAAAATGATGAAAGAAAAGTTAAGGACCTAAATATTATAATAAATAAAAGTAAAAATCTTTTATTGAAATTAAAATATAATGTATTTATAAAAAAATATATAAAATCAATATAATCATCCTTATACGTATTATCAAGTAGAGTGAATTAAACGATAAACACCCACTGATAAAATATCTCTTGCCAAGGAGAAGATTCGAGTTCAGTTCCGCTGTTCACTTCATGCCAATGTGGAGACACTTTTCTTTCATTATATCTTACTTCCATTTTTTTTCTCATACTTCAAACTTCTCGTGCCTCGAGAATTCACAAGTACCAACCGAGGACCAAGAAACCAACCAACCCACCCCTACATATGTAACCATTCTCATCTATTACTAAGGTAGTGTTTAATGACAAAAGTGTGCAAATGATAAAAATTATTAACTAATAGAAAATGTACATCAAAGATTAACTAGAAGAACATCTGAGAGATAAACAAGTATAACAAGATTAACTAAAATACTAGAGATGATGGGCCAATAAATCAGCAAATCTTCCATCTGTTTTCACTTTTAAGCACAAGGATAGCCAGATGATTCCCTCAATAAACGGATGGCAATCTTTTCAAAAGAAGAAAAAGAATACCCAAGTTTTGATTTGGAGAAAAACCTGCAGAATTCATGATATATAATCTTCGTTCAGCTTTCACAGAATACGATAAGAGGGAATTGGACAAGATTAACAAAAATCTATTACTTATTCAGAACCAGAAACAGATGGCAATCTTTTCAAAAAGAAATCAAGTTTACAGCATAACATATCAGTCAAAGTCCGAGACAAAAAACAATGGGAAATCTATTCTGGCACTGCTGCCTTGTTGAACCTTCGACTGAGCAACAAAGAACGAAAAGTTTATGCCTGCAAATTGGAATGCAATGATTTTCAGACCAGGCGAGAATTACTCAAAAGTTCTCAAACGTCTAAGAAAACAATTCAAATGTGTAAAGCATTTGCAAGCCGCACCTTGTTTGCAATGTTGTTTGAGAGCCAGTCCAGTCCCTCATACAGCCCTTCACCAGAAGTGGCACATGTGCTCTGAATATACCTGCATTTTAAACACCACAATTTTTTAGTAGTTCTACATTGAGATGCCTAATTTATCCAGAGACAGTAGAATGTTTAATGGTTTATTTACCAGTGGCGTTGACGGAGAGAGTGAAGGCCAAGCTTGTCGGTTATTTCAGCGGCATTCATCGCATTTGGAAGATCTTGCTTGTTGGCAAATACCAGCAGCACTGCATCCCTCAATTCATCCTGACATAGAGAAAACAAATAAATGACCAGGAAAGAGAAGGAAAAATGATTGTAAAAAATGCTAAATGTTATGTTATGTCGTGTAAATTCCGTTTGTTTCATCTTACTCCAATTCCCCATCTTCCCAAGTTCCTTTCTTTATGTTCTCGAGTGACAGTCCCATGCATTTAAGAATCAAGATTTGGATTTATAGTACCTCATTTAACATCCTGTGCAGCTCATCCCTTGCTTCAACGACACGATCTCGGTCATTGCTATCAACCACAAAGATGAGTCCTTGAGTATTCTGGAAGTAATGTCTCCACAATGGACGGATCTGAAAAATGAACCAGTACGCTAATAATTTGCGCAGAAGGGGAAACTCGGAGACATGCACACTAACAAGCAGCATATGGATATGAATGACACAGCAATTGTAATTCCTTGCATTGTTTAAAACAAAAAAAAAAAAAAAAAACTTTTTGAGACTTGCACCTCGAATCATGCTCACTTGATGCTTTCATACAACGCTTCAAATCCCGCCCCTTAAGTGCCTTCATGAAGCTTATGCCTTCAATGTTATTAGAACCGGCCGTAAAACCGGGAACCGGACCCAAAACTAGGCTAGTTATATAGAAAAAAATTTCTATTTAAAAACCCACCAAAAAACTCGTTGACCCACCCGGTTTTGAAGAAACCGTTGAACCGTTCTCGGTTTCACCAATTTTAAAAAATCATTTCTTTTCACAATTAATTGTAACTAATTATTGAAATCTATCTGTCTCTCTCTACACGAAATGAATAAAAAGAATGAAAAATCAAAAAAATTGCTTTTGAGCAGTTTTTGTGATTTTCAAAACTTATTTTTCATTGTTTTAATTTTTTTTTAATTTTAAAGAAAAAAAAAAAAAAATCATCGGGTCTACCCCTGTTCGACATTTTGACCCTTGACCCTTTCTCTTTTCCGAGTCAATGCCCGAGTCAGTTTTTAAAACATTGCTTGCCTTAGCTTTTTGGGCTATGTATGTATAACCTAAAATATTTTACTGTATTATTTTCTTTTTACTATTATCTTTTCACTACTACCTACAGGGAAGGAAAAGGGGAAGAACAATACACTATGACAAGTGGAGGACAATGACAAAGAATGAGATGAAACTTATAGTGACAAAGAGGATGATGATAATGACTCCCATAAAAAAGTTCATATTAGTGGTGATGATATAAGAGATGTTTGAGTTGTGTCTACTTCTAGTAATAGATTCTAATTTCCTTATGTGATTACTAATTTGAGAATGTATTATATTCTATTTTATTGATGTATTTTATATTTGTTTGCAAATTAGACTTTTAATTTGTAATTTGTTTCATTATCGATTTTTACACATGTTATGGTTTATTATGAGCATATTTTATATTGTTTTGAACTATTTTATTGGTCCATCTTGAGGCATATGCCTCGCGTCACAGAGGTAAAGCGCCTTAGTACCCGACTAGCAATTTTTAAATGATATTGTTGAAATATAAGTATATGAATGTATCAGATGACTAAATTTTTAACAAAATAGGTATAAGCAAAAAAGATGAAACTCCTATGTTTTTTCTTGCATTACTGTTTATTAACAAGCAAAAATATAGAAGTTGGTAGTTCGAGCACATATTATGTGCTTCATCATCCAACACCAGCTATGTGTACTGAATATCCATGTTTCCCGATTACCGATTTTATTTATTTATTTATTTATTTTGTAATTTGAATA
Organism: Forsythia suspensa; assembly: GCA_023638005.1. Lineage (NCBI taxonomy): Eukaryota > Viridiplantae > Streptophyta > Magnoliopsida > Lamiales > Oleaceae > Forsythia > Forsythia suspensa. The sequence continues at coordinate 19,909,022 of CM042669.1, forward strand.
TTTCAGTATGAATAACCATAGTACAGTTTATGTTTAAAAAAAAAAATAGAAACCATAGTACAATACTTTTTATCAAGACAGGCTAGATGGAGTCGCAAGCGTCACCTTTCCACTGCAAGAATTTATGAAGAAAGCGTTTTCATACCACAGGACTATCATAGCATAGCCAGAACTATGCAAGTAGATCCCCTCCAAGAGATTATATTATAAATTGCTTTAAATAACTTCTGTAGCTGATCTTTGGAAGGCCAGACGTTTATCCTCTCTCTCACTGTCTAGATGTCTCTATTCTCTTTCTTCCAATCTCGATCTTTTTAAGGAAATGAGAAAATATGAAACCTTCATATATTTTGGCTGCTTTAACTTGCAGTGTTTCTCCATAAATAAGATTGAGAGATAGTGATAACAGTCGTGAATCTTGTGGTCCCATTACAGTTTCTTTATACAAGTCATAAGCAATGATGCAAATAACAATAGAGCTGTTTAATTTTTCAATAGAATGACGCATTGATATTTGATAAGAAAGAAATGCTTAAATACATACCTTGTCCTGGCCACCAACATCCCAAACTGTAAAGCTAATGTTTTTATATTCCACGGTCTCCACATTAAATCCTAACCAAAAATATTTTCAGTTTTGCAGGTTTTTGAAAAGAAATCAAATTTATACACTAAACAAAAAATATAAAAAATAAAATTATGAAGCTACATGACCTGAGAGATTCTTTGGTATTTAAAAGTCAGTACCCTTTGATTTCTTAGAGCAATAACAAACAATATGGATGTCATAACATAATACAAGAAGAGTTGAAAAACTAAAATATCCCATCACAGGTGCTAATCGGGAAATAAAAAATTGGCTAACTTATAATTTGAATTGCAGCTAAGGAAAGTAAGATCTTTTCTCTTAGGAAAACATTAGATAGATTGAAATGGATAAATGACACATTTTACATAAAAAATTGAAAAGAGTGAACTAACACTTTCACAATATTTAACAAATTGGAATTCACTCGATCAAGAGTGTGGATTCGATCAATCCCAAACCACTAACACATAAGACTGCAGAGGAATAAATGGTGGGTACACAGAACTGTCCTTTGCATGACATCTGTTAACCAAATACAGAAGGACTTACAATGGTGAGATTTATTATGTACAAATTTAATTCCTGCAATAGAAGGTAATGAAAATTGGGAAGAAAAAAAACACTACTCCAGAAGGGCAACGAGACATATCTAACCCTTCACCGTTACTGATTCATAGACAGAGAAAACATCAAAGTGATGCAAGCTTACCAATAGTAGGAATTGTTGTGACTATTTCTCCAAGTTTGAGCTTGTAGAGGATAGTTGTTTTACCAGCAGCATCAAGACCAACCATCAGAATACGCATCTCTTTCTTGGCAAACAGCCGACTGAAGAGCTTGGTGAAAGACAGTCCCATTTCTCCGACTGCCAACTCCAGTAATATAAAATCAATTTATATGCAAAGCCTCCAACAAAAAATTCAAAAACCGTGAAAAAAAAGAAACTGTAATTCAGGAAGGAAACATAGCAGCATGCAAAACTTCTCACAGATTATATACCACTCTTTTGACTTATTGTTGTAATATTTTTGAATATATAATGAGAAGTGATTTGGATTAACTCAAACATCTATGAGAAGATATCAAGTAGGTGAGAAAATACCTAGAGCAAAACCCGAAAACAAAGAGAAGGAAAAGAGAGCCAAAATGTGCAACCAAATTTTAGGCCGGGCATTTGCCCAACCTCCTTTTTTGGCTGCATTGGCCTTTTTTTTTGTACTGGGCGTTATTTTCTATTACCGTTGCTTTTAAATTCTGGCAGTATTTTGAATGGTTTGGCATCTTTTGGCTTGGTTTTGGCACGTGTATTGAACTTGATGATCTATAAATATAGATGGTTTTCATGTTGGAAAAGTAATATTAACATCAAATACACAAACATATATCCAATTCAAAGATTAAAACTCAGTTTTATAAATGTTCTTATTCAAGTTCTTATTGCTTGATTTAAACTTGATTTCAAGGTTTGTTTACTCTTGCAAACTATTTGCCATTAAAGCCTTCAAGCACTCATTCCGGTGGCGACAAATATCGTTTGAGAACAGTGATTCCAAATCGTATTGAAACCTTCTTTTTGGTGGTCTTTCCGGTTCTATTTCTTGTTTTGTTCTTCAACCTCTTATTTGATCAACAATCTCAAACGATATTTCGTGATGGAGAACGAAACTACTATGGCTACAATCAAAATGATGAATCAAGACCTTGTTAGGCTTGATAGGTTCGATGGAAACTAACTCTACCAGATGGAAGGACAAGTTGAAATTTCTCCTCACCACTTTGAAGATCTTCTATATTTTGGATCTGGATTTGGCATCATTGCTAGAACCAACCCCAAATGATGCCGATGCAATAAGGGTTGAAAGAAGAAGAGACAAGAAAATGAGTTTATATGTAGAGGACACATCTTGAATGCTCTATCTGATTGCATTTATGATCTCTACACAAATACTACTTCGGCAAGGGAGATTTGGAATGCATTGGAAAATATATACAAGATTGAGAAGGAAGGTACCAAAAAGATTTTGATTTCAAGTTTTTTGATAACGTATCTTTGTGAGAACAAGTACATAAGTTGCAAGTTATTGTCAACAAAATAAAGTCCGTAAAGATTGAATTCTTGAAACTTTCCAGGTTGGTGCAATTATTGCTAAGTTGTCATTATCATGGAATGGTTATAGGAAGAAAATTCTTCACAATTCCGAAGATTATTCATTTGAAGGGATTCAAAAGCATCATCGAATCGAAGAAGAATTAAGGGCACGAGATGGAAATGAATATTCTCATGAGGGGGCACTTACAAAGCCCATGCCGTTGATCAAGTCGACAAATTAAATAGATTCTATGAAGAGGAAATCCTCAAACTCCAAAAAGATAACAAGAACAAGAAAAAATCCAAGGTTTCTTGTTATGTGTGTGGTGAACTCGAACATTATGCTCGAGAATGTAGGAATCGTAAACAACCAAAACAAACATGCAAAGTGAACTTTATTGACACCGAAAATATTATTGCTACTGTGAGCATTGTTAATGCCGTCAAAGGAAAAGTTCAAAAATGGTAGTATGGTACTTGTGCCACCGTACATGCTTGCTATGATAGGTCTCTTTTCAAAACCTATCAAGAGGTGGATGATTAACACATTCAAATAGGTAATGAAGTTTAATATAAGGTTGTTGGCAAAGGAAACGTGGACTTACATTCTACATCTGACAAGAAGATCGCATTGATAAATGTTTTAACTGTACCGGATATAAATTGAAATCTTATAAGTGGGGATTTGTTCGAAAAACTGAGAATTAAGTCCGTATATGAGTCGGACAAACTTGTACTTTTCAGAATGGTGTATTTGTTAGAAAAGACTATTCTAGTGATGGAATAGTCAAACTTTGTATTGTCAACAATGATATTAATAAAACTACCAATTTGAATTATGTTGTTGGGTTTATTTCTTTATGGCATGATAGAATAGGACATTGATTTCTCTACTTTACAAAGAATGGTAAAAACTGAAATGATTTCATGTAAAAACATAGAACATAATAAATGTGAATTATGTGTTAAGTCTAAAATAATTAAGAAACCTTTCATAGTGTTGAAAGACCTCTAACTAATTAGACTTAATTCATTCCGATATATGTGAATTAAATAGAATGTTAACTAAATGAGATAATAAATACTTCATAAGATTCATAGATGATTATTTTAGATTTTGTTATATCTACTTGATGAAGCATAAGGATGAAACATTTAGTATGTTTAAGTTATACAAAATCGAAGTAGAAAACTAATTCAATGGAAAGATCAAAATTTTTAGAAGTGATAGAAGAGGTGAATATTTCTCTAATGAATTTAATTTTTTTTGTGAACAACATGACATAATACATCAATGTAGTGCATCTAGAACACTCGAACAAAATGTTTTGGCTGAGAGAAAGAGAGGACATTAGTTGAGATGATAAATTCTATGTTATTAAATGTTAAGTTGCCGTTTAATTTAGGAGTGAAGCTTTGTTAAGTACGTGTCACATAGTTAATAAGATTCCTTCTAAAAGATTTAAGATTTCTTCCTATGAATTGTAAAAAGGAAAAAAACCGAACATCGGTTATTTTAAAATGTGTGAGGGTGTCTTGCTTATTGCAAGAACACAGATCCTAAAAGTACTAAGTTGGGTCCAAGAGGAATCAAGTGCGCTTTTGTAGGATATGCTCAAAACAGCAAGGCATATCGTTTATTAAATTTGGAAACCAATGTCATAATTGAATCCACGTAGATTTCTTTGAACTTTATTATCTCCAGATAATAATTCATTAAGAGAATCTCAAGTGGAAACTCCTAATTCTACAAGATCACAAGTAGAAACACCTTCCAATAATGTTGATACAAATGAACTTCGTAGAAGTAAAAGAGCTCAAAAAGATAAAGTGCTAAAATCAGATGAAATTGATTCTCAACTTATTTTCTTCTATTTGGTTGAAAAAAATGAGAATAGCATCACAAGAACTACTATGTATATTCTTCAAGTGGAAATCGATCCTAAAATTTATCGAGAAGAGAAGAAATGACATCGAGAGTTAGTATCTTTTCAAAAAATGCTATAAATGATGAAATAGATTCAATAATGTCAAACAATACTTGAGAATTAGTCAATTTACCACCCGGCTAAAAAACTATTGGTTGTAAATAGGTATTTAAGAGGAAGTACAATGCAGACAATAGTCTTAATATCTTTAAAGCTAGGTTAGTGGCCAGATGTTATCTACAAAGGGAAAGAATAAATTACTTTGACACGTATGCACCAGTTGCACGAATAACCTTGATTAGCATTTTATTCGTTTTAGCTTCTATTTATGATTTGTATATACATCAAATGGATGTTAAGAAGACATCATTCTTAAATGGGGATCTCGTTGAGGAGGTTTATATGGAACAACTTAAAGATTTTGTTCTACCTAGAAATGAACATAAAGTGTGCAAATTAGTAAAATTATTATATGAATTAAAACAAACACCAAATAAATGGCACAAAAAAACATAATAGTGTAGATAAATGTTTATATTCAAAAGTTTTTAATAATTATGTTGTGCTTATTTGTTTATACGTGGATAACATGTTGATTGTAAGTAATCAAATACAATGTATAAAATAAACAAAGAAGTTTTATCTTCTACATTCAAAATGAAAGATCTTGGTTAAGTGGATACCATATTAGGTATTAAGGTTACCAAGACTAGTAGGGATTATATGTTGAGCCAATCACATTATGTTGAGAATTTGATCAACAAGTTCAATCATTTGAACATCAGGATTATATTCACACTACAGTTTATATTATCTACACCATGTTTTAATTACAATAAAGATCCTCCAACTTTTGAAATTTTGCAATTTATGTCTTTAACTTTTTTTGTCGTAATTTTTTCATTAACTTTCAATTAAATTTCACATCTAGTCTAAGTTGACGATTTTTGTCCAAATATTCTATTAATATACATTGAAATAAAGAAAAAATATTTTGTCAAACTTTTGTATTTATTATTTATTTTGTTTATTTGAAAATACGCGAGTCATACAAATTTTTTTAAGTCCTCCTAATTAATTTTTTTTAACATAAATCATCATTAAAGATGACGTGCAAATTAATAGGATGGTGATAAGAATATGATAAAAAAATTGAGGACATAAATATAAAAATGAACAATAGTTGAAGATTTTCATTGTAATTAAAATGTGGTGTGGTTAACAAATAATGTGGTGTAAATATAATTAGTCAAGAGGTAAATGCCACGTTTGATCAAAGTTTGAGACTTGTAAAGAATGATGGAAGAGTAATAACACAACTTAGAGTATGCAAGTGTTATAGGAAGCCTTATGTATGCGGTGCAATGCACAAGACCCGGCATAGCATTTGTGATTACTAAACTTAGTAGGTTTACTAGCAATTCAAGTAAAGAACATTGGAAGGCTATCAGAAAGGTTCTTGATTATTTACAGAAGACCAAAAATTTGTGTCTTCAATATTCTAAATTTTCGACAATCCTAAAAGGATTTAACGATGCTAGTTGGATATCTAGTGTGAGAATAAATCCACCTTAGATTGAGTATTCACTCTTGGAGGAGGTGCGGTTTTTTGGAAATCCAAGAAACAAACATGCACAACACACTCAACTATACATCCGAATTCGTAGTATTGGCTGAAACTAGAAAAGAAGCTTAATGGCTTAGGGATTTAATGTATGAAATTCTATTGGGAGAGATATCTATCTTGTGTGATAGTCAAGCCACTTTAGCTAGAGCATACAATGAAGTAACAATGATAAGTCAAGACACATGAGTCTAACTAGAGTGTAGAATGAAGTATATAATGATAAGTCTAGACACATTGAGTCTAAGACATGATGTGAGAAAATTAATTAAAGATGAAATAATTTCACTCACTTATGTAAAGTTAAATGAGAATTTGGCTAATCCACATACTAAACCGCTTACAAGGGAGTTAATGCGGACAACAACTAGTAGGATAGGGTTGAAACTCCGTAATTAAATCTACCAAATGACGACAACCCTACATGATTACACTAACAAGTATATCTCGAGTTCAAAAAGTAACAACAATTCATTTGATAAGTGGATATTTTCAACACTTATTCTTTTCTTAAAACCCTATCATAAGTTATAAGAGCTGGTTGTCAGAAAATAGAAGGATGAGTTTCTATAACTCTTAATACAGTTCAGATCGTTGGATCAAGTATTTTTAAAAATAACAAAGATACTGCAAAAACTTTACATATATGAACTTCGAGGTAGTGCCGCCTCAATAAAGAGTTGGAGTTTATCTTTTAAAAGTTTATAAATAGAATAAGCGCAAGGCCATAAAAAGCACTAAACAAGATAGTGTGAAACTTGAAACACATGATGCTTGTGTGTGTGACTTCACCAGTACCATCACAATAAATAATAGGTTCAAAACTTTGATGTTCCCTAATATTTTGATTTCGATTTCGATAATACTTTGTGACATTTACACTAAGGTTGGATTCAAATTCAAAGATATTCATACATTATGCATAAGCATTGTTAAATTTGAGTTTAAGCTCATTATGCATATTTTTGGTAGTGCTGAAATTATATTTTAGTACTTATATTATAAGTTGTGGGTAAAAGTGTTGATAAAAAGTGAGTTGTAAATTGTGAGTTCTATAAAATGTGTGAATAAGAAGTATATTTGACCAGTTTGACTAATTTAAGCAATGACAAACATGTGCTATATAATTGAACAAGTGGGAGATTGTTCTAATATTGTTCAATATATAATGAGAAGTGATTTGGATTAACTCAAACATCTATAAGAAGATATCAAGTAGGTGAGAAAATACCTAGAGCAAAACCCGAAAAAAAAAGAGAAGGAAAAGAGAGCCAAAATGTGCAGCCAAATTTTAGGCTGGGCAATCCTTTTTTGGCTGCAGTAGCCTTTTTTGTTCTCCCAATTTGCTTTTAAATTCTGATAACATTTTGAATGATTTTAGCATTTTTTGGTTTGGTTTTGGCACCTATTCGTTCATTGGACTTGATAATCTATAAATATGAATAATTTTCATGTTGGAAAAGTGATTATTAGCATCAAATACACAAACATATATCCAATTCAAAGATCAAAACTCAGTTTTATAAAAGTGTTCTTCAAGTTCTTATTACTTGATTTGAACTTGATTTCAAGGTTTGTATACTCCTGCAAACTATTTACTATTAAAGCCTTCAAGCACTCATCTTGTGGCGGCAAATATCGTTTGAGGACAGCGATTCCAAATCGTGTTCATACCTTTTTTTTTGGTGGTCTTTCCGGTTCTATTTCTTTGTTTTTCATCCTCTTATTTGATCAACAGTTATTAATAAACATATTTTTGGTAAAGTCAAGTTATTAACATACATGCATAGTGCTGAAACACAAACTTCATTAGGCCGACAACAATTAAATTGAATTAGGTGTACAGGCGACAGAGAGATACGAGCTGCCGATCTTTGAACAAACCACCGAACAAAACAAAAAAAAAACAATACACTCTGATAGAAATTGATTTTTGAGTTGAATGCCTCAAATACTATTTTGAAAAAGAAGGAAAAAAAACCAAAGAAAGAAAGATCTTCCATCGGCGGGATGAGATCGCACGTCAGCAGTCAAATATAACACACGAAATGTGAAGGAAAAGCTGCAATTCACATTAAAATTCTCATACACAATAACCATAATACAGATTCGAAAATCTCGTTATACCAAAATAAATACAAGATCTATGTCATATTTAAAGATCTAGAGCTCTAAAATTATACATATGCATAGTCTAAATTACAGATATATAAAATCAAGCTACAAGATTACCAGGAACCTAGGGATTCAAATTCCACTAATTACAAGTGAATAGAGACAAAGAGGATATTAGCTTACCTGAGGAAAGGAGAGGATTGAGCGTAAATGAGATCTCTCAGTTGAAGAACTCTTCAACCGAACTTATAAAAGACGCTCTCTCTATTTTGGTGTAAGAACGTCTACAAGGCTGATTTTTTACAAGGTCGTGGCGTTACTCTTAGACCTTTATGCGAATTTTTAAATCAATCGCTAAATTTTAATTTGTGAATTGAAATCACTAAAATAAAATTTAGTTTTAAATTTCACAATTTTGTTATGTTGCTTCTCATAATATGAAATTTTTTAATTGACGTTTATATCATAATACTAAATCTAATGAGTTAAAATAAAGTCAAAGTGTTAGTTGGTTATTGTTCATTTCAAAATGGTACCCTAGAAATGAAAATAGTAAAATAATGATTATGACAATATCTCTAGATTAAAAAGTTGAAATACGTATTTTTGTTTTTAACATTTTTATGATGTAACATAATAGTGTAACGTCCCAAATTTTAACTTAAAAAATAAATCCAAATGTTACTAGAGACTTAAAAACTTTAATTAGACATAATCAGAGAATCCAACTTAAAACTTAAAATCAACAATTCACAACATTTATCGAACTTGAAAATTTTAAGTTTAAAGAACGCAAACTACTTTCTTTTCTTCTTTTGAACATTTACTTGGCCACCTACTCCACCGCTCACTCCCATGTGAGCTTTATCTAATCTAACCTAGAATTTTGTAATTTAAGATGAGTGTTTTAAAAACTCAATATGATACGTGCAATTTAAAACTACATTATAATATTAAACGTAAGTCACAATATTTTATACCACTAGTATCTAATACGTGCATTGCACGTGATTTAATAACGGTGTTGTCAAATACATTTTTATTCAAATATTTAAATAATTATGTTGACGTCGGAATCTGCACCGTCCACGGGTTAACAGATGGACGGGTTAACATATCTCTAGTTACTCCTCTGCCAATCTGTATGTAACCTGCACATTCGAACAATTGTTAGGCACCAAGATATCCAGAGAAAAAAGGTCCGACGATCGTTGATACTCTGACAATCAAGTCAACTGCGGTATAATAAATAATACACAGGGGGCGAGAGTAATTGGGTGTGGGAGGGACAAGCAGGCAGAGATTTGAACAGAGTTTAGAGTGAAATTCTAGTGTAAAAAGAGCGTACCTTAGAATAATCGGAGACGTTGTATTTATAGTACAAGAGTTCTAATTGATTTGGGAAATAATCAATTCGATATCTAATCGGATCCTCTTTCCTTATGGGATAGGGACGATTGGTTGTCGGGGCAATCTCCTAGATTACTGTCCTTATTTGAATTCACCACGTTACCTAATCTTTAGGAGATTGCGATTTGATTTCCTTGTGAGGATCCGTGTGCCAATCTAACGCAATCTGCCTTTAATTATCTCTCTGGTCATTCCAAAATATCATGCTGCCTGTCAGTTACCATAAATACGGAGCCCAGCGAGGCTTTATGGGTCGGCCGCGAGTGTTGATGATGTTCAAGGGCTTCGCAATACTTTGATCCAGGGATGTTATAATGCCCTTGCTGGGCCTCCAAGGCCTTCGCCAACTTTATGGGACTTTTACAAATTTGGAAGGTCCTTACTGGGCCTATAAGGCTTTAGCGAGGACTGAATTGGGCCTACACGGGGTCTTCATTGGGCCTTTGCTGACGTGGAGGCCCTACCAAAATCGGGGTGTAATAATAGTCCCCCAAGTCCAAGCCTATTATTTATAGTAGGCGTGGGACTTTGGAAGTGAGAGAAGAAAATAAATTTTTTACAAAAATTTGTCGAATGCAAATTCAGCAGATTCTGCGAAGTGTGGTCTTTCGTGCATTGAATTGCTTATCTAGTATAGATTGACTCAGTATAGTCCCCCAAGTCCGAAGCCGAACATTTATGACGGGTGGAGACTTCAAGTGATTAGACATTTGGTGACGTGTCCATGGTTGGTGTGATTTTGTCAATCAAAGTTGTCAACCCAGTGGCCGGGCAATCCTAAGTGAGAGGGTGTGTGCATTTAATGCTAATGGCGTGTGATGAGACAATGGGGGCGCGCGTGAGGCACGTGTATCCTTGTTTTAACAAATGCTTAGGTTTCCGTTTCCCGCCTATTGTCCTATTCTGAACACGCGTCCATTGATCAACGGTTCGGATGTAACGTTTGGAATTTGGACGGTGGAGATTAAAATGCCTTAATCTATAAAGCTTGGCGCCCTCCTTCATTTATGACATCTTTTTGCTTCTGCGCCTGTTGTGAATTTTGTGGAATGCTCCTTCAATAATCAAGAAACTTCAAAGCGTGTGCATTGTTCTAACTGCAGTTCCGAGGTAAGCGCGGTGAGAGTTGCTGTGATTTGTTTCGTAGTCTGCTTTCGTTTTTATTTCTTGAGTTCATAATTTGGGGACTATTCCCTGCCATACATTATGGCGACAGTAGAAGTAACTTCTTCTAGAATCGAGAGGGGTTGTAATGTCGTCTGGACACGATGACTCGTAGAACCGGTTAGATGCTCGGACAAACCTTAGTGTCTGAGGTGAGTCATCATCATCATTTTCATTATCTCCATCGGTCGAGGGTGTAGGAGAAGTGAACCAAGCGACATCAGTCACACGCCTGTCCACCATGTCCACAAGCGGGATGGGGGCTTGCCCAACTGGATCGTCGAAAGAGGCCACAGGAAAGGGACGGCTTGACGCCGGGTACCTGAGATGAGAGGATCGCTCGAAAAGAGGGATGCCCCAGCAGCCAAGGCACTCGATGAGGAGCTCAAGCGGTCGACCACCGAAGCATCCATGGCATGTTCGAGGATCACTGAAGTGGAGTTGGAAGACATACGGTTATCCTATGATATTCTCGTATATGTGATACTCAGGGCTCCCGGTCCCGAGGAGTGCTCCGATGATCCACCTGAAGGATTCGTCGTGATTTACGAACCCGCGATGCAGCAAGGCCTTCGCCTACCCATGCATCATTTCTTCTGCGAGGTTCTAAGGGATTGGCATCTGGCCCTTTGCCAGATAACATCGAATGGCTGGGGACAAATGGTGGCCTCATACCTATTGTGGGATATTGCCGAGGCGGGAGGAAACTTGACCTCGAGGGAGTTTGAATCTATATACCGGTCCTGCCGAACCACGGGTTGGTACAACATCTTTCCTCAGCCAGGCCAGAAATAGGAGACGACCACCGACAGTCCCAACAAAGTGCACAACTGGAAGGAGAGGTTCATCTTCGTAGGAGGAGGCTGGGAGTTTATGCTGGGAGACCCTCTTTCCCACATGTCTATTCTCCGTCAATTTGGAGAACTTGGTACATATTACTGTCTTTGTACGGATTTTCATCATAGTTCCTGACTTAATGTATTGCTTGCTTTTGCAGATTGTGGGAAGCCACCTATCCCGAAGAGGGACCAAGGAGAGTTGAGGTCAAAGTGGAATAGGGCGCGAGCGCTTGACAATGACTTTAGGAGTCTCAACAACTTGTTGAAAGACGACAATTTATTGATCTGCTATGGACTGATGGGTGAGTCTCATAAGTTGTAATATATTGGCTTCGTTATGAAAAGCTACCTTAATGAGTTGTATCTTGGTGTTTATGTTAACAACTTTCAGGTTTAAGGGTATCCCTGCGCTTCGCCTCGCCCGTCCCGCCAGTGAAGAGAGCTCCTCGGCACAGGCTCCTCTGTGAGAGGTATCTTGTCCGTCGCAAGAGGTCCAGGATGCCACGTCGTTAAAGATAGTCCATCCTCCGGCCTCTGATGTTCCAGTTCCCAGCTAGGTTATTCCTCATCCGCCCCCCGCCTTTGTCCTCCCATCTTCCACCCGACCCCGCTCTCTCAAGGATAAGGGAAAGGAAATCGCTGAGGACACAGTGAGGCAACTGCTCGAAAGAGAAAGGCTCCAGCGGCCACGTGAGGGTTTATGAGGGATGCCCACAAGATAGGGCGGGCTGAGGAAAGGCACAGGTCTTCGCCGCACCCTGACAGAGAGGCTGAGGGCGCAGGGAATTCTGGCTCTCGACTGGTCAGGGAAGTCGTGTTCGCATTTCTCAGCACCATTCGGAGTTGGAAACTTCCGTGATGGAACTGCTCCCCGCTCATCCTGCGATAATAGCCTCAAGCATATACAAATACTGGACCCAAAAGTGGGAAAAGCGACGGAGGAAGCCACAATGTCGGAGCGGTCGCAATCGCGCGAGATGAACTTGATACGGGGTTAGTTATGACCAAAGAGTTATTCAAAGATCCTTGAAGCTTTGATGGCCAATGCAAGTGAAGAAGAGGCCAAGTCCAGGAGGTCGTCCAAGACCAAGGTCATGAGTCTTGAGAAGGCGCAAATGAGTCCGAGAAGAGGGCTTTCAGCCTCAAGTTTGGACTTGGTTGTGACGGCGAGGTGACATGAAGGGCAAGTATGAAATCGAGTTGAAGGCCGCCAAAGAGAGTTTGTGACAAGCTCGAGATCAGAAGATGGTTGCTGAGGCTTCTCAAAAGCATGCCGATGAGGCTCTAAAGTCGGGTCAAGACCGCACTGCAATGAGACCGCGTTAGCCACCGCGAACAGCAGCCTAGAGATCGTCGCAGCAGAAAAGGATAGGTTGCTGGCCGCTGCTAGACAGGAGGTGGAAAGAGTCAGGGCTGAGCACACGAGTGCCGAGGTCAAGGCAGTGGAGGCGTATCAAGATTCATTTGTGGATACGTCCAAGTATTAGGACCTCGCCCATTGCTTGATGACCATAGGTGGTGAGCAGCTGGTGGAACGAATCGCGGAAACCCATCCGGAATGGGATATCTCTTTCCTTCGGCATGCTCCTACCGAGGCTCCGGCGCTCGACACTGTTCCAGGCGAAGCTGATGATCAAATCACCCCACCTGTTGTGGAGGAACGCCCACAGTGTGCTGACCCATAGAGAGGCGGCGGGCCATCCAAACTTAAAACTTTGTTTCTCTCTTTTGCATATGTTCCAGCATTAACTATCAAATTTATTTTCTTAGTATATCATCTTTGTGTGAAAATCAAAGTGATAACTTTATGAACGATTGTGCCTACCAGGAATGGGAAGTGGCTCCTGCAATTAAGGAATCATTCTCCTGGACATTAATGGTGCTAACTCCTTTGTAGAATCTAAAGAGTTAGCGTCTTTAATGTCCCGGTAAGTGAGAAGGCAACACAGTCATACGGCGTTCCAAATGTCCCTTGGACAATTGTACATTAACTGTCTTATTTATTGCCTTGTGTCAAGTTCCCATGCAGCTTCTATAAAAACACCAAGGGCCTTTAATTATGTTCCTCACGCATGTTTAACTCTGGAAAATCATGAGTTAGCCCCCATGGCTATGACTTCTCCTGGTACATGTGCTTCTACCTTTCGTATCAGAGACGCTATAAAAGTACGAATAAAGAACTGACGTCTAGGGGACCTAACAATTGGAGAATCAACATGCCCAGCTAATCAACGCTCAGAGGACCAAACATACGAGAGGGTTGGGCCTAGTAGCTTTAGCCCGACCATGTCCCGAACGGTGCTTCCCTGATAGACATCGGTGGTTAACCCATCGGTGATCCTGATTCGGATGACGGGGCTGGAAGCCATCTGCCAAAAGGTGTCAACGGAAATTTTTGAGCAGTATGGCCTAATTAGTCACCAAATCAACTGGTATTGATTGTGGAAGACTCCCGATCATGGTGAAATTAGGTTCCCACCAATGACGAGGCTTGAGGTGATGAAGACCAACATATCGACTCTATAGATCCTAGATCCCTATATGTGTCGACCCAAAGAGGTGGCGGGGTAGTAGGATAATAATCATACTCGTTTGTTTTTGCCTTGTACTTTGAATTATGATGAATAATATAAGTTTGTACCAGAATTTCCATGTTTGTCGCCTTGCTGTAGTTTTGAGATAAGTTATTTGACGAAGAGATATATGAGTGGATGGCTTGGGATGTCTGGACTAGACGGCCCTTGGCGCGATTGCGAGGCTTATGGGTCGAGACGTTTTCGCAGCCCTTGCGAGGCTCTCATACTTTAAGTCCTATCGTAATGATGGTACAGCGTACGAGGCGCGTGTCTCCACACGCTTTGTTTATCCTCCTAGGATTTATTTAAGTACATTCACCCTTTCCACATGTGCCCGTTCATCTGACTGCTCATATTCTCATGTGCTTATATATATGCTTTGCAGAATTTCATTTCATTTCTCCTACCTTTACTTTCCTATCGTAATACTTAGATTTCAGCTGCCGTTAGCCATGTCAGGCTTTTATTTTTCCAGCGTGCCAAAACTTAAGATAAGGCGTGGTGGGGTTGTGGATGATATTTTCACTCCACTTCCGGTACCTTCTACGGTGCCTGTTCTGGGATTTGCCATCCCACAGGCACTGCAGACAATGGTGAGCAGCTCTTCTTTCATCCCGTTGGTGCCAGAAGTAACATCGGAGGTGCCTTCCGTTCCATCTCCTCATGTGGACCTGTGCCTATGTCGGAAAACTTTAGACAATCGGGCAAGAGGAAGGCAGGCGCCAATAACAGGGAGAAGGAGTTCTAAACTTCTATTCCTCCTCCTGTCAGCAAATATGAATACATCAATATTGGGTCTCATCGGGACGAGCTGGACCCAATAGTTTTAGGAAAACTGCCAGCTACGGCTGCCATAACAGCGGACTCAGTTCACAAGTATTGGACCTCTGCCTTTGGGAAAGCTGCAGACAACGTAGAATTGGCAGAGTTGTTGAAGTTAGCCAAAATGTATACTTCTTAGAGTCACATGCTTAACTGTGAGTTGTACAAAGTACTAGCGATGAAGGTCGACGAACTACGTTCAACTGTCGGGAGAGATGAAGATGTCGACGTGTTGCGTTCAGAGAACAAAGGCCTCTGGGAGCACCTCGCCTTCTCTGAAGATGCGAGGACACGTGCCATATATGATATCACTAAAGCTAAAACAATCCGGATGGCATGTGTTTAGGCTCAGAAGAAGGTCGAATCGCAGCTGAGGTCTTGTCAAAACATGATCCATGCCAAAGATAAAGAATTGCCCGAGGCGTTGACTGAGTTGTCGAAGGCCCAGGGTCTGTTGAATAAACTCGAGGTCCCTAGTTATGCGGATCCCAAGGTCCAACTAGGACTTAAGAGTCTTGTTTGTGCTTACCAGCGTTGTCTTCTGATTTGTAAATGTAAAGCCTCTTGCGATGTGTATTTTTATTTAAACTGTTTTATTCTGCAACGTAGGCTAATGAAAATGCATTATCTTTAGTTGTTTGAATGCACATTGAATGTTTATCCAGTGAGCTGACAGAGTTGGCCGTGAATCACACTCCATCACTGCTGAATTTCTCTTACTTGTTTGAATGCGCATTGAATGTTTATTCAGTGAGTTGACAGAGTTGGCCACGAACCATACTCCCTCGCTGTCAAATTTCTCTTACTTGTTTGAATGCGCGTTGAATGTTTATCCAGTGAGTTGACAGAGTTGGCCATGAACCACACTCCCTCGCTGTTGAATTTATCTTACTTGTTTGAATGCGCGTTAAATTTTTATCCAACGAGTTTAAAGAGTTGGCCGCGAACCACACTCCCCCACTGCTGAATTTTTCTTACTTGTTTGAATGTGTGTTGAATGTTTATCAAGCCAGTTGACAGAGTTGACTGAGAACCACACTCCCTCGTTGTCGAATTTCTCTTACTTGTTTGAATGCGTGTTGAATGTTTATCCAGCGAGTTGATAGAGTTGGCCACGAACCACACTCTCTCGCTGTTGAATTTCTCTTACTTGTTTGAATGTGCGTTGAATGTTTATCATACGAGTTAACAGAGTTGGTCGCGAACCACACTCCCTCGCTGCTGAATTTCCTCTTCTTGGTATAGTAGGATAGAGAACACTTTTGGTTTAGAAAACAATGAGCTTTATTAAAAGAACACAGTGTCTAGAGATACCGGAAACATTGCTGGGAAACTAAGAAGTGTAAAATAAAATACTACTGATAATACCATCACAGATGGGCGATATTCCAGGGATGCCTCGTCTCTCTTCCTTCTGAATCTTCTAATCTATAGGTTTTAGGCCAGATTTCTTCGATGATCTTGTAAGGTCCTTCCCAGGTGAACCAGAGGGTTCCTGTTCCCACCTCTCTATTAGCCTGGAACACTTTCTTCAGGATGAAGTCATTGATGTGAAAACTTCTGCCCTTAACCTTAGAGTTGTAGTATCTAGCTATTTTTCTTTGGTAGACCGCGAGACGAAGCTGCGACATGTCTTTCATCTTGCAAGTCCAAGTTCGCCCTGCGTAAATCATCATTGGTGACTTCGTCGAAGTGTAAGTGTCTGGGAGAGGGTATCTCTACTTCGACGAGAATCATTGCCTCTGTCCCGTACGCCATGGTAAAAGGGGTTTCGTCGATCGCCGTCCGAGAAGTGGTCCGATACGACCACAGAGTCTCAGGTAATTCTTCACCCATCATCTTTTGGCATACTCTAATTTCTCTTTAAGGGTGTGCTTGATGATCTTGTTTACAGCCTCCACCTGGCCATTAGACTTGGGATAGTAGGGGTAGAGAAATCCCTCCGAATGCCCAGATCTTTGCAGTTTGAGTTGAACTTCTTTCCAGCTGAACTGTGTGCCATTGTCAAAAACAAGGAAGTGGGGGATCCCAAAGTGACAGATAATATTCTTCTACACAAGCTTCTATGTATTTTCCTTCGTGATCTTGGCCAGAAGTTCAGCTTCGCACCACTTGGTGAAATAGTCCACTGCTACAACCGTGAATTTGACCCCACTCCTTCCGGTTGGGAGGGGACCTATAAAGTTGATCCCCTACTTGGCGAAAGGCCAAGGACTGGTGACCGGGGTAAGGTTCTAAGTTGGGAGCTTCGGTATAGTAGCAAATTTTAGACATCTGTTGCACTTCTTTCTGTAGTTATGGGAATCTTTCTTCATGGTCGGCCAATAATACCTTTAGTTTGTGCCTTCTGTGCCAGAGCCATTCCTCCTGAGTGGTTACTGTAAATTCTTTCGTGTATCTCCTTCATAACATACATTGTTTCCTCTTGTGTTATACAACGTAGGAGGGGGTGGCTGATGTCTATCTTATATAGGATCTCATCCTGTAGTACGAACTTCGCTATCCTCCTGGAGCTTTTGCGCTTCTTGTCTGTCGCTTGGCAGTACCTGGTTGGCCAAGTATGTAATGATTTCCTTCATCCATCTAGGAGATTCGGATATTGTCATGGTATTTGGTGCTGGAACCCCGTCGACGGATGGCCGGTTGAGCTTTTCGACTGGGATAACCCTCATCATGTCAGAGTCCCTGCTGCTTGCCAATTTCGAGAGGGCGTCCGCGTAGCCATTTTCCATCCACGGGATCTGGAGGAGTTCGAATGCCTCAAAGTGGGATAGGAGGTCTTTGGCCTTTGTCAAGTACGCCACCATAGACTGCTCGCGGGCCGCGAAGGTCCTATTGACTTGACTAACAACTAGCTGCGAATCACTGTAAATCTGGAGTTTTCTTACCTTCATCTCTTGTGCCAGCGTCAAGCCTGCTAGGAGCGCCTCGTATTCTACGGCGTTGCTTGAGGCTTTTAACTCCAGGCGAAGCGCGCAGTTGAGATTGTGACCATCGGGGCTGACTAGTAAAACCTCAACTTTAGCTCCAGCCTCTCCCGAGGATCCATCAACATATAATTTCCGTGTTGGTACCTCCTAAGGCTGGGCTTCAAGCGAGCCTTCGGGGATATGGGCGAATTCAGCTATAAAATCTACCAAAGCCTGTCCCTTTATGGAAGGTCTTGCTTGTAGGAAATATCGAACTGGATGAGTTCAATTGACCACTTCATCAGTCTTCCTGAGGTGTCCGACTTTTGGTGTATCTGTCTCAAAGGAAGGTTTGTCAGGATATCGATGCTATGCGACTGGAAGTACAGTTGGAGTTTTTTGGAGGCGATTATCAAAGATAGGAAGAGCTTCTCCATGTCTGGGTATCTCGTCTCCGCATCCTGCAAGGCCTTACTTACATAATAGACAGGGAGCTGCATCGAGCATTCTTCCCAGATTAGGACCAAACTTACTGCCTTTTAGGATACTGCGAGGTAAATAAACAGTGTTTTTCCATTCTTTGGCTAGAACAGCAGCGGGGACTTTCCGAAGAGGACCTTGAGGTCCTGGAAGGCCCTCTCGTATTCTTCGTTCCACTCAAACCTCTTCTCTCCTTTGATGGCCTGGAAGAAGGGCTGGCAACGATTGGTCGCCTTCGATATGAATCGGTTCAAGGCAGCCAACCTTTCCATCAGGCTCTGGACCTCCTTGGGGGAAGATGGTGACCGCATCTCGATGATCGCCTTAATCTTCTCGGGATTAGCCTCTATCCCGCGTTGGTTTACCATATAGCCGAGGAACTTTCTAGACGCGACTCCGAAGGCGCACTTTAGGAGGTTAAGCTTCATGCGATATTTACAGAGGACTCCGAACATCCCTCTTAAGTTCCCGATGTGGTCCTCGGCGTTCACACTCTTCACAAGCAAGTCATCGACGTACACCTCCATAGTGCTTCTAATCTGTCCTAAGAACATGCGGTTTACTAACCGCTCGTATGTGGCTCATGCGTTCTTTAGGCCGAAGGGCAACATCCTATGTATAACCCTCGGTCTGTAATGAATGAAGTGTGATCCTCGTCTCCCGTAAATATCGGGATCTGGTTGTAGCCCGAGTAGGCATCCATGAAACTAAAGAGCTTGTGGCTGGCAGTCGCATCGACCAATTGGTCGATGCGTGGCAAATGGAAGCTATCTTTGAGGCATGCTTGGTTCAAGTCCGAGAAATCTATGCATACCCTCCACTTTTTGTACTTTTTCTTACCAGTACGGGGTTGGATACCCATTGGGGGTAGATTGCTTCCCTGGTAAATATGTTGGCCAATAACTTGTCAACCTCCTCTTTTAAGGTGCCATACCTCTCGGTGCTCAAAGGTCTCCTCTTTTGTATTTTGAGACTCAATTTCGGATCCACCTTTAATGCATGGCAAGCCACTGATGGGTTAATCCCCACCATATCGCTATGCTTCCATGCGAAGATATTAGTGTTCTCCTGCAGAAACAGCTTCAATTCCTCCTTCATCTTTTCCTCAAGCCTCTCTCCTACTTGCAACATCTGGGTTGGTTCTGAGGGGTTCATTGAAAATGCTTCCAGCTCCTCAGCCGGAGAGGC
Source organism: Forsythia suspensa (assembly GCA_023638005.1). Taxonomy (NCBI): domain Eukaryota; kingdom Viridiplantae; phylum Streptophyta; class Magnoliopsida; order Lamiales; family Oleaceae; genus Forsythia; species Forsythia suspensa. The sequence continues at coordinate 19,928,755 of CM042669.1, forward strand.
AATAGAGTCCGAGCTTATAATTCTAGGGTCCAAGCCCTCATCCAATATCATTTCCTCGTGTATTTTTTCGGGGTCGACGTCCATCGGTTCTGAATGTATAGCCATTATTGCTGGGGTGACACCTTTGCATTTTGTTACTTTTTTCAACGCGTTCATGTAACAGGCCATTGCCTCTGTCTGATTGCCACGAATCTTGGCGACCCCTCTCGGCGTCAGGAACTTCATTGCCAAGTGATGGATGGATGTGACTACATGCAAATCCTTCAGCGCAAACCTTCCAAGGACTCCATGGTAAGCAAGACGAGTATCTACTACCAAGAATTCCATGAATTTCCTAAGATGACACGGGGCTCTCCGAGTTCAACTGCGAGGGTAATTCTTCATCGTGGGATGAGGCTATCTTCTGTGAAACTGAATAGTGGCTCTGAGATGGCCGTTAGTTCATAATCCATGTCCATCTGATCGAAGGTACTGCCAAATAGGATATTCACGGAACTTCCATCATCGACCAACATCCGTCCCAGTCCATTTCTGGCGATGACGGTACAGACCCCCAGGGCATCGCAGTGGGAGTAGTGTATACCAGCCTCGTCTTCCTCAGTGAACGAGATTTGTGGTGCTCTTGGTCGGTGCTCGTGGAACTGCCAACTCTCCATGGGTTCTTCTTTCTTTGCTTTTGCATAGTTTCGCTGCGAGTTCATCGTGTGCCCTCCGACATAGGGCCCTCATATGATCGTGTTTATTTCTCGGATTGGAGGGACTCCCACGGGCCCTTCCGCCTCGACAAATCCCTATTTCTGTCATTTCTCTCGTCATTGTGAAGAGGTCCATCGTCCTGGCAGCGAGGAGGAAGTCTTCGCCCCTGGGTAGGCAGCCTTCGACGTCCTCGTGCAGGTCGATTCTCCTCTTCCTGCCCATGGTTTCACGGTTGATTAGTTCTCTCACGTCCAGGAAATCTTCCGTGTTATGTACCCTAGTCCTTTGTATACGATGAACTTGGATGAAGCTTCCAGTGAGTGGGGGGGCACCACAGTGTTTTAGGTGGAGGCAGGGATTACCTCCATCTGGTTAAATCTCTTGTAATGATTGTTCTGTGGTCCAGGAGAGCGCCTTCTCTAAAAGCGGTTGAAACGAGGTTCGAGAGAGCGTCGCCCCTCTCTTCTGTAGTGATCTCTCCTCTCACTTTCAGCTTTTTTCCTATTTTTGATCGTCTCCTCCGACCAGAGTTTGCACTGGATCAGGTCCACCAGCTAACTATAAGTCTTTGGTTGACTGTTCTGTACGTCTCTCCAGAAGGAAGTGCACATGTAAAGTCCAGTCACAAGTGTATCTAGGGCTTTTTCATCAGTTACAGTTTCAATCTTGTTGATAACGTTACTGAACCTCTTGAAATAGCTCTTGACTATTTCTCCTTCCTTCTGCCGAATGTCGTGGAGTTGGGCGCTGTCGGCTGTCAGTGTTCGGTTGCTAATGAAGGTGTTGACGAACTCCCTTTTGAGCTGAGGCCAACTTCGGATACTTCCTGGTTTCAGCTTGTTATACCACCTCTTCACATCGGATGTGAGTGTGGTGTGAAAATTCTGACACTTCACTACGGGGGATTGGCCTTGGAGCTTCGTCTTATAAATATTGATATGATCCGTAGGGTCACCTCTCCTGTTGTATTTGTCCATAAGAGGCATTCGGAAGTTCGCGGGTATCTCCATGGCCTTCATATAATTGGTGAACGAGAGATTCTCGTCGTCCTCATCCTCATAACATTCTAGCCTCTCCTTCTCGTCGTCGTCATCTTCAAAACATCGTAGCCTCTCATTCTCCTCCTCGGGCCTTGTGTAGCCTTGTTTTGGGTCCTTCATTCTTTCTGTACGGGCCTTGCTATGCTCACTACGCCTGCTGTGTGCTGGTAGGGGTGGCGCTATGGAGGATCCTACCCCCAACCTGTCAAACACGCTAGCAGTAGGGACATGCTGGTTTTTTCGCGCTGGAAGAGGTCTCTCCTTCTGATCATCCTACGAGCATTTTGGAACGATGTTCTGAGGGTTCGAGCCGTTTGAAACAGACAGGTCATCCTGAGATTGACGAATTTCCATTGAGCCAGACCATGAAGGGCTCATTCGGGTACGACTACACTTAGGTCCATGTTGGAGGGATTGATTCTCCAACAGTTCAAATGTTGCCTTCATCCGGGCATTGTCCAGCCTTCAGGTCTTGGTTTTCCTGTTCTCTTGTTCAACTGTCCGCTTCTGTCGTTGTCTTCTCCTCTTGCGATGGGTTACGTTTAGGAGATCTTGAACGCTTTCCTGCCGCAAGTCAGTGTGGTGGGATTCGACTTCTTCTTCCATGGAGTGTTCTGTTGCCATGCTCTTTCTGGTAGAAAATATGTTTTTACCACAAGTTTTAGGTAGTATAACATTTTTCGTTTTCCATCTGTTGATGTCGGAACCTGCACCGTCCACATGTCAACAGATCTCTAATTACTCATATGCCAACCTGTATATTACCTTTCACACTCGGACAATCGTTAGGCACTAGGATCTCCGGAGAAAAAGGGTTCGGCGATCGTGGGTACTCCGACGATCAAGTCAACTGTTGGAAAGAATAATACACAGGAGGTGAGAGTAATTGGGTGTTAAAGGGACAAGCAGGCAGAGATTTGAACAGAGTTTGGGGTAAAATTTCAGTGTAAAAAGAGCGTATCTTAGAATAACCGGAGACGTTGTATTTGTAGCACAAGAGTTCTAATTGATTTGAAAAATAATCAATTCGATATCTAATCGGATCATCATTTGTTATGGGATAGGGACGATTGGTTGTTAGGGCAATCTCCTAGATTATTGTCCTTATTTGAATTCATCACGTTGCCTAATCTTTAGGAGATTACGATTTGGTTTCCTTGTGAGGATCCGTGTGCCAATCTAATGCAATCTGCCTATCAGTTACCATAAATACGGAGCCCGACGAGACTTTATGGGTCAGCCGCGAGTGTTGAGGCGGTTCAAAGGCTTCACAATACTTTGATCCAGGGATGTCATGATGTCCTTACTGGGCTCCGAGGCCTTCGCTGGCTTTATGGGACTTTTACGAATCTCGAAAGTCCTCGCTGGGCCTATAAGGCTTTAGCGAGGACTGAATTGGGCCTTTGCTGACGTGGAGGCCCTACCAAAATCGGTGGTAACAAATTATATTCAATTTAATACTACATTAAAATACAAAAATTAAAAATACGGTGCAATGTACTGTTTGTTGTTGCATTCAATCGCCACAATAGCTACATTCGTATGTAATAATGATGAATATTTATTTTAAATACCAATCGATAAATTCATTTCAATTTAGATTATTAGATACATAACAAAACAAATAAAGTATTTTCTACAATTATGTGGCCAACAAGAGTATTGAAGCTATATTGTTTAAAGTTTGTAATATAGTCAAATAATATTAATTAAAGAATGCAAACAAAAAGAATCAAAGATAGTGTACGTAAGTTCTTAAATATATCGAGCACTCAAATCTATTGAATTTTCTTACTTTATAAGATGGAAAATGACTTATAACAAATATTTGTAATTTAATATACCTTTTTAACTATGAAGAGGTTTTAACACAAAATATCACATGTAATTTGGGCTTGTAGCACATCAAGTTAGCAATTGTAGATAGATTTATCAATCAGCATATAAAAGAAAATAAAATAACATTTAAATTAGAAATTGACAAAATGAAACATTTTGAATCGCACAATTCAGTGCCCATATAATTTCGCGTGAACTTATTTAATTGGTAATGAAGAAGTAAAGTAATATTACTAAAAATTAAATATTCTAGCGATTTAAAGGATTTATGTGGGAGCATAAATAGTGAAGAAAAATTTATTTAAGCAATAGGTAATAATTCAATTCAAAAACATTTTGAATAATAAAAATGAGATCCGTATCAATTATAGAAGTTTTTTTAAAAAAAAGAGTATGGTGAGAGGATTATTAACGTGAAGTAACAACAACCATAATCACAAACACAAATATTCAAATGAAGTTTTTATAGACTTCACAAACTACATAATTACCTTCAAATGAAGAAACCTTAAACTTCAAATTACGCCTGAAATAAGTTGAATACATTGTTGGTAGAAGGTAAATGATTATTCATCTTGTAACTGACCAAATCCATTGTCACAACCAGTAATTAAATGTAATAAATGGTGATTTAGCCGTTTCAACTTCTAAGGATTCAATTATAATATTAACTGAATGACAATTTAGAAAATATAAAATATTAATGAGGATGTATTCGTCTAAAAATGTTTCTCCATTTTTCTAGACTTTTAGATGTAATATAGATTATTTAATTGATAGTAGTCGATGATCAATCGAGTACTCTAACACATTTCTGTGTAAACCTTTGAGGAACCCAAAGGAATCTCATATTTCATTTTATTAAAGGATTCGTAGGACAATTAGAATTAGCATTTCACGTATGAACATCGCAAAAATACAAAACATTGTAAAGATCTCGAGAATTGACAAAGAAATTGAATTTGATGGAAAGAAAACTGAATAAATATTTCTTTCCTTCGCAAGTAAAGAAAATAACATCTAGAATGGAGTTTGGAAAAAGAAAAGGTGTGTGCGTGTGTATTTGTATTTCATTTTCGTTTTCGTTTTCGTTTTCTGTGTATGAAGTATGTGGGAGAGACCCAATTTATATGTGTGACATGATATAAAGTAGATTCAGTTGCTTCATAATAAAGTTTTCTCAATTTAAATTTCAAAAGGGATTAAGAGGATGAAATTATGTAGAATTTAAAATAAGATAATGATAATTATCACCTTTCAACAAACCCATTCCTCTTATCTCCACATATGTTATTATCTAAAATAATAAAATAACGAACAGATAAATATGTTTATTTGAATTGCAATAACTTGAATGAATTTACTTTTTTTTTAGCCCAACATATAGAGGTGGCAAAATTGGCCCCAACCACGGGCCGGTCCATATAACCCGCCTTCTTAGGTTGGACTGCCCTGGTCCAAGTAAAACTGGGCCAATATGGCCCGGCCCATCTAGCCCACGGGCTAGTTGGGTCGGCTCGATTTTGATTTTTTTTTTTTATACTAATAACTCATTTTGTAAATAGCTCCAATTCATAATCCAAATAATATCAATCAATCTAAGCCTAAGTCACCAATAAACATTAGTCCAAAAATCCCAAGATCCAACATAAAATTGTTTAGATTTAATTAAAATTTAGTTTAATTTAAGTTTCAATCCAAAATATATTTGGTGTGACAAATTAATTATTTATTTTAAATTTACTTATAAGTAAATTTTTTAATTTAAGCCGAACATGCTTATATCTCAAAGCACTTTTAATAATTGTATTTTTTTTTAAAAAAAAGTGTCTACAAATAGTTTACAATGAACCAAAAAAAAAAAAATTATTTTGAAAGAAAATTGACATTTATCTATTGACTAATAAATGAGAGCTCCAATTTTTTAAATTAATCTCTTTAAAAATTTCAAAATATATAATCTAAATTTATCTAAGATTATATTTGATATAATGTATTAGATTGTATAAAAAATTTATTTAAAAAAAAAAAATTAAGACAAAGTTGGGATAATGGGATTTGGATTGAAATTTAGCATATTTTTTACCCATACAAAAGCGGGTTAGGCCACCAGGTCCAGCTTTCATGTGTGTATTCTACTCCAAATTTCAACCCAATCCATTTGCCATCTCTACCAACATATATTATTTGATGCGAGCTACATAATGTGCCCAAATTTGATATACATTTTCTCCTCTGACAATACTTAAATATTTGGCCCAAACAAAAATATTTTCAAAATAATAAGTTTTAACTTCCTTCTAAATTTACTAGGCCCCAATAGAAAACAATAATTTCTTTAGGAAAATAAATGAGTTGGGCTATCACTCTAGACTTTAATATGACTGACAAAGCTAAGAGATGAACAAGACCTTATTTGCTAAATGGGCCAAAATTTATTTAATAAAATTTGTCCTTTCTGAAAAAAAAAAATAGATAAAAAATTATAGGTACTGCAACCATTCCCCTTCAATAATTTTGTCCCCAAAATTACATTATTTAGGTGAAAGTTTTGATCTCCTCTTCTCCTTCCCAAGTAGCTTCTTCTACTATGTAATTTTTCCATTAAACTTAACCAAGGTGACTTCTTTATTTCTCAAACACATGCACTTTTCTTTCAACTATTTATGCATGGGCCTCTTCATATGACAAATCCCTCTGAACATCCAATAATTGATGGTTTATTCCAAGCCCCGGGTCATCCAAATATTTTTTGAGCATCAAAATGTGGGATACGTTTTGCACCGCTGACAATTCAGCTGGTAATGCCAAACAGTAAGCCCCATTCCCAACTTTTTCTAAAATTTCAAAAGGACCTATAAATCGGAGTCTCTACTTTCCCTTCTTGTCAAATCTGAGAATTCCTTTCATTGGTGCAACCTTTAGGAATACTTTTTCGTCCACCTAAAAAACGAATGTTTTCCTGCATAACTTTTTTGTCAATCTTGAGCTGACTTTATTCTGGCTCTAATTCTATCAACTACTTGTTTTGTTCAGTCAAAAAATACTATACCTAATTTTTTTCTCCAACTTCGTCCCAATGAACTACACCTTCTACCATACAGAGCTTCATAAGGGGCCATGTCAATAGTGGCCTAATAGCTATTATTGTATACAAACTCCACTAAAGGTATATGCGACTCCCAACTATCTCCCAGATCCAAAACACATGCACGGCATGTCTTCTGCGATTTGAATAGTCTTCTCCGACTACCCATCTAAGAATGATAGGCAACTTCGTACCTATAGCTCTCTGTAGGTTTTTCTAAAATTTAGAAGTAAACCTTGGGTCTCGATCTGAGACAATGGATACTGGAACTCTATGCAATATGATCTGAGACAATGGATACTGGAACTCTATGCAATATGTCAATCTCTCTAACATACAATTGCTCAAACTACTCCATGTTGAAGTTCATTCTTACTGGAAGAAAATGAACTGACTTTGACTACTCAGACGGCATTATGACCTTTTGCTGACTTCGGGAAACCTACCACTAAATCCATAGCTATATGATCCCATTACCACAATTTAAAATTACTTTCCTTATGTCTTCATCCTTTGGTAACAAAACCTTCCCTCAAACATTAATGCATTATCCTCCGCTAGTTCAAAACATTTTCTCTTACTCATACCAACTTTCGCTTTATCTTTGTCAGAAATGGGTCCTTGTCCTAGACTTCCTTGATTTGCTCCCTAAGGGTTTGCTTGGAAGTTATTTTCTACCGATTTTGGCTAGTACCATTTATGAGAGGTTGAAAAAACTGACACCTGTTAGTTTTTTAGGGCACTGATTTTGGGTGATTTAAAAACCACCCAAAATCGGTATAGTGTAATTTAGGTATATTTCTCAATCCCCAAATTAGTAGTTTTTTGTCATTTTTTAAATTATCTTCTAATTTTACCCTCTCTAAAATAATTATTTTTAAATCTACCATAAACCTAAAATACAAACTTCATTCTTCCTCTTCTCTCCAAACGTACATTTTGCCTCTTCTCTTCAAATAATATTTTTTTTAAATGCTATTGAATTTTTTTAGTCGAATGTATATTAACATTTAAATTTTTATATACTTCATATTGTTTACACATATCTATCTTTTTAAATATATAGTTATATATGCAATTTTAATCTTTCAAATTTTTTTTAGAACCGCTAGATAATAAACTTCCAAGCATGGGTTTGACTGTTTTAAAAATCATTATAAAACCACATAAAATCAAAACCCCTTATAAACGTCCAAAACCAATACTTTTAAAAATCCTTATAAAATCTATACACTAAAACTCCCAAGAAGGCCCTAAGAGTAGGTTGAACATGTAATGCTGCAACCCTTGCAAATTCATGGAATGTTGGGATGGCGACCGCTAATTTTAATTTTTCAAACTCATTCACCAACTAATCATGAATTGTGGGTAAAGTTGTCAGTTGCCCCACTGATTTCCTTCTAAGGGCATCCGTGACTAGAGTGGTGATCTCTTCTCCACAGTGGGAAGGATTTATGTTGCCCACTACCTACATAGCAGTGGACAATTGGCCAAAAAGAAACTTATTTAATGTAAGCAAAATTTTTGGCCAATTGGCAGTGAGCAACATAAATCCTTCTCACTGTGGGGAGGAGATCACCACTCTCCATAACTATATTAGCCTTACCCGAGTGGTAATAGATGGTCTATTCATAATCCCTAATCAATTCTAGACATCTTCTGTGTCTCATATTCAACACTTTATGGGTGAAGAAGTACTTTAGACTCTTGTGATTCGTGTAAATGTCATACTTTCTTCTGTAGAGGTAATGACATCATATCTTTAGAACATGTACTACCGCCGCCAACTCAAAATCATGTGTAGGGTAGTTTTGCTCATACGATTTCAACCGCTTTGAAGCATACACAATTACCTTATCATTTGGCATCAATATACATCACAATCCTTGCTTGGATGCATCACTGTATACGACAAAGCCACCTAAACCTTCTAGTATTACTAAACTGGGATTGTAACCAAACGTTGTTTCAATTCCTGAAAACTCTACTCACATTTTTTTGTCTATTGAAATTTTATCCATTTTCTGATTAGTTGAGTAATTAGACCTACTATTTTCAAGAATCTTTTAATGAACCTCCTATAATAACTTGCCAGTCCTAAGAATCTACGAATTTTGCCTACATTTGACGGTCTAGGCAATTTTGTTATTTTTTTACCCTTGGTCGGGTCTACTTCAATCCATTGTACCATAACCATGTGTTCGAGAAAATCGACACGGTCCAGCCAAAATTTGCACCTTTTGAATTTGGCATATAGTTTCTTCCTTCGCAGTAACTCCAACACTATCCTTAGTTGATCTTCATGTTGCTCCTTGCTCTTGGAATACACCGAAATGTCATCGATTAACAAACTGTTCTAAAAACTGATGAAATATCATGTTCATCAGATCCATAAATACTGCAGGAGCATTCTTCATTTCAAAAGGCATCATCGTAAATTCGTAATGACCATAACGAGTTCTAAATGTCATTTTTGGAATGTCGCTCTCTTTTACTTTCAACTGATGATATCATGACCTTAAGTTGATCTTAAAAAAGCACATTTTCTCCTTTTAACTGGTCGAAAAGGTGGTATTTATTTTTACTTTACTTTTAACTGAGTTAAAATGATATTCGAGAAAGGTGGTATCTATTTTTGATACTCAACTGGTATAACTCCTTATAGACAATGCACATCGTCATCGGTCAGTCTTTTTCTTAACAAATAACACTGGTGTATCCCAAGGAGATACGCTTGGTTGGATAAAATCTTTATTTAACATCTCTTGCAAATGTGATTTTAACATTTGGAGTTCTTTTGGTGCCATCCTATATGGAGCTTTAGACACTGGTGTCGCTCCAGGCACGATGTAGATTGTATACTACATTTGCTTATCTAGTGGTGTGCTGTTAGGTTATCAAGGAATACATTGATAAAGCTCGTACTATCAGTGAGCTCAGATTCAAGAGTTCTTATTAGAAATCCCTCGCAAGATTTTCTTTCTCAACATATTTTCTGCCTACATGGTTGACACGAGGGTCGGCAAGGTCTTAACTTTCATCGTGAAAATTATCTCATTCACTCTCATTTTGTATTGCTTCTTGATTATCTCCATGGTTTGGCTCACGTGCTTCCTCGGGGTATGGTGTGGGTTTCTTTGTACTCAAGGCTTTCTTCTAAGTCTTCCACAGGGTCATCCTCAATGATATTACCACTGAGGACACCACTATAAGGTCGGGCTCATATCCCAAATGTCTTTCAATTTTTCTATTTATGTTAATTAACCACTTCTCCTTCAAACACGCCATTAACAAGGTGGGGGTGTCTAATATTCGAACTTCTGTTCAATATCATTCATAAATTGCTTCGAGCAAAGGCTAAGTGCCTTATGGGGGTGATAAACAACTTTATCTCTATGAAAGTTATGCCCATTTCTCTCTGCTCCTCTTATAATTTTGTTCGTTGTGTTCAAGTGCTCTAGTAGGTTATGGTTCGGGTTCTTCACATATGTCTTATGTAATATCAAGATCATCTCACATTTCTTGGCATGGACTCTAACTACTTGTGTACATCTATCAACCATCTAAAATGAAGGAAACAACTCATATTTAATTGCCTTTTTATTTATATTAGTTAAGTAAGAGTTTCATAATATTGTTTTTGCTTTGTTGATTTGAATATCGTGCAACTAAAGGCTTTAAAGTGAGGAGGAGGTCATTGGACCATTTAAATCTCAAGCTCTCCTTAGACAGTTTAGGTCTTTTTGACAAAACTTTTCAATTTTGTGAGTACCAAATCAAGAAAACTCAAACAATGAGTAGAAATTGAATGGTCTAAAAATATAACCTTCCTATTTGGGTAATTTCTAATGGGAAGATTCTTAACTTAAAAATTTTCTATATATATAAGTTTCTCACTAGAATTCTCGACAATTTAAATGAAAAAATATCACTTAATTAACTTTAAATATAAAACATATTTTCCACATAAATTCTTAATTCCAACATAAATATCATACATGTTCAAACATTTAACAAGTCATGTTCACGTGATAACTTAAGAAAATAAATACATTATGCATGACTACATTTTTTTGTACCTGGTTTGGAGAATCGAAGTTTGGAAGATCGCCGTGGTGAACTTTAAATCAACTTATCGTTGAAGAATCTTTTTTACTAAAATAATAACTAATTTTTTTCTTTTTACTGTTCATGCGAACAATAACGTTTGTTTTAAAAGAAAAGTCTACATGAATGTTAACATTCACTCTGATACCACTTTATGACACTTGGATCCTAAAACTCGAGGGTCATAATGACATATCATGAAAGCAGTAAAATATAATGCTTAATTAAATTTGAAAATTCATGATTAAAAGATAATCAAATAGTATTTTATTTAAAACGCAATTAATTCGTAAAACATATACTTAAAACACTTAATTAAATAGAAAACTCCTAAATTAATCGCTCCACCACGGATGTAGACCATACTTCAATCTCCACAAGTCCTAGTTACCTAGAAGGAGGAAACATATAAGGGTAAGAAAAATCTCAATAAGTATATACGTGTTAATATATTAACAAATGGAATCTTAAAACTTAGAACTTGAAACTTGTAACATGAAACTTGCATAGAGATGACACAAAAATTATACTGAGCTTGGATGGTAATAGTTGTTCGTGCGTAGCACTATTAAAACTCTGGTCCGATCTTATAACATACATATATATAAATCATCTTGTGTAGCATAAACTGAGAAAAAGATAGGAGGGAAGAGGGAGATGGAGATATAATATATCTTGTGGAATAAAATGCTGGACCTAAGGGGTCTATTTATAAATTTACAAAGAGACCTAACTAACCCAATTGAGAGTCTTTAAAAGATAAATATGATCTCGAACTCATATCTAGGAGAAACCAATGACATCTTAAGTGATAAGATTCATCGAAGATAACCTAATCTTATAAGAACTTTATCTAAGAGTCCATTCAAATTTTAAATGATATAAACTACTATAATTATCACAATTAAATTAAATTCATTAAATGATATGCAAGATTATATCTAATTATCTAATTAAAACAAAATCTATAATACATGGAAAAGAAAGTAAATTGCTCTATGTTCCCAAAATATTGGTTTACATCCAAATCAGTCCCTAATCTTTCAAATAATAAATCTTACCCATAGATTCAAATTTAACTATTACCTATGTTGGTCCTAGGTCTTATAGGTTGGCTCCAAATGGAAAGTTCACTATCCCACATGGGTCTCCAACGTATTGGTGGTGAAGAAGAAGAACTCTAAGTGGAAAGTCTGTATATACTCCACCAACTTGAACAAAGTCTACCCAAAGACAGCTTCACTCTACCACATATCAAAATGATGGTTGACACGACAGCTGGACATAAACTTGTAAGCTTCATGGATGTCTTTTCTTGTTACAATAAGATTTTGATGGACTTATGTGACCAAGAAAAAAACTGATTTTGTAACGGAGCAAAGTACATTTTGCTACAAAGTAATGTCATTCGGACTCAAGAATGTTGGAACAACATATCAATGACTGGTAAACAAAATGTTCGTTGATCATCTTGGAAAGACCATGGAAGTCTAAATTGACGACATGTTAGTGAAGTCCCTGATTGTAGAGAAACACATATACTGCCTTTGAAAATCCTTTGAGGTTTTGAAGAGATACATTATGAAGCTCATTCCAACCAAGTGTTCGTTTGGAGTATCTTTGGGAAAGTTTCTCAGCTACCTAGTGACCCAACAAATGATTAAGAAAAATTTAATCAAATTTGTTCAATTATTAATAACCCATATCCAACTTGCATCAAGGAAGTTCAAAAGCTTACTAGAAGACTTGCAGTTATTAACAAGTTCATCTATCGGTCTTCTAAAAAATGCCAGCAATTCTACTACATATTGAAGAAAAACAAAACATTAGAATGGACTCCAGAATATGAAGAAACGCTTTGAAAGATCAAATAATACTTAACTTCACCTCCTCTCTTGTCCAAACTGAAAGATGAAGAACTACTCTACATGTACTTGACGGTATCATAAACAACTTTCAGTACTGTCCTCGTTCATGAGGAAGAAGGAAAATAGATCATCGTCTGCTATGTCAGCAATGCAATCATGGATGAGAAACCCGCTACAGCCAATTAGAAAAACTGGCTTTGTCACTCATCAGTGCACCTCGAAAGCTAAAGCCTTACTTCCAAAGTCATTCGATAGTTGTCCTGACTTCCAATTGGCTTTGAACTTATAGGTTCAACGTCCAAAATATATTTTGAAATATATTTCAAAACTTTTTCTACAAGATAATACATATATGAAGACAGATGTACTAGTTTGGAATCACAAAAATGTATTTTCAACAATCATATAAGTTCTACAATGTCGAACAATATTGTTCAAAATTTTATAAAAATCACGAATATGACCCACCGTTGGATGTTCTAAACCTATTTTTAGCTTGATTTTATCGTGTATTAATCACCACAACAATTTTATGAAACTTTAAATATCAAATTAGCATCACGAAAACACATTTTTAACAACTATATTGGTCGTTCAACTTCAAATCGCCTCGATATTTGTGAAAAATGTTCAAAATTCATGCTTTCAACTTACAGTTCAATGTCCGAAATCGATTTTCAATTAAATTTCAAACATTTTCTATAAGTATGTACTAGTTTGGAATCACAAAAATATGTTTTCAAACACCATATAGGTTGTTCAATGACGAATAATTTTTTTCAAAATTTTACAAAATTCACGAGTTTGACCCACCATTGGATGTTCTAAACCTATTTTTATCTTGATTACATCGTGTATTAATCATCAAAATAGTTTTACGAAACTTTAAATATCAAATTGGTATAACGAAAACACATTTCTAACAACTATATCGACCGTTCAACGTCGAATCGCCTCGATTTTGGTGAAAATTGTGCAATATTCATGCTTTGTACCCATTCTTCAACGTCCAAATTCTTTTTTCATTTCAATTGCGAAACTTTTTTTACAAGATAGTACATATATGAAGACAGATTTACTAGTTTGGAATCACAAAAATGCGCTTTCAACAACCATATAGATTGTTCAATGTTGAATAATTTTGTTCAAAATTTTACAAAAATCACAAGTATGACCCACCGTTGGATGTTCTAAACCTATTTTTAGCTTGATTTTATTGTGTATTAATTCCTAAATTTTTTTATGAAACTTTAAATATCAAATTAGTATCATGAAAACACATTTTTAAAACCTATATTGGTTGTTCAATGTCGAATCGCCTCTGTTCTTGTGAAAATCGAGCAAAATTCATGCTTTGAACTCACTCTTCAATGTCTGAAATCTATTTTCAATTCGATTTCTAAACTTTTTCTATAAGATAATACATATATGAAGACAGATGTATTAGTTTAGAATTACAAAAATACGTTTTCAACTACTACATATGTTGTTCAATGTCGAATAATTTTGTTCAAAATTTTACAAAAATCACGAGTATGACCTATTGTTGGAGGTTCTAAACCTAATTTTAGCTTGATTTATCATGTATTAGTCACCAAAACAGTTTTATGAAACATTAAATATCAAATTAGTATTAAGAAAATATATTTTTAACAACTATATCGGTTGTTCAACGTCGAATTACCTCGATATTTGTGAAAATTATTCAAAATTCATGCTTTGAACTTAGTGTTCAACGTCCGAAATCTAATTGTTTTCAATTAGATTTCCAAAATTTTTCTACAAGATAGTACATATATGAAGACAGATGTACTAGTTTGGATTCAAAAAATTTGTTTTGAACAACCATATAGGTTGTTCAATGACGAAGAACAATTTTGTTCAAAATTTTACAAAATTCAAGAGTATGACCTACTGTTGGATGTTCTAAACCTATTTTTATCTTGATTACATCATGTATTAACCATCAAAATAGTTTTACGAAACCTTAAATATCAAATTGGTATAACGAAAACACATTTCTAACAACTATATCGACCGTTCAACGTCGAATTGCCTCGATTTTAGTGAAAATTGTGATTATTTCATGATTTGAACCCATTCTTCAACGTTCAAAATCTATTTACATTTCAATTCCAAACTTTTTCTACAAGATAGTGCATATGTAAAGGTAGATGTACTAGTTGGGAATCACAAAAATGCATTTTCAACAACCATATATGTTGTTCAATGTCGAACAATATTGTTCAAAATTTTACAAAAATCACGAGTATGACCCACTGTTTGATGTTCTAAACCTATTTTTAGCTTGATTTTATCATGTATTAATCACCAAATTTTTTTTTTTGAAACTTTAAATATCAAAATAGTATCACTTAAACACATTTTTAACAACTATATCGATCGTTCAACGTCGAATCGCCTCGATATTTGTGAAAATTGTGCAAAATTCATGATTTGAACTTACTGTTCAACGTTCGACATCTATTTACAATTAAATGTCCAAACTTTTTCTACAAGATAATACATATATGAAGATAGATATACTAGTTTGGAATCACAAAAATACGTTTTCAACAACCATATAAGTTGTTCAATGATGAACCATTTTGTTCGAAATTTTACAAAATTCACGAGTATGACCTACTATTGGATATTCTAAATCTATTTTTATCTTGATTTCATCATTTATTAATCATCAAAATAATTTTACGAAACTTAAAATATCAAATTAGTATCACAAAAATACATTTCTAACAACTATATCGACCGCTCAACGTCGAATCACCTCGATTTTGGTAAAATTGTGCAATATTAATGCTTTGAACCCATTCTTCAACGTCCAAAATCTATTTTCATTTCGATTTTCAAACTTTTTCTACAAGATAGTACATATATGAAGACACACGTACTAGTTTGAAATCACAAAATGCATTTTCAACAACTATATAGGTTGTTCAATGTCAAACAATATTGTTCAAAATTTTACAAAAATCACGAGTATGACCTAGTATTGGATGTTCTAAACCTATTTTTAGCTTGATTTATCATGTATTAATCACCAAAATAGTTTTATGAAACTTTGAATATCAAATTAGTATCACGGAAACATGTTTTTAACAACTATATCGATCGTTCAACGTCGAATTGCATCGATATTCGTGAAAATTCTACTAACTGAAATCTATTTTCAATTAGATTTCCAAATTTTTTTCTACAAGATAATACATATATGAATACAGATGTACTATTTTGGAATCACAAAAATACATTTTCAATAACCATATAGGTTGTACAATATCAAACAAATTTGTTCGAAATTTTACAGAATTCATGAATATGTCACATTGTTGGATGTTCTAAACCTATTTTTAGCTTGATTTCATCGTTTATTAGTCATCAAAAAAGTTTTATAAAACTTTAAATATCAAATTGGTATCACAGAAATACATTTTTAACAACTATGTAAACCGTTCAACATCGAATCACCTTGGTTTGTGTGAAAATTGTGCAAAATTCATGCTTTGAATCCACTGTTCAGCGTTCGAAATCTATTTTCAATTCAATTTCCTAACTTTTTCTACAAGATAATATATGAATATATGAAGACAGATGTACTATTTTAGAATCACAAAAATACGTTTTCAACAACCATATATGTAGTTCAATGTCGAACAATTTTGTTCAAAATTTTACAAAAATCACGAGTATGACCCACCGTTGGATGTTCTAAACCTGTTTTTAACTAGATTTCAATGTGTATTAATCACCCAAACAGTTTTATGAAATTTTAAATATCAAATTATTATCACAAAAATATATTTTGAACAACTATATCTATCGTTAAACGTTGAATTGCCTCTATATTCGTGAAAATTGTACAAAATTCATGCTTTGAACTTGCAGGTTCAACATCCGAAATCTATTTTCAATTAGATTTTTAAACTTTTTCTACAAGATAATACATATATGAAGACAGACGTACTAGTTTGGAATCACAAAAATAGATTTTCAACAACTATATAGGTTGTTCAATGTCGAACAATTTTGTTCAAAATTTTATAAAATTCACGAGAATGACCCAATGTTGGATGTTCTAAACCTATTTTTAGCTTGATTTCATCGTGTATTAAAAATCAAAATTGTTTTATGAACTTTAAATATCAAATTAGTATCACAAAAACACTTTTAACAATTATATAGACCATTTAACATTGAATCACCTTGGTATTTGTGAAAATAGTGCAAAATTCATGCTTTGAACCTACTGTTTAGCGTTCGAAATCTATTTTCAATTCGATTTTCAAACTTTTTCTACAAGATAATACACATATGAAGACAAATGTACTAGTTTAGAATCACAAAAATGTGTTTTCAACAACCATATAGGTTATTTAGAGTCGAACAATTTTTTTCAAAATTTTACAAAATTCACGAGTATGACCCAACCTCGGATGTTCTAAACCTATTTTTAACTTAATTTCATCTTCTATTAATCATCGAAATAGTTTTACAAAATTTTAAATATCAAATTGGTATCACAAAAACACATTTCTAACAACTATATCGATTGTTCAACGTCGAATTGCCTCGGTTTTGGAAAAAATTGTGCAAAATTCATGTTTTGAACCCATTCTTCAATGTCCGAAATCTATTGTCATTTAGATTTCCAAACTTCGTCTACAATATTGTACATATATGAAGATGGATGTACTAATTTGGAATCACAAAAATGTATTTTCAACAACCATATAGGTTGTTCAATGTCGAACAATTTTGTTTGAAATTTTACAAACTCACAAGTATGACCCACCCTTGAATGTTCTAAACCTCTTTTGAGCTTGATTGCATCGTCTATTAATCATCAAAATAGTTTTACGAAATTTTAAATATCAAATTGGTATCACGAAAACACATTTCTAACAACTATATCGATCGTTCAACGTCGAATTGCCTCGGTTTTGGTAAAAATCGTGCAATATTCATACTTTGAACCCATTTTTCAACGTTCGAAATATATTCTCATTTAGATTTCCAAACTTTGTCTACAAGATTGTACATATATGAAGATAGATGTACTAGTTTGAAATAAAAAAAATGCATTTTCAACAACCATATATGTTTTTTAATGTTGAACAATATTATTCAAAATTTTACAAAAATCAGAAGTGTGAACTACCGTTGGATGTTCTAAACCTATTTTTAACTTGATTTTATAGTGTATTAAACACCAAAACAATTTTACTAAACCTTAAACATCAAATTAGAATCACGAAAACATATTTTTAACATCTATATCTATCGTTCAACGTTAAAACGCCTCAATATTTGTGAAAATTGTTCAAAATTCATGCTTTGATCTTAGTGTTCAACGTCAGAAATCTATTTTCAATTAGATTTCCAAACTTTTTCTACAATATAGTACATAAATGAAGATAGGTGTACTAGTTGAAATCACAAAAATATGTTTTGAACAACCATATAGGTTGTTCAATGACGAACAATTTTGTTCGAAATTTTACAAAATTCACGAGTATGACTCACCGTTGGATGTTCTAAACTTATTTTTATCTTGATTTCATCGTGTATTAATCATCAAAATAGTTTTAAGAAACTTTAAATATCAAAATGGTATCACGAAAACTCATTTCTAACTACTATATTGACCGTTCGACGTCAAATTGTCTCGGTTTTGTTAAAAATTGTGCAATATTCATGCTTTGAAACCATTCTTCAACGTCCGAAATCTATTTTCATTTTGATTTCTAAACTTTTTCTACAAGATAATACATATATAAAGACAGATGTACTAGTTTTGAATCACAAAAATGTGTTTTCAACAACCATATAGGTTGTTCAATGATGAACAATTTTGTTTGAAATTTTACAAAATTCATGAGTATGACCAACCATTGGATGTTCTAAACTTATTTTTATCTTGATTTCAATCATGTATTAATCATCAAAATAGTTTTATGAAACTTTAAATATCAAATTGGTATCATGAAAACACATTTCTAACAACTATATCGATCGTTCAATGTCGAATTGCCTCGGTTTTCGTCTTAAATCTATTTTCATTTCGATTTCCAAACATTTTCACAAGATAGTACATATAAGAAGACAGATGTACTACTTTGGAAACAGAAAAATGCATTTTCGACAACCATATAGGTTGTTCAATGTTCAACAATATTGTTCAAAATTTTACAAAAATTAAGAGCATGACCCACCGTTGAATATTCTAAATCTATTTTTAGCTTGATTTTATAGTGTATTAAATACAAAAACAATTTTATGAAACTTTAAATATCAAATTAGAATCATGAAAACACATTTTTAATAACTATATCGATCGTTCAACGTTGAAACACCTCGATATTGTGAAAATTGTTCAAAATTCATGCTTTGAATTTATTGTTCAACGTTCGAAATCTATTTTCAATTAGATTTCCAAAATTTTTCTACAAGGTAGTACATATATGAAGACAGATGTAGTAGTTTGGAATCATAAAAATACATTTTCAGCCACCATATAGGTTGTTCAATAACGAACAATTTTGTTTGAAATTTTACAAAATTAACGAGTATGACCCACCATTAGATGTTCTAAACCTATTTTTAGCTTGATTTCATCGTGTATTAATCATCAAAATAGTTTATGAAACTTTAAATATCAAATTGGTATCACAAAAACACATTTTTAACAACTATATCGGCCGTTCAACATCGAATCTCCTCGATTTTTGCAAAAATTGTGTAACATTCATGCTTTGAACCCACTATTCAATGTCCAGAATCTATTTTCAATTCGATTTCTAAACTTTTTCTACAAAATAATACATATATGAAGACAGATGTACTAGTTTGAAATCACAAAAATACATTTTCAACAACTATATAGGTTGTTCAATGTCGAATAATATTGTTCAAAATTTTACAAAAATCACGAGTATGACCCACCGTTGGATATTCTAACCCTATTTTAGCTTGATTTTATCGTGTATTAGTCACCAAAAAAGTTTTATGAAAATTTAAATATCAAATTGGTATCATGAAAATATATTTTTAAGAACTACATCAGTCGTTCAACGTCGAAATCGCCTCGATATTCGTAAAAATTCTACAAAATTAATGCTTTGAACTTACTGCCAGTAATAAGTTTATTAATTGCACATAATATCTCTAATGAGAAGATAAAAAGTATCGCATGATCGCTCAAAGAAATAAAACCTTTATTCCGGTCCAACTCGATTCTAAGACTAGTAATTCTTATGTTCCAAAATGACCGTCCATAACTATCGGGGGAGTATTTCCAGATGATGCAATACTAGCCCCAGTTTCTTAGTTTTCAGCTTGAGGATCTTTTCTTTATTATAAAGGTTTACAATTTCTTAGTATAATCTTGTAGGATTTGTACACTTTGCCGTCAAGCCTATTTATTACAAAATCTCTAGAGGTATTACGGCTTTGGGAGAATTCAAACCAAAAAAAGGTAAGAATCCTTAGAAAACTGGAATGCAAGTTGTGTGATAGTTTGATTCCCCACAAATGAGAAGTCCCCAAGCTTGACCCCTCACACACAGAGGCAACTAGCTCGGAAAAGAACCCGAAAGCAATAATTGCAGTCTTGACACAGCCTAATGTCCGAAATCTATTTTCAATTAGATTTCTAAACTTTTTCTATAAGATAATACATATATAAAGACAGATGTACTAGTTTTGAATCACAAAAATGTGTTTTCATCAACCATATAGTTTGTTCAATGACGAACAATTTTGTTTGAAATTTTACAAAATTCATGAGTATGACCAACCATTGGATGTTCTAAACTTATTTTTATCTTGATTTCAATCGTGTATTAATCATCAAAATAGTTTTACGAAACTTTAAATATCAAATTGGTATCACGAAGACACATTTCTAACAACTATGTCGATCGTTCAACGTCGAATGCTTCAGTTTTGGTGAAAATTGTGCAATATTTATGCTTTGAACCCATTTTTCAACGTTCAAAATCTATTTTTATTTCGATTTCTAAAAATTTTCCACAAGACAGTACATATAAGAAGACAGATGTACTAGTTTGGAAACAAAAAATGCATTTTCGACAACCATATAGGTTGTTCAATGTAGAACAATATTGTTCAAAATTTTACAAAAATTAAGAGTATGACCCACCGTTGGATGTTCTAAATCTATTTTTAGCATTATTTTATAGTGTATTAAACACAAAAACAATTTTATGAAACTTTAAATATCAAATTAGAATCATGAAAATACATTTTTAACAAATATATCGATCGTTCAACGTTGAAACGCCTCGATATTGTGAAAATTGTTCAAAATTCATGCTTTGAATTTACTGTTCAATGTTCAAAATCTATTTTCAATTAGATTTCCAAAACTTTTATACAGGGTAGTACATATATGAAGACATATGAAGTAGTTTGGAATCATAAAAATGTATTTTCAACAACCATATAGGTTGTTCATTAATGAACAATTTTGTTTGAAAATTTACAAAATTCACGAGTATGACCCACCATTAGATGTTCTAAATCTATTTTTATGTTGATTTCATCATGTATTAATCATCAAAATATCTTTACGAAACTTTAAATTTCAAATTGGTATCACAAAAACTCAATTCTAACAATTATATTGACTGTTCAAAGTCAAATCGCCTCGGTTTTGGTAAAACATTGTGCAATATTCATGCTTTGAAACCATTCTTCAATGTCAGAAATCTATTTTCATTTTGATTTCTAAACTTTTTCTACAAGATAATATATATATGAAGACAAATGTACTAGTTTGGAATCATAAAAATGCGTTTTCAACAACTATATAGGTTGTTCAATGTTGAATAATATTATTTGAAATTTTACAAAAATCACAAGTATGACCTACTGTTGAATATTCTAACCCTATTTTAGCTTGATTTTATTGTGTATTAGTCACCAAAACAGTCTTATGAAACTTTAAATATTAAATTAGTATCACGAAAACATAATTTTAAGAACTACATCGGTCGTTCAACGTCGAATCGCCTTGATATTCGTGAAAATTCTACAAAATTAATGCTTTGAACTTATTGTCAGTAATAAGTTTATTAATTTCACATAATATCTTGAATGAGAAGATAAAAAGTGTCGCACGATTGCTCAAAGAAATAAAACTTTTATTTCTGTCCAACTCGATTCTAAGACTAGTAATTCTTATGTTCCAAAAAATGATTGTTCGTACCTAACGGAGGAGTATTTCCAGATGATGCAACACTGGCCTCAATTTCTTAGTTTTCAACTTTAGGATATTTTCTTTATTATAAAGGTTTACAATTTCTTAGTCTATTATTAGCGGATTTGTACACTTTGCCATCAAGCCTATTTATTACGAAATCTCTCCTTTGGGGGAATTCAAACAAAAAAAAAAGGTAAGAATCCTTAGAAAACTGGAATGCAAGTTGCGTGATAGTTCGATTCCCCACAAATGAGAAGTCTCCAAGCTCGACCCCTCCCATACAAGAGCGACTAGCTGGGAAAAGAACCCGAAAACAATAATTGTAGTCTCGACGTAGCCTAACGTCCGAAATCTATTTTCAATTAGATTTCTAAACTTTTTTTACAAGATAATACATATATAATGACAGATGTATTAGTTTTGAATCACAAAAATACGTTTTCAACAACCATATAGGTTGTTCAATGACGAATAATTTTGTTTGAAATTTTACAAAATTCACGAGTATGACCCATCATTGGATGTTCTAAATTATTTTTATCTTGATTTCATCGTGTATTAATCATCAAAATAGATTTACAAAACTTTAAATATCAAATTGGTATCACGAAAATACATTTCTGCCAACTATATCGATTGTTCAATGTCGAATTGCCTCGGTTCGAGTGAAAATTGTGCAATAAGTATGCTTTGAACTCATTCTTCAACGTCCGAAATCTATTTTCATTTCAATTTCCAAACTTTTTCCATAAGATAGTACATATAAGAAGATAGATGTACTAGTTTGGAAACACAAAAAATGCGTTTTTGACAACCATATAGGTTGTTCAATGTCAAACAATATTGTTCAAAATTTTACAAAAATCAAGAGTATAACCCACCGTTGGATGTTCTAAACTTATTTTTAGCTTGATTTTATAGTTTATTAAACACCAAAACAATTTTATGAAACTTTAAATATCAAATTAGAATCATAAAAACACATTTTTAACAACTATATCGATCGTTCAACGTTGAAACACCTCGATATTTGGAAAATTTGTTCAAAATTCATGCTTTGAATTTACTGTTCAACGTCAAAAATCTATTTTTGATTAGATTTCCAAAAATTTCTACAAGGTAGTACATATATGAAGACATATGTATTAGTTTAGAATAAAAAAAATGCATTTTCAACAATTGTATAGGTAGTTCAATGACGAACAATTTTGTTCGAAATTTTACAAAATTCAAAAGTATGACTCACCGTTTGATGTTCTAAACCTATTTTTAGCTAGATTTCATAGTGTATTAATCATCCATATAGTATTATGAAACTTTAAATATCAAATTGGTATCACGAAAACATATTTTTAACAACTATATAGACCGTTCAACGTCGAATCATCTTGATTTTTGTGAAAATTGTTCAAAATTCAATATTTGAACCCACTGTTCAACATCTAATATCTATTTTCAATTCCATTTCCAAACTTTTTCTACAAGATAATACATATATGAAGACAGATGTACTAATTTAGAATCACAAAAATGCATTTTCAACAATCGTATAGGTTGTTCGATGTCGAACAATTTTGTAAGAAATTTTACAGAATTCACGAGTATGACTCACCGTTGGTTGTTCTAAACCAATTTTTAGCTTGATTTTATTGTGTGTTAATCATCAAAATAGTTTTATAAAACTTTAAATATCAAATTGGTATGACTTAAACACATTTTTAACAATTATATCGGCCATTCAACGTTGAATTGCTTGAGTTTTTTTTGCAAATTGTACAAAATTCATGCTTCGAATGTAACGTATCAAAAATTTTCTTTTCTTATCTAATAAATATATATACATATATAATAATAATAAAAAAAAAGGAAGGCGGAACACGTATTTTATCACATGCTTTAATGTGTTAAATTATAATAATTTTAACCTAACCCGCTGTAAACCAAGATGACGTGTTTAAATAAAAACCGCTCTAATATAACTCTAGTTAATTTCCACCGCCTCTTTTCATCTATAAATACGCTTTGTAAATGGTTAGAAAGTCAGCAAATGTTTATAGCGGATAAATGTACGAATATTAGTGAGAGTGATGGTTGTGCTTCCAAAGCACAACCGATGCGATTGTGCTTCAGAAACACAACCACCAAGGTTGCAATCTTGGGAGGAGAAACCACCATGGTTGTGCTTTGGAGGCACAACCATGTGGTAATCACGTTTATTTTTGGAATACTAATTTAATTCTTTTCGGGTTGTTGATAAAATAGGTACCAAATTTTACGACAATTCTTCGTTATCAGGTGAGTAGGTTTAGGAATATTATTTGAGTCATTATTTAACATAAAATTTTAGTGCTTAATCTTGATATTAATATTTGAGTTTTTATTTTATACTAAAGCTAAATACAGAAAAGATAAATAATATGCGATAATGGTTGACGCATAAATTTGGGACTAAGATTAAGCTTACCGAGACTTATATGGAAATGAACTATTGATGAAAAGAACTTTAGTTATGATTATTTATATTATTATTGTGCTCATTTCAGTAATGCTGAATTATTATTTTCCGATTTTTGTGGTATTATTATTATGTTCAGTTTAGTGATAATGAATTATGTTGTTATTAATATACAACTCATTTTATGGATGATTGATATTTATAAATACTCTATTATAATAATATGTAATGCAAAAGAACAACTTATATTACTGTTAGAATTCTGTTATTTGAGAACTATATGAGGTGTTAAAGTTCAGATTCTAAATTTTCATTTTATGATCTAATAAAGGATGTATGACAGAAGTATGATATGATGGAATGATTCACATTTATTGTGTGACATTTATATTACGAGCTTAAATATTGTGCACCAAAATATTTATAAAAAGGCTTTGGTATACGCAAATATTGAGTCGTCAGTACAGACTCTATAAAGAAATTTAGACCGCCAGTACAGGTCTAATAAGATTAACATGAAATGATAGGTCGTCAGTACAGACCTAAAATATGAAATAATAGCCGTCAGTACAGGCTTCGTATACCTTACAGTTGGTCGTCAGTACAGACCATTCTTATGGAAAGCCATCAGGACATGCTTATAAAGAAAAGGGTGCATAATAATTAAGTTTGTAATGGACCCAATTTGCATGACACTCATGTAGATATTATGACACACGTGCACACCCAACTCACTGAACTGTGATTGTTCACGTGTTATATGTTTTTCTTTTTAGGTAAAAATGCCAATTGACGTATTTAGCATTGTCTTGGGCAAGTGAGTCGTTGCTGCTGAAAGGAGAAAGATGCGTTGGGTTACAACCACTAATTTCTGGTCATATCTCACTCATGCCCCTGGATGTTACATATGGAAATACACTGTTATTCGCACTGAAGTTTACGATATGGACAATAATGGATGGTTTCTTAAAGGCATCTACTTAGAAATCGAGATATAAGAACGTGAAGTAATATAGACTACTCTTCCCACCCCACCATATTTTTGAAGCTTTCTACATGAATGTTTATGTGTAAGGGAAGTAAATATTTTGTAGCAGGTGGGTGACGGACTAATATGAAGTTGTATTTTGAAAAGTATAAATGATAATTATTATCCTATTTACGTTGACTTAATTAATTGTCATTTGTTTGTGTTTGTGACGTAAACCAAATTTGTGAGAATCAAAAGAATAATTGCATGATTAAAAACAAGCGTGAATTTTAATACCATTTATTTCGAACTGAATGTTTTTACCGAACACTATAAATTATAATATAAAGTCATGATTGAAGCTATATCAAATTTGTAAACAATTTAATTATCCTATCAGGTAAATTTTCATTATATATCTTTATATATATAAAATTTACATCAAAATAACCAAAGTGATGAAAATCAATAAAGATTTTCTAAAAGAATAAATAAATAAGCAAATAAATTTAGGTCGCTACAAGTTATGGTATCAGAGCACCAGTTTCAACCAGTTCTGTAGACTGCCCAACGCATATTTCTCCTAGAAGGCAACGACACCTCAGTACCCGAGTAAGTTTTCATTTTTATCATTGCTTTTCTCTTAATTTTGATTTTTAATCATGGCTAAAGAAGTAAGAGTACGTAAGAGAATGGGATAAATAACAATCAGAAAATAAGAAAACCTATCAAGTGAAAATAGTTACTCATCTTCATCCATTCTTAGCCATTTAATATTACATAAAAAAAGGGACATTCTACGGATTTGCCTTCCTTACTCCTTGCGAGCAAGTAACTGTTCAAAACCAATTTTCATCTGAGAAGACAAAGCATGTCCTTGAATTTTTAACTCTTCCAGCTGTGAGGACATACTAGCTATCTGTTCATTGAGACTCGATGAAGAAACTGCCCTTGAGCTAGATGGACGAGGTACAGAAATTGAATCTTCTTCCTCTGAAACTATACCCCCACCTGGTAGTTTCACTAATTCATCACCCACGTAACTATATTTTAATTGCTTCAAGCTACGGTGAGTTAGATATGATTGTGGGGAAGAAAATACGGGATCTTTTCCCAGCACATGAACATTAAATTGGTCTAAGATTTCACTTATAGCCATGCCGTATTTGAGGTGATTCACCGTGGAAGAAGACAAGGTAACCATCTCATTTAACATATAGTGACAAAGATTCGGTGGCTTATAAGAAAAATTTTCCACATAAGCCACAAGTCTTCACCGCTTATGACATTGAACTTCCCGAACGAGGATTGATGGTATGCGCTACAATTAAATGCAATATCCTTTCATGCGGACCTAACTCCGCAAAGATTTTTGTTAACCTTTACGATGGAAGGATCCTTAAAATTTCACGACAAGCTTGTAGCTTGTCAAAGGATGTTGGATACTCTTCACCCTTATCGGATAAGCCCAAATGAAGTGATAATACCGATGTAGTAATATGAAATGACTTACCTAGTACGAAAGTGGAAAATTCCTCTTGCCACTCTGAGTCACAGTTCGACACGTGAATATTGGCATAAAACATTCTTACAAGGTCTTGGTAAACCCCCCTATTCATACTTAAATATCGACTCCAACCAAAAGCCCTAAAATGTGCAAGGTAGGTAAACTTGATAGATCTTAGAAAACTAAAATCGATTACACGTCCAAGGATAACTTTTATGTTCACCAGTTGACTGCGATATTTTTGTTGACACGCGAGGTTGGGAAAAAAGGTAGGCAGAGGCATGGTATGGCTTGTATCTCCATGTTCTCCTTCAACGGCTTGACGATTTCTTTTGTTAACTGGAGAAGAGCTTGAGGGATGCCCACTTTTTGGAGGCATTATTCTTCTAAGAAATTTTATGACTATTTACGTAGCTGGAGAATAATAAATTTAGGGTAGAAGTGAAATGATTTTCAGTGTGGAATGAATGTTTCTATCCAACTAAGTAAGAATAATATATATGGGAATTTTGCATGAAATAAGAGATACAAATGGAAGAACTTTTATGTGTAATTGGCACGTAGAAAGTATAATTGTTGGTGTAAAATCCTCCAATTACACGTATAAACACAATGATAAAGGTGGCAATTTGGCATGCATGTGAGTGGTATTATATAATACAATTAAAGATGGACAAAACATGTGGGGTCATTGGAATTATTAGTTTACATAATATGGTCCCAAAATCTGATCCATGTTTTTCTTTGACCAATTTCATGCACGGTTAATATATATATATGTGTGTGTGTGTGTGTATATATATATATATATAATTATAATAATATAGGTCAATAAGTAAATTATTTATAGGTGGCAAAGAGAAAATGATCCAACCACCATCATTGACCGACTAACCCAATTAGTAGAAGTGCAAGCCCAACAATTGCACCGCTTCATGAACGAGGGAATGCAAAATGGAAATGGGCATACACATCAAAATTGCGGTGATCGATTTAGACGACTCAATCCTCCAATATTTGAAGGTTCAACAAACTTGGTGGAAGCGGAGAATTGGCTAAAATCTATTGAAAGGATGTTTAACTACACCCACGTACCAAACGAAGAAAAGGTCAACTGTGCATCGTTTATGCTTCGAGGTAGTGCTTAAAAATTGGTGGGATACTATCCAATACATGGAAAATATTCAGGAAATGACATGGGAGAGATTTTGTGAAATTTTTCGAGATAAATATGTACCAGCTTCCACCAGAAACCAAAAACTCGGAGAGTTTATTCACCTCCGTCAAGGATCATTGATAGTTGGAGAATATATCAAAAAGTTTGAAGAACTATCTCGTTTTGCCCAACATATGGTAGCCACATATGCATTAAAAATTGATAGATTCTTGGAGGGATTACGTCCAGAACTTAATAGGGATGTGCAGATGGCCGGAATTCATGAAGCCACCTTTGCTACCATAGCTGATCGAGCCTTGATCGCGAGTAAAGCGAATAAAAGATTATTCAAGCTCGCGAATTTCAAAACGAGCATTCAATGGGAATAAAAATTGGAACGGGTCGGGAAAATTTCCAAAGAAGAAAAATTACTACCATGGATCTACATTCAAACGCCCAGGAGGAAATCCTTACCCAACAAATCAAAAGAAGGACAAAGCTGAACAATTTGTCGATCTCCGACCGCTATGTCCCAAATGTGGAAAAAGACACGGAGGCCAATGTTTCCAAGGAACGGGCTTGTGTTACTCTTGTGGCCAAAGTGGGCACTTGGCAAAGGATTGCCCGAGAAAGGCTAACAAACCAAATCAGCAAACAACAGCACGAGTTTTTTCTATGACATTGGACAATGTGCATGAAGATCCGACGGTGATCTCGTGGGATGTTCAAGTTGGAGGTAAAATTGCCAACACTCTTTTTTTGATTCGAGCTACGCATTCTTTCGTGTCTTATCAATATATTTCAAAAATAGATCTCATTCCAAAGCTTTACATAGTAGGGTGGAGATTACCATACCATCGACCACCAAATCAAGAGACAAGTCAATATGCTCCAAATGTTCCAATCCAACTAAGAAATAATGACTTCCCAAGAAACTTAATCTTGTTAAACATGCGGGATTATGACGTAATTTTAGGAATGGATTGGTTATCTAAACACCGAGTAGTCATTGATCCGCAAAAGAAACAAATTGATTCCGGATATGGAACCTATGTTTTCAAGAAATCTGAAGACTCCCAATGTTACATGATCTCCGCCGCCAAGACTCGACGACTTTTGAACAAGGAAAATCACGGCTACTTCGTTTATCTTAACCAACTGAATGTTGCCAATGTCACCACAACCCAAGATCTCTCAATAGTAAAAGACTTTCAAGATGTCTTTCTAGATGACCTTCCTGGACTTCCTCCTGACAGAGAGATCGAATTTGTAATTGATCTAATTCTAGGAACTCAGCCTATTGCTAAAGCTCCATATCGAATGGCTCCAACGGAATTAAAAGAATTAAAAACCCAGCTTCAAGAGATGCTTGACAAAGGATTCATTCAACCAAGTTTCTCTCCTTGGGGAGCTCCAGTGCTGTTTGTAAAAAAGAAGGACGGTTCAATGCGACTCTGCATCGACTATCGAGAGCTTAATAAAGTAACCATAAAAAATAAATATCCTCTTCCAAGGATTGACGATCTATTTGACTAGCTACAAGAAGCATCTATCTTTTCAAAAATTGATCTGCGGTCAGGATACCACCAGTTAAAAATCAAGAAAGAAAACGTGCCAATAACTGCGTTTAGCACGAGATACGGTCACTACGAATTTCTTGTAATGCCATTCAGATTAACTAATGCTCCAGCCACATTCATGGATTTAATGAATCGCGTTTTCAAGAAATACTTACACAAATTTGTAATCGTGTTCATTGACGACATACTGGTATATTCAAAAACAAAGGAAGAACATGAGCAACATCTAAGAGTTGTACTGCAGACGTTACGAGAAGAAAGAATTTATGCCAAATTTTCCAAATGTGAATTTTGGCTAGAAGAGGTGAACTTTTGGGACATGTTGTGACGAAGAATGGGATCTCGTGAGACCCAAGCAAAGTTGAGGCAAGAATGAGTTGGGTCGAGACCAACGAGCGCCACAGAAATTAGGAGCTTTTTGGGATTGGCCGGATATTATCGACGTTTCGTTGAGGGATTTTCAAAGATAGCCGGAACCCTTACTCAACTCACTAGAAAGAACTCTCATTTTAAACGGACCGACGGATGCGAGAAGAGCTTTTTAGAATTAAAGAAAAGGCTAACTACTACTCCCGTTCTCACAATCCCAACAGATACAAGAGGATTTACTATCTACAGTGATGCATCAAAACATGGGTTAGGCTGCGTGCTTATGCAACATGGAAAAGTTATTGTGTACGCGTCTCGACAATTGAAACCCTATGAAAAGAATTACCCGACTCATGACCTTGAATTAGCGGCAATAATTTTCGCTCTGAAAATTTGGAGACATTACTTGTACGACGAGAAATGCAAAATTTACACAGATCACAAAAGCCTAAAGTACTTTTTCACCCAAAAAGAGCTAAACATGAGGCAGAGACGATGGCTAGAGCTTGTTAAAGATTACGACTGCGTCATCAACTACCATCCAGGAAAAGTAAATGTTGTGGTAGACGCCTTAAGCCGAAAAGTATCTTTCTCGGTGACCAAACCTGAAACACTGAAGCGAGAGATTCAAAACTTTAACTTAGAAATCTTACCACGAGCAAATCTACAACTTTCGGCATTAACTGTGCAGTCCACACTGAGAGAACGTATTCAGCTCTAGTAGAAGAACGACAGCTATTATCTCAAAATCAAAGAGAAAATAAAACAAGGAAAGGAAACGGAATGCACGTTCTCTGAAGATGGCGTTCTCAAATACAAAGGAAGGCTATATGTCTCGAAAGACCCCAAAATTCGTAAATAGATTTTACGAGAAGCACACAATACTCTTTACTCTGTGCATCCCGGTGCGACAAAGACATACCAAGAATTAAAAACCCTATACTGGTGGCCTCGAATGAAAATGCAGACGGTAAGATTTGTCAAACAGTGCTTAATCTGCCAACAAGTAAAAGCTGAACATCAAAGGCCAGCAGGACTACTGCAGCCATTATCGATACCCGAGTGGAAGTGGGAAAAGATTACAATGGATTTTGTAACAGGATTACCCCGCACCCCTAAAAACCATGACGCAATTTGGGTAATAGTGGACCGACTAACTAAATCAGCTCACTTTCTACCCGTTCGGATGACTTATCGCATGGAACAATTTTCCAACCTATACATACAAGAGATAGTTAGACTCTATGGAGTACCAACATCTATTGTATCCGACCGTGACCCAAGATTTCTATCAAACTTTTGGAAGAGCCTGCACAAACTAATGGGGACACGACTTCATTTTAGTACTGCTTTCCATCCTCAAACTAATGGGGACACGACTTCATTTTAGTACCGCTTTCAATTATTGCAGCCACTGATTTTGACCCGGCCGCTTGACCATATGATGTCTCTCCCTCGTGAGTACCCTATGCTATCGAGCCAAGATCAACCCGATGTTGATCCTGTTCCACATAGTCACCCAGATCCCAGTTTTCATGAGAACGTTGAGACTTCTATACCTGCAGACACCTTTGCTAGTTCTATCCAGTTGGGGGTCACCAGCAATAGGGCAATTTCGTCGTAATTCTTGTAAGACTTGGTTGGATTAGGAGAGAGCGAGTCCGATGGGTTCACTACAATCCGGAGGAAGAAATCTTGAAAGGTATTGATATTCCTCGCTTGAGAGCTCATGGGTGACTCGCAGTCAAACAGGTGCTTCGTCACATAACCAATCCCTTTGATGTGTGTTATCATATGGAATGTGAGGAGAGTGGGCAGTACTTCCATGCGTAGATGTCTTAAGAAATTGGTTCAAATTCACCAGGTTTACTTCTTAGTGATTTTGGAGCCATTTGTTTTGAAGAAAAACTTTGACTTTATCCGACGATCTCTCGCATTTGATGTGGGCCTTGAGAATGAGTCGGGTAAAATTTGGTGCTTTTGGAATTTGGGGACTACAGTTGCTTCATGTGTTGATCATCCCCAATTCCTCCACATTAGAGTTGAGGATCCCAGACTGTCCAGGCCGATGTATATTACCCCGCTTTATGATTCTTGTTCGCCGGGAGGGCGCAGGATTTATGGATGGGACTCTACCAAATTTCTCTTGTAGTGGATGGGCCGTGGATGGTTGGGGAGACTTTAATGTGATTGCTCACAATGGTGAGCGTCTTGGTCATAACACTCGAGACAGGTACATCCGATTTTGCAGATATGATGATGGATTGTGGCTTGACCGATCTGAGTTACTGATGGTAGTCGATATCGTGGACTAATGGGAGAGTGTGGAAACCGGTTGGACAGAGTGTTGATTAACTCAACAGTTGGTTCTTCTTGCACTCGCTTCTCGCTTCAAAGATCCCGAACCAAGTACTATCGAATCACTCTCGCTCTTGATTCAAATGGTCTTCGATGACGATTTAGGACCTCGTCCGTTTCGATTCCTCAACGTTTGGTCTAGACATCATGACTTCTTGAGCTTCAGATCCCAAAGTGGTCTTTCCCGACTCATCATACGGGAATGACTACTCTTTGGGAGAAGATTTTAAACTCAAACAGGGGCTTCGTTGGTGGAATCGACATGTGTTTGGTGACATCTTCCAAATGAGTCGTGGATGCAGAGTGTAGGGTGGACGGGCGAGTCCGTCTATGATAGTGATCCTACTCCGGCCCACCGTGATACGTTACACGTGCTCAGCGAGCTGAACCGGACTTTATCTGTTGAGGAGGCTTTTGGAAACAAAGGCGGGGGCTCGTTGGGTTTGTGAGGAGACCACAACACCCGGTATTTTCATTCTATGGTGCGGGCGTGGGATCCGATCTCGGATTAGGTCTATTACTTCCGAGACAGGGAAGTGTTTGACTCTCGAGAGGCTATTCACCTTTCAACGTGTCATTTTTCAGAACTTTTGTCATTGCTCCTCACCGTCGATCCTATTCGACCCGATATTATTCCTAGGCGGTGTCCGATTAGGATAATTTGCGGCTCAATCGGATACCGACTTTGGGCGAGGTTCGGGAGGCTATCTTGATGTTGATCCCGGCGGTGTGGCGGGGCGGATGGATTTTCTTCACACTTTTTCGGGGAGTGTGGCATATTATCTCGAGATGATGTTTTTCAGCAAGATCTTGGACTTCTTCGCAGGGGGGCATTTTCCGAGAGGTTTTTCAGCTACCTCTATAGTATTGATCCCTAAGCGGGATAATGCATGTCGGTGGTCTGAGTTTCGTCCTATCAGCTTATGTACAGTTTTTAATAAGTTGGTTACAAAGTCAATTTTGAATTCAGCGATGAGTAACATACTTCCTCGATTATTTCATCACCTCGAGCGGATTCATCCCAGATTTACTCATTGGGGATAACATCCTCCTTGCACAGAGCTTCTACACACACAATGGATACGAAGGTGCGAGGGGTAATGCTATCCTCAAGCTAGATATAGCTAAGGCCTATGACCACTTTGGATTGGGGTTTCTTGATCTCGCTTTTGGAGGGCTTTGGATTTGATGCTATATGGATAGACCGGATACGGAGGTGCATCTCGTGAGTGTCACTTTTCGGTCCCCGCTCAATGGTAGACCATGTGGTTTTTCCCTCATCCGTGGGGCTTCGGCGGTGGTGATCCCATCTCTCCATCGTTATTTATTCTAGCGGTGACTATTTTTCGCGCATCCTTACTTCGGCGATGATCGCCAGATAGCTTCGATGGCTTCTGAGACATGGAGGGATGCTCTTATCTCACATCTATGTTTTGCGATGATATGATCATTTTCGCTAACTGGTCGAAGCGATCTATTAGACGGGTCCCACAGTTGTATCGAGCACTATGAGCGAGCTTCGGGCCGATTAGTGAATAGAGATAAGAGTGGGATTATTTTACCCGACGGGTTACTATTCAAAGAGATACACGAGCTTGAGCATCCGGCGGGCTTTAACCACCAACAAAGACAGCCTTTCACTTATCTTGGAGTGCCCTGTTCAAAGGGCATCGTAAGATATTCCTATACGATGATCTCATTCGAGAAAGTACGAAGCGGGATATCCGGCCGGGCTTCAGATTACTTTCACCGGAGGACGGATTACTACGATTGATGCATTACATCTTCTCTTCCTCTCTACCTTCTTGATTTTGAATCCTCCCAAGCGTGTCTTGAAGAAACTAGAGAGCATCTTTGCTAGATTCTTACGGGACTCCAAAGATCATACCCATTGTCTTCATTGGAAGAGATGGAAGGACTTATGTTTCCGGATCGAGGAGGGAGGATCGGGATTTAAGCGGTTACAGACCTTGTTGACACTTTCTCGCCGGGCTATGGTGGCTATTCGGATCTCGAGAGATCTCTTTGGGCTCGCTTTTACGGGTAAGTAAATCTTGTCGGGGCACACATCCGATCTCGGTTCTCGTTCCTTATTATGCTTCACTGCTTGGAGACGGTGAAGCTTATAGGACCACAGTGTCGAGTCCTACATTGCATGGAAGCTAGGGCGGGGTCACATATTTTTTTGGCATGATTGCTGGATGGGCGATACTACTTTGGCTGATCAGTTCCCACAGCTACCACATTCTTCCATCCAGGTGCACGATTTCTTTGATAATATTGGATGGAATAATGACAGACTCATTCAGATCGTTCCACTTACCATGGCTGAGCAGATAGGGAGCATCCCTATCACCCCACATATGGATGATCAGATTGTATGGACTGATACTTCAGATGGCAAATTTGTTACCAAGTCTGCATGGCAGCTTGTTCGTACAGGGAGCACTATTCAGGCTGTATATCGTATGATATGGAGTTCGATTATTCCGACCACGGTTTCCTTTTTCTGGAGATTGTGGCGGGGGCTTATACCAGATGGATGTGGTGATCCGAGACGGATAGGGAGTCATATGGCGTCGAGGTGCCAAAGTCTTTGTTCGGCTATAGAGACTATTCAAAGACTTATTCATTGATAGTCCGACAGCGAGAATCGCTTTGGAGACACTTTGCAGACATCTTTCATATCACCCTCGTGCCGCTCGAGGGATTCCATGATCGCTTCGCACTTGGAGATTCTCGGGTCGGTTTGTCGACCACGGGACATATCGCATCGATCATTCCTCTATTGATATTATGGTTTCTATGGATCATGCGAGGAATGATACGAAGCACGAGATATAGCTATGGAGCCGAGGAGGATCATTTGGAGAGTTTACGACACCATCTCGCTTCGCATACATGCCGCTTATTTGGCACATCCATTGGCGTGGAGACATGGACATCGCTCCGCTTTTGGTGTCATTATTACCACCCCTCCCTCCTCCTCCCACTTTAATTTTTTGGCGTACTCCACGGTGGGATCCTACAAGATCAACATCGATGGATGCGTCAAGGACGGGTTGCTAGTGGCGGAGGGATTATCAGAGATTCGTCAGGACAGTGCATTCGGGCATTCTTCTCTTTCTATGGCGACTGCACCATTCTCGAGGCGGAGTTACGAGCTATACTAGACGGGATCATTCTGGCTCAGAGGATTGGGTTATCAGTTCTATGGGTGGAGTCAGACTCTACATTAGCGATCCACTGCATCACCAAGGGAGGAGGACCTTGGCATATTCAGGCTACTCTACGGCACATCAGGCATCTACTAGCACTGGACAGGGATACTATCACTCACATCTTCCGAGAGGGCAACCAGGTTGCTGATCTTCTTGCATCAGAGGGCTGGGATCGACGCTACTATTATGAGTACAGCTCTCAGGATCTTCCACGACGACATCGTAGTCTAGTCCAGATTGACAGATTTGGACTTCCTACTGTTAGAGGCTTATAGTTTCTTTTTAGACATTTGTATGGGAGGTAGTACCTCCTTATTTATTGATTTCTGTTTTGCATTTACTCTTTCATTCGATTGTGCTTGGAGGTCAGGTTTTATGCCCCCCCTCCCTTGTACTATTATGAGCTTTTATATATGGTTGGGGCTTCCTTAACCCCCCCGGTCCTTCCCCGATGGAGGCCTAAAAACCACATTAAATGTGATGGTGTGTTGATTAAAAAAAAAAAAAAAATTGATGGACGATCTGAAGAACCATTCAAACACTTGAAGACATATTACGAGCTTGCGTGTTGGAATTTCAAGGCAACTGGAGCAAATACCTACCTTTAATTGAATTTTCATACAACAACAAACTACCATTCGCCTATTGGAATGCCACCATTTGAAGCATTGTATGGAAGGAAGTGTCGATCACCACTCCATTGGGATGAAATTGGAGAAAGACAATTATTAGGACCAGAGATGATGCAAGAAGTCAAACAAGCAGTGTAGACGTGATCAAGCAACGATTATCTGCAGCTCAAAGTCGTCAGAAGAGTTATGCCGATAACCGAAGACGACCTTTGGAATTCAATACAGGGACCAAGTATTCGTGAAAATTTCACCAATCAAACGAATGATGAGATTTGGCAAGAAAGGAAAATTGAGCCCAAGGTACATCGGTCCATACGAAGTAATTGAAAGAGTTGGCCAAGTTTCATATAAACTACGGTTGCCGACTTCGTTGGAACGAATCCACAATGTGTTCCACGTCTCAAACTTGCAAAAATATGTACCGATCCAACTCACATAATAGAGGAAGCACCACCAGATCTAAATCCCGATCTCACATTTGAAGAACAGCCAGTAAAGATCCTCATACGAGAAGTGAAGTATCTACGGAATAAAAAAATTCCGTTAGTCGAAGTATTATGGAGAAACAAAGCCATTGAAGAAGCAACTTGGGAACGAGAAGATGATATGTTTAACAAGTATCCCGAATTATTCAATTGATTCGAAAATTTCGAGGACGAAATTCTTATAAGGAGGAGAGATTGTAACGTATCGAAAATTTTCTTTTCTTATCTAATAAATATATATACATATATAATAATAATAAAAAAAAGGAAGGTGGAACACGTATTTTATCACATGCTTTAATGTGTTAAATTATAATAATTTTAACCTAACCCGCTGTAAACCAAGATGATGTGGTTAAATAAAAACCGCTCTAATATAACTCTAGTTAATTTCCACCGCCTCTTTTCATCTATAAATACGCTTTGTAAATGGTTAGAAAGTCAGCAAATGATTATAGCGGACAAAGGTACAAATATTAGTGAGAGTGATGGTTGTGCTTCCAAAGCACAACTGATGCGATTGTGCTTCAGAAACACAACCACCAAGGTTGCGATCTTGGGGCACAACCTTATGAGGAGCAACCACCATGGTTGTGCTTTGGAGGCACAACCATGTGGTAATCACGTTTATTTTTGGAATACTAATTTAATTCTTTTCGGGTTGTTGATAAAATAGGTACCAAATTTTACGACAATTCTTCGTTATCAGGTGAGTAGGTTTAGGAATATTATTTGAGTCGTTATTTAACATAAAATTTTAGTGCTTAATCTTGATATTAATATTTGAGTTTTTATTTTATACTAAAGCTAAATACAGAAAAGATAAATAATATGCGATAATGGTTGACGCATAAATTTGGGACTAAGATTAAGCTTACCGAGACTTATATGGAAATGAACTATTGATGAAAAGAACTTTAGTTATGATTATTTATATTATTATTGTGCTCATTTCAAGAATGTCTTTGAATTATTATTTTCCGATTTTGTGGTATTATTATTATGTTCGGTTTAGTGATAATGAATTATGTTGTTATTAATATACAACTCATTTTATGGATGATTGATATTTATAAATACTCTATTATAATAATATGTAATGCAAAAGAACAACTTAAATTACTATTAGAATTCTGTTATTTGAGAACTATATGAGGTGTTAAAGTTCAGATTCTAAATTTTCATTTTATGATCTAATAAAGGATGTATGACAAAAGTATGATATGATGGAATGATTCACATTTATTGTATGACATTTATATTACGAGCTTAAATATTGTGCACCAAAATATTTATAAAAAGACTTTGGTATACGCAAATATTGAGTCGTCAATATAGACTCTATAAAGAAATTTAGACCGCCAGTACAGGTCTAATAAGATTAACATGAAATGATAGGTCGTCAATACAGACCTAAAATATGAAATAATAGCCATCAGTACAGGCTTCGTATACCTTACAGTTGGTCGTCAGTACAGACCATTCTTATGGAAAGCCATCAGGACATGCTTATAAAGAAAAGGGTGCATAATAATTAAGTTCGTAATGGGCCCAATTCGCATGACACTCATGTAGATATTATGACACACGTGCACACCCTACTCACTGAACTGTGATTGTTCACGTGTTATATGTTTTTCTTTTTAGGTAAAAATGCCAATTGAAGTATTTAGCATTGTCTCGGGCAAGTGGGTCGTTGCTGCTGAAAGGAGAGAGATGCGTTGGGTTACAACCACTGATTTCTGGTCATATCTCACTCATGCCTCTGGATATTACATATGGAAATACACCTTATTCGTGACCAAGTTTACTGATATGGACAATAATGGATGGTTTCTTAAAGGCATCTACTTAGAAATCGAGATATAAGAACGTGAAGTAATATAGACTACTCTTCCCACCCCACCATATTTTTGAAGCTTTCTATATGAATGTTTATGTGTAAGGGAAGTAAATATTTTGTAGCAGGTGGGTGACGGACTAATATGAAGTTGTATTTTGAAAAGTATAAATGATAATTATTATTCTATTTACGTTGACTTAATTAATTGTCATTTGTTTGTGTTTGTGACGTAAGCCAAATTTGTGAGAATCAAAAGAATAATTGCATGATTAAAAATAAGCGTGAATTTTAATACCATTTATTTCGAACTGAATGTTTTTACCGAACACTATAAATTATAATATAAAGTCATGATTTAAGCTATATCAAATCTGTAAACAATTTAATTATTCTATCAGGTAAATTTTCATTATATATCTTTATATATATAAAATTTACATCAAAATAACCAAAGTGATGAAAATCAATAAAGATTTTCTAAAAGAATAAATAAATAAGCGAATAAATTTAGGTCCCTACATCGAACGTACTGTTCAGCGTTCAATCTATTTTTAATTCGATTTTCAAACTTTTTCTATAAGATAATACATATATAAAGACAGATGTACTAATTTAAAATCACTAAAATATATTTTCAACAACCATATAGGTTGTTCAAGGTCGAACAATTTTGTTCGAAATTTTACAAAATTCACGAGTATGGCCCACCGTTGGATTTTCTAAACCTATTTTTAGTTTGATTTCTTCGTGTGTTAATCATAAAAATAATTTTATGAAACTTTAAATATCAAATTAGTATCACGAAAATACATTTTTAACAATTATATCGATCTTTCAACGTTGAATCGCCTCGATATTCGTGAAAATTCTACAAAATTCATGCTTTGAACTTATTGTTCAACGTTTGAAATCTATTTTCAATTAGATTTCGAAACTTTTTCTACAAGATAATACATATATAAAGATAGATGTACTAGTTTGGTATCACAAAAATGCATTTTCAACAACCATATAAGTTGTTCAATGACGAACAATTTCTTCGAAATTTTATAAAATTTATAAGTATGACCCACAGTTGGATGTTCTAAACCTATTTTTGCTTGATTTCAATGTGTATTAATCATCAAAATAGTTTTATGAAACTTTAAATATCAAATTAGAATCACGAAAACACATTTGTAACAACTATATCGACAGTTCAACGTCGAATCGGCTCGATTTTTGTTTAAATTGTGCAATATTCATGCTTTAAACCCACTTTTCAACATTCGAAATTTATTTTCAATACGATTTCCAAACTTTTTATACAAAATAATACATATATGAAGACAAATGTACTACTTTGGAATCACAAAAATGCATTTTCAACAATTATATAGGTTGTTCATTATCGAACGGTTTTGTTCAAAATTTTACAATATTCATAAGAATGACCCACCGTTAAATGTTCTAAACCTTTTTTTAGCTTGATTTCATTGTCTATTAATCATCGAAACAATTTTGTGAAACTTTAAATATCAAATTGGAATCACAAAAATATATTTTTGACAATTATATTCGGTAGTTCAATGTAGAATCATCTCGATATTCGTGAAAATTTTTCAAAATTCATGCTTTGATCTAATTGTTCAAAATGTGTTTTCAACAACCATATAGGTTGTTCAATATCGAATAATTTTTTTTGAAATTTTATAAAATTCTTGAGTACGACCCACCGTTGGACAGTCTAAACCTATTTTTAGCTTAATTTCATCGTGTATTAATAATCAAAATAGTTTTATTAAACTTTAAATATCGAATTGGTATCACAAAAACACATTTTTAACAACTATATCGACTGTTCAACGTCGAATCATCTTGGTCTTCATGAAAATTCTACAAAATTCATGCTTTGATTTTATTGTTCAATGTCTAAAATCTATTTTATATTCAATTTTCAAATTTTTTCTACAAGATAATACATATATGAAGACAGATATACTAGTTTGGAATCACAAAAATACATTTTCAACAACCTTATAGGTTGTTCAATGTCGAACAAATTTGTTCGAAATTTTACAATATTCACGAGAATGACCCACCATTGGATGTTCAAAAACCTATTTTTAGCTTGATTTCCTCGTCTGTTAATCATAGAAACAGTTTTATGAAACTTTAAATATCAAATTGGAACCACAAAAATATATTTTTAATAACTATATCGGTAGTTCAATGTAGAATCATCTCGATATTTGTGAAAATTCTACAAATTTCATGCTTTGATTTTATTGTTAAACGTCCGAAATCTATTTTCTATTCAATTTACAAATATTTTCTACGAAATAATACATATATGAAGACATATGTATTAGTCTGGAATCACAAAAATGTGTTTTT
Source organism: Forsythia suspensa (assembly GCA_023638005.1). Taxonomy (NCBI): domain Eukaryota; kingdom Viridiplantae; phylum Streptophyta; class Magnoliopsida; order Lamiales; family Oleaceae; genus Forsythia; species Forsythia suspensa. The sequence continues at coordinate 19,969,589 of CM042669.1, forward strand.
AACAATTATCTAGGTTGTTCAATATCGAATAATTTTGTTCAAAATTTTATAAAATTTACGAGTACGACCCACTGCTGGATGTTCTAAACCTTTTTTTAGCTTGATTTCATCATGTATTAATCATCAAAATAGTTTTATGAAATTTTAAATATCAAATTGGTATCACGAAAATACAATTAGATTTTCAAACATTTTCTACAAGATAATATATATATATATATGTGTGTGTGTGTGTGTGTGTGTGTGTGTGTGTGTGTGCTAGTTTGGGATCACAAAAAGACATTTTCAACAACCATATAGGTTGTTCAATGACAAACAATTTTGTTCGAAATTTTATAAAATTCATGAGCATGACCCACAATTGGATATTATAAACCTATTTTTAGCTTGATTTTATTGTGTATTAATCACCAAAACAATTTTATAAAACTGTAAATATCAAATTAGTATCACAACAATATATTTTTAACAACTATATCAGTCGTTCAACGTCGACTCACCTCGATATTTGTAAAAATTGTGCAAAATTCATGCTTTGAACTTACTGGTTCAACGTCCGAAATCTATTTTCAATTAAATTTCTAAACTTTTTCAACAAGATAGTGCATAAAAGAAATACAAGAAATAAAAATATTAGGAGAAGAAAGAAGGTTCGTCACTTCAGAAAACTAGTTATAGGCTCATTTTCCTCGGTTAGTAGTTAATCTAGGTTCGTAGTATAAAAAGATCAAATACCAAGTAACACAAATTGTCTTTTTGGATGCTCTGGAATCAACTTCCCCATCAACTCCATAGGCAAACCATTGATTTCTAATGAACAAAAACAAAAGGACCAATTAGGAAATCACCATAACACACATCTAAAAGAAAGGGTAGCATAAGAAACACGTGCAAGAATGAGTGTTCTACCGTGTGGCTTAAAGTTGAACAACGGAGAACGAAAACATCCATTTGGTAGGCGAATGTTTGGATCAAGCAACTCATCAAATAATGGATGAATCAACACCTCTAGCTGCATTAAGCAACCGATAGATAAGAATGAATTGTATATACTTGACAACTTTAATGTCACAATTATGTGAAGATTGATCAATGCTTTTATACTTACAACAATGCTTCGTAGATTCGAAGAATGTTGCAGAAGCCTTGATACAAGATCCATAACTTCAAGGAGTGTGTGCTTGTAAACTATCTGAAGATGAAAATAACGTCAAATCACCAGTTCAGAGCATGACTACGTCAAAAAGAGGCTCATGGAGTTAAATCCATAGTACCTTGTGCAATGGGTGTGCTTTAATTTGTGGGAATTTGAACTCATTGTAATTGGGGTTCATACATTTTATCTCTTCCCTTGTTGGGGTGCCCAAAACCTACAAGCAAACAATTACGATAGAAAATATAATTCAATAAACCAAACTAGTAAATCTACAAAAGAATGATAAAGAAATTTCTTTGTTGATAATTACCTTGAAAAATTCATCCACTCCATTTTCACCAAGGAAAAGGGGCTGAAATTTCCATGGAAAGTTCACATCAGAATATGATCATAATAAGTTCCCTTAAAATTTACCAACCTGTCTAGCAATAACTCGACCAAAACACATCTGGTAGACCAGATGTCAATGGCAGTAGTGTACTCTATTGCACCAAATATCAGTTTTGGAACTCGATAATATCTAGAACATATATATGAAATGTTTGGCTCTCTTTTAATCTATAAATTAAGCCAATTAAGAAGTCATAAAGATGGGAACAAATATATTGATTGGAGAAAAAAAAAGATACGAACCAAGACTTTTGCACTTCCAAAGTCGCATAGTTTCAACTGATGAGTATGCGGATTAACTTGTGAATCAAGCATATCATGGAAAGCCAAATACTCAAACTCTTTTATGTGAAGCACGTAAATAGGGAAGGGGTTTGCTCGTCATTGAACCTTGCCAACATGAGTGTTTTATAAACTTACCAGTATATGCTTGATCTGGTGAAAAGTTTTCAGTTCAAGGTAAAGAAATCAAATAAAAGTTGATTGACACTATCATGCATTGATGCAAATTGTAATTTATTGTTGCGTACATAAAAATCAAGTCATCCGAAGTGTTCAAAGTTCGAAAGTATGAATCTGGCCACACATGTTTGTTAGACTTATGAGGTAACGATCATAGACTGGCAACGAGTTGTGTAATTATAGAACACATCATACAAAGATTACAATATGCAAATCATCCATATGTTTATGCTGACATTATTTGTAATATTCAATGGGAGTTTGGCGTGGTAATCCGTTACAATAAAGCTTTGAGGTCTGAGAAAATTTCCCTACTCCTACTTTGAGGGTCGAACGAAGAAAGTTTTGAAAAATTGTCGGCTTACTGCTGCATGCTACAACGGACGAACCCGTGTACAATCACATACATTAAAAAAATCATCACCTACTGCAGGCAGGTCAATCATCGCCTACTGCAGCACCTCGTGCACCTTTATGGAGGAGCCGTCCGTGTTGCGAACACGGAAATATGCTGAGGCAAATACTTGAACAAATAAAAAAACTGACGGATCAAGTTGACGAGCTGAAGAGGAAGGCGGACATGTCAGAAGAACGGAGGCAACGTAGCCCACATTTGCATGGGGAATATATGGACGACGACAGATGAATGAATTGGGATGGTGCTGACGTATCATTTGGTGATCAGTGGTAGAGGGGTGCTGAGGAGGCAGACGATAGAGAAGTGGATACAGGGGTAAATAGAACGGGGTAGGAGAGTGTGGAGGAGTCGATAGATACAGGTGTAGAAACAACGGTGGAGGGTGAAGCAGATGTGGCCATAGATAAAGGGGTCAGGGCAGATCGTGTCGAGGATAAAGCGGAGGCCCCGGTAGATACAAAGATCGGGACAACAGTGGAGGGTGATCAGGAGGAGGCCGTAGATACAGGTGTAGACACAACGGTAGAAGGTGAAAAAGAGGCGGCTGTAGATACAAGGGTTGGGACAACGGTGGAGGGTTATGCAGAGGAGACGGATCAACCACATAGGCGGACTACGCGATTAGACAGAAGGATGTACAAGAAAAACCTAAGGTATTCCTATGCATGAGTAAGAGGAAAGCGGTAGAAAAGCCTGACGTGGACGAACAGCTGCGGGAAACGAGAGTTAAAAAGCCTTCACAGTGGGTGACTTCTCCATACACGATTGAAGGTCAGTGGAGAAAGCATGTTGATGCTACGGCGTTTGATCTTTTCCGAGATGTTGGCCCTATGAAGGATAAGGATTTTTCTGCATGGTACAACCAGTTAGGTAATGGGTAAACATCGTTTCCAACTTAGTGGACTTATTATGTAGCTATAATTTCCATTTTCGTTTTTCTTCATTCATATTTTTTCCATTATTGATTTACGACCAGTGTTAGCCACCAATTGGACCATTTAAAGTTGAAGGATGCAAAAAAATGGTTCCATGATGTATTCACGGAGGGAGCTTGGCTTTCAGATGAGGTAAGTAGCGTCAATGTGTGAAATATATGTTCAACATACTTAATTACTTTGGCTAACACTTGCTTATTTTGAAGCACGTTGATTTGGCAATGCAATTGTTGCGTCAGTAGACGATAAAATATCCAAAATCTTTCGACCGTCCCCATGTCATTCTGGACGTCAACTTCTACGTTAACTGCATGCTAGCGATGCTTAAGTTAGATCTAACAAATCATCCGACGGAGCCACAAGGGTTTGATAGTTACCTCGGAGGCGAGTTCCCAAAACATGGTCAGAAGTGGGAAGGGTGCACCCATTTATATTTTCTAGTCTGCAATCATAGTCACTAGTATGTTGTCGAGGTAGACATCGTCAAATCAACGATGTTCATATACGATCCAGATAGGAGCTGCTCTACGAATGATCAAATTAGAGCTTACTTGAGGCCCATGACAACTATTCTTCCTATGCTTCTGAAGAAAATCAACATTGTCATCGATGCTCTAGCAATAGAAAGGATAACGACAACCTCGAAACAATCCAACTCGTAAGTTTCATATAACAATAAGTAATTGCTCAACTGCGATCATCTATTTTAACTTGCACTATTAATGTCCAACTTCAAAACTGTGTTGCAGATGTGATTGTAGTGTTTACGCCATCAAATACATAGAATTTTTAAGCATCGACAGACAAGCAGAGCTAATTAACGGATTCCACATGCAGAAGTGGAGGAGAAAACTGGCTGTTGAATTATACACCCTTGATTGTACTCCATAAAAAGTAATTTCTCGTTTGTTTCAGTTATTTATTTTGATCTTCTTTTTGTTCGGTTTAATGATGTTGATATCGGGGGTAGGCGCGGTTGTAAACGTTGTTTAAGATGTACATTTTAGGTCGATAGCATCTTCGAAATGACCGCAGATGGTTTATAAACGATGGCAGTCGTTTTAGAACAACAACAGTAGTTCAAAAACATGTGTTGTTGTTTTAAAACTCCTCTATGCATTTTAAAACATCAGTACTCGTTTTAAACTTTCCTGAACTAACATTGGCAGATCCTTTTGTAAGTTTTATGTACTTATGAAATACGACTTTTGTTGGTTAATTTATATTGTGTTTGAGATTCAATTTGTCAATGAGATTCTATAGAGTTTTCATTTTGGGTTATATCTCGCGTTCATTGTTATTACATAGTTTTCACTACGACCATAATTGTGTGAAACTCTAATAAGAAATTGATGTTACTATTATCATTAAAAACTGATTTTACATCCATTCAAACATAACTGTAAAACAAAATCAAAACTTCATCGATGCCAAAATTATAAAAAGAAAAAAGCAATACAACGAAACCAACGTAAACATAACTTCTGCAAAACAATACAAAAAGAAAAACTACAACAACCATTCCAATTAAACTTCACAAGTGACCAACACAAATCCTCTTCACCTTGACTGCTTAATCTCCTTCCTCCGAACCCGATTGCTCAATCTTGTCCTCCATCTCATCAGTCTCCAAATAGCGAGAGTAGACTTCATTAAAATACTCATAAGGGTGCAAAAACATGTCAAGCAAAGCTTCTACTTTCCAATGTGCAACAATATTTGGTGGATATTCCTGAACTTTCCACTGGTGTTCATGCTTGTCGAGAAAGACATCAAATATGTGATCGTCTAACTGTACCTTAACTATTGCCAATGAAATATGAGGGTTGAAGAAAAAAAGATGAAAACGATCACTACCACCAATGGACACTCTTACCACATTGTCAAGGCGGTTTTCATATGCGAGAGATGGACGAATTGTGTGGCATTGAAATAATTCCGGTGCCTCCGTATAAGCAAATGGTGTTGATGCTCCCTGGGGTTGAATTGTTGGAGAAGAGGTCCGTTACCTACCATCAGTACGATAGAAGTAGACCACAAGAAAATACTAATAGTAGCAAGTAATGATAAAATAATTGAAAAATATGTGTACCTTATAGCACATAATAGAACAAACCAAGAGTCATTAACACAGTAGGAAGGGAAAAGCCTCAGTCCAGGGATGATCAATCGAATTATTCTTTACCAAAAATTTTTAACACAAAGGGGATATGAAAAGCCTTAGTGTCTCATTGGCCATTCGATTTATTTACTGCCGTATGTTCAATTCGATTTTTTTATTGCCATATGTTCAAATGTTAAAAAACGACGATTGTCGTTCCATGATCGTTCCTTGTCGATTTGGAGAGATCGGTATATTTTACTATCTTGCATGATTTATGATCGTCGTCCCTTACTTACTACTTCGTTTATCTATCCAGATTGTGGGAAGCCGCCAATTCTGAAAAGAGATCAGGGTGACTTGAGGTTGAAGTGGGTAAAGTTCACGCAATTGACATAGACTTTAGGAGTCTCAGCAACCTACTCAAGGGTCACGACTTACTAATTCTCTTTGGGCTAATGGGTGAGCCTCGTGACTTGAATAGTATAGGAGTCGCGTTAATAGCTATTTTTAATATTTTGAGCTTTTGCTATTGTTGCAGCAACATTTAGATTCAAGAGTGTCCCCTTTTTTCGCCTTGTCCAGGGTGCGAACGGGTCAAGTTCTCCGGACAGCCACCTTCGCAAGAAGTGTCTTCGTCGCAAGAGGTGTAGGACGCGGTGCTACTAAGAACGATACACCCCCCGGTCCCCACATTCCAAGTTTCAGATTGAATTGTTCCTCCACCGCCTCCGCCTCCGCCTCCGCCTCCGCCTCCACCTCCTACTCCTACTCCTACGCCCCCAAAAGACAAGAGAAATGGGGTCGCAGAGAGTACGAATGAGGCTGTTGGCCAGAAGAGGAAGGCTCTCAAAACTGGGAAGGGACTTATGAAGGATGCCTGCAAGACCAAACGGGTTGAGGAAAGTCGCCGGACTCCGCCGAATCCTACTAAAGGGGTTAGGGATGCTAGGAATACTTCATTGTCAACCGACCGAGTGGGTTATGTGCAAATCACCTCCTGCCGTGAAGAGTTAGATCCTACTGTAATGGAGTTGCTCTCCACATCTCCTACAATAATGGTGGCGAGCGTCTACAAATACTTGACCTAATCGTGTGAGAAAGCCACCGAGGAGGCTTCCATAGGCGAACTCCTTCAGCTGGTGGATATGAATTTAGTCTGTGGACTGGTTTTGAGCAAGGAGGTGTACAGCACCCTCGCTGGCTTTGATGGCAAGTTCAGCAAGGAAGAGGCCAAGTCGAAGAAGTTATCCGAAGATCTAGAGGTGATGAACCTTGAGAAGGCTCAGCTGGAGTCGGATAAGAGGGCTCTTCAATTCAAGATGGATATGGTGGTGGCCAAGTGATGTCAAATTTTAATTAACTCATAAGTGTACGAATCTCACCGGAATATAGATAAGTAAAAACGAGGTCGATCCCACGTAGATCGCTATGAGGAAGGTCTAATTTAATCCAAATTAATTGTTATTCTAGACTAGTTGAATTGAAGAGTTTTGTTGTTAAAATTGTTTAACTAAAAGACTAAAGAAATATGATAAAAGATGAATTGATAATTCAAGTTGTGTAAAACACCAAGGTTTCGAATCCACCATTGTCTAACTTAGCAATCATCTAATCATTCATTAATTCCCAAAAGAAAACACATACGACAACACGAAATCAATCTATTGTCGTCCCTAAAGATTTATCAATTAAGTCCAAAAGAAGAGAATCAAATATAGGCTCCCTTTATGCTTCAAACATAAATCACTTAAGCATTTTTCATATCAAATTCTATTGAAAGAAGACAAAGAATCAAAGATTACCTAAGCATTCCATGTATCCCAATAAGAATAAAAGAAGATGAAAAATCAAAAGCAATTAATAAAACTTATTTAGCATCAAGCATGGATTAATTAAACCAATATCTAACTATCAAAAATACATGATATTTAAGATGAAAGAAATTATGTTTAATTAATCTAGTTAAGAACGAACCATGAACGTTAAAGCCCTAAAAAGGAATTAAATGAATAACGGAATAATCACTTAATTAAAACAAGGTTTCATCGTCTACCTTGGCTAAAAAAAACTAGAAGAACATGATTAAACTAAAAAGAAAAGAATTGACAAAACTCGGCATGGATTGAAGGAGAAGAAATCTTCAAAAACTCTTGATTGTCGGGCCGCTTGTCTTCTCTTGTTTTCTTCCGTCTTCCTTCATTCGGCTCCCAAAAATCCTCTCTCTCTTATGAGAATATATCTCCTATTTATATTGCTTTCAATGTGCCACAAAATATCCCAAGAAGACCTAAAATTAAGTCCAAAACGCTTTCCTAGTTGAATCGGGACTCAAAAAGGAAAGAAAATAAAACCAAAATCGCAACCCAAAATTGGCTCGGGCGATCGCCCGAGTTATTCCCGATGATCGCCCGAGAGGTCTGTTTTTAGTCTCACATCTTGCACCATCGGTTGGGCCGCTCGCCAGCCTTAAGCCGGCGATCGCCCGACTTTGTTACGCTTTCAAGTTTTGCGTTTGGTCCTTCAACTTTACATCATCTCGGTTTAGTCTCTCAACTTTGGGTCTTGGTCATTTCGGTCCCCATCTTTTCATAACATCTCATTTGGTCCTTCAACTTTGGGTAATCTCTAATTTGGTCCCTCAACTTTGGGTTGAGTGCAATTGAGTCCTCGAACTTATGAGATATCTTCTAAGTCATTGCTCTTTTCGCCCAAACTTCTCCAATTGTTCACCAACAAGTCCAAAACTGAAATAAAATAATAATAAACTAGATTAAGTGGAAAAACAACTATATGACGACATAAATGATTAATTAAAAGGCCAAAATAAGTGCATAAAATGCACTTATCAAACACCCCCAAACTAAACCTTTGTTCGTCCTCGAACAAAAACAAACCTAAAATATAAATTAAAACTACGCTAATAGAATCAATGGAAAATCAGTCAATGTTAAAATCATTACCATATGCCTCAAGTTCAAAATAAAGCAACACTTTCAGAAGGATATCAAACAACAACACAAAAATATTCACTTATCCGATGCTCGACCTTGTGTGAGTGTGTGAATAGCCAAACATTAAACTTATACATGTATTAGACCATGACCAATATTGTGTGGTTGATATTTCAGCAATCCCGAACCCTTTGTAGTCATTTATTCCTTACACCTCTCGTAAGTTATCACACTTCTAAAGCTTTTCTCTCAAATCCCGGGTGTTCTAGTGAAGTTGGTTTCTATTGATCATTACAATGCTCTTTCTTTTCAACAAAAGTGGTAAAACTTAGCACTTGTATTACGAGAATTAGGATGGTGAGAGATTTCTAAATTCTCATCTTCGCCTCCTCTAAGGTTCTAATCTAGCAATCCTTCCCGAGCACTTCTATTCTTTTATTTATTCAACCCTCATTATGGATCTTACATCTCAGTGCAATACTTCTCTTTACTAGCTTTACATGTGACCCTTGTAGCGAGCTTTGGGTCGATGACTCCCAAGTCGATGACCATAGGGCACCGAGTTTGAAAATACCCTAGCAGACTTAATTGCTCGAGCCCCAGGTGCTAATAGAGAAGTGAAGATGTAAATTTATAAATGTCGCTCTCTTTTTTTTTTTTTTTTTTTTTTTGTTTTGTTATTTTAGATACAGGACTCATGTAGCGAGCTTTGGGCCGATGACTCCCAAGTCGATGACCATAGGGCACCAGTTTCAAGACACCCTTACAGTGCTTAATTGCTCGAGTCGATATTTCATTTAATTTTATCACCATGAGTAGTGCTCGATTGAGATTCCTTGACTATAACCCATTCAACCAAAGATGAGATCTAGAAAACCCAAACCATCAAAAGTCTTAGAACAAAAGTAGTAACTTTAACACCCCAAACCTGTTCTCAAAACAGCAGTTTAGTCACTAGCTCTAAGAATGTAGGAATAGAATGTTTCATCATGATACTCACCAATAATATCAACACAAACACGCAAGTCATGTCTCCAATAAACGATAAGTCAAAGTGGTTATGTGCTTCTATAATCAGGTCAAACATGGATAAGAATTCAGATAAACGAACGAGTTCAAGTGTTGTCTAATAGTCTACTAAAAATGTACTCAATTTTGAACATATATCATCATTGGCGGCAAGATAATCAACAGTAACTAGAAATTTTTTTTTTTTTTTTTTGTTTTTTTTTGTTTCAAAAGTATTTCAGTTATAGAGACAAGAGTGATAAGCAAATTCAAAAGTACTAAAGTAACATGATACTTTATAACCCACCCCAACAAAAACCTTACATTGTCCTCAATGTAAGTATAAAATAAAGCAAAGAGAAGGAGGGAAAAGATCGGTTACTCCCCAGAGAGAGATGTGGAGAATCAGCCTAGTATGTCGTGGACTCAGAAGTAGTGCCGGGACCCTTGGTCAAAAGGTGGTTGTCTAAATATAGTCCAAGCGGCTTGCACAAGTAGGATATCCTGCGCTTGACATGGTGAGGCCTAATAAGTGCAATAAATAAAATAAAACTAATAAATTATTTAAACTGCCTAAAACTACTACATATAAAGCAAGTAAATAAAGGGTAAGAAAATAGGTTGCCTCCCATTAAGCGCTTATTTATAGTCATTAGCTTGACTTATTGTCCGATTGCCTTACGGCACTCAATAATGCTTTGGAGGACCCGCTTTGCTTGCACCTATCGACTTTGGCACTTGTTGGAAGTGGCTCAATTGTCTGCTTCCATTCGGCTTGTACCCATGACAAAAGCGGATCCAAACAAAATATTCACCTCTTCTATACCACTATCAACATCAAAATAAGAATCCAAACGAGTTAAGCACATGTTTAACGATCATCACAATTAGTATAAGCAAGACAATCATCATCTAATGCTTCTATCATGTCTACATCAAGAACATCCTCATTATCATGTGGTAGCCTGTTGACATTAAAAATATTCGGTTCTCATCATCATGTTGCCAAAGGATAGTTGCATAACTCCATTCCCGCAATTAATAACAACATTAGATGTCGCTTGTAAAAGGACGACCAAAAATTACGGGAATATGTTTTGTAGAGTCTCGATCTTGGTTGAGTATCAAGTACAACAAAATCAACAGAAAATAAAACTTGTCAACCTCAGTATCAAAACATCCTCTACAATTCCTGGGTACTTTCACGATCTATCGCCAGTTGTAAAATCATAGAAGTTGGTTTTAACTCGCCTAGTCCAAGTTGCATATACACGAATAAGGAAGAAGATTAACACTAGCTCCTAAATCTAGCAAAGCTTTCTCAATTTTATGGTTTCCTAAGATGCATGAGATAGTAGGACAACCCGGATCTTTAAATTTCTGGAGAGCGTTGCTTTGAATTATAGAGCTAACTTGTTCGATTAAAAATGCCTTTTAGCATATGTAGTTGTCTCTTTGTTGTACATAGATCTTTCAAGAATTTAGCATAGGCGGTACTTGTTTAATAGCATCAAGTAAAGGGACATTCACATTTACCGCTTGAAGATTTCCATCATATCATTGATAGAATTACCTTGCTTTATCTTTGTGAGCCTCTGAGGATATGGGGCTTTTGGAATGTAAGATGGCTCATTGTCCTCTTTGGGAGCTTCTTGGATTGAATCATCGGTTGGGACAAGACTGGAGAAAGTGGTTGAGAAGTGGTTTGCTTTGAGATGTCCACTTTGTTGTCAAAAGCAGCTTTTCCACGTCGCAAAGTTATAATTGATTTAGCCTCTTCATGTTGCACTCCTTTAGGATTAGGAAATGGTGACTAGGAAACTTTCTTTTCTCAATGGTTGTTGCCAACTGTTGATCGATGAAGCAAGTTGTCCCATCATGTTTTCAAGATTGGAGATGGATTGTGCCGAGAGTTCGGTGGCGCGTACTTCATTCTTAAACTCGATGAATTGTGTGGTTCGCGCTCTAATGCAACTTGTGTAGCTTTTGTCAAGTTTTGAATTGCCTCCTCCCATGGTTTTGGGCCGTGAAAAATTGTGATTGAATTGTTGAGTAGCTGCACTGGGGCTTGACTGTTTGTATCATCTTGTTGAAACCCCCGCGACCAAGAGAAATTGGGGTGGTCCCTCCAACTCGGGTTATAGGTGTTGGAGTAAGGATTGTAAGGAGGCTTCCTCATCATGTTGAGGGCATTAGCTTGCTCAAGACCGCTCGGGTTGGAGGACTATTGACTGTCAATGAGGTCAATTTGCGAGAGATGTCCTCTATCATGCACTTAACTTCTTTGATTTCTGAGCTAGGTTCACCGCTTTGCGAATCTCATAGATACCCCTTTTCTTTGGCTCGGTTCTAGAGGATCTGCTCATTGCTGTGAATTGTCACCGCTTTTTGAAAGAAGCTCCAAATCTCCGTAGCATTTTTAGACATCGCCTCTCCACCACTTGTGGCCATCAACCACTCTTGAATATGTGATAGTAGACCCTCCAAAAATATTGGCATAAGTGCCATTTTTCATAACCGTGATGTGGACATTTCATAAGAAGCCCATTGAATATCTCCCAAGCTTCATAGAATGGTTCTTCGTCTCTCTTGCACAAACTCGAAATTTCCTGCGAATAGCATTAGTTTTGTGAACAGGAAAATATTTATTCAAAAACTTAGCAACCATTTGTTCCCAAGATGTAATACTATTTGCAGGCAACGTATTAAACCATGATCTAGATCTATCTTTCAGAGAAAAAGGAAACAGACGAAGTTTAACATTATCAGGAGAAACATTCTCATATTTAAATGTCTCACATACAGCATAAAAGTCAGTCAGATGATTATAGGGTTCTTCACTATCTAAACCATAGAAAGATGGAAGACAATTAAGTACACTCGGTTTTAGCTCAAAATTTCTAGCAGTTACTTGTGGGTATTGTATGCATGAGGTGCTCAAATTAGCCAATGGACTAAAATAGTCCCTAAAAGGTCTCTCATCAATTTCATCACCCATAACTACTATTGCTTCGGTTCCTCCAATCTTATCTAAATTAGTAGGTCGTTTTCTCTGGTGAAAAGTTCTTTCAATCTCACTATCTAGTGGTTCTAGCTTAATTTCCAGAGATTTACGACCAAGCATGCACAATGAAGATTTTTGATTTTTTTGAAATTTTTTTTTTTTAAAAAAAAAAAAATTAAAAATAAAAACGAAAATTAAATTAATTAAATAAAATCCTAAATTATAACTAGTCGAGAATAAAATTAACTAAGATTAGATTAACCTTCGAGACGCAAGTCCCAAGAACGCGCCAAAAACTTGATGTCAAATTTTAATTAACTCGCAAGTGTACGAATCTCTTGGAATATAGATAAGTAAAAACGAGGTCGATCCCACAGAGACTGCTATGAGGAAGGTCTAATTTAATCCAAATTAATTGTTATTCTAGACTAGTTGAATTGAAGAGTTTTGTTGTTAAAATTGTTTAACTAAAAGACTAAAGAAATATGATAAAAAGATGAATTGATAATTCAAGTTGTGTAAAACACCAAGGTTTCGGAATCCACCATTGTCTAACTTAGCAATCATCTAATCATTCATTAATTCCCAAAGAAAACACATACGACAACACGAAATCAATCTATTGTCGTCCCTAAAGATTTATCAATTAAGTCCAAAAGAAGAGAATCAAATATAGGCTCCCCTTATGCTTCAAACATAAATCACTTAAGCATTTTTCATATCAAATTCTATTGAAAGAAGACAAAGAATCAAAGATTACCTAAGCATTCCATGTATCCCAATAAGAATAAAAGAAGATGAAAAATCAAAAGCAATTAATAAAACTTATTTAAGCATCAAGCATGGATTAATTAAACCAATATCTAACTATCAAAAATACATGATATTTAAGATGAAAGAAATTATGTTTAATTAATCTAGTTAAGAACGAACCATGAACGTTAAAGCCCTAAAAAGGAATTAAACGAATAACGGAATAATCACTTAATTAAAACAAGGTTTCATCGCTCACCTTGGCTAAAGAAAACTAGAAGAACATGATTAAACTAAAAAGAAAAGAATTGATAAAACCCGGCATGGATTGAAGGAGAAGAAATCTTCAAAAACTCTTGATTGTCGATCGATTTGTCTTCTTTGTTTTCTTCCGTCTTCCCTTCATTCGGCTCCCAAAAAATCCTCTCTCTGTTATGAGAATATATCTCCTATTTATATTGCCTTCAATGTGCCACAAAATATCCCAAGAAGACCTAAAAATTCGTCCAAAACGTTTCCTAGTTGAATCGGGACTCAAAAAAAGGAAAGAAAATAAAACCAAAAATCGCAGCCTCAAAATTGGCACAGGCGATCGCCTGAGTTATTCTCAAGCGATCGCCTGTGAGGTCATTTTTTAGTCTCTGTTCTCGCACCATCGGTTGGGCGCTCGCCCGACCTTAAGCCGCAAAGCGATCGCCTTGACTTATTACGTTTCAAGTTTTATGCGTTTGGTCCTTCAACTTTACATCATCTCCGCTTTAGTCTCTCAACTTTGGGTCTTGGTCATTTCAGGTCCCCCATCTTTTCATAACATCTCATTTGGTCCTTCAACTTTGGGTAATCTCTAATTTGGTCCCTCAACTTTGGGTTGAGTGCAATTGAGTCCTCGAACTTATGAGATATCTTCTAAGTCATTGCTCTTTTCGCCCAAACTTCTCCAATTGTTCACCAACAAGTCCAAAACCGAAATAAAACAATAATAAACTAGATTAAGTGGAAAAACAACTATATGACGACATAAATGATTAATTAAAGGCACAAAATAAGTGCATAAAATGCACTTATCACCAAGGAGGCTGATATAAAGGCCAAGTATGAGATTGAGTTAAAGGCCATGAAGGAGAGCCTAAAGCAAAAGCAGGACCAGGACCAGAAGAGGACAGCCAAGGCCTCCTAGAAACTTGCTGAGGAATCTACAAAATTGGGGCCGAGGATGGAGCCTTTGCGGCTGAAACTATCATTGTCACAACCAACATCAACTTGGACTCTATGGTTGCTGAAAAAGATAGACAATTGGCCGAAGCCAGAGAAGAGGTGGAGAGGGTCAAGGCAGAGGACAGTTATGGCGTATAATGAGGGCTTTCAAGACATGCCTGAGTACATGGAGCTTGCCCATTACTTTATGACGACAAGCGGGGAGCAACTCGTTGAGAGGATTGGAAAAACCCACCCAGAGTGGGATATTTCATTTCTTAGGCATGCTTCTGACGACCTTCTTTCTCCTGAGGGTCCTGCAGCTACCGAGATCCCTTCGAACACCGAGGATCAAGATAGGGGAAAAGCACAAACTAATCCTCCCATCATAGGAGAAGGCCCGCAATGTGCCGGCCCTAAAGAGGCGGCGGGACAGTAGGACTTGTACGTTTTTGTTGTTTCTTGTCCTCTAATTGCTCCAACATTATTAATGAAATTTGTTTTCTACTACCTCTCTTGCGTAAAATTTCTCTTATGTATCGTGGGTGATTGAAACATTAATTATTAGATTTCCTTACTTGTGACGAGGCCTTGTTACCGAGGATGACATCCTTTGATAAGAGTACAAATCGTTCAATTTTCCTTTTTCGTTGGACACAAAAATTGGGACTGAAATTGAGGAATTATTCCTCCATGCATTAACAGCGCAGCCTTTTTATGGAATTTGGTAAGTCAACACCATTAATTCCTAGGTAAGTGGAAAGGCGTGTGTGGCATGTGGCATTCCAAATGCTCATTAAACAGCCATATGTTAATAGCCTTATTTAATGCTTTGTGTTTCCCATGCAACCCCTATATAAACCCCAGGGTCTTCTATTTAAGTTTTCACTATTTCAAAATTTCTCAGAACTCAGATCATTTTCTTCACAAATACTCATGTTTTGAACTTGTCAGTTCTTGAAAGACTTTTATTGTACACATGAATTCACATCTGCATGTGTGTAGTGGGAATCTTTTGAGGGATGACAAGTTTGAAACTAGAGTGGAGCAATTTGTGAAGTTGGAATTCATCGTTGGCATATCATCAACAACGTTGTCCAGCAATCAACAACATAAGTCTGACTTCACCATGATAGGGATAGTCAAATTGGACTCCCTACCATGGTGACTCTATCATGGTGGAGTCAGGCCTATGTTGCTGATGCCTTGTGAAGAACCATATAGAGTGTGGTAGTGGCGAAACTTGCGAATACTAGATAATACTTTACTAGCTTAGGTATCCCTTTCTATGCCGACCCAAAGATGCGGCGGGGATAGTAGGATGATGTTTTCGTCTGTTTCCTTCCATTTTATAATCCAGACTTTGATGAATAAACAAAGAATCGATTTGATTATCCTTGTCTGTTCTATTACCGAGATTGAAACGAATTACATGAACTGTAGTCTAACCTATTCACCCGTTGAAGCTTAGGAGATACTTTCGTGAACCTTGCTGGGGCTTTCTGTTTGGGAAGCCTTCGCGAACTGTGCGAGGCTTTCTGACTTAATCCATTTAGGAATAGCACGATGCTTTCTGGTCAAGGTACCTTCGTCGTTGATGTGAAGCTCTTTGATCAAGACATCTTCGTAAGATAAACGAGTCTCTTTGATCAGGACACCTTCTCAAGGTAAGCGAGGCTCTTTGATTAAGATGCCTTCGCCATCGATTGCGAGGTTCTCTCATCAGGATGCCTCTGCGGACATTTTTGCGAGTGATGTAGACCAGATGGCGTCATCATTGCACTAAGAAGGTACATGTCCCCAGGCGTATTTAAGTCATGCAGGCTTTGCACTTTCCTAGGGTTTGTGGAATGCATCCCTCCAACACGTGTTCGTTATCTGGTGGTTTGCCTTATGGATCTGCATTCCAACAGCCTGGATCAAGTGTTTCACCTATATATATTCCCACAACTATTCATCATTTCCCTTCACGTCTTTCTCTTTCCCATAATTTCAAAGTTGAACGATTGTTATCTATGGCTGGTTTTTATTTCTGCAAAGTACCAGTGTTCAAAATAGCTGGTGTTGGAGTTGAAGGTGGGAAAGTGACTCTTCTCCCACGACATCCAAAACCAGGTACAGTCCTCGTTCTAGCGGCCACTTCCCATTGGTGCCGGTCACAGCTGGGGATGTTTCGCCTCCCTCCTACCTCCTAGATCCTACTCCTAAAGAATCCTCACACCCGTTGGAAAATGTCCAATGACAAGATAAAAGGAAAGGGATTGCCAATGATGAAGGAGAAAAGGTTGTGCCAAAAAGGGCCACGGAAGATGAAGATGACGCGATGGATTCTAGAAGGGCAAAGCAAGGTCGAATGACTCATCCTCAGGAAACTAGATAAACCACTCCATCTCTCCAAGGTGTGATACGGACCTCCATTCCTGCTCCTCACGGCTAGACCGAACGCATCAACATTAGGTCTCGTCAGGATGAATTGGACCCAGCCATTTTAGAAAAGTTACTAGCCCCATCTGCTATGGTAGCGACTTCTGTTCATAAGTATTGGATTTCTGATTGGGTGAAGATGGTGGATGATGCAGACCCATTAGAGATGATAAAAATGGTGAAGATGAGCACCACTCGGAGTCATGTACTCAATTGTGAGTTATACAATGTGTTGGCGATGAAAGTCAATGAACTGCGCTCAACGATTACGGGTATAGAGGACATAGATGAGTTGCGTTCGAAGAACAAGATTCTTCGTTCAAAGCTTGTTATTTCCGAAAATGCCAGGGCACAAGCCAAGTTCAAAATAACCGAGTCCAAAATGATCCAAATGATGTCTGTTAGTGCTCGGAAGCAAGCTGAGTTGAAACTCAAAGTTTGCGAAGACATGGCTTATACTAAGCACAAGCAGTTGACCGCTTAGCCTTTCGAAGGCCAATTCGCTTTCGAAGGCCAAAGAGTTGTTAGCCAAATTAGGGGCCTCTAGTTATACCGATCCCAAAGGTTCGACGGAGACGTAGGGACCATAGCTTGTAATATTTGTTTATGTTGTTTTCATCAAATTCATTAATGAAAAATGTCAATGTTTCGCATCATTTGTGATGAGTGTAGTCATCCGATGCTTTTCTTTTGCTTGTTTGGATGTATGCGCGTTAAATATTTATCCATCGAGTTAAAAGAGTTGGCCGCGAACCGCACTCCCTTGCTGTTGTACTTTCTTTACTTGTATGAATATACGTTAAATGTTTACCAAGCGAGTTAAAAGAGTTGGCCGCGAACCACACTTCCTCGTTGTCGTGCTTTCTTTACTTGTTTGAATACACGTTAAATATTTACCCAGCGAGTTAAAAGAGTTGGCTGTGAACCACACTTCCTCGCTGCCATGCTTTCTTTACTTGTTTGAATACGCGTTAAATGTTTATCCAGCGAGTTAAAAGAGTTGGCAGTGAACTACACTCTATCGCTGCCTTGCTTTCTTTGTTTACATAACTGAAATATTGCAGCAGCTAAACAAAGTCCAAGGAAATACTGATATGCGACTTAGCACTGACAAAAAAGAAATAAAAACTACTGGTAGTATGGACGAAGATGAGTCATATTCTAGGGATGTTTCGTCTCCTTTCCTTCTGAGTCCTCCAATCTATAGGTCCCAGGTCGAGCCTCTTCGACGATCTTATAGGGTCCTTCCAACGTAGGTCCGAGGTAAGTATGTTTTTATGTATTTTAGCACATGGAAAATGGTATCGGCAATTGTGTAATATGTTCGGGCACTCCTTGGACACAATTTACCATTATTTCGCTGTCGTTCTACGTGCAGTGGTCGGTCTGAGGGCCAAAATAATAAAATCGAAACTGAATTACAACAAAAGTTCACCTACTCACAGGTCATGTCCAAACAAGCATCCTCACTTCCAGGTGAGTGCAGTATATGGAATGTAATCGTAATGTTATTGTTCATGTGTATCCCTATCTTGGTTATAATGAAACTAATTCGAGTGCTACAAATATCATGATTACACTGGGCGATTGACGGGACACACATCAAAGAGGTTTTACCTGCTGACGAGCGACTGCACTTCATAGGTCGAAAAGGCTACCCAACGCAAAATTTGCTAGCGGCATGTGACTTTGATCTCTACTTCACATGTGTCCTTCCTGGGATGGAAACGTACACAATAGCCGAATTTTGGCTAGGGCTATTCATAATCCTGATATTAATTTTCTATTGCTGGCCAATTGAAAATACTATCTGGTCGACTTTGGTTTTACTCATAGGACTAGATACATGGCCCCGTATAAGGGAGCGAACATAAGATATCATTTTCAAGAGTTCTGTTCAGAATCAAGCGGTGGTCGAAGAAGGTTCAAGGATGCGCACGAGCATTTCAACTTCAAACACTCGTCTCTACGCAATGTAATTAAACGTGCTTTTGGTGTATTGAAGAATAGGTGGATAATTTTGGATTGTGTTCGATGTTATCCTTTTCGAAAACAGACCGCAGTGGTTATAGCAGCAATGACGGTCCATAACTTCATTCGACGGGTAGGCCAAGAGGACCACGCATTTCATACTACGATAGAGTTGTAGAAGCAGCCAAGATTGATTTGCCATACGAGATAGAGCAAACAACGGCTGATTACAATGCGCTACATATCTTGAATGCAGAATGGTATCAATATCGTGATTTCATAGCGCAACAATTGCCCTAGTGAAATGCTATTGTGTTATATTTTCTGTTATATCGGGATTCATTGCTAATATTGTACGCGACAGACACTATCAATGTTTAACAAAATAAAACGAGTGAATTAGAGCTTCATCGAAGTTGATCGTAGATCAAATGACTTGATTGCACGAGAGTGATAAGAACCAATAACAAAGCCATTTGAGGAATGCCACTTGTTTCAGGACTGCTTTGTAACATACGAAAACTTTTAGGACTGAATTGAACACTTTTGAAACTAGTGAAAAATCAAAATGCGGATGTGTAAAGAGGTTTTCGAACCAATTTGTAAGCTCTTCAAAGTTTGGAGATGAATATTGAGAAAATATGGATAACAAAGGGCCAAAATGCATAACACTGAAATTTGAAGGACCAAAAAAAAAACAAAAACTTGTGTTTGAAACCCAGCTAGCCGCGATAAACAGCAAGTGTCTGTTTGCCACGGTCCACCCGTGGTAACCGCGGTATGCATATCGCAGTTAGACGCGTCAAACAGCAACATCCAACAAATCGCGCCCAACCACGGCAAATGGAAGTTTTTTTTTCTGGGCCAAACATTAGCTTTTTTTTTTGTAATGTTTACAATAGGTATCTCACTTCTACGATATATATGAGTTCAGATAACAAATAGTTAGATTTGTATATTGCAATGATGTATGTTAGATTAAGTAGCAAAAATAGTGATGGCAACGGGGTTGGGGTCGGGGTCGGGGTCGGGGTCGACCATCCCCGTCCCTGTCCCGTTGGGGATTTCTTACCCCCATACCCGCCCCATTACCCGCTTAGGGTAGGGCGGAGCCGGGTCGGGGTGGGGCGAGACGGGGCAATGCCTGTTTATTGTCCCGATTTTTTTATTTTTTTTAATTTTTTTTTTAACATTACTTTATATAAAATTATGATTTATGAATGACATTCATACGGTGATCGGAAAACATTTGTAAAGCAAATTGGACGTTATAAAAATACAAAATATACATTGTTATAAAAAAAAAATTTAATTAATTAACTGGCGCTTTTATCTCCACACTACTTGAAATACTCGATTGTTTGGGGCGGGTATATTTTTGATGGGACGGACTCCGGACGGACTCGGCGGGGCGGGCGGGGCCGGATCGCAGGTAATTTTGCCATCCCTAAGCAAAAATGAAAAAAAAAATTATATTCATTAACAAGATGAAGTGTTTATTCACAAAGAAGAGATACTATTTATCTTCTTCATCATGCAAAATATATACACATAAACGAATGTAGAGAGAGAGAGAGAGAGCTTTTGTTATGAAAATCTATTTTCTCACACCAAATTGAAGGATAGAGAGGTCAAAAAATATACAAGTGGAAAAGGTGAAATATGTGACAATTTAATGCTGAATTCAGTAGATGGCCCACCAACATTTATTGTAAAATGGATTTTTTACATGAAAAAATGACGACCGAACATGCTCGTAGTTTACAAAATTAAGAATGAGAATGGGCCGAGCCAGCCCTTCCCTTGCCAAGACAGGCCTGGCCTAGCCGAGCCCCATTAAGAGATGGGTCGAGCCATGGCTCTGCCCATCCAACATAATGGAGCCCGGACCAACCCGTGGCTCGTGGGCCACACATGCCGGTCCACAGACCTCACGTAGTTTTTTTTTTTTGTTTAAAAAGTTAAAAAACTAATTTATGATAAAAATTTATAATGCATAGACCAAACCAGACTCGGCCATTCTTGTTTTCTTTAGCCCGGGCCCACGAGTGGCCCAGCCCTTTGGCCATCCCTATACAAATGTACAAAAAAGTGCTTGGCAAATCGAAGGCAGGATATGATCCTTGCTCAGACAATTTAGGTAAGCTGTTTGGTTGTTGCATTGAGCAATGCAACTCATTCATCTTATAATAAAAAAGGAGTTGCCTAACATCCATTCTACCACATCGTGGTGCTTTTCCCTTCTTGAAGTCGAGCATTTATAAAGCGTGTGGAGGTACAAAAATAAGCAACATTAGGACGAATAAGAACATAAAAAGTTGATTGAAATGTTCTGTAGTTGAAACTGATAATTGACAACTTCTATTGTTTCCGCCATTGTTTAAGGTGGTTAGAAAGTAGAGAAATGGGTGGCGTGGAGCTTGAGAGTGGTTGTAGGGGCCAATTGGCACCACCATTCAAAGACAGTGCACGTTGGGGAGATACAAAACAAGAGGCCACTCTTCAAAAGAATAAAAATAACTTTTCCTCGCGACAGAAGGCTGTTTAAACTTGAAACTTATAGGTGCAGCCGTGCACATTGTTATGCATGGGTGTATTCAGCATGTTTTGGGAAGTTTTTACCAAACTTTCAAACCAAATTATTGTTTGAAAAAACCCAAACTAAAAGCAAACCACTCTATCAAGTAATCCCGATCAAAACAAAGCGCAAATTGGCAATTGGGTTTGATTTCAAATAACAAATAACTCTGTTTTTAGAAAGTGGTAACTAACATGTAAAGTTTTCAGTGCCACAGGACCAGTGAAGAAAATATAAAAGTCAAAATAGTGCATGTAAGCAAATAAGTTAAATTATGTCAGAAGGATTTCAATAGCAGAAGCACAGAAGGAAAAACCCAAGCAATTATGCATAGAAATGGCAGTAAAAAGAGTAGCTGAAGCAAGTGGAATTGACAATAAGAAGCACACTCAAATATTAAAGCACAAAAAAATTTCATAAAGCAAACAGCAAATAAAACAACTATAATTTCAAAATATTCAGCCTAGCAGAAACTACTTTTCAATTTCATAACCTAGCTATTTATTTAAATTGATGATAAAACTTCATGGAGAAATCTTCTTATTTACAATTTGACGTTTGACTGAAATTTAGATAATTACTTCTTGTCCAGATCAGAGGAGAAAAGTAATGCTTACACAGGAAAATCACTGATTGAAATTGGAAAATCAAGGGACTTTTAGCATTTTTTGTAGATGAGAATCAACACCAAACAGTTTTGAAATGTTTCAAACAGATAAATCGTGGGGGGCAACGCCAAACACCCCAGTCGGGTTAAGAGAAGAAGGCTTCAAAACCCTGTGTAACTTTGACTGGCTTTTCGATAAAAAAAAAATGTTTAGAAATATTTTGATCCAGTAAAAACCAAATCAATGATAGGTCCACACAGATTAAACCAGCAATTTAGAAAACACAGTTATGGTGTGGTTTGAACTCTGACGGGTTTTGCTTACATTCGTAGTTAGGCAGCCATTAAAAATCCTCAAACTAAATCAACATCTGTTTCATATGATAGAAAAGATCCATTTCCAAATATATATGCTCCAACAACTTAGTAGAGCATAAAGAGAAACGATAGGCCACAGAAATATACTGTAACAAGGCAGCACAGTATGTGAAAAAATAGGCAGACCCATAAAAGAACTCATCACCAAAGTGCACTTAATTTTCAGATTGGAACGTACATGCCATAAATTCATAAAGGCCACCATTTCTAAATCAATACACACTATTATCATGCATAAACCACATTATTGAGATTTCATTAAAAAACATACAGCCACAGAGAAGTCTAATCATCCCAGAATACCGATGGAATTGATGAAAATAATTCAGCAACAAGAGTAACTGTGAATTTAACAAATATAAAATAAAGTTCAGACTCTCGTACTAAAAACCCTAAATAGTAAAAATTGTTCGCATCAAACAATCTGGATAAAAAACAGTGAATTCCATCAAGAATAAAACCTCATCTCAATCGCCACCGGCCTTATTGTATACATAGGTGAGGCCACACTTACCGCAGTAGTGCCTATCAAAATGGTTAGCCATGAATGTTCCGGCACCACACTCAGCGTTGGGGCATTCCTTGCGGAGCCTCTGGACCTTGCCGGAATCATCAACCTTGTAGAACTGGAGGACGGCGAGCTTCACCTTCTTGTGCTTGTGCTTGATCTTCTTTGGCTTGGTGTAGGTCTTCTTCTTACGCTTCTTGGCACCACCGCGGAGGCGGAGAACAAGATGTAGAGTGGACTCCTTCTGGATGTTGTAGTCAGCAAGGGTGCGGCCGTCCTCGAGCTGCTTTCCGGCGAATATGAGACGCTGCTGGTCCGGCGGGATGCCCTCCTTATCCTGGATCTTGGCCTTCACATTGTCAATGGTGTCGGAGGATTCAACCTCCAAGGTTATGGTTTTCCCTGTTAGCGTTTTCACGAAGATCTGCATCTTCGCGGCGGAAGAAAATTGCCAAGGTAGGGTTTTTTTGGATGCTAATATGTTTTTCTATCTCACGACTAGGTTAAAATGAGAGAAATTTAGAGAGAGTCTCCATTTAATATATTAGGGTTTTGTGAGAAACCGGAGCGTGGCAATGGGCCGGACTTGGACTAATATGGGCCGATTTAATGTATCACATGTTGGGTTGGGATAAACTGGTGGACTCATTTACAGAGACCAATATTCCTTTTTTCTATGGGAAAATTAGCTACAGTACCTTCTTTTTGAAAAAAAGTTAAAAAATACCTACTTTTTTAATTTTTTTATTTTTACCTACATTTAATTATACATTCTTAAAATCTGCCCTTTTTACATTGTACATATATTTAATAAACCTAATATCCTAATCCTAACTAAACAAATCCTAACCCCAACGCATCCCACCATCAATCCAACTCATCACCCATCATCTCCGTCGTCGGCGACCACCTTTATCACCGCCACCATGGATCAAACCATCTCCATCAAAACCACTGTCAGATCCACACAATAAAATTCGAATTCTGCCTCTTTTACCACTGTTAACCTAATTTTTTCGCCATCAAATTCATTTTTTCATTACTGCTTTGCTTTCCTTACTTCCATGTCTTAAGAATCGATTACGCTCATCAGATAACCGCTCCTACCGACATCGAACATCTGGATCTTGATTCAGGTAGGATCTGGATCTTGATTTGAATCTGGATCTATGGTTATGGTGGTGGTTTAACTACTGCAAGGAGTTCTATGTGGCAATAATTTTTAAAATTGTTTGAAATTCTTGTTATGGTTGTAGATCTGGACTGGAAATGCATGAATTACGAGTTCACTTTTTGCATCTTTAGAAAGTGCCTTGTGTCTGGTAATGAAATCTACAAAGATTATTTATTTGTAAAGCCTTCAGATAACCGAGGCAATTACTCATACACACACAATTTCCAGAACTGCTCTCCATTTTCACCGTGAAATGACCGTGCTGCACTCCCATCACACGAATTGCACTTTAGTTTTATGAGGGTAGTTTGGTAATCTAGACTTTCACATGGTCAACAGTGGCATAAAGATTGTCAGGGATGGAGTCCAAAAGCTGAATTGAGATGTAAATTTTACAATATAAAATGGGACAAACAGTGATGATCAAAAAGTAATTTTTTTTCCAAAATTGATTTAGACACACCTTTAGTGAAAATATTTATTTTATAAAATGAGATAAATTGTAAAATATTGATTTTAATAAAAATGATGAAATAATTAGTGTAAAAAATATTGTTTTAAAATAAAATAATGTATTTTTTAAATAAATATAAAACATTGATTTTATTGCAAATGAGCAAATAACACGTAGTAACATATATGTTACTAGTATAAAAATATTATTTTTAAATAAAAATTTGAAATATTGATTTTAAATGAAAATAATGCATTTTTAAAAATTTATAAAAATAGAGAAATAGTAAAATATTGATTTTAATGAAAAATGAGGAAGTAACACATAGTAACATATATGTTATTATATAGTAACATATATGTTACCCGTGTAAAAATGTTGTTTTAAAATATAAAAAATTGAAATATTAATTTTAAAGAAAAATAACATATTTTTTAAATAATTATAAAATATTGATTTTATTGCAAATGAGCAAGTAACACATAGTAACATATATGTTACTAGTATAAAAATATTTTTTTAAAATGAAATATTGAAATATTGATTTTAAATAAAAATAATGTATTTTTAGAAAATTTATAAAAATAGAAAAATGGTAAAATATTGATTTTAATGAAAAATGAGGAAATAACATGTAATAACATATATGTTACTTGTGTAAAAATGTTGTTTTAAAATAAAAAAAAAATTGAAATATTAATTTTAAAGAAAAATAACGTATTTTTAAATAATTATAAAGTATTGATGTTATTGCAAATGAGCAAGTAATACATAGTAACATATATGAAAAAGTACCATAGGGTAACACATGTGGTAACTGTATCAAATTGTTGATATTAAAAGTGAAAAATTAAATATATATATATATATATATATATATATATATATATATATATATATATATTTTAATATAATTAAGTAATTCGTAAAATTGTAGAAGCACATAATTTGCTAAAAATTGATTTTTACGAAATTGAGTAAGTAACATAGGTTAACAAATACAGTAACATATATGTTACCCGTAAAAAAGTATTGTTTTCAAAAATAAAAATTGGAGATATTTGATTGTAGACGAAATTAATGTATTGTTTAAAAATATTTACAAGAAGATAAATTATAAAATAGCAATTGTATTGTAAATAAGGAAATAACATAGGGTAACACATGTGGTAACATATGTGTTACCCGTGTCAAATTGTTGATATTAAAAGTGAATAAATTAAATATATTATTTTTATTTAAAATAATTCATAATTCAAAAAAGTATAGAAGGATATAATTTGCTAGAAATTGATTTTAATGAAATTGAGGAAGTAACATATGTTATCAAATATGGTAACATATATGTTACCCGAGTAAAAGTATTGTTTTCAAAAATGAAAATTAGAAATATTTGATTTTAGATTTAAATTAATGTATTATTTAAAAACATTTACAAGAATATAAATTATAAAATAGCAATTGTAAATGAGCAATTAACACATAGTAACATATATGTTACTAGTATAAAAATGTTGTTTTAAATAAAAATTGAAATATTAATTTTAAATGTAAAGAATGTATTTTTAAAAAATTATAAAAATAGAGAAATGGTAAAATATTGATTTTAATGAAAATGAGGAAGTAACATATAGTAACATATATGTTACCCGTGTAAAAAAGTTGTTTTAAAACAAAAAAAAAAAATAAATTATTAATTTTAAAGAAAAATAACGTATTTTTAAATAATTATAAAATATTGATTTTATTGCAAATGTACAAGTAACACATAGTAGTAACATATATGTAACAAGTATAAAAATATTTTTTTAAAATAAAAATTTGAAATATTGATTTTAAATGAAAATAATGTATTTTTAAAAAATTTATAAAAGCAGAGAAATGGTAAAATATTGATTTTAATAAAAAATGAGGAAGTAACATGTAAAAACATATATGTTACATGTGTAAAAATGTTGTTTTAAAATTAAAAAAAATTGAAATATTAATTTTAAAGAAAAATAACGTATTTTTAAACAATTATAAAGTATTGATTTTATTGCAAATGAAGCGAAGAATACATAAGTAACATATATATTACTAGTATAAAAATGTTGTTTTAAATGAAAATTTGAAATATTGATTTCAAATGAAAATAATGTATTTTTAAAAAATTTATAAAAAATAGAGAAATAGTAAAATATTGATTTTAATGAAATATAAGGAAGTAACATATATGTTACCCGTGTAAAAATATTGTTTCAAAATAAAAAAAATTGAAATATTAATTTTAAAGAAATATAACGAATTTTTTAAATAATTATAAAATATTGATTTTATTGCAAATGAACAAGTAACACATAGTAACATATATGTTACTAGTATCAAAATGTTGTTTTAAATGAAAATTTGAAATATTGATTTCAAATGAAAATAATATATTTTTAAAAAATTTATAAAAATAGAGAAATAGTAAAATATTGATTTTAATGAAATATAAGGAAGTAACATATATGTTACCCGTGTAAAAATGTTGTTTTAATATTAAAAAAATTGAAATATTAATTTTAAAGAAATATAACGAATTTTTTAAATAATTATAAAATATTGATTTTATTGCAAATGAACAAGTAACACATAATAACATATATGTTATTGGTATAAAAATATTTTTTTAAAATGAAAAATTGAAATATTGATTTTAAATGAAAATAACGTATTTTTAAAAAATTTATAAAAATAGAGAAATGGTAAAATATTGATTTTAATGAAATATGAGGAAGTAACATATATAGTAACATATATGTTACCAATTAAAAATATTTTTTAAAATGAAAATTGAAATATTGATTTTAAATGAAAATAATGTATTTTTAAAAAATTTATTAAAATAGAAAAATGGTAAAATATTGATTTTAATGAAATATGAGGAAGTAACATATATAGTAACATATATGTTACCCATTAAAAAATATTGTTTTTCAATGAAATATTTTAATTTTAAATGAAAATAATATATTTTTAAAAAAATAATAAAATGAGTAAATTATAAAGTATTAATTTCAATAAAATTGATGAAATGACACATGTTTCTCATGAAAATTCGAGTGTAAAGTCAAAGATTTAATTGAAAGTGAACTTATTTTGACCACTAAAATTGCAATTATTTTGGCCACTAAAATCAAGGATTTGGAGGATCAAACTTTGAACATGTATAAAGTTGAAGGACCTAAGATGCAATTTTTAGAGGACTTAACTGAAAAATAATTGAAAACTTGGGGACCAAAGTGTAAAGATGTAAAAAGTTGAAGGACCTAAGATGCAATTTTTGGAGGACTTAACTGAAATATAATTTAAAATTTAGGGACTAAAGTGTAAAAATATAAAAGATTAAGGACCTATGATGTAATTTTTGGATGACTTAATTGAAATATAATTTAAAATATAAGGACTAAAGTGAATATTATATAAAGTACATGGACTACCATAAAATAAATAAATGCCACATCATCATGCCAACTCATAATCATAATTTAATTTAAAATAAATGCCACATCATCATCATAATTTAAAATATTATTTTTAATAAAATGAGGTATTTTTTAAATCAAACCATGAAAATAAAGTATTTTTTGAAAAATTAAAAAAAGAGGTATTTTTCAACTTTTTTACAAAAAATAGGGCTCTTGTCAACTTTGCCCTTCTTCTATTTCCGATTTATTCAGGCTTCTCGCATAATTAGGCCCATCTAATATTAAAATTCTAAAAATGTTGTACATTTATCATAATTTTTAAAATACTGCATTTTATCAACAGCAAAATCAAAAATACTGCTATCCCAAAACGTGTAATTTAATTTACCTAAATCAAAACATAAAATTGCAAAAAGAATAATAATATAAAAAAATCAAAAGGACGCTCAAATAAATTCTAATTTGTTTTGAACTCTATGAATTCAAATCAAATTGATGTTCTGCGATGCAATTTGTATTCGAACATTGCTCTGAAACAAGAAATTTCTTCAAAACATTCATGTAGTTCAATCTGTGTTCAAAGCTTGGTTGAGAAGACAATCTCTTCAAATCAATTTTGCGGTGCAATCTGTGTTTGAAGCTTGGTCTGAAAGAGGAATTTCATCAAATCAATGTACTTAATAGTCCAAAGTGAATGATTTTGATCAAATAATTAGATTCCATAAACAATTTTGTTATGTGTTGTTAATATTTGATTTTGTAATTTCGAATTAGTATTATGATATTCAAAATTGTATAATCTGATATCCAACTTTCAATTGTGTGTTGCAGTTTTTTTTTTTTTTGTAATTATGAATGCATCCATGGATTGCATTCATTCTTCATCAGTTGTGATTGGTATAGAGTAGGCATTATTCTTCCAATGGGGTGTACATATGTTGTACTGGTTGATATGATTTTGACAAAATTAAGGCTTGATAGAAGTAAGGAAATTGTATCTATACAGTATGAAGTAGATAAAAATATTACATCTGTTAGGATTACAAATGACAACTCTGTCATATTCTACATGGATCTGAAGCGAAAGGATGACAAAGTTACATCATATCCATTGCAAATTGAGGTTATACCACTGCCAAAAGAATTAACAAGAGTTTGTTCATCTTAGACCAGTAATTTTGAAGGTAATGATATTATTATTCGAATGAAGCTTAGCGAAACTTATAATAATATAGGGCGATATGCTAAATCAATTCTAAGTATTGAGAAATTTACTTCAAGTGTAAACAACACAATACTGGAGTTGGAAGAAAACAATGTTGATCAAGAAAATGATGTGGTAATGCACCATGCAATTGAATTTATTGTTGTTGATCGATATTTAGAAACAAGAATAATTTTCAGTTAATAGTGTACAAATCGGACAAGCAAGAATATGTACTCAAGTGTATTGATGAAAATTGCAAGTGGCGTTTTAGAGCATCCAATATAGGCAAAACTGACATGTTCTAGATACAATATATCTGATATGATCATAGTTGTTCATTGGATGTTATTTTGAAAGATCGCAGACAAGCAAAAAGTGCATTAATAGCAGATTGTATCAAACACAAGTATACGTCTTGCTAAGACTATTTACACACCTATGGACATTATGCATGACATGGTTAAGACATATGGACTTCATTTCACTTATGGGAAGGCTTGGAGAGCTCGTGAGCATGCGTTAGAGATGGTAATTGGTGATACCGGGTTGTCATATAGTAAGATCTCACTTTTTCTTCACGTGCTACAAGAAATGAATCCTAGCACATTTACATGGATTGAGGTTGATGAATATAATCAATTCAAATATGTTTACATGGCAATGGGATCATGTATACAAGGGTGGAGACATTGCAAGCCTGCAGTTGTTGTTGGTGGTACATCTCTCACAGGTCGCTATTGTGGTACTTTTTTCATAGCTTGCACTCAAGATGCAAATAATGGTATATATATCCTTACATTTGGTGTTGGTGATTCGGAGAACAACAACTCATGGGTGTGATTCCAAAGGAAATTTAAGGAAGCTTATGGTGAAAGAGAATATATGTGTATTGTACCAGACAAACACCCAAATATAGAATATGCCATTAAGATTATATATCCAACTACAATGCACGGTGTGTGTGCATACCACCTTTTACAAAAAATGAAGAAACCCTACAGCAAAATTGCAAAAAATATTACAAAACCTTTCAATGCGGTAGCTAGAGCATATATTATTCCAGAATTTGATTACCATATGAATCAGCTCGACCAACTAAACAAGGAGATCCGCACGTATCTCGTAAGTATAAATCATTAATTTATAAATAGTTTCTTACATATATTATATTTTGTGTTTTAAAATTCAAATTATTACTACTTTTCAAGAAGGTGTAGGCCATGAAAAATGGTCAAAAGCACATATGCCAAACAATAGGTTTAAAACTATGACCCCAAACATCGTAGAGTCGGTAAATACAACAACCAAAGCCCTAAAGAGTTACCCTATTGATTATTTGTTCGAGTCGTTGAGATACATATTACAAAGTTGGTTTGACAACAATAGAAGTAAGGCACAATTTACATTTGCAAAACTCGCTATCAATCAAGAGAAAGTATTGAGATCAAACTTCGACAATTCACTGAAACTGAAGGTAATATAGTCAACTTCAACAATTATATGATATAAATTTTTACTTATGATCCGAACACAAATTTGAGGAAGTTGTAGTCCATGTTGTGTATGGTCTTGGATAAATTTTGTGCCACATCTTGTTTGATTTTTCAAAATGATTTCATTCTTCTTTTAGTGCTTATATTATATTCATTTTTCTAGTCTGATTTCATAGAAGCCCCTTTGTAGAAAAGACAAATAAAATAAGTTGGAAGTCAAAGCAATAAATTTTGGGACCTGGAATATAAAAGATTACCTAAATTTTCATTTTCTATGCATCATTCTTGTGTTACTGCATTGGAATTTAAACAATTTTGTACTTAATCATGTTATCTTTATATTCCATGTCTTACACATCTTTTTTTTTTTGTAGGTCTTGCCATCAAATGATATTTTATACCAAGTGATGAAAATACACAACATTTAGTTGACATGGAGAGACAAACATGCACTTGCAACATGTTTCATGTCGATGGGATTTCATGTCCATATGCATTGTCGGTTATTGGAAATAATGCGCTACAAACATATCGCTATTGTTCATATTACCACACAAAATAAGCCTACATTTCTGCGTATGAAGGGAACAATTTGCCACTTCGAGATCGTGACCATTGGACCATGCCAAATAACTTGGAAACAAATGTGATTTTTGCTCCAAATCCAAAAAGACAAGCGGGAAGACCTAGAGAAAAGAGGATTCGATCAATACAAGAGGGCAATAAATATACGAAATGTGGACGGTGCATGGGTTACGGGCATAATAAAAGGACTTGCAAGCAACCCTTGCCACTAAAACATACTAAAAATAGGAAACGAAGAACCAAAAACTTGTAACTTGCATGCTGAATTGCAAAACAATATCTTACTCTATATCTATGATAGCGTTATTTTTCATAGATAAAAATATTTATGATAGTTAGATTTTGTATTGCTAGATTGGTATGTTGGATTTTGGTTGAAGATACATTTGTGTGTGTGTGTGTGTGTTTTTTTTTTTTTGCTGATTCCGTACAACTTCGTATTCTTTAGATTTTTCATTTGTACTCATTCTGCCTAAGCATGACACATTCTAAAATTTCATGTTAAGCTCTGAATTTGAATGTAAAATATGATTGAAAATAGATTCAAATTCAAATTCAAATTTCATGTTAAGCTCTCATCATGGCCAAGTTAGTGCTCCTATTTTTTTGCTGATGTTGGATCATGATTTTTATTGAAGTTTCATGTTACGAAATGAGGAGTGCTTGATGCTACAGGAAAAAGCAATATTTCTTGGCCATGATGAAAAAGCATGTTCATATTTTGTTGTATTAATTGGTGATCAGAATGTGCAAACAAGATTATTAATCTAGTAATTTGGTTGACATATGGTGTCCTCTCGTTCACTTCTCTATAGGGTATATGCTAGAATTCTCTGTCCAAATTAAAAACACAAAAGATTAGCTTCACACGCTTCAATTCCAAAACCACTAGTACAAAGGAAATTCTTTTGGGGTTAGTGATGATGCCACTTTTTTAAAGCCAACTTTTTAGACGTCTTGCTCTTTTAAGATGTAAAAGTTTGTAATGCTTTAAAGATAAAATGGTAAATCTAGTATCCAACACAAAACAAAACCGAGATGATGCACATTCTTATAGGTCTTTATTTATTTGTGCAGTCATGCGAGTGCTCCATGTGGCTAAACATCAATATCATCTCAATTATAAAATATAGGCAATGAGTTGGCAGTTTGGCATTCGACTAAACAGCAATGAATTCTTAGTCCCATAACAATTCAAATGGAAATCCCATTATCCACTAGAAGAGTAACAACATCACAGACCTTGACTACTTTTGCACACAACACTAATAAGAACAATAACAATATGGAGGACTTGTTATATTATTTATCAAGAAACACGAAAAAATGTAATTATTTTCGTCTAAGCAAGCAAAAATACCATATAGAATATAAGAAATATGTAAACAACAACAATAAAAAGGACAAATTCATTTAATTGAATAGCCAAAAAAAGTCAAGGGCTTTACAAAAATAAAATATGTCATGACTTGCTTTGCTGCTCACATTCAAAGTTTAATTATCACTACTGTCATTTCAAATCAAACTATCACTGATCATTTGACGTCTAAGTACGTTAACTAAAGTGGTGATATCATATACATCCCAATGTTTGTAAACATTCATCAAAAAAATTTACAAAACCTGCAGAACAAACTTCACATCTTCACTTGATTTTCTGCAATTTTCTTGACTGCCTAACTTTCCTAGGCACAAGATCAGGATCTGTTTCATAACCATTGGCTCGTTTTTCCATACCATACCTAAATAGCTGAGATGCAATGTGGATCCTAGCAACCGACGCATCAAAGTTATCATCCATTGCTTGAACATTGTGGTTAATTCAAGCATAAGCAGTCTCGATAACAAAAATTTCACAATCATGACTACAAAACAAAAAAATAAAATTGTTTAAATTATGTATTATGATATGTAAAATTTAATTTTATATATATAATTATATGATGAAAAAACATGAGTGATAATTTGAAACTTACCCGTTAGTTTGTTAAGGTGTGCCTTCAACAATATTAACAGCCAACGGTGGAACACTACCAACACACCAGTCATAACATGGTTCCAATCATCAACTTTCACCACCAAATATGGGAGAACATACACAAGAGCCTAGACATCTTAAATCACAACTCTGTCCCTTACACTTGCCCTTGCTGAGTTATAAATGTTTAGAACTCTTTTGTTGACATCAAAATGGTTAAGCAGCCAATGGGCATGTTACTGCATCATAATTGGGATGAAAATATGGTGTATGTCCCACCATCTAGTATTGCAGTGCATGTATTTTTCCATTGCGTATGTAAGGATGGATTTATGATTGTTAATAGCATTAAAACCATACAAAATTGGGTAAATACCCCTCACCATGATTGAGAAAAAACTGTTTGTGGTAGTAATGTATAGAGTTATAGTTTTACTAAACTTGAGCATTTTTTGGAAATAGTAGAAACATATATTGATATGCTGCAAAATAGAGAGTTATATGTGACTTGACACATTAAATAAAATAATAGCAATAATGTTATGGAGATTGAAATTGGGTTGAGATCTTGTCTTTTTTTAAAAAAAAATTAAAATGCAATAATATCAGCAATGGGTATATGGATAAAGTGAAAAATATCATATCTCCAAGTGAAGAATCATTTGATCGAAGCTCATACCACCAAGTTTTGCTGTCTATTTCGTACGGTCCAAATTGAAATGGAAGCGAGATCTTGTCTTTTTTCACTGTGAACTTCCTCTTGCTGCATAAAAATATTAATGCATTGAAATGGTTTATCTCAACAAATGAAGTAGAAAACAAATAAACCTGCCAAAACTTACACTTGACCATGCTTGTATCCATCGTGAAACCATTCCTCCAAGAAAGTGATGTCAGCATCATCATGAAGGTTGAGTCCTTCCTTAAACGCATAAATGCTAGATCGAGAATTTCGACTGTAACCTCTTGTTGGTGTAATTTGATCATTAGTTATGTCCAAACCTACTTCAACAATCTACATATGTGTAAAAACACCATCAGATAAGAAGATTTAAAATAAAAAATATAAATATTGTACATCAGATTTGAAAATAAGAAAAACGTGCCTCTGTCCCTGATTTTTCTTTGACATCACTTGCAACCTTGATAGCTTGGTCATATACATCTTTATTTTTCTTAATATCACTTTTGACAACTTCATCATCATGTTTGAAAGCTTCTTCTGTATATAATAATTAATCGTCCCCCATGTCAAAAGAATGAATGTCATGCTCACTACTAGACTTACCAACAACCTTATAATGGTCAACATAAATGTTAATATTTGTTAGCAAAAATAAAATAAAAATTAATGTTGACAGTAAGATAAACTCATACCTTAGTCTTCGACAGTCCTACATCGCTAGGTGGAAACAATTTGAACATCAGACTCTATCACATTTGACTCTATCACATTTGACTTCTCAAATAACTTTCCCCTTAACTCATCCATAAACGCATCAATCTTTGAATTCAAACTGCATTGCAGAGCATTGAAACCAGACTTCAGTTCTAGTTGTTGTGACATTATTTGATCTTGGTTCAACTGTAGTATATTCACTTATTTTTCAAGTTGTTGAATTAAACGACTGTGTGATATGTGGAAAATTCAACAAAAATAATATTCAGCTGCAGTAAATTAACTTAGCATTGTAATTTTGAAAATATACAAGGAAGCACCAGGCTTCCAAAAACTTAGAAGCTTAGAGCAAGAGAGTGTGGGACTCAAAATTTGTCCAGGTTGAGAGCTAAATATGGATTTCAATTCGGTGTGTGACATATTGGCACTACGGACATATGAATCCATTCAGTCGAGGAACTAATGCTTCAGGCATAGGGTAAAGATTGGGACTGAATATAATCTGAGATTTTTCTTAGTGGTGTCGTGAGACGCGGTTGGTTAGGATAACCACACCCGGTGGAGGTGTACCAAAATTTTTTTTAAGGACGAACAAACCTGAATTCTTATATGTTGGTGTGTTTTCGAGGACGTCAACAACTTTGAGTAGATGAGGGTGTCACAGATGGATCTGTACACTTGTGTTGGACGACATTGCATCAGCAACAACCAGTCAGTATGGGATGGCTTATCAGCTATAACATACACACACACACACACACACATTGACTTTATAGCTATTTGAATGATTGCTAGTCTGGGGTGATTTCAATCGATTAACAGGATGTTCAACAAAATTAGAGTCGTCATTATGAATTGGGTCAACATGATGCCTTCTAGATACAACAACAAAATATGTAGACTCTTTATTTTCATTGGTAGGTTCAAGTGTGGTAACTTCTACTTGCAAAAAATAAAAAATAATAAAACAATTATAAATAGTTAATATTAATAGAATTTTAAAAACAAAAACAAAAAAAAAATGAAAAAACATTATATTGTCATACCTCGGGGCCATCTAATGTTATGTTCTCCCATAGAGAGGACTTCATGTGAATATCAGTATTCCAATTCAAAATGAGTGGTGGTTGGCAGCGATGATTTTGAAGAAGAAGAAGTGGTTGGATGGGTTGTAATTTTGTATTTTGTTGGTTGTGGTTTGATTAGTAAAGAAAAAATGGGGGATGGGATTGATTGGAGAAGAAGAAGTGAGGAAGGGGGTAGGGGGTTTATTGTAATTTATCTTTTATTTTCCTTTTTCTTTATTTCTTATTTTAATTCGAAAAGTGTAATATTGTCATTTTAAGACAATTTTGACTATTAACGATCAAACTAACAATTTTTTTAATAAAATGACTTTGCTTACACGTTTTTTAAAAGTTAAGGACCCGGGGTGCTAGACATTGAAGATTCGAAATCTCATCGTCACAAAGTTCAAAAATTCGGGACCCCTAGTGCTATTTACCCATAATATTTCAGTAGAATATTACTTTCTCTTGAAGTAAATAATTTTGTAAGATGTAATATTAAATGATTACTCTCAAAGAGCGTAATTTTATAAGATCTAATAGTTTATATAAATATTATGTTATTGTTCTGTTGAAGTATAAAATTTATACATATAAATGTTTTAAAAAAAATTGAGTTCGTCCTGAAGAAAAATAATTATTGGTATAGTAATATTTTATAAAAATATTGTATTAATACTCCTGAAGAAGTATAACGTCATAAATATCAATATTCAAAAGAAAAATGATATTGTTGTTCTTGAAGAAATACAAAGTATATACATATTCTATTCTAGAAGAATATTATGTTGTTGCTTTTCAAGAAGCACAACTTAATTAAACGAATAATAAATGATTGCTCTTGAAGAAGCATAAATTTGAACATATTCTAAAAGAATATTGTTTTGTTTCTTTTGAGAAGCGCAACGATACATAAAATTATTTCTAATAGAATATTATGGCATTCTCCATTATAATGCATATATTTATATACATCAATATTTTAGAAGAATATTTTGTTAATGTTCTCGAAGAAACATTTTTTTATATATATACCAATACTTTTGGAGATATTGTGTTGTTCTTGAAAAACATATTTTTGAACAAATATTGTGTTGATACTCTCAAAGAATATCATGTTGTATTTTTTGAAAAATCATAAAATTTATACATATCAATATTTTATAAGAATATTGTGTTGTTGCTCCTCATGAGCATACATTATAAGATTTGTTTTTAATTGTTCTTTTTTTGAACAAACTCAATTTTACAATTCTATTAATATTCTAGAAGAATATTATGTCGTTGTTTTTTGAAAGAAAAAAATACAACCTAAGCATATAAATATTATAGAATAATATTTTGTTGCTGCATATGAAGAAGCATAATTGTATATTATGTTCATATTCTATTTTAGTGGAATATTACTTGCTTTTGAAAAAGTAATATTATAAGATTATTGAATTAAATATTGTCGTGAACCTGAAGTTCGTTAATCCAAGAAATTTTATGCTTTGACATATTGTTTACATAGAGATGGCAATGGGCCGAGTCGGGCCGGCTCGGCCCTTGTAAAATCGCGGAGCTCGGCCCTTGAAGAGACGGGTCGAGCCTAAAAAAAACTTGGTTCAGACCGGCCCGTGGTCCACGGGCCGGTCCGCGGACCCACGTGAAAAAAGTTTTTTTTTTTTTTTTGAAGTTCAAAAAAAAAAAAAAAGTTAAGATAAAATTTTAAATTGTCAATTCAAACCCTCTTCCTTTTTTCGGGCTTGGGATCGACTACTATTAGTGTAGGCGGAGTTAAAATTATACACGAACAAATTGTTACGTGTACAATTTTTTGTAAATTTATATATTAAAACTTACAAGTTAAAATGAATAAAATTGAAATGAATTTATACAAAATATTAAATATACTTACATTTTATATTAAAAATGAAATGAATTCAAAATTTATATTAAATGGACCACGGACCACGGGTGAGCTTTCTTTTATGGCCCGGTCTAGGACAGGGTCCGTCGTTCGACGGGCCCAGGCCGGCTGGTCCCGTCTTTTTATGGACCGGGCCGCTAAGCCGACGGGTGGCCCGGTCCGTTTGCCATCTCTATGTTTACATCACTTATATTTCAGAAATGACGGTAATTGTCACGTACCTATTGTACATACATGCATTTCATAACTCCCTGAAGAAAAAAACAAGAACGATTAAATAAATATTATATTATTCATTTTCTTTTAATTTGTACTACAAAAATTTTAGTAAAATTAAATCAAGTACTACATTGAACCAAAGGTTCATTGACAGGAAAATCTTTATAAATTGGCATGATCGATTTGACCATCCCAGATCAATATGATGCGAATTATAAATGAGAATACCTATTGAAAATCAAAAGATTTTCAACATAATGAATTCTCATGTATACTTGTTCACATGGTATATAAATCAGTAGACATTCACTAGCTAAAATCGAGACTGAATTCCATATATTTTGAAAAATTCTTTAGGATGATATATATGGACCGTCACCCTCCATGTTGACCATCTAGATATTATTTGTATCTAATTGATACATCTACTAGATGATTGTACAGTGCTATCATTCGCAACTTGAAGTTTGCAAGTTTACTTGCTCAAATTTTAAATTATAAGCAAATTTTCAGATTATATAATCAAGACGGTAGTGTATCTTGTTAATGTTAGTGAGTCTAAATCTTGAACTTTTAATAAATATTAGTTGGAATGATGATAAATGGTTTAGCAATATTGTTTTTCAACACTTCCGATTAAATTATAAACCATTACTATTGAGAACAAAGTGCTTTTCATTTTTGTCTAGGGAATGCTATTTTATATACAGCAACGCTTATACGCATCATGCCAACATCAAAGTTATTCATGCTATAGTTGACTTATGGATAGAGCATAATATTACATATCTAATAATTTTTGATAGTGTAATATATGTACAATCGGTGTACTATAGTGCACTAGATAGGCATTAAAGAATGTTGAGAATACATGTTTAGTTTAAAGCTTTATAAAATATCTTAAGTCCTGGTGATATTTGATAACACGATTTTTTGAATATCATTTTGATAAGACAGTTTTCTCAACATTAGGGAAAGAAATTAATTAGCTAGAAAGAATACATGAAAATGCAGCATATTATATTTTCTAGATCATTGCACAAGACAATACGAACCAGAAGTTTGACAGATAACTCATTTATAAGTTATACAATTGATAGATGTATTTATTGACCAAAGAGATTAACCAAGTCTCGTAATGCTACAATTCATATTGACGTCCTAGGACAATCCGTTAACATTATCTGGAAATTTTAATGACGCAATTTGATTCCAAAACAAAAAACCTCAAAAAAACAATGAAGCAAATAGTAAAGATGGTCTCATTGAGGAGGCGTATATTCTTGAAGAGTATATAGACATAACTAATTATAAAACTCCATAAGAGGTTCGACTAGCTGAAATAATAAAATGAAGAAATTTCGATAAGTTATGTCGTTATGAGAAAGAAATGGAATAAAAAAAGAAATGTTGTTAGCAACACCTTTATACATAACATAACGCTTTATATTATGAAAAGTAGCGAGGATATTGAAGAAAATCTGTCAAATAATTAATTGACCAAATAAAAAGATGCAATCAAAGTAAATTGAACTTACTACAGACTTGAAATTTTTGGACCTATAGTCCGAACACCTAAAGATGTTAACTTATGCAAAAAAGAAATGAGAAAAATGAAGCCATAACATGTAATGTACGACTTTTAACACTATAAATTTTCTAAATGCTTATGTAAAATAATCACAAGTCAATATTTGGTTAGCTTGTCAATGCATGGCATATATGCATATTATGTATATTGTTATAACCAACTCATCTGACATGACAAATAAAACTATGTATATAAATCACTGGATGATTTAATATGCCTGAAGCATATAATTCGACTTTTCGATAACTTAATCGATCAAAGTATAGATTTGACGTGATATTATAATGAGTGGGAGTAAATACGCGTTGTACTATTTTTTTTTTTACCAATGTTTTGTTTCATTGGGTTTTCCTGGCAAGATTTTCAATGAGGTAATTTTCATGACGTATTAAAAAATTTATGTACTCTTTTTCCTTCACTAGGAATTTTTTTCCACATGGTTTTTTATAGACTTGTATTCTTCCATCCTAGGTTTCATCAATTAGCAAGGAATAAAATTGCCGGCTGATTACCAAGTCCTTGCATATAGGAACAAGCTATAAGGCTTATGCTATCTTTGTAAAGCCCAAAATATTTGATACAACGTTGCCCAGACTTAAAAATACGTACCTGTTATACGTTTAATTTTATATCAAATAAACCAAGTCAATCATCATACAAGTGAAAAATAAAATAACTATTTTAATAAATAATTCCACCTTAAGACTCAGTCACCGGTTTTATAACTAGCATATATATGCAATATGCTCAATGTATCAAAGGTTCATAATGAGTAGTGAGAGTGTAGGAAGTACTTTTTACAAGATGAGAGACTTCAAGTTAGAAATTTATTGTGCATATCTTAGTTGCTTCATCTCTTTAGCACTGCTTGTGATGCCTCATGTTTCATATGCTGCATCATTGAAAGTAGGATTTTATCAGAAATCTTGTCCATCAGCAGAGCGCATCGTGAAAGAATCTGTTGCAAAAGCTATTGCCAAGAATCCCGGTATAGCAGCCGGTCTCATTCGCCTCCATTTCCATGATTGCTTTGTTAGAGTAAGTCATTTGGCTCGATTTTTGTTGGCACACGTTCTCATTTCTTATCTTATTCATTTTAACATCCACGTTTCCTTTACATTAATCCCATTACGTTTATACATCATATTTTGAAAATATACGTCATTTTAATTAAATTAGTATTGCATGAGATCCCTAATTATGTTGTACAGGGTTGTGATGCTTCCATACTTCTTGAATCAACTTCTGCTAGTCGTTCAGAGAAAGTTCATCCGGCAAATGGACAGACATTGAGAGGACTTGAGGTGATTGACAACGCCAAGGCCAAACTGGAAACTGCATGTCCAAAAACTGTATCATGTGCCGATATAATTGCATTTGCAGCACGCGACAGTGCAACATGGGCAGGAGGCATTTCTTACGGAGTGCCTGCAGGGCGTCGGGATGGAAGAATTTCATTAGAATCAGAAGTTGCAAACAATCTCCCACCTCCGGTATCAGATATTGAATTCATGTTGGGATTTTTCACCAGAAAAGGGATGTCAATTTCACAAATGGTGGCACTTTCAGGAGCTCATTCCATTGGGATTTCCCAATGCCAAAGTTTTTCAGATCGACTCTATTCATTCAATACTACTCATGCACAAGATCCTTCTCTAGACCCGAAATTTGCATCTTTCTTGAAAAAGAAATGCCCAAAATCAGCAACTAACAACAAGGTTAATCTTGATGTTGCCACTCCAAATAAGCTTGATAATCAATACTACAAGAACCTGAAGAAGAAAATGGGACTTCTTTCTTCCGATCAAACCATAGAAAATAGTAGATTAACAGCTAATATCGTTGCCAAATATGTAAATAATCCAACTCTATGGGCAGCAGATTTTGCAGCCTCAATGATACAAATGGGCATAATTGAGGTGAAAACTGGAAATCAAGGGGAGATAAGAAAAAATTGTAGAATTATTCTCTAGCTTAATTACAATCTGTAATCATCTCATTTGTTAAATTTGTTG
Source organism: Forsythia suspensa (assembly GCA_023638005.1). Lineage (NCBI taxonomy): Eukaryota > Viridiplantae > Streptophyta > Magnoliopsida > Lamiales > Oleaceae > Forsythia > Forsythia suspensa. Next base: position 20,010,976 of record CM042669.1, read on the forward strand.
GATTGTGGTGCGTAGACAATTAGTCTCAATTTGAAATGCAACATAGTGTGCTGAGATTCGAGGTTTTGTTAGTATGTATGATAAATCTAGAGATGAAATTCAATTATTCAGATTTTGTCGTAAAATATGGAAAATAATGAAATATACAAATTCTCTCTATTCTCTTATATTATTCTCTCTAATTTATAACACGTTATGAATACTAATTTAGGAGTATTAATCGTCATTACTGGAGTAGGTTGTCAAATTCAATCATCCAGATAAAAGAATCAATTACTACAAGTGAATTCGGAATCCTAGTACTTCGCTTTCTCATATTTAGAGTAATTTGGCATGAACTTGCAATATCTTATTTGTTTAAATTATAATTAGTTAGTTCTTTTTAGTTAATACGTTAATTAGTTCTTAGGCACACAAACATCAAAAGTTAAATCGTTTCGGTTAAGGTTAATTTAATTGTGTTCAGTTATCTAAATCTCTGTGGGTACGATATTCGGACTCAAATATATTATATTACATGTGCGATCCGTACACTTGTAGAATAATAACGTGACAAGCTAGGCGACTGCCCAAGCCTAGAATTTTCCAAGCAGAACCTTTTTTTACCTGGGCGATCGCCCAGTGCAATTTGTCACAAGCGGGATTTTTTGCCTTTTTGAGTTTTACTCCAACTAGGAAACTTTTTGGACCACAATTTTTAGAAATTTTCGGGATCTTTTAAGACACTTAAACATGGTTAAAAATAGAGGAGATTAACTCTAGATTAGGGTTCATAATTTTGGGAGATTTTGAATAGAAGAAATAAGAGGCAAATGATTAAAAACTCATATGGGCAAGATCGAATGAAGAACAATGATTACATATTGGAGTTTCTTCTTATCCAAGTGATTGATTTTATCCCTTCTTTTAATTTTCTTTTTCTTAGTATGTTAGGCTATATTCATTTTGTGCTAGGATTACAATGAAATTTGTAGTTTGATTCTTCAATTTGGAAACTTAATTTTTGGCAATATGCATTAATATAATTTTGAACACTTGATTTTAATTTCTTTTCATCTACAATTATATACGTAATGATTGTATGATTTTTGTGGTTTGTTTTACCTTAGAGAGATTGAAAACAAGCTAGAGATAATTTTAATTGTGTCCGATAGGGGATAGAGATATACTGTTATGCTTTATATGATTTTTAATTACCCGTGGCATTTTAATGTATTCTTAAGTGTTGGCATTAGAGATATAGTTGGGTCATGCATATGAATATGCTTGATTTTATTCGAGAGACACTATTGAATAATTTAGGAGTATTGATCGTCATAACTGGTGTATGTTGTCAAATTCAATAATCCAGATAAAGGAATCAACTATTACAAGTGAATTCGAGATCATAGTACTTCTATTTCCCATGTTTAAAGTAAACTTTTGTGAACTTGCATTATTTTATTTGTTTAAATTATAATTAGTTAATTCTTTTTAGTTAATACGTTAATTATTTCTTAGGCACACAAACATCAAAAGTTAAATCGTTTCGGTTAAGGTTAATATAATTGCGTTAAGCTATTTAAATCACTGTGGGTACGACATTTGGACTTAAATATATTATATTACTTGTGCGATCTGTACACTTGCGGAATAATAATGCGCAAGTTTTTGAAAAGAAATTACATTTTGCACTTCTTTTATAGCCTGTGTGACTCGAGCAATTAAGTCTGTTATGGTATCTTAAAATATAGTGCCCAATAATAATCTTACTTGAGAGTCGTCAGTCCAAAGTTCGCTACATGGGTCACATAAAAAACTTAAGGGAAAGAAGCCTTGCACACAAGATATAAGAATGTTTACATTAGTTAAATAAATAAAAAGAAATAAAGGTGCTTGGTAAGAAATTTTAGGCTAGAACTCCAAAGACTAGAGATGAGAATTTAGAAATCACTCACCATCCTGCTTTTAGGAATACAAGTTTCTAATTCTTACCACTTTGTATAGAAAAAGCAATATATTGATCAATCAGAACCAAATTCTCTAGGACACCTTGGGATTGGGGAGAAGAGCATAAGGAGTGTGATTACATAAGAGGTGTGAGAAGAAAATTGACCACAAAGGGTCCGGAATTGTGAGTATATCAACAACACTATAATGGTAATGTTCTAGTATGGGTGTGAGTTCAATATTGGCTAATCACACACACACTGGAGGTCGAGAATCGGATAAGTAAAATTAATTTTTGGTGTTGTTTTGATCTTTCTAAAAGTGTTACCTTATATTTGAACTTGAGGTATCTGGTAAGAAATTCAATGACGAGTCTATTAATTGTGATTTTATTAGCTTAGTTTTGTGGTTTGTACATTTGTTCTATTTTGTTTGAAGACGAACAAAGGTTCTAGTTTGGAGGTATTTGATAGATTGATTAGCTAGATGTAGAGTCACCGTAGTTACTTTAGCCTCTCCCAAACCTAATTTCTTGAAAATAGAAAGTGGCATCAAGTTAATCTTTGTACCTAAATCACATAAAGCTTTTTCAAAAGAATAATCTCCAATGGTGCAAAGTATTGTAAAACTTCATGGATCTTTTAGTTTAGGAGGTAGCTTATTTTGTAAGATGGCACTACACTCTTCTGTCAACATCAAGCTTGCGTTTATTTGACAGAATGTCTTTCATTAACTTCGCATAACTGGGCATCTGAGCAAGTGAGTCTGCAAAAGGGATGTTGATATATAGCTTCTTGAAGATCTCAAGAAATTTTGCAAACTGCTTGTCCAACTTTTGCTTGTGTAATCTCTAGGAAAACGGGATAAGATGCTCATATGGTTTGATAGGAATAGTTACCTTAACTGTGGTGTACCTGAACTCTTTTTAATAGATATATCTAATGTCTGCTCAGTCTGTTCCAGATGCTTCCATCAGTGGATGGTACCTTTTCTTTATCTGCAACTTGTCTCTTTACATGATTCTCGAGTAACTGAACCCCACTTCTGGTAGTAATATCTTTATCATGTTCTTTGGGATTCATCTCTATATTAATTGGCAAAGTTCCTGGTGCTTTGCCTGATATAGCGGCTGCCATCTGACCCATTTGCGTTTCCAAATTCTTTATTGAAGTACCCTGATTTTGAAGAGTGGCCTTTGTCTTTCTCGTGAACTAATTATTTGCTTCTATGTATTGCTCAGTTTTCTCCATGAATTTACCAAACATATATTTTAGTGAGACTCTTTTCTGGCTGTTGAAATTGAGGACCATGTGGTCTAATATTATTTTGATTATCCCTCCAAGAAAAATTTGGATGATTTCGCTAACCCGAATTGAACGTGTTAGAGAACATTTTGTTGGTGTTGACCACCTTGAATATACTCGACTTGCTAGGGCTGCTGGGATAGAATAAGACATTATGGAATAAGATATTATGATGTAATGTGACTAGGTCTGCATTCATCACAAGTTGGTTTCTTTACTTGCACCGCATTGGCTGAATGCGACATACTCTCTGCTTTGTGTACTAATAAGTCTATTTTTGCAGATAATACTGTGAAAGTGTCTACTTCATGTACTCATGTAGTTCTCTTGTGTAGAAATCTGTCTGACGCCCATATGGCGGTGGTAGTAGCTACTCTTTCAAATAGCTCTAAGGCTTCAACAATAGTTTTGGTAGATAACGAACTGTTGAAGTGTCTATTATGCTTTTAAAAGAATGAAGCAGTTCTACATAAAAACACTCAATTTGTAGCCCCTAACTAATGTCATGATGAGTGCACCTCCTTAGCATATTTTTGAATTTGTTATATGCCTTATCAGAAGATTCAAATTCTGACTGCTGAAATATAGATATTTCATGCTTCAACTTTGAAATCTTGACCGATTGAAAGAATTTTGGGCAATTTTTTTTGGCTAAATCATTCTAAGTGGTGATGCTATCAATTGGCTGTGAGTCCAACAACTCAAGAGATTTGTCACGAAGAGTATATGGAAAACACAGTAAACAGATTGGGTCGTCTGAGATCCTTTGATATTTGTAATGTTTTATGTGGGAAACACCGTAAACAGATGGGGTCGTCTGAGATCTTTTGATATTTTTAATGTTGGCACATTTCTAAGAATCGCGAAACATGTGTATGTAGATTTTCGTCAGCCCTGCCATAGATTTAATGTCCATTCTGAAATAGATGAATAACATTGGTCTTCAACTGAAAGTTCAGCTGCCCAAAAGGTGTGCAGACAATGCTAAATTGGCTCTGGATGATTTGTGGAGTCAAAATCTCCCACTAGCATATTTTATTTATCAATTGCTATCTTTCTATTCTCTCGTCCTGCCGGAGTAATCTCATTGTTATCCACATGTCTTGCTATATTTTGTTTTTCTGGTGTGTTTTTCTTACTTGTCTTTGCTTACAATGGAAAGTGTGTTCGATTTCTGGATCAACTGAAATTAGAGACCCGTGTCTCACTCTTCACATGCAAAGGCATGAAAATAAAACAATGTAAAAACTGAATTAAATTGAAAAATAATAAAACAACAAAGTTCGAATTAGTGCTAATATAACTGAAAAAGAACTAGAACAAAATCCCCGACAACGGAGCAAAAACATATCGCATTATTATTTCACAAGTGTACGGATTGTACAAATAATATAATAAATTTGAGTCTGAATGGCGTACCCACATGAATTTAGATAGCTCAACACAATTAAATTAACCTTAACCAAAACGATTTAACTTTTGATGCTTGTGTGCCTAAGAACTAATTAACGTATTAACTAAAAAGAACTAACTAATTATAATTTAAACAAATAAATTATTGCAAGTTGATGCCAAATTACTTTAAATATGGAAAAGGGAAGTACTAGGATTCCGAATTCACTTGTAGTAGTTGATTTCTTTATTTGGATTATTGAATTTGACAACATACACCAACTATAACGATCAATTACTAGGGATGGAAATTCTCCCGCACCCCCCATGCCCCCTGCTTAGAATTTTCCCGCACTAGATAATCATGTATTCGGGTGGAGTGCGGACGACGGGAGAATTACCTCGGGCGGGGTTTGGGGTGGAGCTACTCCGCCTTTACCCGCCTCTTTTTTTTTTTTTTATTAATTTTAAAATTTTTAAATTATTTTAATGAAATGAGTGTTGAAGGAATCGAACCCAGAGTGTGAACATTGAATAACAATTCCTAACTACTACACCAAAACCTATTGATTTGCATTCTTTTCATTTTGTTTAGTAAACATATTATACAGATTTTTTTAAAAATTTCTAACCATACCATTTAAAATTAAATTAAATTCCCCATTTCATAAATTATAATTTCATATGTTACCCTTAATGAAAACTACGGTTAAAAAAAAAAATTAAACGGGTAGTAAGCTACCCCGCCCCTCTCCGTCCCTGCTCCGACCCCAACCCGCCCCGCTTTAAGTGAGAAACGGGATGGGTATAGATGTGAAAATTCCTAGCGGGTAAGGTCGGGGAGAGCCGCCCTGGTCCCGACCCGTCCCATTGCCATCCTTCTCAATACCCTTAAATTATTCAATAGTCTCTTTCAAATAAAATCAAACTTATTCCTATGCATGACCCGACTATATCTCTATGACGAATGTGAACACATAAGAATGAATTAAGATATCATGGATAATTAAAAATTACGTAAAGCATAACGATATATCTCTATTCTTTATCAGACTCTACAACAACTAAAATTATGTCTAGCTTGTTTTCAATCTCTCGACAGTAAAACAAACTACAAAAATATATAATCATGACGTATATAATTGTAGATGAAAAGAAATAAAAATCAATTGTTCAAATCTATATTAATGCATATCGCCAAAAATCAAGTTTCCAAAATGAAGAATAAAAATACAGTTTCATCGTAATCTTAGCACAAAACGAATCTAGCCTAACATACAAAGAAGAAGAAAATTAAAAGAATAGATAAAATCCATCACCCAGATAAGAAATTCCAATATATAATCATTGTTTTTCGTCCGATCTTTCCCGGATGAGTTTTTAATCATTTGCCTCTTATTTTTCTCTTCAAAATCTCCCAAAATTGCCATCCCTAATTTATAGTTAATCTCCCTATTTATTGTCGTCTCTAAGTATCTCAAAAGTTCCCAAAAAGTTCTAAAAATTGCAGCCCAAAAGGTTTCATAGTTGGAGTAAAACTCGAAAAGATAAAAACTCCCGATTGTGACAAATTGTACGGGCGATCGCCCACTGTAAACTCGAGTGATCGGCCAGACAAAAAAAAATGTTGTGCTAGAAAAGTTCAAGGCTGGGCGGTCACCCAGCTTTAAGCTTGGGCGATCGCTCAGCTTAAAGTTTTTGTTCTACGCAAGTTAGTCCTCCAAATTTAGATTTTAGATTCTTTAGTCCTCAAATCTTTCAATAACCTTCAATGTGGTCCTTCAAGTTCCAATTAAAATGAAATCAAGTCTTCATACTTTATAGACTTTCATCAAATTATTGCTCTTTCCGTCATTTCTTCTCCAATTGATTATATATGGGTCCAATACTGAAAACAAAGAAAAGTAAACTAAATTAATTAGAAAATTGTCAAACTAATAGAACAAAAGCTTAGTTTTAAAACCTGAATAAGTGCACAAAATGAAATTATCAAGCATGTAGGAGCTAATCCAAAATAGAGAGAAAATTCGAGAACAAAAGTTAGAAAAATTGCAGAATCTGGACAGCTTGCGCGGTTGTAATCAAATATTGATATTTCAAAATTCTGTGGTCCGATCGTTATGAAATTTTGACAGTAAGTTTAAAACTTATTGTTCTTCAAATACAACATTTAATATCAAGATCCAATGGTTCATTCATGAGAAATTGCTACGTGAGCAGTAGTGAATTTTGAATTGGTACTACTTTCAACAAATGACTATTTTCATATTCCAAGTAAAGTTATTCTTATAAATCTTTTTGATTATAATTTGGTTAAATCTTTTGTTTTAACAAATTAAATGCTTTTGAAGAAGCAAAATAGTGTTGATGTTCTTGAAAAAACATAACACAACTTCATAAATATTCAAGAAGAATATTTTTTTGTTATTCCTAAATAAATCAAAATTTTATTCAAATCAATATTCTAGAAGAATATTATGTTAGTCATGAAGATTAATTTTATACAACTCTAAGTATGATAAATATGTTATGCTTCTGAAGAGCACAATATTATATTAATATTCTAGAAGAATGTTACTTGTCCCTAAATAGTGTGACATTATAAATTTAATATTCTAAATGAATATTGAATTATTGCTCCTAAAGAAGCATAATTTTTTTGTATCGATATTATTGAAGAAGATTGTGTCGTTATTCTTAAAAATTGTCTATTACTAAGAATCAATATTCTAGAAGAATATTGTAAATTGTTTTGCAAGAAACAAAACTTTTCAAATAACAATATTTTATTAGAATATTACTTGCTCCCAAAGATCATAATTGTATAACATCTAATACCTATTATATTTTTGCTCCTGATAAATCTTTACATAATTTAATATTCCTAAATAATAGTCTGTTGTTGCTCCTGAAGTAGCATAACATTATATTAATATTCTAGTAGAATATTACTTGCTCCTGAATAGCGTAATTTTTGTAAGATGAAGAGCGTAATTTTATACGATCTAATATTTTATAAAAATATTGGATTAATACTTTTGAAAAAATTTAACGTCATGAATATCAATATTCTAAAAGAAAATGATAATGTTGTTCATGAAGAAACACAAAGTATAGAAATATTTTAAAAGAATATTGTATTGTTGCTCGTGAAGAAGTGCAACTTGATTAAACGTATATTATATGATTGCTCTTGAAAAAGTATAAATTTCTACATATCAAAATTTTAGAGAAAAAAAAATTATGTTGTTGCTTTTGAAGAAGCACAATTTTTAATGCCGTGTAATATTAATGCTCTTTGATAGTTTTAAAGAAGTGCAATAAACACGTGAAACAATTCGTCATCCTTCATTTGTCCATTCTTGTGAGACAACGAACATAAACCTGTTCTCCAAATAAATAAAAATATACTTGCTAAATTGTATTGAACCGTAAGTTCAATATATCAAAATTTTTGATTGACATTACCATTAAACTATTCCGGATCAATATGATGTGATTCCGATGATCATATATGATGTAAGATTATTAATATAATAATTCTGTTGAAAATTGAATTATATAAAACCAAGAGGCTCTATAGCTTTTTAGAAAATATTATTTAAAATTAATGTATAGGTCTCTCCCATCCTCCATGTTGATCATTTACATATTATTTGTATCTAATAGATACATCAACTAGATGATTGTGTAGTGTTATTTTATATTCGCAACTTAAAATTTGCGGGATTACTTGCTCAAATTTTAAATTATGAGCATAATTTTCAAATTATGCAATCAAGACATGTTTCTTATTAATTCTAACTTTTAATAAATGCCAGTTGAGATGATGATAAATGGTTTAGCATTATTATTTGCTAAATGCCTCCAATTAATTTCTAAACCATTATTATTGAGAACAAAATGCTTCCTTTTTTCTAGGAAATGTTATTTTATACAGAAACACTTATATGCATCATGCCAACAACAAAGTTATCTCCACTATAGTTAACTTATGGTTAGAGTATAATTTTATCCATCGAATGATTTTTGATAGTGCAATATATGTAAGTCCATAATAGTGCACTGAGATGGATATTAAAGAATGTTGAGAATACACGTTTAGTTTGAACCCTTATAATATATCTTAAATCTTAAAGGGTGATATTTTATAATATAGTTTGCTTTTACACACTTATCCTAGCATATAAATTTGATGTTTAATTGTAATTTGATCAGACTTTTACTTAATTCTGTATAAATATTGTCATTGTAGGTAAAATCCAAAAATATAGGTGAATAGAACAAAAAAGGAAAATTGGAGCTTAATAGGAGTTGATTAGAAGCATTTGAAGATTAACTTGATAGCACAGCGACAATAAGAACCACTAAGAGAGCAATTGAAGGAATTTCACAAGTTTTGAGAGTAGAATTTAACTTAAAAAGAGTTTGATGACTGATTTGCACACTTATGAAACTTGAGGAGGACCAAAATCAGAAGACTAACGAGGTTTGCAGACCAATGCGGAAACTCTTAGAAGTTTTGGGATGAATGTTGAAGAAGTTTGGAGCAAAAAGGACCAAATATGCATGAAAAACTAAACTCGGGGACCAAAGTGATATTTAAAGTTGATGGACCCAACTGAAAAACAACATAAACTTGTCAATTGGCTACAGTCCAATCGTGGAAAACAGCGAGTCCATTTTTGGACTCATTGTTTGTCATGGGTTTGCGATCGCAACCAAATAGTAATGTATTTTCTATTTTTTTAAAAGTGAAACTCATGAGTATTTATGTCTTTTTGAATTAAAACGATTTTAAGGGGGTGTAAACACTATATAAAGACTTAATCTAGGTCATATTAAAGATTGGGGAACGAAAGAAACAATAGACAACGGCAAATTCTTTGTGCAATATAATCAACTTTTTCTCGTCCTTTATTTAAATCTGGTTATATATTATAAACTCTTCATGTTTTCTTTTTCCCGTATGATGAGTAGCTAAACTTATAGTTTAGATGAACGATGTAATCTGGTTTAGATTCTTTAATTTTAATTCTCTAGTTTTGATTATGTGTTGATTATGTATTGATTTTACTTCTTCTCGTAATGCTTGAAATAATTAGCCATTATCTTATTGAATTATGGATTGTAACAAATTGAGATGCAAGTTATTAATCTAGATCATGTAGTAAAATCTGCTTTTATTATTGTTACAGTCTTAAATTGAAATTCTTATGAGATTTAATACATCTAGTTAATGATTATTTTGACTTCACATAGAGATATAGTGAGTTGACTTAATTAGATATAACTAATTTGAACTCGAGATAGGTAATTCGTGAATTCGACCAAGCACAACGTTAGGAAGAAAACTTGAAAGGAGAGATTATAGATAATAACTACGGTGAATTTGTGAATCCCGACGCTTTAATCATCTTATTTGATAAATTCTTGATATTTGTGTTCACATATGTTATTACATTGTTTTCTTAAATTAATAGTTATAAATTAATTGTTCAAATAAACGTATTTCAAATTGTTTTTCAATAGTTTAGGATAATGATTAATTGAGCTAGTATCTAAAGAAAATAGTCTTTATGTGAACGATTATCCGGACTCATTAGAACCACTTTATTACTTATTAACGATATTATGCATTTGCAATTATTTGGCTAAAAAATTCTGCAACAAGTATTTTTCACCAACTAAAGTAGCTAAGATGAATTTGGAAATCTCTACTTTTCAGCAACTAAATGAAAAAATGTATTATGAAGCTTGGGACAGATTCAAGGAGTTGCTCAGAAAATATCCAAATCATGATAGTAAAAGGGATTACAAGCTCAATACTTTTACTCTAGGCTGTCTCCTCAATCCAAATCAATAGTGGACTCTTCATCAAACGGGTCTATTACAAATAAAAATGTCAACGAAACATGGGAGCTATATGAATTAATTGTGAATACACATATCATGCTTTCATCTGATCGTGTAACTTTAAGAAAAATAGCAAGTATACATGAGATTGACGATCTTTCAGCTACTAATGAACAAATTGCTACATTGACAAAGCAGGTAGAACCCTTGGTCAAAACACAAACATAAAGGGTAAATTCAATCCAAACAATCATAATCTGCGAAAACTGTGGAGCTAATCACTCGATGGCAGATTGTATGTTATTGGCCTCTTCAGATGAATATGTCAATTTTTGCAGAATAATACACATCAGGAGTATAATATATATTCACAAACATACAATCCTGGTTGAAAGCAAAACCCAAATTTTAGGTGGTCTGACAATCAAAACAGTGGTAATATCAATAATGATCAACAAGAGAAACGACCAAGTTTGAGAGAGATGTTTCAATAGTATATGCAAAAAAAAAAAAAGACAAAATTTTAGAGCGACATGGTACAAACTATTAGAACAACATGCGTCTATTAGGAAATTAGATATTCGGATTGACCAGTTAGCTTTGCAATTATCAGATAGAACACCAGGGACTATGCCTAGCAATACTGTGACAAATCCAAAAGAGCATGTAAAAGAAATCACTACGAATAGTAGGGTACAACTGCCATAGATTTACATAAAACGACCTGAGAAGAAGACAAATAGTTGGTAATTAGAGAAAAGGGTGTCAAGAAACAATTAGCACAATCACAAGAAGAAGATTCAAAAGAATCTGTAGAATCATCAAAAGTAAAGGCTTCAGTTCATATCAAAGCTTATGTACCACCAATTCTTTTTCTCAGAGGTTGCAGAACCACAAGCTAGACAAACAATTTGTGAAATTTCTTGAAGTCTCTAGAAAACTACATATCAACATCCCATTCACTGACGCATTAGCACAGATGCCCAGCTACGCAAAAGTCATGAAGGACATTATTTCTAACAAATAGAAGCTGAAAGAGCATAAAACAGTTTGTTTAACGGATGAGTGTAGTGCAATTCTTCATAAAAAAAACTACCGCCTAAGTTAAAAGATCCAGGTAGCTTCACTATTCATTTCACTATTGGTTCTAACTATTTTGATCATGCATTGTATGTTTTGGGTACAAGTATTAATCTTATGCCATTATCTGTGTACAGAAAACTAGAACTGGGAGAAGCAAGACCAACAATTGTCTCATTGTAACCGACGGATCGATCTATCAAGCATCTTCGGGATATCATTGAGGATGTTTTGGTAAAGGTCGATAAATTCATATTCCCAGCTGACTTTATTATTCTTGATATGGAAGACGACAGTGATATCTCCATCATCTTTGGAAGACTGTTCTTGGCTACAAGGAGAGCATTGATCGATGTTTGTGAAAGAAAAATGGTTCATATAGTGGACATTGAACATGTCATATTCAGCATGTTTAAAGCTACAAAGTATCTAGCTGCTTCAGATTCTTGTTATCAAGTGGACGTGGTTAACAAATTAGTTGCAAAAACTTTTGTGACAGAATATTCGTCAAATGAACTTACAGCATGTATGATGCGTTTTGAACCAACTAAATCAGAACATCTAGCTATGCAAATACGTACCATGCATTTGGAGGAATCTCAACCAGTTTCTTACAAGAGAAGTAGATATTTTGAACCTCTTGGTGAGAGCCCACACAGACCAGTACCATCAATAGAGAAGGCTCCTACTCTTGAGCTGAAGCCATTGCCATCTCACATTTGATATGCATACCTAGGTAAATCTATTACTCTTCCAGTAATCATTACTAATGATATGACATAGTTGGAGGAAGAAAAATTGCTCAGAATACTTAAGGAACATAAAACAGCTATTAGATAGCCCATTGCGGATATCCAATGCATTAGTCCTTCTTTGTATATGCATAAAATTCTCATGGAGAAAAATTACAAGCCATTAGTGGAGGGCCAGGAAAGATTGAATCCTACCTTGAAAGAAGTAGTCAGAGCTGAAGTACTGAAATTATTAGATGCTAGAATTATTTACCCAATTTTAGACAGCTCGTAGGTAAGTCCAATCTATGTAGTGTCCAAAAAAGGAGGAATCACAGTTGAGCAACATGATAACAACAAGCTTATTCCGACAAGACTTGTCACAGGTTGGAGATTATGCATTGACTACTGAAAGTTGAATAATACGTCAAGGAAAGATCATTTTTCTCTACCCTTTATCGATCAAATGTTAGAAAGACTTGTAGGTTACTCTCAATATTCTTATTTGGATGGATATTCGGGATACAATCAGATTCCTATTGCCCCAGAGGACTAAGAGAAAACTATTTTCACATGTCCCTATGGGACTTTTGCTTTGAGGATAATGCTATTTGGATTATGTAACGCTCATGCCACTTTTTAGCGTTGCATGATGGTCATATTCTCTAACATGGTGGGGTAATACATTGAGGTATTTATGGATGATTTCTCAATTTTTGGAGATTCTTTTGATGAATGCTTGAAACATTTATCTAAAGTATTGAAAAGGTATGGATAAACTAATCGCATACTAAATTGGAAAAAATGCCACTTTATAGTGAAAGAATGAATAGTTTTAGGACACCAGATTTCATCTTAAGAGATAGATGTCGACAAAGCAAAAATACAGGTAATTGTGAAATTGCAGCCACCATATTCAGTGAAGGGTGTTAGAAGTTTTCTTGGACATGCAGGATTTTACAAAAGGTTCATCCGCGATTTTTTGAAAATTACAAAGCCCTCTAAGTAGCCTATTAGAGAAAGAGATGCCGTTCCACTTTTCTAATGAGTGTCTCACCGCTTTTAACACTTTGAAAAAAAAATTGATAACTGCACCATCTATAGTTGAACCAGATTGGAATCTACCATTTGAGTTAATGTGTGATGCTAGTGACTATGCAGTGGATGCAGTACTTGGACAACACAAAGAAAAAAGTTTTCATGTCATATATTATGCAAGCAAAACATTAACAGATGCACAGTTGTCAACTAAGAAAGAGATACTCGATGTAGTTTTTGCCTTTGATAAATTCCATTCGTATCTCATTGTGTCGAATGTAATAGTCTACACTCACCATACCGCTCTTATGTATTTATTTGGAAATAAGGATGCTAAGCATAGATTGATTCAATGGGTATTATTATTACAAGAATTTGATATTGAAATCTGTGATAAAAAGGGACAAAAATCAAGTAGCCAATCATTTATCTAGGTTGGAACATGCGGATGAGACTGATAATGTTGAAATCAATAAAGTGTTTTCAAATGAACAAATCTTCTTGATAGGTAAAGCACAATGGTACATTGACATTGTCAATTATTTGGCCAGTCAAATTATTTCTCTAGAATTTTCTTATCAGCAGAAGAAAAAGCTTCTTCATGAAGTTAAATTTTACTTTTAGGGAGAAGCCTTATTTATACAAGAGAATGCCAGATCAGATTATTAGGAGATGTATTCCAGAAAAAGAGATGAAACAAATACTAGCACGGGTCCACACCTCGACTTGTGGTGGTCATTTTCACCATACCAAGACAACTGCTAAAGTTCTACAGTGTGGTTTCGACTAGCCAACATTATTTAAGGATGTGTACACCTTTTGTAGATCTTGTGATCAATGCCAATGAACAGGTAATATCTCAGCTCATCACGAAATACCTTTAAACAACATTCTTAATGTCGAATTATTTGATATTTGGAACATTGACTTCATGTGACCATTTCCATCGTCCTATTCCGACAAGTATATTATTGTACCGGTTGATTATGTGTCCAAATGGATGGAAGCAAAAGTATTACCGACTAATGATGCAATGGTGATGGTCGGGTTTATCAAAAAGTATAAATTCAACCGATATAGAGCACCCTAGGCCATTGTTAGTGATGGTGGAACTCACTTTTGCAATTGTCTATTTAATTTGATCCTCAACAAATATGGTGTGCAACACTGAGTAGCAACGGCTTACCATCCACAAACAAGAGGGTGGAGATATTAAACATGCAATTAAAACGGATCCTAGAGCTCACTGTAAATTCTATCAGAAAGGATTGGTCCAACAAGCTTGACGATGTAATATGGGCGTACTGTACAGCTTTCGAAATACCGATCGGAATGTCTCCTTATCGTTTGGTGTTTGGAAAAGCTTGGAATTTGAGCACAAAGTGTATTGGGCACTCAAGTAGCTAAAGATGGATTTGGAAAAAGCCGGAGAAACTAGACTTTTGCAATTGAATGGGCTAAACGAGTTTAGGATGGCTGCTTATGAGAATTCATTGAGGTATAAACAACGGACAAAGCATTGGCATGATAAACATATCTGGCAAAGGGTTTTCAAGTTGGAGATCAAGTTTTGTTGTACAATTCAAGACTAAAGTTTTTTCTCAAAAAATTGAGGTTAAAGTGGTTGGGACCATTCATAATTGCTAAAGTTTTTCCGTATGGAACCGTTAAACTATATTCCGACCAAAGGAAATTTTAAAGTTAAAGGCCAAAGAGTGAAGCAATATGTAGAGGATTTCCCTACGGAAAAGTCCACTATTGATATTGCATTGCTTGAAAGTTGCAAAAAGTTGAGTTGTAGACTATAAATCGAGCGCTTGATTGGAGGCAACCTATTTTTCTATCCCTTATCTATTTACTACATTGTACGTAGTATTTTAAGATTGCATTAGGAATTGAAGCACACTTTTCGACTGTAGAAATTAAGTAAATTTAGTTTTTCTAAAAAATGGCTAATACTCGTCATTCAAACAAAAGGTAAAATAGGTTTGGCGCGATCAAGCCACGGTTTGCGAACCGCGGTTGGACCGTGGCAAAATGTAACTCACGGTTTGCCGCGGTAAGCTAACCGCGACCACCATGGTGTTATTTTAAATCCCTCAAATTCTTTCCCTCTCCCATATTTCATCTCTCCAACCCTATACTCTTTCAACCCACCCTTTCAACTTCATCCCAATTTGATAGTTACATTATGGAAGTGAAGATTCATTGCTATTTAGGCCCCATTCACTACATTTTTATTTTCTCAATTTGGATTGCACAAAGGTAAATGTGGCTAAACCCTTAGTTCTATGTTCTATATGAACTTATTTGGATTTTTAGTTTAGGATGTATTAGGTGGATGAATTAGTGTTGCACATTATGGATGTAATGATTTACAATTTGGGTTTCATAGATGTCTCCATGTATATGATTATAAGCTCATTTGTTCATTACCCCCAAGCTGTTTGATAAAATGTCCCAACCGAACTTTTGAGCATATTTCTCAATTTTAGTTTTAGGAACATTGCAATATGTTTGGAGATACTTTGCACATAGATAGCACTTTACAAGTGGGAATTTCAACACAACATTACCATGGCACCTCGTGTTGTGGTTTCCTTTGGCATAGCTCATATCTATTTTTCGTCTCATAAGTAATTCTTTTTAACTTGTTGGTACTTTCAAGTACACAATGCCTCATCGATCAAAACAGACTACATCGCGCAAAGGAAAGAAAGTGGCCGAAGTGTCAAATATAAATAAAAGAACCCGTTATGAGACCTATGTTAGTGAAGAGGCCGCTTAACGGACAGCTACTTTTGCCAAGTGGACATTACTCTCGAGTGAGAGGTAGACTTAGCAAGTTTGACATGTTCTACTCTTTCCGCCGTAGTACATGACATGGGATGTACCCAGTTATGTTCTAAGCCACATAGTGTCTATCTGGAGGTAGTGATGGAATTCATAGCCAACTTCAACCACCAAATCATTGATGAGGAAGAAGAATATGCTTATCATACATATGTTCAGGAGGTTTGGGTCCCATTCAGCCTAGACGCCATCGGGCACCTTTATGGTATTGAAGAGGGTTTTGAAGCACCTACAATAACTAATTGTAATGATGTAGCCCGTGCTATTTATCTAGCAGAAAATCCCAAGCCATGGTCGCGAGGTAATATTGTATATCATGGCGAAATGAGCAATGAGTTCTGCTTACTCTACAACTTCATGGCAACCAACATAGCCTCTCACCTGATAGAAATTTATTTGGCATAGATGACAATTTTGTATCGATTGGCGACGGGACATAATTTAAATTTGAAGAACACATCTGATGTGAACCCGTGAAAATTGAATCTCAGAACCCACAAAAAAGATTGATATGAACCCTGCTGTGAAAATAATGTGATTGCAAGTGTACAATATCGTAAACAAGTAATAAAGTGGACTTATTGAATCCGAATTATCGTTTCTACGAAGACTATCTTATTTATATACTAGTTAAATTAATCTTAATGCTAATTTATTTAAAACAATTTGAATTAAGTTGATTTGAAAGATTTAAACTAGTACTACGAATTTAAAGAAATAATATAATAATTTATGTGAAAGCAAATATCAAGAATTATCCAAGAATGATGGTTGAAGAATTTGGATTCACGAGTTCACCATAGTTGTCATCTCTAATTTGTCATCTCAATATTTATTCTTAATATTGTATTTGGTCGAATTCACGAATATAACATAATTTATCTCTCTCGAGTTCAAATTAGTCCTGTCTAATTAACTCAACTTATGAAGTTAGAATAGTCCCTAATTAGATGCATTAAATCTCTTAAGAATTCAATTCAAGACCGCGACAATAATAAAAGCGTATCTCTACCTTTTATCCAATTGTCAAATTTTACTACGTAGTCTAGATTAATAATTTACTTCTCAGCTCATTACAATCCACAAGATCAATAACAAATAATGGCCAATTATTTCAAACATTAAGAGAAGAAGTAAAATTAAAACATAATTAATTTATAAGCAAAACTTGAGAGTCGAAAATAAAGAATTAAACTAGACTACATCATTCATCCAAATTAAATATTTAGCTACTAATGATTCGTTAGAAAAATAATATGGAAAGTTCGGAATACATAACCAGATCTTGAATAAAAGCAGAGAAGAGTTGTATATCTTACACCAAGAATTTTTTATCTTCACGTTCAAATCTTTAAAATCATGGTCGTTCTTTGTGTTCTTCGCCGTTCTTTCCTCCATTTTCTCTTCCGTTTTCAAATATTCAACCTCTTCCATTCTCAATGATTTAACACCCTTCTTTTGTCCTAGGTTAGGTTTTTATATAGTGTTTTACCAATTTTGAAATTCATGTACGTGAAAAGACGAAAAAGTCCCTGATTAGAGTTAAAAATAAGCCAAAAAAGCCCAGACGCGATTTCCGCTGTCAACCGCAGTTTACCGCAACAAAACAATTTCCAAATTCAATTCCAATCATATTTGCAAGCTTTAATCCTCCAAGTTTTGATGTGTATTTTATTTGGTCCTTGTTCACAATTTTTCCTTTTGTCTTCTTATTTGCAACCTAAGTCCTTCAACTTTGGATTTTATCCTCTTTAGTCCTCCGATTTCTTCTTTCATTTCAATTTAGTCATCTTCTATTTGCAACCCAAGTCTTTCAACTTTTTTATATTTGCAAGTTGATCTCCATATCCAAGACTTTGTACGCCTTTCACCTTTTTTGCCTATTTTGCTTTGTTTTTCTCCAATTCCATCTGATCTCGGGTTTTGACCTAAAAAAATTAAATCAACACACAATTAAGTAGAAAATTATTTAAGAGTACTTATAATCGTCTATTTTTTATGGTCCAGATAAGTATAAAATCACACTTATCAAACTCCATTAAGCTGCAAGACTTGACCCGATGATTACTGGAATAAAAAAATCAAATTTGAACACCACAAAGATTTGCGAAGCCTTTGATAAATTTTGATTAATTCAATTAAGAACACGAAAGAAATAAGTGGATCTCACTTAATCTGAGTGTGTGTTTGGTAGTGTTGAAATTATATTTTAAGTGCTTATATTATAAGTAGTGGGTGAATATGTAGATAAAAAGTAGATTGTTAGTTGTGGATCCTAACTCTTATGAAATGTGTGGATGAAAAGTTTGTTTGACCACCAGCTGAAATTATAATTTAAGTACCACCAAACATGTACTGAATCTCTCAATAAATCAAAGTTATGAATTGTCTACAATCAAAAGTGTTGATATTGTAAAAAAAGTAAAAATCCTAATCTAATTCGGAAATAATTAAAAATTGAACAAAAATAGATTTCTAATTGAAAAAGGAAACAAAAATCTGAAAATCCGAAAATAGAGTTCTAATTGTTTTGCCTCTGTTTTTTTCCTTTGGTGTGGGGCAATTGCCCACACTTTTGCTTTTGCCCTATATTTTCGCGTTTTGACCTCCAAACATTGTTTCATACTTGTTTTGGTCATCCAACCTTCCAATAGTCCCCCATATGCCTTCAATTTGGTCTTTAGTTTGACTCAAATGTACCAAATTTGGCTCTTCATTTGTCATACTCATTTTGAAGGATGGTGTCGCCCTTCGGATGTCGATTTTGGCCCATGTAGCTTGGACAAGACCTTGTATAGAGTCCTTGATCTTCTTGGCTCTTGGTCTCATTATTGGCCTCACTGGATTATTTAACGAGTCTTTGCTAGTAGGTTCGTGGCTCGCATCATCTCCTCATTCTTCAAAAAGATTTGACCTCGAATCATCCCCCGCGTCTAAAGGATAAAGATCACATTCCATCCTCATATGCACCCTAACCTAATCATTAGGCTCTAAGATGAGTCTGCAGCTTTTGTTGGCTTTAGCTGCATATTATCTATTCTTCTTTTTAAATTGTTGCCTTTGAAGCTCAATTGTCTCATCTGGATTACTTCTATAAGTTGGTCGTTTTGGAAAAATAGCTCTAAGTACAAAGTGAATTTGATGTTCAATGTTTCTAATAGGTGGTAACCTACTAGACATCTCTTCTGAAAATACGTCATCAAATCTCTGCAATAAAAAAATAGGCAAATTGGGGAGAGATTGGTTAGTTTTGCTAATTACAATCTTGTTTTTCCTCCGTCGTTTTCTTTTCTTGTGCTTCTACCTCACCTTTTCTTTTCTGCTGCTCCATATCATCTCTCAAAATCATCTACCATAAATTGTGCATGATGCCTCACAAATAGGACTTCACCTTCTACAGGGTACTCTACACCATCATCCTCTAACTTAAGCATCTCATCACTATCACCATCATCCTCAGTCTTCACTTCTCTATTATCACCTAAAATCATTGCCCTTTTGTTTGAGCATTGTGATGCAATGTGCCCAGAACCCAAACATTTTAAAACATTTGATATCTTATTCTTAGAAGATTGGAAATCGAACTTGAGTTTATTGTTGCTAGTTACATCCTCTTTTCCGTTAGGTGGTTCGGTCTCCCATTTGAAACAGAACTTAGTTGTCCTTTTCTTTTTCAATTGCCTCTCCACCTTCATAGTCATGTGGACCATGTCCTCCAACTCCACATAGTGGTGTAATTCCACTATATTGGCTATATCCCTATTTAACCCATTCAAAAACCTGGCCAATGTGACCTTTCCATCCTCCTCAACATTAGCCCTAATCATAGCCATCTCCATCTCTTTATGGTAATCATCTACACTATTTGAACCTTGAATAAAGCTCTATATTTTTGATAGAGGTCCATATAGTAATGACTAGGTACAAATCTCCTCTTCATGAGAGCATTTAAATCACCTCAAGTTTCTACATACCTCTCGTGATTTCTCCTCCTATTTGTCACCAATTGATCCCACCACATTATAGCATAGTCAGTGAACTCAATTACTGCTAATTTCACCTTCTTCTCTTCCGAATAGCCATGGCAATCAAATATTAATTCCAACCTCATTTTCCACTCTAAATAGGCCTCAAGGTTATACCTACCTTGGAAGGAAGGTATTGTCATTTTTATATTACCAAGGATTCTATCTACCCCATCGTGGCCTTTATAGTTTCCTCCTCTAGGTGTCCTTTCATGCCTATCTCCTCTACGTCTCATCCTACCCATCTCAGCTACATAATTATAATCATCTCCATCATCAAATTCAGCCATAAGGTTATAATCACGCATATCATGTCTCCTAACATTAGGGATCCCGTGTTGTTTCTTCCTTAGTAAGGTTGTAATCATCATATCATGCCTATTTATTCTACCCCTCATCTCTTTATTACTATCTCTCATCTCGTCAAACACCATGTTCGTTTGCTCAAATTGTTGTTGCATGGCTTTTAACAAAAAAAATTGGTTGTTCTCTTCCTTAGGTGTTGATTCTTCATTATTAGATATTTTGGGATAAAAAAACAGAAATTAGGATTGAAAAAAAAATTTAACCTCACATGTTTACACTCGTGTTTCACTCTATTTGACTTTTTCCCGATAATAATTTCACAACTCTTGTCTTTCACCTCTCTTTGTTTTTCTTGCCAAGTTTTCTAAGGAAGTAACTAAACTCAACCAAGAATTCAGTCTCCTCAATGTTCAAGAACAAGAATAAGAACATAAAAGACAATGAGAACAATCAAGAAGAAAAATTACAAAAAGAATAAGATTTGAATACTTACACACCAAATGACAATATGGAATGGTGTTTCTTGCCAAATATAACATAAGAATCTCAAAGAACTACGTTTCTTAACTTATCTTGAATTTTCTTGAATTTTCGTTTTTTTTTTAACTTTTACTGTAACGATCGAAATTTTTTTGTTGACATTTGAAATTTCACGAATATAAATTTCAATTTTCGGCGTCGTTGCGAACTTCCTAGTGCATTTTAAACACTTTTTTCGCGTTAGATTTTTTTCACGTGTTTGCCTTATCTTTCTGTGTCAAACAAAAAGAAATTTTTGTCTATCACCAAACAAATTATTTTTATACTAATTAAGCACCCAAACAGCCCCTAATTCTCATGCCAAAATCAGCCCCAAATAGCCCTTAATTATCAATCCAAAATCATCCCCGAACAATCCATAATTCTCAAATTTTTAACTACGCATGATCTCCCCCACTTCAACCCATTTCTCCCCACTCCTTCCACCATTTATTTCAGCTGAACCACCCAAGTTACCCCCTCCTCAACCTCCAAAACCGCTCCAACAAGAACTCTCCAAAACATGCTAAAAAGTCACCATACAGTAGTGAAGAAACCGTCCCTTCCTCTACTCCATGATCATCCATTTAGTTCTACTTTTTATCCATTTCTTCCCCACATTTCAGCCCTGAGTTAACTATTCCCCCCCCCCTCTATTTTTGTCCCAGATTTCCTCCACCTTAAACACCTCAACTCTCCTTCATTTCAGCCACAAAAATATTCCAGCACGAGACTAGAAAAACTGCTCCAATTTTCCTAATTTCAGTCCTCAATTCGGCGGCCAAGCACCCTTTTTTCTCTCACTTCAAGCCACCCAAAAGTTCCCTTAATTTTCCTCATTTCAACCTCCAAAGATACCCTAGCAGTAGGCTTAGAATTTCAGTATTCATCAAGCAAAAATTAGTCCATTTTGTCTCTTAGATTTCTGCTTGCAGTTTTGCTCTTTTTCAAAATATTTTACAGCAAGTATCACATACTTTCTCTCATAGATTTTAGTCTCTAAGGTCCCTCCATAAAGCTACCTTTCCCCCCTATTTCCATTTCCAGAAATTCACCACTCTCCTCATCCAAAGTTAGACCAAAAATGACCTAAAGACCACCTTCTTTCTGCCCCAAATTCGGTTCCAGGTTAATCTCTTGTTCCACTTCAATCTTCCCCTAAATCACACACTTCATGCAAAATTTTACGTAAAATAAAGGCAAGCTAGCGGGTTTGATTTTGGAAGGTGTATTAACAATTCATTCTCCATCACAACTTCAATTAAAAACTTTTTTCGAAGTAGTTTTACTTACTACTTTTGCTATAATTTTTAAATGATGTTCGGAAATTTTTTATGTGATATAAATGCCATGCAAATTTAATTATGAAGGAACGTTATGATAATGATTGAAGGTAATCACTTTAATATGTTAGTGATTGAAGGTAATCACTTTAATATATTCGTGATTGAAGGTAAACACTTATGATTTTATATGGTGCCGATTACCAATTTATGCGTTCCCATGTACATTTAAAAATGATGGCATGAGTATTTATGTTTACGTATAATTTTTTTCACATGTTAGTATGTATGGCTACTGAGTGTTTCTTATGAAATACTCACCCCAAAATGAATAAAGTTTCACATTGAATTGGTTGGCGTTGATGCGATGGCGTAGGCTAGCGAGCATGACGTATAATTTCTTTACTTAGTTTAAGTTTTGATGTCGAGATTATCGAGTCAATTATGATGTAAATACCATATTTTTAAGTATTTGATTCAGTATTTTAATTATGTAATATTATGGAAAACGACATGTACCATCATTTGCCGGTAAAATTTTCAAGTTTGAAATGCCTAGTTCTATTTTCTGAAATTTTCAGCTTACTTTTCCTACTTTAAAAAATCACAACTTTTTCTATAGATGGAGTTTTTGAGTGAAATCAATGGATATAGAAAGTCCTATATGTGTTCTAATAGCAGCAATTTGAATCACTCAAAAATTTCACCGTATAAATTTATTATGAATATTTTAGCAGGCTGTCCTAAGGCACTCAGGATAGTTTTTAGGTAACTTCGACAGAGATAAGGTGATTGGGATTCATTGTCACTGGTTGCTGAGCTACGCCCCACCTTATCGACACATTACTAGATGAGTGAAAAGATGTGGCTAAGTTGGTTTATGATCTATTATGGGCGTTAGCTGTACCCATCATACCACGAAAGATTGATTATGAGGCCTTTGCGCAAAGTTGACGGCACTGTGGGAAGAGGCTCAGGATGACGCACTTAAGTTTCTCGAGGTCGAAAGAGTGCCCTCAAAGATGAGAATCGACGAAGTTGTACCATCGCCTATCTCAAACGTTGATGAGTAGAAATAGGATAACTCTAGTAAGATTTATGTTTAAGATGAATTTTAGATAGTAGTAGTTGGGATTAGAATTTTCCTTTCCAGTTATTCGAGTGGCAAACGCTATTTTTTTTTAATTGTATTTCTCTTGAATGATCAAGTGAATGATAAAATATATTATCTTTTTTCATCATTGTGAGTTCTCCTTTATTATTATTTTTTTTGCCAAGTATGATTGTTGTGGATTTGACAGATTATAATAGTGTACTTGAGGTTAGTATGTCATTAGTAGGACCTATAGAGACATATATAAAATATCAAAGGCAGTACATAAAATTTTTGATGGTTTGATCTTAAAAGTGGAATTGATTGTGGTGATATAATTTTGGGTATAGTTTGGCTAAGAAATAACCTTGTCCCAATTGTGTGTTTTGGAGAAAGAAGTTGTTTTTTGGTAACCATGAGGTGAAGAGTTTAGGCATTATGGTCGAGGGTTAAGGCATCATATGAAGGATATCTTGTCTATCTCACTGACATTTCACTAGAAGAGACGATACTAAATAATGTGCCAGTAAAAGCAAGGATGAGATTTATACCGACCACAAGAGTCTCAAGAACTTCTTTCAGAATGAATTAAAAATAAGACAACGATGGTGGTTATAATTGGTGAAGGACTATGACTACACTATCATGTACCATCCCAGTAAGGCTAATGTAGTTGTGGGTGCTCTAAGTAGGAAGAACATAGGTCAATTGTTAGTGTTGTAAACGAAGTAAGAGAAATTGATCAATGATTTTGAGAATTTAAGAATTGAAGTGTGTGCATTCTCAAGAATGAGAGGTTGAGGAATGAGATTTTATCTATAGCTCATTTCGCACCTTGAAGGAACCAAAATGTCTAAGGATTTAGGTAACACATTTTAGTGGAGAAACATGAAATGGATTATAGCTCGATTTTTGTCTAAGTGTTTGGTGTGTCAACAAGTAAAGGTAGAACAAGAGAGGCCATTAGGACCATTAAATCCTGTGGATATACCACAATGGAAATGGAAGAAAATTACAATGAATTTCATTATGGGTTTTCTTTGATCGACAATGGGTCATGATGCCATTAGGGTTGTAGTAGGCCGTTTGAAGAAATCTACTCAATTTTCTTCCAATTTGGATGAATTCTATTTTGGAACAGTCAGCACAGTTGTATGTCAGAGATGTTGTTCGACTTTATAGAGTGCTAGTGTTCATTGTATTGGACCGAGACCCGAAGTTTACCTCAAATTTCTAGAAGAGCCTTCAGGGAGGTATGAGAATTTAATTGGATTTTAGTACAGTGTATCATCTCAAACCTACAGGCCATCAAAATAAACCTTTCAAATTCTGGAAGATATGTTGAGGGCATGTGTTTTGGATCTAGTTGGTAAATGAAGAAGTCACTTATCGTTTGTAGAGTTTGCATATAATAATAGTTTCCAAGCTATTTTTGACATGGTACCATATGAGGCACTTTATGGTCGTTGATGTCGTTCGCCAATTTGTTGGGACGAGGTTGGCAAAAGAAGAATTTTGGATCCAGAATTACTTGAGAAAATGGTAGAAGCTACAGACAAGATCAAATCTAGTATTAATTTTCAAGTTTGAAATGCCTAGTTCCATTTTCTGATTTTTTCAGCTTACTGCTTCTACTTTGAAAAATCATAACTTTTTCTACATATAGAGTTTTTGAGTGAAATCAGTGGTTATGGAAAGCTCTATATTCTAATAACAACAATTTAAATCACTCAAAAATTTCACCATATGAATTTATTATGAACGTTTTAGCGGGCTGCCTTAAGGCACCTGGGACAGTTTTTAGACAATTTCAACTAATATTTTCATCTACCAAACGAAGTAGCTAAGATTTAAAATTTTAACATGTTGTAGTCTATAGTTCCAAGTATCTATAGTTAAATTTTTGGAAATTTTCAAATTCGTTTGGATGGTCAAATAAATTGTGGCGACACCGATTATGATATAGGTAAAACCATGGAAATTTCAAGAAAAATCCTTTTTGCTTTGTGCGCTTGTTATTTTTTGCAATAGTTACCTTTTTAAAATCATTCAAGGGTAGGAAAAATATTATTTGGAGTCGTCAAATCTATTTTAGAGATTATTTTAGTGACCTTCCAGCTTGAGAAAATTCGGGCCATTACATTTGTGATCCAGCGCAAGAAACTAAAAATTTTTTATCACAAGGCAAGAACTAGAAAAGAATTAGCTTTGGTGCATTAGTGGATCGTGCTCAAACAATTCTTGAATGTTCTTTGTGCAAGAAAAGAATATATATATATATATATATATATATATATATATATATATATATATATGTGTGTGTGTGTGTGTGTGTGTGTGTGTGTGTGTGTGTGTGTGTGATGGAAACAAAAGTAAAATAAAAGATAGAACCTGATTTTAAAGTCAAAGCTCTAATACCAATTGATGCGAACCCGTAAAGATTGAATCTCAGAACCCACAAGAAAGATTTATATGAACCCTGAGAAAACTAAAATCAAGTCGCAAGACTTGACCCGATGATTACTTAAATCAAAGAACCAAGTTTGAACACCACAAAGAATTGTGAAGTCTTTGACAAGTTTTGGTTAGTTCAATTAAAAACACAGATCTCACTTAATATGAATCTCTTAATAAATCAAAGTTGTGAATTGTCTACAATCATAAGTATTTATATAGTAAAAGCAGTAAAAATCCTAATCTAATTCGAAAATAATTAAAAATTGAACAAAAAAAGAGTTGTAATTGAAAAAGGAAACAAAAATCCGAAAATAGAGTTCTAATTGTTTTGCCTCTTTTTTTTTCCTTTGGTGTGGGGCGATTGCCCACACTTTTGCCTGGGCGAAACTATCCATTTTAGCGTTTTGACCTCCAACTTTGTTTCACGCTTGTTTTGGTCCTCCAACCTTCCAATAGCCTCATATATTTCTTCAATATGGTCATTAGTTTGACTTAAATGTACCAAAGTTGGTTCTTTATTTGTCATACTCATTTTGAAGGATGGTGTCGCCCTTTGGATGTCAATTTTAGCCCATGTAGTTTAGACAAGACCTTGTATGGAGTCCTTGATCTTCTTGGCTCTTGGTCTCATTATTGGCCCCACTGGATTATGTAACGAGTCCTTATTAGCAGGTTCATGGCTCGCATCAACATCTTTAACTCAACCAAGGACATTGCATTCCACTCGAAAGGCCGGGCAACTCTAATATTCCCAAGTCTCATTTCAACCATTTGCAAACAAGCTAAGGTCCCCATGCATCCGTCTAAAATGGACAAGATCAATGTGTTTGTTCTCCCACTTTCGATTTGTGAGGCACTTAGTGGGACAGGTTCAAAGGCATGTTAATAAGCTGTGGCAAGTAGTGGAATTTGAGATGGATGATGATAAAGATGCTTTGGACCACATTGAGGAGCCAATTGAGTCAGATGCGCCAGTGTTACCCCTGCAGATCCGACACCGAGGTGGTCTCAACTTCGAACCAGTTTTAGACTCTATGCAAGCAAATTTACATAGGCATACAAATGAAATTCAAAAGCTACGGGATGGACATAAGGCAATCATCGCTATATAGGGGGAGTTCCTTACTACATTGCGTGCAATGGACGAGCGACGGCTTCGTGAACATGAAAAATTATGTGAATTGTTATGGATGCTTAAATCAGCAACACTTTCCACCCCCACCTCCTGATGCTTACTAATTGAATGAAAATTCGATGGTGTCTGCACTTCTTCTCAATCTAGTAAATCCCTTCCTTTTGTTTAATTTGCTTTCTTCTACTCCCATTGAGGACAATGTGTATTTTATAGTTTGTGGGTGCAGTCGATGACATAGTATTTTTGTTACGTTTGAGTGTTTTGTTCATATTATGTGTGAAAAAATTTATGTGTGTTGGATAGCATTGTTAACTGATGATGATATGTTAAATTGTTTTTTAACTCATGAACTATCACTAGGTGATGCTATTTATGCTTATTCTTTTTACTATGTTTATCCATGTAATATGTGATTAATTGTTAGCACAATAGTCATGAATATCATTGCCTTTGGTTGGTTCATTGAATAGAATACGATGACAAAATGGTAAACATAGGTTGTGAAAATCAAGACCACCAATTGAAAGGATAGTTTGGGGGCGGTTAATCCAATGTGGGAAAATATTTAGATATGTGTTTATTCTATACTTGTGTAATAATTGTGTAGAGTATATTTGACTACTAGGTAGAATCTAGGTATTGACCGTATGTTAGGAATCTTATCTCGCATATTTTATCTTGCACAAAAAAAGGCATTGCACTTGCATTATCTTATGCCTCTCTTCATAGCCTATTTGACTCGAGTGATAAAACTTGTCAGAGTTCTCAAAACTCGGTGTCTTAAGATCTATCAAACCTGGGAATCATCGACCTAAAGCTCGCTATAAGGGTCATCTAAAAAGCTTAAGGGAGTGAGGTTCAAAAAAACGCAGTTGTTTGGAACAAAAGATGAAAAAAATAGCATGATTGAGCCTTTGTGAGTATAACTTGGAAATGTAGATAACTAGTGGGTTTAACTTGCCTAGTAAAAGCTTGAGGGTCGAAACACTCATTAAAGAGAGAATCATCACAAATATAGATAGTTACTCTATTGGCTAGATCCAACCAAACTTGAGTGGTAAAAAAATAAGTGTTTTAAGAACAACTTTAGGGTTAACACCTTTGGTGAGAGATTGAATATCAAGATGGGGGTGTGCATTCTTATGAGAGAGGAAAAAAATATTTGACCATTGAGGGGTGGAATATTACCAACCTAAAGGCTTATAGTAATTGGATTGACTATGCGCACATGCACACAGGTCGGTCGAGCATCGAATGACTTAAAATTGGTTTTGGTAGCATGATTTAGAAGTCTTTCATGAATTGTTTGATGTGTTTCAAAAATCTGAGGCAAATACGGTAAGCTATCTATTATATTAAATTTTATTATTATTTATTTGTGTGTTTAAGTAGATAATTTTGCTTGAGACGAACAAGTGTTTAATTTTGGAGGTATTTGATAAGTGTGTTTTACACGCTTATCCTAGTGTATAAACTTGATGTTTAATTGTGATTTGAGCGAATTTCTATTTATTTCTTTATAAATATTTTCATTGTAGGTAAAACTTAAAACTGGAGGTGAATAGAAAAAAAGAGAGAATTGGAGCTTAATTGGAGTTGATCGAAAGCATTTAAAAATTGACTTGATGGAACATGAGTGATAAGAACTACGAAGAGCCATTGGAGGAATTTCACAAGTTTTGAGAGTAGAATTTAACTTATAAAAAGTTTGAGGATTGATTTGCACACTTCTAAAACTTGAGGATGACCAAAATTGGATAAATAATGAGGTTTAGAGACCAATGTGGAAGCTCTTGGAAGTTTTTGGATGAATTTTGAAGAAGTTGGGAGCAAAAAGGATCAAAGTTGCATAAAAAATTAACTTAGGGACCAAAGTGCATTATACTAAAAGATGAGGGACCAAACTATAAAATTTAGAAACTTGCATGTTGGACCGTGGCTATACCGCAGAAAACAGCGAGTCCATTTTTTTTCCACGGCTCACGTAATATATTTTCTGAATTTTTTACAGTGAAATTCAAGATTATTTGTGTCATTTTGAATTAAAACTAGTTGAAGGGGAGTAAACACTATACAAAGACTTAATCCAGGTCAGATTAAAGGTTGGCGAAGGAAAGAAATAATAGACAACTAAAAGAGAAAAATGAATAACGACAAAGGCTTTGAAGATGGGGACGTGAGGGCGGTGAATTCTTGGTGCAAGATATTCAACTTTTTCTCGTCATTTATTTAAATACGATTATGTATTCCAAACTCCTCATGTTTTTCTTTTTCCCGTATGATGAGTAGATAAATTTATAGTTTCGATGAACGATATAACCTAGTTTAGATTCTTTAATTTTAATTCTCAAGTTTTGATTATGTGTTGATTATATCTTGATTTTACTTCTTCTTGTAATGTTTGAAATAATTGGCCATTATTTCATGAATAGTGGATTGTAACAAATAGATATTTAAGTTATTAATCTAGACCACGTAATAAAATCCGGCAATTGGATAAAATATAGAGATACGGTTTTTTTTATTGTTGCGGTCTTAAATTGAATTCTTATGAGATTCAATACATCTAGTTAAGTATTATTCTGACTTCATATAGAAATATAATGAGTTGACTTAATCATAAAGGACTAATTTGAACTCGAGATAGGTAAATTAGGTAAAATTCATAAATTTGATCAAGTACAACATTAGGAAGAAATCTTGAGATGAGAGATTAGAGATGATAAGTACGGTCAATTCGTGAATCCTGATGCTTTAATAATCTTATTTGATAAATTCTTAATATTTGTGTTCATATACGTTATCACATTGTTTTCTTAAATTAATAGTTATAGTTTAGTTGTTCAAATAAACGTATTTCAAATTGTTTTAAATAAATTAGAACAATGATTAATTGAGCTAGTATCTAAAGAAAATAGTCTTCGTATGAACGATAATACGGACTAATTAGATCCACTTTATTACTTGATAACAATATTATGCACTTGCAATTATTTTCACAACATTTGTCGACTATCATTTTGATAAGACAATTTTCTCAACATTAGGGGGAGAATTAAGTAGTTGGAAAGAATACATAAAAATGCAACATATTATGTTTTCTAGATCCTCACACAAGACAATATGAATCAGAAGTTCAACAGATAATTTATTTTTAAGTTATACAATTGATAGGTGCATTTACTAACAAAAGAGATTAAATAAATCTCATATACCAGCTGTAAGTGCTCTAATATATATATTGACGTCCTGCAAAGAAAATCCATTAACTTCATGTCTGGATAAATTTAATGGCACGCCTGAAGCGTAATGACATTTGATTCCAAAATAAAAATCTTCAAAAGAAAAATGGAGCAAATAGTAAAGATGGTCCCATTGAGGAGGTGTATACTCTTGGAGAGTATATGGACATAACTAATTGTAAAATCACAGAAGAGGTTTTGGTACGTGAAATATTGAAAATGAAGAGATCTCGCTAATATATGTCGTTATGTGGAAAAAACAGAATTGAAAGGGATATGTTGTTGACAATACTTTTGTAAATAATGTAGCGCTTCATATTATGAAATGTAACGAGGTTATTGAAGGAAATCTGTCAAAAAATTATTTGGCCAAATAAAATGATGCAATCTAAGTAAATTGAACTTACTAGAGAAACTTGAAGTTTCTGGACCTATAATTCGAACAGCTAAAGGTGTATACTTATGCAAAAAGGAAATGGGAAAAATAAATTCATAGCATATAATGCACGACTCTTAACATCATGAATTTCGCAAAGGCTTGTGTAAAACAATCACTAGTCGATATCTTGTTAGCCTGTCAATGCATGACACTTGAGATGTGTATAATACATATGGTTATAACCAATTCATCTGACATGACTAATAATACTATGTATATAAATCTTTGGAGGATTTAATATGCCTAAATTATATAGATCAACGTTTCGAGAGCTTAATCGATTAAAGTACAGATCTGAAGTGATATTATCACGAGTGTGAGTAAATACGCACTATACTCTTTTTTCCTTAGCTGCGATTTTGTCCCATTAGATTTTCTTGACAATATTTTTAATGAGGTAATTTTTATAGGTAATTTTTATAGCGACTCATTTTCATTCACTGGGATTTGTTCCACTGAATTTTTCCTAGTAAGGTTTTAACGAGGCATATTCTTTGTGTATAGGATACACAATGAGAAGTGTTATAAATATTATAGTTATTGATGTTCATAACTTACAATACATTTACTCTCAACATAACTCTATGGTTATACTCTCGTGTGTTACAAATTGTATACGAGACTCAAAGGGAGCAACAAGAAGATATGTTTTTAATATAATTGCATCATACCATCATGCTGACTATAGTCAACCTGAGATAGTATATAAAGACGATATTACTTGAAGGTTATAACATAAAGCACATTTTACCAGAATTGTCATATACAAGTTTTAAAATGATAGTGGCAATGAAGACATTGACGCCCAAGATATGGAGAGCTGGATACAAGGATAATCATTTATTGAAATCAAGAGGAGTAGCTGTACTCTTTTTTTCTTCATTTAAGTTTTGTTCAATTGGGTTTTCTAACAAGATTTTAACGAGGTAGCATTTGATTACTCCAAAAAATTTATAAATAATTTTTCTCATTTGTTTGATATTTTTGTCTCATTGGGATATTACCAAACAATATTTTTAACGAAACAGTTATTGTACTAATGATCATCAAAAGGAGAGTGTTGTAAAATATGGAAAACAATATTGATAACCATATTTATATATTTCTTAACTAGTCTACATATATTTGAAACCCTATATATATAGGTCCATTATTATAATGAAATACACAGTTTTTCTCTATTATCTTCTATTATTCTCTCTAGTTTATAACATATTGCATTTATACGTTAGAGATTTTACCCTTACCAAGCTCCTGTAAGAACAAGATGGTTTCACATATGAGAACACCATCATGAAATCCGACAGCTAGTTTGAGTATTAGACAAATTAAATTACTCGTTTGAACTTAATGGACTCTAATACTATATTAAAATTTGGAGTTTTATCTTAAAACATAAACATTATTAAAAGAAGTATACGGGTATTATATAATCGTTATTATTTTCATATTAGATCGACGTATGATTTTACCTCAATAGAAGTTTTAGCTTATTCTTGAGCAATTGCTTTTAACTTTAGAGCTCCATCAATAATAAAGCTCACAATGTCTCCAAATCACATCAAGTCAACAAAATGTAAAATGGCATGCCTTGCTAGAGCGTGCACAACACCATTAGTTTCACGTCTAGTAAAGAATCAATAAAAACATGAAAACGAAAATAACAAATTGAAGATACTATATGAAAAAGGTCCCTCCACATTTAGCATAGCTTGGTAATGATCGAAGAGTCGAATCCTAACAAATTTAACTTAGTATGAATGATTATATTATCACTAATTTTCTTTTGTTAGTAGAAAATTAAATGTTGAATGGTTAATTGAGAATTAGAATCAAATATTCCTTCTTGTAAATAAAATCCCTTTTTCAAAAATTGATTCTCAAAATACTTCTAGGAAATTCTTTCAAAAATTTGCCACTGTTTACAGAAGTTGTAAAATAGCTCCTAAAATTTTTTGAAATCTCATTTTTTGTCACGCGTGAAACTCAATATAGACATT
The DNA here is from genome assembly GCA_023638005.1 of Forsythia suspensa. NCBI lineage: Eukaryota > Viridiplantae > Streptophyta > Magnoliopsida > Lamiales > Oleaceae > Forsythia > Forsythia suspensa. Next base: position 20,043,658 of record CM042669.1, read on the forward strand.
AGAGTTGGCAAAACTGGCCCAACCCAATGGGCCAGCCCGTATGGTCCAGATTTTGGGCCTGTCTTGCCCAATAAAAATTTGGGCTAATTTGGCCCGAGCCGATTGAGCTTTGTCTGGGCTTGCCCCCCTTCCCTCCTTTTTTTTTTTTACAATTTTTTACTTTAGGAAACCTAAATCTGATTATCAATCCCCAGATTCACTTCGTCAAAAATCAGCTCCAAAATCGTATAACCCAAATGGTGAACTCATATTATTTTCTTCCCCACCAAAAATCTGGTTATTTTCGGGTGTGTGAAATTTTTCATAAATTCTTGCCCTACAATGATGATGATGAGTTGTCGTACTCATCGGACCATTTCACGATGAAAACCAATTTCTTAAATTGCATTCTTTCTCAAATTCAATCCCATGGGATGAAACCCATTTCATCAAGGACTTCTGCATTCGAGAGACAAATGCAAAAATAATGGACTACCTAAACTTCTTTCTGATGGGAGTGGGCAATGCTGGCAAAGGCCAAGATGCAAAGTGCGAGAGCAACAATCTTCACCAATTTTATTTTATTTTTGCTGTTTTTTGTTTATTTCTTTCCTTGCCTTGTGTGACATAATGGAATGCAATGCAAGGGTGTTTTATAGGGATGGAGCCATTGTTTTTCACACATTCGGCGTGTAAAGACAACCAAAAATTGCAAGTGAAAAGTCTATTTTTTTGCATATTCGATGCGCCTGCTTTGCATTCTTCCTGATAATTATCTTATTTGTGTTGAGAATTTGCACCATTGCTGTGTTCATTGCCATTCAATTACTAATTCTCCAACTTCTACTTTAATTGGCATGTCCAATTTGTCTCCACTAGTTTCTCCTGGCATGAATTCTCCTACGGTAGAATGAGTTATAAAGATGCAATGACTGGATTGAGGAGTTCTTTGGAAACAATGAATGTGAGTACTGATAATTCAAATTGTGCTAAAAATGGCAATTTCCCTTGGAATGATATGAATTTTTCGATCAAGAGCTCAAATGTCAATAAGAATTAATTACTTTCTTCAATCAATTTGATTTGATTAGAATTGCAAAAGCTGGAATTCTCAGTTTTCTGTTCGTGAGCAAAATCAGGCAATCCAAATTCTTTTGTTTTTTTTTTGAAAAAAAATTAAAAAAAAAAAGTGCTCGAGCTGGCCCGTTGGCCCGGGGTCCAAAATCGGGCTGAGGTGGCCCAACATTTACTGGCTCGTCTAAAAATCGGCTGGCCCGCTTTCATGTATGGCCTATCTATTTTGGGCTAGGTTCTGCCGGGCAGCCCATTTGCCCCCTCTAATAGGCATACTCTCAAATAATCTTCGAACTTAAATATCAATATTTAGTCACTAAACTATATATTTACCTTGTTTTATTAACTAAAATCGGTTTCATCCATAGAAATTAATTGCAGAGTTGATTTTGTTAATTATGCTTATGTGTTGTCCCCGTAGACGTCAATTGTCCAAAAAAGCATAGATACCCTTCAAATAGAACCTCTAATAAATAAAATGTACACGACCTACTGACCAAACAACATAAAAATATTTTTTGAACTAAAAATCATTTTGTTTATCACGATCGTATGGAATTTTTTCTGCTACTAGAAAAAAAAAAAATATATATACGTTAGTGTGTATCTACGCCTTGAGTCTCCCTCTCAAACGAAACTCTCCCTCAAACGATCTTTTCCTTACTCTACTCACTGCCTCAATCCTAAAACCACCGCAACTAAAATCGTCATCTCGCCTGTTACGCCCCAATTCTACGTGGAGTGTTTAGGAAAGTCAAAATCAAAATGGCTCTTACCTCTATCTGAGGTGTTTTCCTTACTTCCAAGGAGGTTGGTGAAAATGGCTCTTCTTTCGGCCGAGGTGATTGAGTGTCCAAAAAGGCTTCTCCTGACAAACCTGTCACTCAGTCACAAAAAGAATGATGGGATAGCCTGCAAAGGGTGGCACGTCACCATCATAGCCATTAGGTTGCGACTGGAAGGGACTTCCACATTAATGCTACTATGTGACACCCAAGAAGTGACTCTAAAGCTTCTTAGATTGAGCCACGTGTCACGAATAGAACGAAGGATAATCTAATAGAATTTGTCTATAAATATCCAATTCATTTCTACAAGAAAGGAATGTAAAATTTCACGAGTCGCACAAAAAGATACAAAATTCTCTTTACTAGAGATTCCAAGTGTCTGAACCACCTGGGAAAGTGTTAGTAAGGGGTTCTCAAGCCATTTACCTCTTCAAAAGAGTGTTCTCCTTTACCTATTATTAGATATCTATTCTATCCAAGGCTTCATTACGTGGTTGGATAAACCACGTTGTGTTCCAAATAAGAAGGAGAATACACGTAGGAAGAGGTGGCGTGGAGTTCCTGTTGACAGCTATTTTTGAAAGTCAACAGATTGGTGCCGTCTTTGGGAAATATAACTAAAAGCCTTAGCCTCCTTGAACAAAGGAGTCTCCCTGAACAAGGGATCAACCGACCCACCAAATGAGCAGAAGCAATGAAGATGAAAATCCGAGAAGAATCAAGCCCACAACAGATGGAGAAACCGTAGCAGAAGCAAGAGTCGAAGAAGCCCCTCGGAGGAGGCGTGGAAGGATGGCTGCCAGCGTGAGGCAGCTGGCCCAACACCATGCCCAAATGCAAGGATATATCCAAATGATGCAAGTGCGAGGTGAGAACCGTCCTCATGAATCTGACCCAGATGACCCCGATGAAGAGCAAGAAGTTGACAGCGGTCATCTCCGTGATCCGCAAGTCAGGAGAGAAGCCTCGCACACTAGGACATGCGGAGAAGGGACCAACCCCCCGGTAGCAGAGGAGGCCCCAACCGATGATGTCTGCCCGTGTATTTGAAAGACTAGTCGAACATGGAAACAGAAAGTGGCCTCAGGAGAATCTACCAAGAAAAGATTCTGCTTCAGCCCACTATCTACCTCAACAGACCATGCAACTGCAGCCCTATGCTATAGAGACGAACAACAAGCTCAGCGCCTCTCACAATTTCCTCCGGAGATAAATGTGGGAGAAGAATATCCGAAGTCAGCGAGATCGTTTCAAATAGACGACGATGACGAGAACCTCCCATTTTTAGCCGGAATCAGGAATGCATACATCCCCCATGAGTTTCACGTACCCAAGATTGCTCCTTACACAGGCATGGGAGATTTCTTGGACCACGTAAACACGTATAAGACAGAAATGAGTCTCCGATGAGCTACTACAGCCTTGAAATGTAGAGCTTTTCACCTTACCCTATTAGGAGGAGCGAACTAGTCGCTGGAAGCATTTCTAGCTGGCCAGAGCTGAAAAAGACGTTCATCAATTACTTCTCATCACAGAAGCCTGCCTCGGCCCCTGTCCAACACCTCCATGACGCAAGGTAAACTCCAAATGAGCCACTACAGAGCTACCTGGGCCGTTTCAACGTAGAAATGCTATTCTGTGAAAGAATAACCGATGCCGAGGCCCTATCCACTCTAAAGGCAGGGCTAGACATTAACCTTCTGTTTTGGAGGGATGTCCGCAACAAAAACCCAGCCACCTTTGACCAGCTGGTGGAGATGATCACCAAAGAGATAACCAATGAGAACATGATCCTTCACAAAAATCGAGGTGGTTTGGGAGCCAACCCTGCGTCTAGATCCGGATATGTCCAAAGCCATGGCAGACCTCCTCTCCAACATAATCTACGCTGGAGAAACTACCCATCCGACCCAAATGTTGGAATGAGTTATGTGGCCTCTACACAAGAGAGCCTGCTCCCCTTACACTGCCCCAGTAGTCGTCGGGCCCAGCGGCCGGACTTTATAACTACGGTATGTCCCCATCCACATATTATGAAGCGGAGACTAGTGCACCTTCAGTGCTTTCTCCTCTTCAAGTGGCTCCCACAAAATATTGCTGCGTCCACTAAAGTTATAGACATAGCACGGATGAATGTCGCGAAGTGGAAGATCTCGCTAACAGAAGGATAGCCAACCCGGGGCACAAACGTATGACGAATCCCAGGTGTGGAGATTAACTCCAGATGAAAAGGCGTCAGCCGCCATTCTATGACAGATACCCCTAGCAATGGGATAGGAGGCCTTTGGGCTAAGAATTACGAATGAGGCGTAATTCAAGAAGCCCAACCAGATAGTCTCGACTGGAAAGCGTCTCGGAGCCCCGCCTAATCAAAGGTCCAGAAAATGCCCCGATTCGGGAGATAGACACCATTTACGGAGGTCCTTATATTGGAGGCCAAACCCAGAATGCCTAGAAAGGCTACGCCAAAGAGGCCAAGGGATCCAAATGACCAATTGGCTCATCAACAGTCGACCCTCGGGATCAAAAAAAGTAGACCCTATCACGTTCACCGAAGAAGATATGAAGGATGTGCACTACCTCCACCACGATGCCCTTGTAGTAAGGACAGTTGTGGCTTGGAACGGATTAGGAAGAATGCTCATGGATAATGGCAGCTCTGTCAATGTCATCTTCTTAAACACTTACAAGCAGATGAACATGGATATCCCATTGGAACCCTTGACCGAGCCTCTCTACAGATTCACTAGTGATTGTGTAACCCTGAAAGGGATAGTGCGCCTCATTGTTACTATGGGGAAGAGCCTCTCGCTGCCCACACTTTCATGGAGTTCTTGGTAGTTGACAGAAGGTCACCTACCATGGAGTCCTAGGCCGACCGGTAGTGAAAGAACTTTAGGCCATAACATCTCTTCACCACCTCTGCATGAAATTTCCTACTGAGAGAGGCATGTCGACTATATGAGGCAACCAGCTTGAGGCTATGAAATGTTACAGAAATGCCCTAAGAAAGGCAGATAAAAAAGAGGTAAATATGACGTTTTTAGACGTAGAAATGACAGACGCCTCAGAAGAGACATCGGAGGATATATCGATGGAAGAAGGAATTCTCTCATAGGACATAGATCCAAGGGTGACGGGAGTTGAATCCCAGACTTCATCGACTAGAAAGTTTTGCGACGGATCCTAATGACCCAACGTGGAGGCTCCAAATAGGAAAGGACCTCACAGAAGAATCCAAAAGAGGCCTGAAAAAGTTCCTCAGCCACAACCTGGATGTTTTTGCATGAAAACACGAGGATATGGTTGGGATCGACCCGAAAGTAAGCTGTCACCACCTCAACGTCGATCTCAAATTTCTGTCCCACCGACAAAAGTGGATGTCCTTAAACCTAGAGAAGTACAAGGCCTTGAAAGAGAATGTGGGAAAACTCATACAAAGCAGATTCATTCGGGAAGCCCGCTACCCTAAGTGGGTTTCTAATTCGGTTCTGGTTAAAAATCCGGGGGAAAAAATGAGAATTTGTATAGAGTTCTCCAACCTCAACCAAACTTGTCCTAAGGATAGCTTCCCACTGCCTCGGATTGATCAACTGGTGGACTCCACGTCTCGACATGAACTCTTAAGCTTCATGGATGCATATTCAGGCTATAACCAAATTTCCACGTACCCACCAGACGAGGAGCACACATCGTTTGTGACAGACAAGGGCCTTTACTGCTACAAAGTCATGCCATTTGGCTTGAAAAACGCCGGGGCAACCTACCAGAGGCTCGTCAACAAAATGTTTGCTGATAAGCTCGGTTCAACCATGGAAGTCTACGTGGATGATATGTTGGTTAGAAGCTTGGAAAAGACTTTCTAGACCCTCCGAGCTTACAAGATAAGACTTAACCCCCTGAAGTGCGTCTTTAGAGTTGCCTATGGAAAATTCATAGGCTACATGGTAAACCAACGGGGTATCAAAGCCAACATAGAGAAAATTAAGACATTGATAGAGATGAAGTCGCCTAGGAGGCCCAAAGATGTGCAATACCTCACCAAGAGAATGTCAACCCTTAGCCGGTTTGTCTCAAAAGCTACAGATTTAAAGTCTTGAAAGGAAGTAACCGATTTGAATGGACAAAAAAATGCGAAGCTGCAATCCAGGCCCTAAATGAGCACCTCAGCCATGCTTCCCTACTGTCAAAGCCTAAGTTAGGAGAAACTTTATTGCTCTACCTAGTTGTATCCACCGAGTCAGTAAGCTCGGTCCTTGTCAGGGAGGAGGAGCACCAACTGCCTGTTTACTACGTAGGTAAGGCTCTTCTGGGGGCGGAGACGCGCTACCCAAACATGGAAAAATTAGCATTGTCACTCATCACCGCTTCCAGGAAACTTAGGCCATACTTCTTGGCCCATAGCATCCACGTCCTGACTAACTTTCCTCTGAGGCAGGTGATGCAGAAACCTAACGCCTCAGGGAGGCTATTGAAATAGGTCATCGAGCTGAGCCAATTCGACATTATATTTAAACCTAGAGCATCCATCAAAGGGCAAGCCCTTGTAGATTTTAAGGCAGAATTTGCTAACACACCCGAGATAGATACCTCGATGGCACCCGTGGAACCACCGACTTGGTGTCTTTTCGTGGATGCTTCCTCAAGAGATATGGGTTCAGGCGCCGGGTGGTCCTCACAAGCCCCGAAGGCCATAGGTTGAATTGTACAATCAGATTCGACTTTAAAGCCTCGAATAACATTGCAGAATATGAGGCCTTACTCTCCGACATCTGCTTGGCCAAAGAAATGAAAGTACAGAGGCTCTCGGTGGCAAGCGATTCCCAACTGGTTGTGAGACAAATTAACGAGAGCTTCGCCGCCAGAGAAAGAGGAATGGCTTCCTATCTCAAATTGGTAAGGAATCTCATCCCCTATTTCGAAAGATTTGAACTGATCCAAATACCCAGAGCCGATAATGCCAACGCCGATGCGCTATCCAAATTAGCAAGCAGTAAGGATTTAGAGCTCCTCAAGCTGGTTCTCATTGAATACCTTGTTAAACCATCCATAGAGATTATCACAGAGGTGGTGTGGATTAAGGAAACCTCTACATGGATGGACTCCATCCTGGCATTTTTAAAAGACCAGACACTCCCCCACAAATAAAAAGGAGGGCCGCGCACTTCGTATTGTCTAACGACGTCCTCTATAAACAAGGTTATTCCATACCATTCCTAAGGTGTGTTGGGATGAACGAGGCTGATTACATCCTCAGAGAAGTCCACGAGGGAATATGTGGCAATCACACCGGGGGTTTGGCCTTGGCCCAAAAAACCCTCAAACAGGACTACTTTTGTCATCTCTAAAGAAAGATTTCTTGTGTCACCGCAGAAATGTGACAAGTGTTAGCGCTTCGCTACAATACTGCGTCAACCTCACCAAGAACTTACCACAGTATCCAGACCATGGTCCTTTGCCAAATGGGGGATAGATTTCATAGGCCCTATGCCTAGGGATAGGGGCAATGCATGCCACGCCTTAGTCGCCATCGACTATTTCACAAAATAGGTCGAGGCAAAGCTAATGGCAAAGATCAACGAGGCTAACACCTCCAAATTCATATGGAAGAATATCATATGTCAGTTCGGGATTCTCCACTCTCTAGTTTCCAATAAAGGAAAATAGTTCTACAACAAGAAAATCAAGAGCCTGTGCGAGGAGCTGGGAATCGCTAAACACTTTTCTAGCCCCCATCACCCTCAGTCCAATGGCCAAGTAGAGGCTGTTAACAAAACTATCAAGTATACTCTTAAACGAAAGCTTCAGACGTCAAAGGAGGCATGGGTTGATGAGCTCCTACATGTCCTCTGGCGCGATCAGAACCAGAGCCAGAACACCAATAGGAGAAACCCCCTTTTCAATGGCATACGGATCCGAGGTTGTGAGCCCAGTGAAGTTGGCGTGCCATCACCTCACCGACTACTCTTCAATGAAGCCAACAACAATAACCTCATGAGGGTTGGCCTGGACCTCCTAGAAGAACGAAGGGACAGTTTCCAGGTTAAGCTAGCCTCTTACCAAAGAAAAATGGTCAGATATTTCAACAAAAAAGTGAGAAAACGGTCCTTCCACACCGACGATTTAGTACTAAGGAGAGTGTTCGCATCCTCCAAGGAACCAGGAGTTGGGACCCTAGGCCCCAATTGGGAAGGACCCTATCGGGTCACAAGGAAAGTGCACCCTGGCACATACTGTATTGAAGACTTGGATGCTAAGCAACAGCCTCACCCGTGGAATCCTGAACATCTGCGTAGGTATTATCAATGAGAATGTTTTTACCGTTTTATTTTGTTATTTATACGCGAAAAGGAATGGCCTCTTCTCTTAAGGAATGGCCTCTTCTCTTAAGAAATGCGCCATCTTCTTGTTAACACCGAGCCTGTATACCGGCACTATCGAGCATTTATATGAAGGCTAAGGTTCCTTTATTCTTTATGGTTGTGAAGAATCGGTTCTTAAGAAATATTTTCGAAAGCAAGTTATATATTAACAAAAATTAACGAAAATAGATGGTACCTCAAGAAAGATTTTACTAATAAGCAAAATAAGTACATTGGAGCCTCTTTAGAGGATTTCTTACAAAATAAATCTAAACTACTCATCGGGGGGATCTGCAATATCTATTGGAGGGAACTTGGCCTCAATGGAAGAAAGGTCGAGATCTGGATGCTCAGTACGAAGCGCGGTGATGACTTCTTGTTGTCCAACACTCGCGACATAATTGGAAAAGCTAGTGTATGCCTCCGTGAGATGAAAATTGGCAACAAAATTAGCATCTGCATCCTGGAGTTTTTTGGACAGATCCTCCATCTCGGCCATTACAGCATCCCTTACGATCTCCACCTCTATCTTCTCCATCAGGCACGCCTCCAAATCAGATTTAAGTTTTGAAATCTCCTACTCCCTCGCATTAGCTTCTGCAGCCAGCTGACGGTTCTTTCCGTTAGCCGCCTCCAATGCCTCTGAGGCTATATTCTAAGCATTTAAGGCATCATTGAGCTTCTTCGTCAGTATAGCTATTTGCTCTCAGCCTCTGCCATCGCTTTCTCATACGCCAATTTGGCACTTTTAGCCAACGCCACTGTACTGTCGAGGCATTCTTTGATTTGATCGGTTCAAGAGATAACCTCCGAGGCGTCAGCCATCTTCTTCTTCAGCTCTCTCATCGCCACGAGGGACTTCATCTGTGCAGTCGCTGAGTAGACGCCGAGCAAATGGAACAAGCCAAAGACGCTTCCATCCAATCCTCGGCCTCTCTTTTTTCCAGAAACGCTTTCCGTGGTTTATTAAGATATTTCTGGAATCCCTCCGCTCCCTGGGCCGGATAGAACTCCAAGTTCTTAGTTAAGGGTCCGGGGAGCTTCTTCTCTAATTTTCCAACCAACCCGTTGAACAGCTTCCTCGACTTCGACATAGTAGAAGAAGCTTCGCCAATACAATCTCTCTTTTTCGGTACAGCAACGGGTGCATCATCCAAAGCCACGCCAGAGGAAGTCACTGCCAAACAGCGTTGTTTGGGATTAGGAGGATGAACTGTGAATGGTTCAATCACCTCTACCGATTTTCTCTTACTGACCGGCTCCCCTGCTGACTTAGCACCACTCATAATCTCTCTCAATGTCGGCCTCGTGCGGACCGAAGTGGTTTTCTTCTTTTTTACCAACGTCTCATCATCTTCCGAGGACACAACCTCCATAATGGCTTTTTGTACTCTTCTCGAACAGCTTCCCTACTCGCATCCTCTATAGCCCTCTTTTAGCGGCCGTCCTCAGAGGATCCTGGACGAAGCTTCCTAACTTTAGTCGCCATCACCCTAGTAATTGGTGGCTTCGGCCTCTTGCCTTGTTTGAAATCATTTGCATAGGAGTCAACCTCGAGTCAGATGTCGAGCTCCTTCTTCTTTAACTCGCACCGAAGAAGGACGTCTGCAAAATATAACATAAAAAAATATACTTAGTTATATGCCCACTACAAAAGCAACCCCCACCCTTCCAAACCACTCACTCGCAACTCCATAGAAGCTGGGCACGTTCAAATCAGGCCCCGGATCATCCAACACTCTCTGCCACCCAAGACACCCAACACCAACTCTCCTTCCAATGCTTTATAGAGGAAGGACAATCCAACACAAAAGGCTTGTGCGACCCCCACGGGCCAAAATAATACCACCCTGCTTCATCTCCCTTATCCTTTTTCTTTGGCAACTTCTTCGGGCGATAAACTGTTTGAAAGACACGCAGAGGCATCTCAAATCCGAGGGAGTGCCTGAACTACAAATAAAGACTCCCTGCCATTTGGCTCCAGCCGTTAGGGGATACCTGGGTGGGTGCTAAACCATAGGCTCGAAGAACCCTCCCATAAAATGGATCCAAAGGTAGCCTCATCCTTGCATTGAAGGACTGAAAGTGAATGGCGGCACAACCTCTCCTGGGAAAACACGACCTCTCGTTGGGCCCCGGGGCGTGAAGCTCTATATCGTTGGGAACTTGGAACATCTTTCTAATGTTTCCCAAATCAACCTCGGTCGCAACCGAGGAGACATCCATTGCAGCCCATCTACCACTAACAGATGGACCCTCTCCAGTGACTTCACCGTTCGAAGGACCAGGAGCCAGGTCGTCCTCAACTGATGGAATTATAGCCAACTCTTCTTTGATAACAGCGTTAACGCTTCGGATGGGTCTCACCGTGGTTACCGACGGAGAAACTTCTAGATAATTATCACCTCCAATATTAACCGGCTCTCCGACGGCCTCAGCAACTTTTTCCAGACTAGACATCCTCCCCGCAAACACAAAACAAAATAAAAGGAGAAGAGAGAGTTTAGTGGGTACCTAAAACTAGAAGTCCTCTCCCAGCGAAATGTCGCCAGAATATCTCATTCACACTGGAAACACGGTGGCCGGAGGATCTCTCTTTTCTTGCTTAACACGCACAAACACGATGTCAACAAAAATGTTAATATGGAAAACTTCCTCCCATTTTTATAAGAAAAAGCAAGCCAATCCATGGCCGTCGGATCAAAATCAAGATCCATCTTGACCACCTAAACGGAAAGATCATCTCAGCCTTTGAATTCAAACGGCCGCACAAATAACCTTTGATCAACGTTCTAAGATACACGGTGATACCCACTCGCGCGTTTGCGAGGGTCGGATATGTCATACTTACCTCTGACGAATAAGGCGCATTAAATGCCTACAGCCATCTTTTCAGCACGCCCAACAAGACGTTTCATACTCTCCATACCCATGTAATCATTACAATCGCCGCCAGGCTTCCCACTTGGGACTGCCTCCGCCTGGAGCCTTTCTTTAAGGCTTACGCCCGGCGGTTAGGCCTCCCACTTGGGACTGCCTCTGCCTGGTGCCTCTTCCTTAAAACTTACGCCCGGCAGCTAGGCTCCCACTTGGGACTACCTTCGCTTGGTGTCCTTTGCTTAAGGCTTCCACAAGGTGGCTAGGCCTCCTACTTAGGACTGCCTCCTCTCGGGGCCTCTTCCTTAAGGCTTACGCACGGCGGCTAGGCCTCTCACTTGGGACTGCCTCTACCTGGTGCCTCTTCCTTAAGGCTTCTGCAATGCGGCTAGGCTTCCCACTTGGGACTGCCTCTGCCTGGAGCCTCTTCCTTAAGGCTTACGCATGGCGGCTAGGCCTCCCATTTGGGACTGCCCCCGCTGGGTGCATTTTCCTTAATGCTTCCGCAAACTTTAGGGCTAACCTTAGGCATTAGTTCCGAATATAAGTTGCCTACGATAAGCACCGCACCCCACATAAATGTCTGGTCCCGAGCTTGTGGGATTGTTATTATGTAAAACTATTGTAGCAATTCTATTACAAAAATACATCATCCAAAGGTACGAGTGCAATGCATCCCGAGTCCAATACCCCGTAGGGTTTCTCACTTCTCACCAAGCCCAGCACCCCACATAAATAATGGGGCCTGGACTTAGGGGACTATTGTTATGCCCCCAATCCTACGTGGAGTGTTTGGGAAAGTCAAAATCAAAATGGCTCTTACCTCTATCCGAGGCATTTTCCTTACTTCCAAAGAGGTTGGTGAAAATGGCTCTTCCTTCGGCCGAGGCAAATGAGTGTCCAAAAAGGCTTCTCCTGACAAACCTGTCACTCGGTCACAAAAAGAATGATGGGACAACATGAAAAGATGGCGCGTCACCATCATAGTCATTAGGTTGCGGCTGAAAGGGACTTCCACATTAATGCTACTGATGTGACACCCAAGAAGTGACTCTAAAGCTTCTTAGATTGAGCCACATGTCATGAATCGAACGAAGGACAATCTAATAGAATTTATCTATAAATATCCAATTCATTTCCACAAAAAATGGATGTAAAATTTCACGACTCACACAAAAAGATACAAAATCCTCTTTACTAGAGATTCCAAGTGTCCAAACCACCTGGGAAAGTGTTAGTAAGGGGTCATCAAGCCATTTACCTCTTCTTGAAGAGTGTTCTCCTTTATCTATTATTAGATATCCATTCTATCCAACGCTTCATTACGTGGTTAGATAAACCACGTGGCGTTCCAAATAAGAAGGAGAATACACGTAGGAAGAGGTGGCGTGTGATTCTGTTGACAGCCATTTTTGGAGGTCAACACCGCCCATAAATACTTCATCAGAAATAAAGGAGTTCAAATCTCAGCGACCCATTCTCATCGATAGTATAGTTGAATTTCACCTAAGAGAAACGATATACTAGTAAAAACAGCTTCAAGTTAGATTAGATAAGTATTTCATAAACCTTATCAATGTAATATTTAAAGCATTAGCCATTGTTAAAGAAAAAAAAAATAGATTTTACACTAAATGCTAGTGGGCCATCCTTCATTTGTGTGGACAAATAGGTTTCATACATTTAGATAATCGCTTTTGACAATTATACCATTTTCCTTTAAATGCAAACCCATTTTTCCACGAGAAATAAAAGGTATAATTGTGAGAATGCAAGATTTGTCAGAAGGTGTAAGTGAAAAAAAAAAACTACTTATAAAAATTCAATGCTAAACTATAAAAAAATTCATTTAAGTGCCCACCAATAGAGGCGGCAAATGGGCTGCCCGGCCCAGCCTAGCCCGAAATGGATGGGCCATACATGAAAACGGGCAGTTGACCACGCCCAATTTTTAGATGGGCCAATAAATTGTTGGACCACCAAATGATTTTGGACCATCGGGCTAATGGGCCAACCCGCCACAATTTTTTTTTTTTTTTTTTGTATAACATCGGGGTTTGCCATGCCAATATCTTTCAAAGAAATTTCGGATAAACTATCCACACCAAATTCATCAAGTGATGGGGGTGATGGCGGTTGTATGGTGCATGCGTACACGTGCGGATGAGCGCTGGCTCTAACCCCGCAAATTGAATAACACAAAGACTATCGAACTTAGAAGCATAATTATCATAGCGGTGAAAGGTTCCCAAGAAGACCATATTCAACACTAAAGCACCTTCGTGTTATGCACTTTGAGATGGTTACAAATATAAAATTCCCAATAAAAGAAATGGTTGACTAGGTTCCCATCCAGTGCGATGTAATACACCTCCTCACATGAGGTTAGCAAAAATTTCAAATGAAGGCATCGTCAACAGAGAACCAAATTTTAAACCAACAAATAATAGAAGAGACTGAAAGAACAAAGGGATATTAGCAGAGGTCGAAATAAATACTAGAGATATATTTTTGACAAATGGGAAGCTTCGACAAATGGGAAGCTCAAAGATGGTGGGGCGAAAATTACGATAGAATAATGGAGTTCTACAATGTTCGTAAATTCAATCAAGAATCTTTTAACACTCACGAGATCCAAGGATGGGGTAAATCACATTTTCATTAGTGTTCATGTAATTAAAAAAAAAATCCCAATTGTCGAACAAATTCACATAAAAATTCGAACAAATCCCGATTGTCAAACAAATTCACATTTTCATTAGTGTTCATTTGCATCAAATTTGCTCTTCGTATAAAAAAGTAACACAACTCACAAATTCTAAAAAATAAATAAATAAATACAAATATTACATATTGTTTTTCGCACTTCACAGTCAATTATCAAACTTTTCACACTTCGCAGTCAATTGTCGAACTCAATTATTTCCCATTTCATCATCCTTATTTGAAGTCAGGATAGCTCAAATAAAAGAAGTAGAAAGTTTGCCCAAATAATGTTACTGCCCATTAAAAACAAGAAGCACAATATCAGTAGAATTTTCAAAGCACAAACTGATCTAGCATTTCTAGTTGAACTTCCAAGCTCCAACATTGCACTTAAAAATTAAAGTGATAAATAATCTAAAAAGCAGCTAATTTAAAGATTTGGCAACATTAAAGTAGACAAATAAATGCCACACATTGCGCAAAAATACCACAATTTTATCGCTAAGGTTCACAAAAATCAATTTTGACACCATTTAACATCAAATTATAAGCATATTCACTCTAAAAAACCAAATAAAAATCAACTAAATTTGGGAAAGTGTGCAAAAACTCCACAATTTCATCGTTAAGGTTCACAAAAATCAACCTTGACACTAATTAAACAGAAAATTACTAAACAGATTCACTCTAAATAGTACAAACCATACAAAAATCACCAAAATTTGGGGAAAAATTACCAGAAGGCGGATAAATCTAGATAATCCTTAAAAAGCATCTGATAAATAAATAAATAAATGGATCAAATAAATGAGAAGCTCCTATTTCATTACAGATCGAGATTTTTCAGTTACCTCTTTTGGAAGTAAAGCGATTATACAATGATGTCTGAAATTGATAGGCCACAAGCAAAATGAAAAGGAGGGGAACTATTCTTGTGTTTTTTTCATTTTTCATTTTTTATGGGTTATGGATTTTGGGGCAGATTTCGGCGGAATGCAGCATGAATCGAGGAAATGGAGTGAAATTTATGAAAGAAATGTAATGGGAGTTGAACGGAAGGTTATCAACCTGGGAGCTTGGCTGGGAGGGAAGGGAAGAAAAGTAGCGAGCCAGTAAAAAAAATAGGGCCAACCCAAACCTAGGCGAATTGGCCCAGCGGGCTAATAAGTCCGGGCCAAAATGGCCCCATTTTTTTCTGGGCCAGGTTTTTTTAGGGCTGACCCAGCCCTAAACCTGGGCTATCTGGGCTCGCCCATTGGGCCAGCCCATTTTGCCACGTCTATCCACCAACATTTAATGTAATTTTTATTTTTATTTTTATTAACAATGACCACCAAACATGCTCTTAGTTTATGTTTATAAAAATAGCTTCGAGTTAGATCACATAAACATTTTGCAAGTCATAACTTTCAAGTTAATAAGTGTTTGTTTGGTATTTTTTTTTATATTATAAATTGTAAGTCGAATTAAATGTGTAATTAAAAAATTGACAAAATTATAAATTTTATAAAATATATTAATAAAAATTAATATTTGATCATTTTCACTTTATAATCACTAAAAGCTCACAGTAAGAAAACAAGAACATGGAAACGTAATCGACTTAAACGTGAGCGTGTCTATGACGAACCAGGCTCTTAACCCAAGGAAAACAAGAACATGGAACCATGGAGCGGTAACAAACGGTGGTCCAGGTTTCCAGTTTCTAGGGTTTAAGGCAGAGAGAAGGGAAAATATGGGAAGCCACTGCAAGTTCTGGCTTCCCAAGAAGAACAGATTTTGTGCAAACTCCCCTCTTAAGAATTCCTCGTAAGCACTCTCTCTCTCGTACACAACGCACTCACTCCACACAAATCTTGGATTAATCATAATTTATGAATTGTTGTTCTTTATTCCACCGGCTTAGATTCTGTGGAAATCACACCCAGAGGTCTGATGGACAGTGGATTCCATGCCCAATTGATCCTACTCAGTAATCTCTCCCTTCTTGTTCCTTGCCTGCACATTCAATGTTTATCTTGTACCTTTTGTTTTTGTTTTTTCTTAATTTGTTTGAACATTTCTTTGTGTAATAGCTCTGTGCTTGAGGAAAATCTTGAAGGTCACCTAAATAGATGCCCATTACTGAAGCAGGCTCAATCTCTGTCGCGTCAGCCGTACTACCAAAAGGGCGTTAATGCCGGTCAAGATGATGATGATGAGGAGGAGGAGGAGGAGGAGAAAACTCCCCAGTCTAGTGGTGTTAAAGATTCTTCTGTTACTTCTGAGATGAAAAGAAATGCTGTATATGCCATGACCGTGACTGAGTTTTCCAAATTGATAGCTAGAATCAAGAGCGTTCACGGAACTGTATGCAATAACATTCGAGATTCTTTCAAGATCCTGGAGACTTGTAGCATTTGGACAAATCGAGAAGTTGACAAGTATTTGAAAATTCCACATCTTAACACGTTTTTATGTTTATTATTTTAGCTTAAACTGATAGGGTATTTGTTAATTCAGGAAGTTACCTTATCAAGAAAGACATGTTTTACAACAGGCATCAATTCTTGGGAATTTAGAAGAGTTTGGGGTGTTGAAAAAATCTTGTGCGAGTTATAATGTCGCGAGCAAACATTGTGATTCCAATGGAGAGTCTGAAAATTATAATGATGTTCCTGCAGTGGTTGAATTTGGAGCTGGGAGGGGGTATTTGACACAAATGCTCGCAGATTGCTATGGGATCAAGAAGGTGTTATTAGTGGAGCGAAAGTCATATAAGCTGAAGGTCAGTTCATCTGGACTCAAAATGTGCAATCTTTTAAAGCAAAATTTTTCCTAGGTTTATTATGGTCTAATTTGGATGTGATAGTTACGAAGTAATCTGCAGTGTCTCTCATAGGAAGGTTGTAGTGGATGTTGTTCCTTAGCTTCATTAGTTCTTTAATTCTAACAAATGGTATTTTTAATTTATTTTTCATTGCATAATGCTACTTTTAGGCTGATCGGAGTTTGCGACAGAAAGAGAGCTTGACATTAGAGCGTTTGAGAATTGACAGTAAGGTTTTCCAAAATCCTATTTAACCAATGCTTGAAAGATATCCTGCTATTTCTTTTGCTTTAGGTTCTTTTTAACGTATACTCATAACATATGAATGACAAATCAATAAATATCTTCTAGCTTATAGTCCAGTAATACATAATAAACCGTTTAGTCCTACAGGATTATTTGGGCAGGCAGGAGATCCCCTGTTCTGGCTTCTTTTTGGGCCACAAGGACTTAAATTCATTTGGTATTGCATAATAACAAGATGCTTATAACCACCTTAAAATTAAGCTATGGCATCCTCTCAAGACTAATAAACTCTTTGAGCTTGTCTAGCAAATTAGTGCTTCTGAGCACTTTAGAAAATAAGGTGCAGTATCCCCAACTTTGTCTAAATAGATCAATTAGCTCTTAAGTTGTCTATTCTGTAATGTTATAAACAATGCCAAACAATTTTAAACGCTTATAATTTATCAGTGCTAAATAATAACTTAAGGTGCTTTCAAGCTATTACCAGTTATAAGCAGCTCATAAGTAGTCCCAAAAACCCTGTTAGTATATGTTAAGAAATTGAATTTGCAATTGCTGAAAATTATAATGGAACATAGAGCTACATATGACATAGAGCCATCACCTCTGAACTTTTAGTTTAGGATGCAAATTGTAGGACAAATTATATTAATAATAGCATTTGTAACAAGGCTACTTACAACAGTAGCTAGAGGGGATGAGAGAGTATAACACCGGTGATAGAAAATAGGAGAATTGAGGTGAAAAAAAGACAAGAGGGCAAGAGAGGCTTGACGGTGTCTCTGGACCGGTTTAGATAAATTTGCCTTTGTATTATCCAATGGAAATTCTTCCATTACTTAATTTAGTGAGCCCAAAGTTTGGTAGACAACTTTCATTCCTCATCTGGTTCTGTTCATAAAAATGGTTACTGGTTATGTTCATTAACATGGTTTTAGTTCCATCTTAAAGCAATCGCGTGGTTTTGCCAATGCCCCCTATGTACTCTTCTTTGGAGTATGGTATATACATATAAGTTTCGACCTAACATTCACAAACTCTTATTCGGCAAATGCAAGGATCATTGTAAATTTTATGGGAACAGTGCATTGAAATCTATAGACAAACCTACTCTATTAGTTGGTAGGTGCTTTTTGGTAAGTGTAGAAGTATTTTCCTTCTTTGTTTACATGTATTTTATATCAACATGCCTGATTTCCTGTCGGTCTGCAATGGTTCCTCAACTTTCACTAGAGATTATGACCAAAATAGTTCCCTGTTATGGCACATTTAGAACTGTAGTCTAACTCAATACCCAAATTTTGTTGGTCAATACCAACACATTGATAGAAGATTGCTGAGGCCATTAATTAGTTGGGCATGAAGAAATAGTATCTTGGACACAGATAAGTATATCTTCTGCCTGCATACATAATGTTTTTTATTACATTCCAAGAAATAATTTTCACTCCCCATGCTTAATCACATACTTGAATGTCAAGTGTTCCATATGGTTTGAGAAGTGTTTGGATGGAATTTTGAACTTTATTTGGACAGAGTGTCCATACTTGGCTTTTGAACAAAAAAGTAGAACAAGCAACATAGATTTTCTGCACTACTTTTTATGTCAACAAACTCATGAAAATAAAAGAGGAGCAACATCTGATTGGCCCTTTATAATACTACCTTTGTTTCCGTAATCGATTTCTCTAGTGCTTCTTGATGACATTAAGGCCTTTAATCAACGCAGTTGAGGATCTGAACTTGAATGGGGTTGAGCCTCTACAAGGAGTTGCCTATATGGCAATTGGTAAACATCTTTGTGGGCCTGCAACAGGTATAGAATATTGTCTATCCCAAGTTTTGTTTATTTTTTTAAAAAGGTAATCTCTGTATGTTACTGCCCTTCTATTACTTTACACGTCTTTGTATTTCGTCTCCAGATATGACCTTGAGATGTTGCATTGGTGAACAATCTTATCAAGACATTGCTGCTGAAGCCCAAGCCAGTTGTTACTTTAGAGGCTTAGCAATAGCTACATGCTGCCATCATCTTTGCCAGTGGAAAAACTATATAAGTAATCTTTTTATCCATCCTTTTATATTATTTGTGAAAGTTTGAAATTGTTGATTTTCTCTGTTTTGAAGTATCCTCAAGTGGTGACGTGCAAACCATCATACCCTGTAGATAAGAGATACATGTCAGATTTGGGTTTCACGAAGGAAGATTTCCATGTGATTTCATGGTTTACCAGCTGGGCAGTTGATGCAGATCATGGATCAATATTTACAAGCACAGATTGCATGACACAACACAAGATCGTGTATAACATTCATTTTTTATCTTCCATTTTGTATCCTACTTGTTCTAAGGGAATTGCTATTGTTCTCATTTCTAGAAGTCAATTTACAGCTACTTATGATTTCTCAAATCTTCTTTTGACCTGTCTTAGGAGCGAGATGAAAGAGTTCGGCTCTGACTCAGAAGTACGTGGAGTTGGAGAAATAGTGAGAGATATGCAGCCTATCGATAGGGCGGTGTTGGGTTTCATGTGCAAGGATATCATTGATACGGGTAGATTGATGTGGGTGAAGGCACAAGGGCTCAAATCTCAGCTCGTCAAGTATGTTCCTTGTAGCATCTCTCCTGAAAACCATCTCTTGGTTGCCAGCTACCAGAAAATATCTTAGTATGAAATTAGTGCTGTTCGGTGTTCACTTATGTTGAATCATTATTTTAAATTTTGACAAGCCATTGTAATAATAGATTGTTATCCCAAAAACATTACTAATGCTTATTTCTTCTTTACAATTTGCGCTTTTTAACGGAGCCTTTGTTTTACCTCAAGTTTGATTCTTAGACCATGTTTCCCTAAGCTTAAAAGGTTTAATAAGTAAGTTCTTACAAGTAAATAAGTAGATTTTGAAATAATATATTTTTATCGGTCAAATAAGAAATAAGTTATTTATTTTGACAATAAAATGAGTAAACTTTTACTTAGAAGCAATGTTTAGAAAATCGGATTGGATTGGACCGGCTAGTTCAACCGAGAAAACTGGGAAGTGGTCGCAAAATTGGTCCAGTTTACCAATTTAACCTGGTATTAGAAAACTGGAGTTTTTAACGGTTAAACTGCGACTTGGTACAATCAGTCTGGTTTTAATAGTTTTCCGGCTTGAAATTTTTTTAGGGCAAAATTCACTCATTTCTTTCCTATTTCTCCGTTGTTGTTGTTCTTCTTCTTCTTCTTTGGTTGTTCCTCATTTCTTCTCTAATTCTCTTCGAAAATTTAAGGGCTTAAATTCTTCTTCAATTCATCGGTGAGATTTTGGGTCTATTGCTGTTTTTTCCCAATCAGCAAGTTTTGAAGTTGATAATGTGAATGAAGTTTGAACTTTGAACTTTGAACTTTGAACTGTTGGGAATTGAGAACAATTCATTTATTGTCCACAAGATCCTTGTTCAGAGAAAGATAACGAAACAAAAAAAATATAAAAGATAGGAAAAGATTTATGGACTATCAAAGTTTTTACTATATGAAAAATTATTATAATCATATAGATTTCACCTACCCAAATTTCTCAAGTATCTTAAGAAAAATAATATAATAAACTTTACCACACCCACCAATTTATACTCTTTGTACAACCCACTAAGAAAATAAGAAAAATAACTAGGATACTAGGCTTACAATTTTTCTCTCAGAAAATCCTCAAGTCACATTTACGAAAGAGAATAAACCACGTCAATTTATAGTTAACATATGACTTAATTTTCTTCCAAGTTTCAACTGCCAATGAGTCTAAGATTTGAAAACTTGTTCAATTTTAGTCGACTTAGATGTCTTCCAAGTTTCGACCACCAATGTGTCCAAAATTTGAAATCTTGTTCAATTTTAGTCGACTTAGATATCTTCCAAGTTTTGAGAAAATATTCCAACAATCTCCACCTTGACGAAAAATCGAGTCAAAACTCAATTATCTCTTGTGCAGTTCTTCATCTTGATACTTTAAAAAAACATCGGCAAATTTTGATAATCCCAATTCTCAAAATAGAGAATTAACATACTCTACCATATAAGTTTAATCACTTAGAATTAACGAATTCTAAGAATTTCATCGATTCATGTCGAATAAATTTGTTGAAATATTATGGTGCAACTTGACTTAGAAGTTCATCAGCCATCAACATCAATTTCACCACACACCTTACATTAATATCAAGTCAATGCCTGTGTACAAACATGTGGACCCGCTAGTAGTAACACATCCTCTATCATGGCAACTAGCACATGCCATAAGGATGTAAATATTTACTCAAGCGATATCATCGTCTCCCATAAAGAGAGACATATTGTCCGTATCTGATATCGAACAGTTAGTTTTTTGAACAATTTTTCGTCACGTGACCAGGTTGTCCACAATTCGAACAAGATACTTTTCTTTTCGTTGAGTTATTCTTCTTTCATTTTTCAGCAACAAGTAATGAGTTTTTAAATAAAATATTGCTTCCACCACTAAACCTTCTTTCTTCAGAAATTAATTTACTTGTAACTTCTTCAAAACTCACAGTTTCTTTCCCATACATCAAAATTGGTTTGATGTGTTCATAGGAGGATGGAAGAGACCATATGAGTCTTAACGCTTTATCCTCATAATCAAGTTTAACTCCAATATCCTCCAGTTCAGAAATGATACCATTGAGAATGCTCAAGTGGTCTGAAATTTTTGTACATGCATTATTTCGCAAAGAATGAAATTGTTCCTTCAAGTACAACCGATTTGAAAGACTCTTTGTTTGATACAACTGTTCAAGTTTTTCCCAAAGTTTTTTTTGCAGCAGATATTCCATGAATATTTGCAAGAACATTTTTGGCTAACTAGAGACGTATCGTATTTGCAGCCTTCAAATCCAAATTTTCCCAAACCTCGTCGCTCAAATTAGATTTTTTAGTATCTTTGTCAGAAACAGGAGTTGGTTTCCTTTCAAAGCCTTGTGCAGTCTAGATTGAATCAAAATATCATTGACTTGTACTTACCACAAGCAAAAATTGATTCTTGTGTCAAATTTCTCTACTTCATATTTGATAGACACATCTTCTCTGTGCACCAACACTTTGAACCACCTGAACTCTGATACTATGTTGGAAATTGAGACCATTTCCTTTATTGTCCACAATATCCTTGTTCAGAGAGAGATAACGAAGCAGAAAAAATATAAAAGATAGAGAAAGATTCATGGATTGTCAAAACTTTCACTACATGAAAAATTATTACAATCATATAGACTTCACCCACCCAAATTCTCCAAGTATCTTAAGAAAAATAATATTCTAAGCTTTACCACACCTACCAATTTCTAGTTATTTGTACAACCTACAAAGAGAACAAGAAAAACAACTAAGATTTTAGACTTACAAATTTTCTCTCAGAAAACTCTCAAGTCACATCTAAAAAAATAAATCACGCCAATTTATATTAACGTATGACCTATTTTCTTTCAAATTTTGACTGCCAAGAAGTCCAAAATTTGAAAACTTGTTCAATTTTAGTCGACCTAGATGTCTTCAAAGTTTCAACTACCAAGGTGTCAAAGATTTGAAAACTTATTCAATTTTAGTCGATCTAGATATCCTCCAAATTTTGAGAAAATATCCCAACATGAACATGTATTTCTACTAATATTGGAAGTGAACATTATAAAAAGTTTATTTGAAGCCAGATTTTGTGAGTAATTTTGTTTATAAATATTGGTTTATTTGCAAATAACTTATTTTTAGAAATGTTCTGAAGTATTTCGATTAATTTTTAATTTTTTAATTGAAACCGGTTCGACTTTTTGACTCTTGACCCATTGCCTTTTCCGGGTCGATGATCGGTCCAATTTTCTGAACACTATTTAGAAGTAAAAAATGATAAATTATTCGAAATATTTTTGGCCAAACATGATCTTTCCACTTATAAGTCGCAATTAGGGGCAATTTGTGGAGAAAATTGGAAAACGGCCGACAGTGGTTTGAGGGAGAAGAGAATACGGATTTTGCTTGTGGTGGAGGGCGGGGGCAGATGGGCAGGTGCAAGTGAAGAAGACAACAAATCTTTATGTTTCTTGTTTTCTTTTTCTTTTCTCAAAGTTAATAATTCTTGTACAATTAATTTTTTAATTTATTGACATAGAACATAACGAGAAAGAAAAAGAGAAAGAGAAAGAGAAATGGTATTAGAAAAATATGTATTTATGATTTAATTAATAATAAAGTTGGTTTAAATGAAAGTCCTAAGTCCGTTTTATAGAACATATTTTTTAACTCCGTGGGAACTTCTAATAATAAGAATGGATAAAATAAAACACTTATTGAATAAAATAAAATAAAATTCTATCCGATTAAATGGCAAAATTTAATCTAACCGAAAGTCGTCTTTTTTACTTGTTTTACATGGAGTAAATTTTTAGCTGTTTCTCATCATTTTCTCTCTGGGTGAAAAGAACTCGACTTAGGCAAGTTAAACTTCAAGTAGTAGGCTAGCAAGTCTAGATTGAGACATCAAACACTTCTTTTGTGATTCATGTATCGTGAGTTGGCGAACGATCTTTTCACCTCGCCAAATATGGATGGTATCTACCATTCTTAGAAGCAACATACTGATAATCGAAAACCTGAACAATGACGTCTTTGAGAGTTAGTGTCACGGTAGAAGCTCAATGCACTAGAAGAGTGTTGTGAAAATAATGTAATTACATGTGAACAATATCGCACACAAGTAATAAAGTGGACCTATTGAGTCCAGATTATCGTTTCCACGAAAGACTATATTATTTAGATACTAGTTAAATTAATCATAATCCCAATCTATTGAAAAAAATTGAAATAACTTGATTTGAATGATTAAACTATAACTATTAATTCTTAAAAAATAAGTGTGAAAGCAAATATCAAGAATTTAGAAAACAATGATTATTAAAGCGTTTGGATTCACGAGTTCAACATAGTTGTCATCTCTAATTTCTCCTCTCAAGATTTATTCCTAAAGTTGTATTCGGTCGAATTTAACCTAATTTACCTCTCTTGAGTTCAAATTAGTCCTATCTAATTAAGTCAACTTATGAATTCAGAATGGTCCTTAATTAAATGCATTAATTCTTCCAAGAATTCAATTCAGACTGCGACAATAATAAAAGTGTATCTCTACCTTTTATCCTATTGTCGGATTTTACTATGTAGTCTAGATTAATAATTTACTTCTCAGTTCATTACAATCCACAAATCAATGACAAATAATGGCCAATTATTTCAAGTATTAAGAGAAAAAGTAAAATTAAAACATAATTAATTGATAAGCAAAACTTGAGAGTCGAAAATAAAGAATTAAACTAGGTTACATCGTTCATCCAAACTTTAAATTTAGCTACTTATAATTTTAGAGAAAGAAAAGATGAGGAGATTATATAACCCGGATCTTGAATAAAAGATGAGAAGAACTTGAATATCTTGGGCCAAGAATTCTTTGTCTTCGCGTTCAAATCTTCAAGATCTTGATCGTTCTTTGTGTTCTTCGCCGTTCTTTTCCAAGATTCAACCCTCTTTTGACCTAGGTTAGGTCTTTATATAGTGTTTTACTAATTTTGAAATCCATGTACGTGAAAAGACGAAAAAGGCTCTAACTAGAGTTAAAAATAAGCCAAAAAAAAGTCCAGACGAGATTTCCGTACATTGCTGCAGTCAACCGCGATTTGACAGTGTCAAACAGTAAATAATTGTTGCCAAATTTGATTCCAATCATATTTGCAAGCTTTAGTCCTCCAAGTTTTGATGTGTATTTTATTTGGTCTCCACTTCATGTTTGTTCATAATTTGTCATTTTGTCCTCTTTAGTCCTCTTATTTGTAGCCCAAGTCCTTCAACTTTGGATTTTGTCCTCTTTAGTCCTCTGATTTTTTCTTTCATTGCAATTTATTCCTCTTTTATTTGCAATTCCTTCAACTTTTGGATGTTTGCAAGTTGATCTTCATATCCAAGTATTCATACGCTTTCAATCATTTTTTTCCTATTTTGATTTATTTTTCTCCAATTCCATCCGATCTCGGATTTTGACCTAAAACAATTAATCAACACACAATTAAGTTGAAAATAACTTAAGAGTACTTACAATCGTCTACTTTTGATAGTCCAGATAAGTGTAAAACCACACTTATCAAATAGCTTGTTGACCTATAGAAATAGATGAAGGCAACACTAGAGGCTCGAAAGTGACTCGATAGAGATATAAATTTGCTATGTTGAAGATATGGGTAATATTTAAGTATGGTGGTAAATTTAGATGATATGCGTTAATTCTTAGTAATTTGTTTTTTTTTTTTGGTGATTGGGAAGGGGCCTAGGGAATGAGCGTGGAGTTTCTTAACATCATGTTTAGGAAAACGTCTTAGAACAATACGAACCATCATGTAATCACATACATGAAAGTCTTTATGCCTATGATGTGAGACAGCAACAAAGTTTATTACTTTCACTGGTTTCATCGTTTAATTCTCGAATATGATCTACAAAGACATGTGCTGATGCAGTAGGCTGAAAATCAATAGGCACAGGTATAATGTCAATTGGTTGGCAAGGAGAGAAACCATTGAATATTTGTTACCTGACATAATTGTTATATGTGAACTTGACTTTAGGTAAGACAAGATTCCAAATACATGATTTCTCACCAACTAAACATCTAAGCAAAGTTACCTAAACTACGATTAACAACCTCTATTTGACCGTTTGTTGGGTGAAAAGCATATGAATATTTAAGTATGGTGCCAAACATTTTCCACAAAGATTTTCGTAGGTGACAAACTTGACATCCGTATCAGAAACAATAGTGGAAGGCAACCTATGCATGTAGACAATTTCTCTAGTGACATGGGAAACATCAATGTATTGGAACATGGAATCAAGTGTTACTATTAGAACCTATCCACCACTGCTAAAATAGAGTTATAACTCCTAGCAGTTTTTGTTAATCTTAGAACAAAGTCCATGTTAAGATCACGCCATGGGGCATGGAGAATTGAAAGTGAAATGTACAAACCAGTATTCTATTTTTATGCCTTCCATAATCGACATGGGTGATACTATGAGTCAATGCAGGAAAGATACTTTTTTAGAGACGACCAATAAAACCTATCTTCCACTAGGGCAACAATTTTATCCTTTCAAAACTATTCGGCAAGACATCCTCTATGTAACTCCTAAACTATAAATTCTCTAATATAGGTATGGAGAATACACAGTTTGATACCTTTAACAAGATATCTATCCCGAATGAGAAAACTGACATGATCATGAGAGAAAATTATCTAAGAGGTCTTTATAGATAATGCCAAAATCAGGACAAGGAGGATAATCCTCCTTTAAGGGCTCAAAGCCAACCACGTTGTTGCTCATAGCATGAATGATAGTGGAAATATGACTTAGAGCATCGACAACCTTATTTTCAACTCTAGCATAGTGATTGATGACAAAAGCATATCCTAAATGATTCAACCCATTTAAAATCGCGTTCACTCAACTTACGCTGGGAATTAAGGTATCGATGGGCCAGATGATCGGAGTAAATGACGAACTCTTTGGGTAACATATAGTAGTGTCAATGACGATGAGATTCCACCAATGCATAAAACTTACTGTCATAGGCTAAATACCGATGTTTAGTCTCATTAAATTTTTTGCTAAAATAGGCTGCAGGATGACCGTCTTTGCTTAGGACACCATCTATTCTTAAACCTGAGGCATCACATGTTGCTACAAAAACTTTAAAAATGTCATGGTATCTCAACACTGGTGCATGAGTCAAGTTTTTCTTAACTTTAAAGAAGGCTTTCTGAGTCCAATAAAGTAACACTTTTTATGGACTTGGTTAGGGGGTCTGTGATGGTATTAAAATCCTAAATGAACCTTCTATAAAAAAAAGTTAGGTCGTGAAAACTATGGGCTTCAGTTAAAGTCTTAGGTTTTGGCCACTCAAAAATGACTATCATATATGCAAGAGAAATACCTTCTGCAGACACGATGAATCCTAAAAAAATGTACTTGGGATTGCAAGAAAAAATGTACTTGGGATTGGAAGAAAGAACATTTTTTAAGATTCACATACAAATTCTCTCAAATGGTATATAATACTTGACTAAGATGATGTAAATGTGCTTATTTAGATGGACTATAGATGAAGATATCATCAAAATAGACAACTAGGAAGTTCTCTATATAGGGTCATAAAACATGAGTCATAATTCTCATTAAAATACTCGAAGTGTTAGACATCCCAAAATACAGGACTAACCATTCACACAAGCCATCAAGAGTCTTAAATATAGTTTTCCACTCATGTCCCAGGAGAATTCAAATTTGATGATACCTACTAGAAAAGTTGATCTTGAAAGTCTAGGAATGAGAATTAATAGTTGACGTTGATTTTGTTGATGACTCGACTATCTACGTACATTCTCCAAGATCCATCCTTCTTAAGAGTGAGCAACAAGTATAACATAGGGGCTAAGAAATAAAAAATGCATCTTTTAGCTAAGAGGTGTTCGATTAGCCTATTCAACTCAACTCTCTCTATATGAGTCATTCTGTAATGTAGAAAATTGGGAAAATGTCATCCAGAGAACTAAGTCAATTGCATGATGAATATCTCTTATGTGGTAATTCATATGGTAAATCTATAAGAGTGACATCAGAGAATTTCACTAAAATGGGTGTAACCTCTAAAAGGTGTTAGTCACTCGAATCATAAGAGAAAATGAGACCTGGTGTAGCAATTATGGCAAATAGCATCCCAAATTAACAACCTTCACGATCAAAATTCTTCAAAGACAAAAGTTGGACCCCACCTTTTTTTTTGGGGCTACGCTGTGTGATGGGTTTGGCAACTGTCTTTTTCTTAGAAATGTCAGGTTTTGCCAAACGAAGCAAAATAGTCTTGCCCCCATGACTAAACTCTCGTCCCGCCCCGCCACCGCAAATTCGCGTGGCGGGGTGTGGTGGGGCGGCGAGGCAATCTTTTGACCCGCCAACCGTCCCACAAATTTTTTTTTCTTTTTTTTTTTTTATAAAACTGAAAAAAATAATAAATAAATAATTTTTTTTTAAAATATTGGTACCAAACAAAACAAAAAAAATTATAAGATTGAGGTTATGGTGTAGTAGTTAAGATTGGTAATTTAGTACTTTACAAGTTTCAACCCGGGTTCGAATCTTCTTTAGTCTATTTGTAGAGAAAACTATAATTTCTATTCTATTTTATGATTTTTCAAAAAAAAAAAAAAATTGGTGGGGCGGGTCCGACCCACTCGAACCCGCCATGAGGCGTAATTTTCACCTCAAACCCGCCCCTATTATCCGGCCAGGCGGGGCGGGCGGGGCGGACGGGCGGGCGGGACGGGGGCGGGGGGTGGTCATGGGTCGTGGGTTTTTTTGCCATCTCTAGTTTTTGACATCGTCATCATAGAGCTAAGGAGGTCCTAACAAGATATGAGTCACATCCATGTATAGGATATCACAATATAGATCTTTAGAGCAAGAACATAAATGGAAGGGAACTAGACATCTCTCTATAATACGTAAAGTACTCTTGCCAACCTAAGCCACTTTGAATGGACGAGGATGGGATTTAAGGTAGAGACCGAACTTAGCAATGGAAGACTTAGATATGACATTCATGGTACTACCCTGATCGATCACGAGTTTACAAGATTAGTTCTTGCAAAGGATGTATATCACGAAAAATAGTGGTTCGTTTCTACGCATTAGAGTCAATGGTTAGAGCAGATAAGATTCACCGCATGACGAACATTACATTTTCCTCATCATCATAACCCTCAAGTTTTCCTTCCTCACAATTAAAATATTCGATTGAGGGTCAAGGGTGGCATGCTCGTCGTCATCTTGGGCGGGATGAGTAGGGTTGTGTTCTAAGGCCAGAGTGCATTGTAGATATTAAGAGGCATAATGGCATTTGGTGTGAAAATTGTGACATACAATGTTGGATACAGGTACATAAGATGTTGCAGAATAAGACGGAAAGCTCCGACGGGAGGTGTTATTAGTAGTGAATGGGGCTTTGGAATATGGTCCAACAGGACTACGAGGCTGAAGGGATTGAGACCCACAAGTAAGGCTACTGAAATGATTGGGACTTGACTGACGAGGATTAGTAGGTGGGCAAGGTGTACGTCAGACGTTATAAGAGCGAATATATTTTTCGATTTATAAGACCTTATGGTATACATCATCTATAGACTCGGAGAGTGTAACGAGAATTTGCACTTAATCTCGAGTTTGATTGCATTGATGAATCGGGTGACTGTGATATAAGATCTTCGTGAATATCACAATAGTACATCAAGTACATAAAAACAAGTCATGTATTTAGAAATAGTAGAAGAACCTTGTCAATGTTTAATAAATCGATCTATCAACTGAATCCTATGGTAGGTATGGACATATGTTTCTTTAAGTTTCCATTTAATTTCATCCCATATAGTGATAGTGGCACCGAATCACTCGAAGTGATTGGTGATGGACTGCCAATAATGCTTGGCAAACCCAACAAGCTTTATTTTAGCAAAACGAACATGTTGGGTGTCGTGCATGCTATACCACTCAAAGTATTCTTCAGGCACATCAAGACAATTGAGAAACACCTCAGGATAAAGCAACCATTGAATGTTGGCACTTTGAGTTTGACTTTTGGAGTCAGGTCAGTGGCAAGTGATTACGACGGAAGGCATGGCGTGGTTTATTGTAGTGTCGACCCTCAAAGAGGTTATCGACATCGACAACGTCGTCGTGGTCTACTTGATGAGTAGGGAATGGTGTGTTGTGTAGGATACTAGTTCGTGAGTCCCTAAGACCTCTATATACAAGAAGGGTCCTAACATTTTGACCTATAATAGACTCGTCAGTTCTATCATCTTGTGGATGTTTACCTAAGTCTCTCAATAGAAATTGAAGGTTCTCGCTAAGGATATTGATACTAGTTTTGACCTCATTTGAATTCAGATTGGACTGTGGACATGTTATTCAGGAGATTGTTAATTATTTCTTTGAAGGAAAGGCCAGACAGTTCAAGGTCTCTAAGTGTCATTTTGTAGTTCTTGTTATTTTTTTATTTGTATTTTGTGTTAAATTATAACCTTATTCTTATAATTGTTTTATGGAATCTACCCTACCGCCACAATAATTAAATAATATAAAGATCCAACAGCAAAATTGATATACCTCAAAGGGACAAATCCAAAAGCCAAGAAATGCAAAACTCATTTCCAAATCAACACGACCCAAAGCTCCAACTGACTGAGCTAATCATATGATTGCAAATCATACTCTAGATAGTATGAGTACCGGCCGTTGTAATATGGGACGATGGAATGTTCATAACATTCACATGATTTAAGTATAAGTAAGTAGAGTTCCATCTATGACCTAGATATGTGAAGAATATTTTTACTGTAAGTTCATGTTCTACATATAGACCATCGAATACTTATTTTCTGGCAAGTGAGATTGTAACAAAGTTTATATATACCTACTTTTTCTTATGTTCTTCTATGAATTTTAGATCATTTCTGGCAATTAGGTTAAAAATATGACAAACACAATGAACATGAAATAATATGCCACCAAAATCAAGATTTAATTGATTAACTAATTTTTCTATTACTATATTGCTGGGCATAGAATTGTCAAAAGTAAAATTATGAATCTATTTTCGTAATTATGCTCATTAGAATACTAAAAATATTAATTCCATTATGATGGTAATCAATTACTTTGAAGGCAATAATTATTTTATGCATGATCCATTGTTTATCTATGTAGTGTGCAGTGGAGCTATATATCTTTTATGGTTATTACCGGACTATAAATCTGACGAAAATGAT
Source organism: Forsythia suspensa (assembly GCA_023638005.1). Classification (NCBI taxonomy): domain Eukaryota; kingdom Viridiplantae; phylum Streptophyta; class Magnoliopsida; order Lamiales; family Oleaceae; genus Forsythia; species Forsythia suspensa. The sequence goes on from CM042669.1 coordinate 20,074,408, forward strand.
AAAACGCCCGCATATTTATTTAAATCATGTATTAAACATTCTTTCTTTTTATTGTATGAGCTAATAATATCTGCACAAAAGTGCTTCTAGAATATGATTTGTACCTTGGTTGCAGATACATTTGTATGAGGTTGGTAAATAGAGTGCTTTCCATTATACTAAGTGGAAACTCACCACTTGCTACAAACATCGTCATACTTTTGTGGTACAAGTTCTATTGTGAATACACACAGTTGTTTAGATTCGGACTATAACTGAACATCAAGAGATTCGAAATGGAGTTGCACCTGATTAGTTTCCAACCCTCTGTGTTTGAGCAAATACTTTGGGTAGTGTCTGTTAAGATGGGTCGTGCCCCCACTCTTTTACCACGAGAATTTCTTTTTGTAGTATTTACACACTCCTTTGCACTATGTTTGTCCGTTTGCTATTGTACTAGTTAGCACTAAATTGAAATATTTCCAACACCTAGCCTTTTGGTTTTTAACTCGTCGTTTGGTGCTCAAATTGGTTGTTGTATTGGTATGTGTTTCTAAATCTTCAATATCATCCAAATAAATTAGATTTGTATTCCCATAGTCATCACCTAATTCTATAGGAATTGGAATCATCTTCTATTTGGTGATCTGTATAATCCATTTAGAATAAAAAGAGGTAGTAGAAATATAGAATAAAGAGAATGTATACTATAACAAAAAATTATACAAAATGTCTGTTTGCAGGTGGTATTTTTTAAATATGGCAGCTTTTTATAACAACTTCAAAATTGACCATTTGGGACAAAAATTTAAAATTAGATCTACAATTCCAGGTACTGCTACCCAACCCAACCCAACCCAATAAAAATAAAAATTCAATAGATTTTGTGGTAGATTAGTTTGAGTTGTTTTGAATCTGAAAATATGTTGATATAATTGCTAAAAAAATATTGGAAGAGATTGTGTCCATGGATTAGTGTCTAGTTGAAGAAGAAGAACGTGAATACAAAAAAAAAAGCAAATCAAACGACATCTGACGCTCAAGTTGTCGTTGGACATATATTTTTTCCTTCTATAGCTTCAGCTGTTTTTCGATTCTTTTTTTTTTTTTTTGTCATTTGACAAAAAAAAAATTTACTGTTGATCAATAGCTACTATCAGACCGACAGCTTGAACCGTTTGAGAGATGAAGAAAAAAGTCAACTAATTGACTTATTTTTATCGATAGTTAAACTTTTCTTTTTCTAATATCGACAGATGAACTGTATTTCGATAGTTCAATACTTCAAATGTTGTTTTTTTTAAAAAAAAAGTCAATAGGTAATTTTTCGTAGAAACCAGAAAAGAAAAACTTCATTTTTGCAAATAGGCATATATGACTTTTTGTATCAAAAAGTTGCTATTTTTGCAAATGTTATTAAAGTTGTTATTTTTAAAAATGATCATTTGTATTTGTCTAGTTTTATATATTCTCCATACTAGAATTGGATAGAAATAACTCAAATAAGTAAATTTAAAGACAATAAAACTTTAAATTGCATAATAAATAAGCTAATATGGAGACTAAGATACTTTGAGATTGAGAAAGTATAGAATTGTAAAAAAAAAAAAAAAATGAAATAGAAGAGAGGAGTATATATAAATTTAGTTTTACGACCGTGTGGGGCAAATGCCACACCAACAATTTAGATGATATATAAACATAAATTTGTCTTTATTTATTAATAAAGTTTGTAACTAATTAATAAGTAATTAATCAGTTTTATGACATAAAAAATTGTTACACATTGAATAGTTAAATTTTCATTACTAAAATAAAAGTCATGAAGATCAAATACATATATATTGCATATTACATGTTAAGTTGTTAAGTCTAATTATTGTCTTCTACAGAGCCGTACGCGGGTCGAACTTTGTGGTAAGGTCGCCGTGGGGTTGGAACTTGGAAGGGGGTGGGAAAGTCACACTAGTACTTCCGGTTGTCCTAGTTTTTCTTATAAATAGAGAGCAGTTATTAGAGTTTCATGATCATCAAGCAAAAGGAAGAAAGGGGGGTTGAGGGTTCCGATTTTCCTTGTATACGACTTTTTCATTATAGTGAATTACTACAGCGGCAGGGAGATGACATAGTGTCACATTGACATGAACCTCTATAAAACTTGTGTATTTGTATGTGCCTTTATTTATATATATATATATATATATTTGCTCTTGGTGATATAGAATTATGATATCTAATTCTCAACATTACAAGACTAGACGGATATAGCTACATTGAAATTATGTATATATTTTAATATTTGGTAAATATTAATTCAGTTACCAATCATATGTTAGAGGCCAAACTGTTTAAATCAAATATTAGTGTTATAATTAGGCATGTGACAAAAGGTTAAAAGTCATCTATAACATTAAACCTTTACTTTTCTTGTTATATGACATAGGACATTTCTTTTATTTTTAAATTTTTATATAAAAGTTAAGACTATTAAACAATTAAAGTGTAAATATATAATTTTTTATATACATAAAATAAGTACTCATTTACGGGCAAATTAATTGAATGTGTGTCTAACCTATGTACTACTTATTTATAATATAAAATTAATATAATGCTTAAAAATTATTATATATCAAATAATCACTCGATGTATATTTTGTTCAAATATATTTTCAAACGATTTATAACAAATGGAGTAGAGTGGTGTTGGTGGTGTGTGACTTGAAGGTGTAGACTCTAAGTCTTGCCTTCAAAATATGCCTTTATCTTATATTTTTGTTTTAATCTATTCTAGACAAAAAAAAAGGGTCGAACTTGTTTAACTCGGTAAAAAGACGAGCCGGCTCTTCGCTCGTCAAAAGGACTAGTGGGCAATGCCCACGAGTGATAAGTGCGTTTTATGCACTTATTTTAGCCTTTTAATTAATCATTTATGTCGTCAAATAGTTGCTTTTCTACTTAATCTAGTTTATTATTGTTTTATTTCAGTTTTGGACTTGTTGGTGAACAATTGGAGAAGTTTGGGCAAAAAGAGCAATGATTTAGAAGATATCTCATAAGTTCAAGGACTCAATTGCACTCAACCCAAAGTTGAGGGACTAAATTGGAGATGATGCAAAGTTGAGGGACTAAACTGGAGATGATGTAAAGTTGAAGGACCAAATTTGATGTTATGAAAAGATGGAGGACTGAAATTACCAAAACCTAAACTTGAAGGACCAAGCTGCAATAACGTGAAGGACCAAGCTGCAATAACTTGAAGGAACAAGTCGACTCGCCCGGATTAATCTTGGCGAGCGCCAAAGAAATTGAAATAAAAAACAGAGACCACATGGTCGGCACAGGCGATCGCCCGGGAAAGCAATCGGGCGATCGCCGGGAAAGCATCAAGCGATCGCCCGGTCTGATGTTTGTCTGCGTTTTTAATTCTATTTTTTCTTTCCTTTTTAGCCCTAATTTCGATAGGTAATGTTTGACCTACGAAAAAATTGTAATCTCTTGGGATATTTTAGGGCACAATAAATGTAGTATAAATATGAGATACATTCTCATAACAAGGGAGGATTTTGGGAGCCGAATGAAGGGAAGACGGAAGAAAACAAGAGAAGACAAGCCGATCGACAATCAAGAGTTTTTGAAGATTTCTTCTCCTTCAATCCATGCCGGTTCTATCAATTCTTGTATTTTAATTTAATTATGTTCTTCTAGTTTTCTTTAGCCAAGGTAGACGATGAAACCTTGTTTTAATTAAGTAATTATTTCATTATTCGTTTAATTCCGTTTCAGGGCTTTAACGTTCATGGTTCGTTCTTAACTAGATTAATTAAATATAATTTCTTTCATCTTAAATATCATGTATTTTTGATAGTTAGATATTGGTTTAATTAATCTATGCTTGATGCTTAAATAGATTCTATTAATTTCTTTTGATTTTTCATCTTCTTTTATTCGTATTGGGATACATGGAATGCTTAGGTAATCTTTGATTCTTTGTCTTCTTTCAATGGAATTTGATATGAAAAATGCTTAAGTGATTTATGTTTGAAGCATAAGGGGAGCCTATATTTGATTTTCTGCTTTTGGACTTAATTGATAAATCTTTAGGGACGACAATAGATTGATTTCGTATTGTCGTGTGTTTGTGAGAATTAATGAATAATTGGATGATTGCTAAGTTAGACAATGGTGGATTCCGAAACCTTGGTATTTTACACAACTTGAATTCTTAATTCATTTATTTTGCATATTTATTTAGTCTTTTAATTAAACAATTTCAACAACAAATCTTTTCGACTCAACTAGCCTAGAATAACAGTTAATTGGGATTAAATTACACCTTCCTCATAGCAGTCTCTGTGGGATCGACCTCGTTTTTACTTATCTATATTCCGATGAGATTAGTACACTTGCGAGTTAATTAAAATTTGACATCAAGTTTTTGGCGCCATGTTCTTGGACCTGCGTCTCAAGGTTAATTTAATTTTAGTTAATTTTATTCTTGACTAGTTATAATTTAGGATTTTATTTTGTTTATTTTATTTTCGTTTTTTTTATTTATTTAAAAAAAAAAAAATTCAAAAATCAAAAATCTGCATTGTGCATGCTTGGTCGTAGATCCCTAGAACTTAAGCTAGAACATCTAGATAGTGAAAATGAAAGAACTTTTCACTAGAGAAAACGACCTACTAATTTAGATAAGATTGGAGGAACCAAGCAATAGTAGTTATGGGTGATAAAATTGATGAGAGACCTTTTAGGGACTATTTTAGTCCATTGGCTAATTTGAGCACCTCATGCATACAATACCCACAAGTAATCGCTAGACATTTTGAGCTAAAACCGAGTGTACTTAATTGTCTTCCATCTTTCTATGGTTTAGATAGTGAAGAACCCTATAATCATCTCGATCGACTTTTATCTTTGTATGTGAGACATTTAAATATGAGAATGTTTCTCCCGATAATGTTAAACTTAAATGCTTTTCTTTTCTCTCGAAAGATAGATCTAGATCATGGTTTAATACGTTGCTTTCGCAAATAGTATTACATCTTGGGAACAAATGGTTGCTAAGTTTTTGAATAAATATTTTCCTGTTCACAAAACTAATGCTATTCGCGAGGAAATTTCGAGTTTGTGCAGAGAGAGACGAAGAACCATTCTATGAAGCTTGGGAGAGATTCAATGGGCTTCTTATGAAATGTCCACATCACGGTTATGAAAAATGGCACTTATGCCAATATTTTTGGAGGTCTACTATCACATATTCAAGAGTGGTTGATGGCCACAAGTGGTGGAGAGCGATGTCTAAAAATGCTACGGAGATTTGGAGCTTCTTTCAAAAGCGGTGACAATTCACAACAAAGGGAGCAGATCCTCTAGAACCGAGCCAAAGAAAAGAGGTATCTATGAGATTCGCAGCAGCAGTGAACCTAGCTCGAAAATCAAGGAAGTCAAGTGCATGATAGAGGACATCTCTCGCAAAATTGACCTCATTGACAATCAATAGTCCTCCGTAACCCGAGCGGTCTTGAGCAAGCTAATGCCCTCAACATGATGAGGAAACAGCCCTACAATCCCTATTCAAACACATACAATCCGGGATGGAGGACCACCCCAATTTCTCTTGGTCATGTGGATTTCAACAGGATGATACAAGAGTCAAGCCCCACGTGAGTTACTCAACAATTCAATCACAATTTTTCACAGCCAAAACCATGGGAAGAAGCAATTCATAACCCCGACAAAAAGCTACACAAGCTGCATTAGAGCATCGAGAATCACACAATTCATCGAGTTTAAGAATGAAGTACGCGCGACCCGTAACTCTCGTGCACAATCCATCTCCAATCTTGAAAACATGATGGGACAACTTGCTTCATCGGTCCAACGGTTGGCCACAACCATTGAGAAAAGAAAGTTTCCCGATCGACCATTTCCTAATCCTAAAGGAGTGCAACATGAAGAGGCTAAATCAATCATGACTTTCGACGTGGAAAACTGTTTGACAACAAAGTAGACATCTCAAAGCAAACCACTTCTCAACCACTTTCTCCGTGTCTTGCTCCAACCGATGATTCGATCCAAGAAGCTCCCAAAGAGGACAATGAGCCATCTTACATTCCAAAAGCCCCATATCCTCGAGAGCTCACAAAGGTAAAGCAAGGTAATTCCATCAATGACATGATGGACATCTTCAAGCAAAAAGCATAAATATCCCTTTACTTGATGCTATTAAGCAAGTTCCCGCCTATGCTAAATTTTGAAAGATCTATGTACAACAAAGAGACAACTACATATGCATAAGAAGGCATTTTTAACTCGAACAAGTTAGCTCTATAATTCAAAGCAACACTCCTCCGAAATTTAAAGATCCGGGTTGTCCTACTATCTCTTGTATCTTAGGAAACCATAAAATTGAGAGAGCTTTGCTAGATTTAGGAGCTAGTGTTAATCTTCTTCCTTACTACGTGTATATGCAACTTGGACTAGGCGAGTTAAAACCAACATCTATGATTTTACAACTTGGCGATAGATCTCGTGAAAGTACCCCGAGGAATTGTAGAGGATGTTTTGATACTGAGTTGACAAGTTTTATTTTCTGTTGATTTTGTTGTACTTGACACTCAACCAAGACGAGACTCTACAAAACATATTCCTGTAATTTTTGTCGTCCTTTTACGGCAACATCTAATGCTATCATTAATTGTAGGAATGGAGTTATGCAACTATCCTTTGGCAACATGACGGTGAGAACTAAATATTTTTAATGTCAACGAGCTACCACATGATAATGAGGATGTTGGCGATGTGGACATGATAGAAGCATTAGATGATGATTGTCTTGCTTATACTAATTGTGATGATGCGTTAAACATGTGCTTAACTCATTTGGGTTCTTATTTTGATGTTGATAGTGGTATAGAAGAGGTGAATATTTTGTTTAGATCCGCTTTTTGTCATGGGTACAATCGAATGGAAGCAGACAATTGAGCCACTTCCAACAAGTGCCAAAGTCAATAGGTGCAAGCAAAGCGGGTCCTCCAAAGCATTATTCGTAGAGTCTTGGTAAGGCAACCGATAATAAGTCAAGCTAATGACTATAAATAAGCGCTTAATGGGAGGCAACCCATTTTCTTACCCTTTATTTACTTGCTTTATATGTAGTAGTTTTAGATAGTTTAAATAATTTATTAGTTTTTATTTTATTGCACTTATTAGGTCTCACCTTGTCACGCCAGCAGATGCCCCACTTTATGAGCCGCTTGGATATTATGTAGGCAATCATCTTGACCAAGGGTCCCAGACTACTACCGAGTCCACTACATACTAGGCGGATCCTTCTTCTCCACATCTATCCCTAGGGAGTAACCCATCTTTTCTCTCCTACTACTGTGCTTTATGTTATTCTTACATTGGGGACAATGTAAGGTTTTGTTGAAATTGGGTTATAAAATATCGTGTTACTTAAGAACTTCTCGATTTGCTTATCATTACAGTGCGTATGGCGAAATGGTTTTGAAAAAAAAAAAAAAAAAAAAAAAAATTCTAGTTCTTGTTGAATATCTTGCCGCCAATGATGATATATGTTCAAAATTGAGTACATTTTAGTAGACTATTAGACAACACTTGAACTCGTTCTTTTATCAGTATACTTATCCATGTTAGACACGATTATGGAAGCACATAGCCACTATTGACTTATCGTTTATTGGAGACATGACTTGAGTGTTTGTGTTGATATTATTGATGAGTATTATGATAAAAATTCCGTTCCTACATTCTTAGAGCTAGTGACTAAACCGCTTTTTGAGAACAGTTTGGGGTGTTAAAGTTACTACTTTTGTTCTAAGACTTTTGATGGTTTGGGTTTTCTGGATCTCATCTTTGTTTGAATGGGTTATAGTCAAGGAATCTCAACTAAGCACTACTCGCAGCTGATAAAATTAAATGAAATATCTGACTCGAGCAATTAAGCCTGTAAGGGTATCTTGAAACCTGGTGCCCTATGGTCATCTGACTTGGGAGTCATCGGCCCAAAGCTCGCTACATGAGTCCTGTATCTAAAATAAGAAAACAAAAGAAAAGAAAAAGAAAAGAAAAGAGAGCGACATTTATAAATTTACATCTTCACTCCTCTATTAGCCTGTGGGACTCGAGCAATTAAGTCTGCTAGGGTATTTTCAAACCTGGTGCCCTATGGTCATCTGACTTGGGAGTCATCGACCCAAAGCTCGCTACAAGGGTCACACGAAAGCTAGTAAAGAGAAGTATTGCACAGGATGTAAGGGCGTAATGAGGGGTTGAATAAATAAAAGAATAGAAGTGCTCGGGAAGGATTGCTAGATTAGAACCTTAGAGGCAAGATGAGAATTTAGAAATCTCTCACCATCCTAATTCTCAGAATACAAGTGCTAAGTTTTACCACTTTTGTTGAAAAGAAAGAGCATTGTAATGATCAATAGAAACCAACTTCACTAGAACACCTCGGGATTTGAGAGAAAAGCTTTAGAAGTGTGATAACTTACGAGAGGTGTAAGGAATAAATGACTACAAAGGGTTCGGGATTGCTAAAATATCAACAGCACAATATTAGTCATGGTCTAATACATGCATAAGTTCAATTTTTGGCTATTCACACACTCACACAAGGTCGAGCATCGGATAAGTGAATATTTTTGTGTTGTTGTTTGATATCCTTCTGAAAGTGTTGCTTTATTTTGAACTTGAGGCATATGGTAAGGAGGTTAACATTGACTAATTTTCCATGATTCATTAGCGTAGTTTTAATTTATATTTTAGTTTTATTTTGTTCGAGGACTAACAAAGGTTTAGTTTGGGGTGTTTGATAAGTGCGTTTTATGCACTTATTTTGGCCTTTTAATTAATCATTTATGTCGTCAAATAGTTGCTTTTCTACTTAATCTAGTTTATTATTGTTTTATTTCAGTTTTGGACTTGTTGGTGAACAATTGGAGAAGTTTGGGCAAAAAGAGCAATGATTTAGAAGATATCTCATAAGTTCAAGGACTCAATTGCACTCAACCCAAAGTTGAGGGACTAAACTGGAGATGATGCAAAGTTGAGGGACTAAACTGGAGATGATGTAAAGTTGAAGGACCAAATTTGATGTTATGAAAAGATGGAGGACTGAAATTACCAAAACCTAAACTTGAAGGACCAAGCTGCAATAACGTGAAGGACCAAGCTGCAATAACTTGAAGGAACAAGCTGGGCACTCGCCCAGATTAATGCTGGGCGAGCGCCCAGCAGCTGAAATAAAAAACAGAGACCACATGGCGAGCACAGGCGATCGCCGAGCAGCATTTGGCGATCGCCCGATCTGAATGTTTGTCTGCGTTTTTAATTCTTATTTTCTTTCCTTTTTTAGACCTAATTTCGATAGGTAATGTTTGACCTACGAAAATTGTAATCTCTTGGGATATTTTAGGGCACAATAAAGGTAGTATAAATATAAGATACATTCTCATAACAAGGGAGGATTTTTGGGAGCCGAATGAAGGGAAGACGGAAAAAAAGAAGAAGACAAGCGGATGACAATCAAGAGTTTTTGAAGATTTCTTCTCCTTCAATCCATGCCGGGTTCTATCAATTCTTGTATTTTTAATTTAATTATGTTCTTCTAGTTTTCTTTAGCCAAGGTGAGCGATGAAACCTTGTTTTAATTAAGTAATTATTTCATTATTCGTTTAATTCCGTTTTCGGGGCTTTAACGTTCATGGTTCGTTCTTAACTAGATTAATTAAATATAATTTCTTTCATCTTAAATATCATGTATTTTTGATAGTTAGATATTGGTTTAATTAATCTATGCTTGATACTTAAATAGATTCTATTAATTTCTTTTGATTTTTCATCTTCTTTTATTCGTATTGGGATACATGGAATGCTTAGGTAATCTTTGATTCTTTGTCTTCTTTCAATGGAATTTGATATGAAAAATGCTTAAGTGATTTATGTTTGAAGCATAAGGGGAGCCTATATTTGATTTTCTGCTTTTGGACTTAATTGATAAATCTTTAGGGACGACAATAGATTGATTTCGTATTGTCGTGTGTTTGTGAGAATTAATGAATAATTGGATGATTGCTAAGTTAGACAATGGTGGATTCCGAAACCTTGGTATTTTACACAACTTGAATTCTTAATTCATTTATTTTGCATATTTATTTAGTCTTTTAATTAAACAATTTCAACAACAAATCTTTTCGACTCAACTAGCCTAGAATAACGCTTAATTGGGATTAATTACACCTTCCTCATAGCGGTCTCGTGGGATCGACCTCGTTTTACTTATCTATATTCCAAGTAGATTCGTACACTTGCGAGTTAATTAAAATTTGACATCAACGAGCCACAAGCCACAAGCCACGAGCTGCTCGGCTTGTGGCTAGTGGTCCAACGGTCAATTTTTTTGTGACCGTTTGATGATCCATCCAACGGTCACAAAAAAGTGACCATTTGAGCTTGAATTTTTTCTTTTCAATTTTAGAATTTTTCCTATAAATACCCCACTCTAAACTCATTTTTTTCATACATCAATCTCTCAAACTATTATATACTCAAATTCAAAAATGATTCTTGAATCTCATTATCTCTCAATATTAGTTTATAATTATTTATCTCAAATCTCATTATCTCAATATTAGTCTATATTTCTAATTTTCTACTTATTTTACTACATTTCTAATTTTTTACTAAATCTTCTACTCTTCTCTATATAATTTATTCGAAATGGCTTACAATCGAAGTGATGATGATTTTAGTGGTCTTAATGACATTTCAATTCCTCGTGATATTGGTGATGAGTATGGTAGCACTGATTCGATTGATTTGGATGACATTAAAAATATGTCAATACACATACAAATACAACAACTAGTTCCAGCGCTAAACGAAAAGCCAAAAAATAAAAGGCTAGATGATAGCAGTATTTTGAGTTGTTGCCCACTAGTAAACTAATAGACGGAGTCCCTGAGTATAAAGCACAGTGTAAAGACTGTAAAGAAAAGTTAGCGTGGCAAAAGGGGATATACACGACCTATTTAAACAGACACTTCAAAAAGTTTGTTCAAACACGAAGGGTTAAAATCAAATCAGGCGTAACTTCAGTTTAGATCTCTCGGATTCGGCTCTAGTGGTACTCCCGATCTAAAAATTGGGTATATTCACAAGATAGCATGCACCGAAAAAGAACGCTACAATTGGTAGCAAGTGATGAGTTTCTACTAAGCTTGGTAAAAAATCCTCATTTCACAAATTTCAGAAAAAAATATCTCCAACCAAGGTATGTATGTGATGCTAAAATTACTATTCAAAAAGACACTATTGTTTTATTTAATAAAAATAAAGAAGCTATTATAAGTGATATTAATAATTATAGCAATATTTTATCTTTCACTTCGGACTTATAGACCGATAATTAAAAAAAATGATATATAGATGCAACTGCAAACTACATTGATAAACACTAAATAATGCATAAAAAAGTAATAACGTTTAGAACTATCATCATAATGGAGTTAATATTTTTCATGTTTTACTAAGTGTTTTACGTGAATTTATTTGTGAGGTGAAGATTCGTAGTTTTACTTTTGACAATACTGATCCAATAATATAGTAATTGAAAAATTAATTCAACATTTTCATCTAGAATTTGATGGTATTTTATTTCACATTCGTTGTATATGTCATGTTTTTAATTTAATTGTGAAAGATGGGTTAAAATTTATGGATGTACAATTATAAAAAATTAGATATACTATTAATTATATTACGGTCTTACTGGCTAGAAAACAAATTATTACTGCTCTATATGTTGAAAATGGACTTCAAAAAATATTTTTGCACTGATGTAAGCCATATGTGGAATTCAACATATCTCATGCTTGAATTTTGTGAAGAGTACGAAGATTGCATTACTGCATATTATAACTATTGATACTCACACGGTCTATAATATGATTTACAAACATATTACTGGAAAATATCTTTTTGTGTTAGAAATTTTTTTAAAAAAAAAAATCGATGCAACAAATATATGTTCAGGTGTATATTATCCGACTACTCCATTAGTTTTCAATTATTTTTTTTATATTGTTAATAATTTTAATAGGTATAAGGATTTTAATATTTTTTCTAATATTATATATTTGATGGATGATGGATGTTAAATTTAGAAAACATTGGGAAAAGTTACCTATGTTATTTCAGTTAGCATCTATATAATGGATCACAGACTTAACTTAGAGGGTACGAAAGTATCATAATGCTTATTTTACAAAATTAACATACAGAAATGTATTAACGTATGGTAATTTAGAATAAAAAATTTATGTCATATATATGAGGTCTACACTGAAAAGGCCGGTAAGAACGTCATACAATCCCATGTTCCAACACATGCTTCGTCATCACTTGACGATAATCATTTATGGAGTTACCTTAGTTCAGTTAGGGGTAGTCAACATGATACTGGTTTTTCTTCTGCTTCTTCCCTTTCCTATTCTAGTGATACACCTTTAGAGTTAGCCAGGTATTTCGCGCACGACATACTAAGTATTTTAGATGATAAAGAGAGAGAATTTTGATAAATTACGATAGTGGAGACAAAATAAACGTCATTACCAAATTCTTTCAAGTATGGCATGCGATCTACTAAGGCCTCTGGTATCAACTGTAGCATCAGAGTCTGTTTTTAGTAGATGTGGTAGGGTTCTATCTGATTTTAGGTCAAGACTTAAAGCCGACATATTAAAAAGCTTACTATATCTCAAGGATTGGGAGGATGCCAAACTTTGTATTCAAGATAAAGTTAACAGAATGATGTTTGAATACTTGAATTTGTAGTAAGTATTGTTTGTGTAAATATTTAATACTTCTTTCATCTTATTTTAATAAATAATTGTACACGTAACAACATATTCGTATAAAATTTTAATTCCGCCTAAGTTCAAAGTAACCGGTCCCAAGCTCGGGAAAAATGAGGAAGGTTTTCGACTTTTAAGTTTTAACAGAAAAAATATCTCATACTTTATTTCTTTTTTATTTTTAAATTCTTCGAAACAATATTAAAAAAAATGAGCTGAGGTTGTGGTCGCTCGGCTCGTTCATCCCACAAGCTAACGGGCTGAACTGGGACTCAATTATAGGAACGAGCCGAGCTAGGCTCGCTCCTTTAGGCGAGTCGAGCTCGGTGGGTAATAGGCCGAGCTATCCATTGCCACCTCTACATCAATCTCTCAATCTATTAAATACTCAAATTCAACAACAATTCTTAAATCTCATTATCTCTCAATATTAATTTATTATTATTTATCTCAAATTTCATTATCTCAATATTAGTCTATAATTCTAATTTTCTACTTCTTCTACTACATTTCTAATTTTCTACTTCTTCTTCTACCCTTTTCTATATAATTTATTTGAAATGACTTACAATCGAAGTGATGATGATTTCAGTGATCTTTAGTACTAATCCGATTGATTTGGATGGCATTTAAAAAGATGTCGACATACATACACACACAACAACCAGTTCTAGCACTACATGAAGAGTCAAAAAACAAAAGGCTAGGTGGTGATAGCATTTTTAGTTGGTGCCCACTGGTAAACTAATAGACGGAGTCTCTGAGTACAAAGTATAATGAAAACAATATAAAGAGAAGTTACCATAAAAAAAGGGATAGACACGATCTATCTAAACAGACACTTCTAGAAGTGTGTGTTTAAACACGAAAGGTTGGAATTAAATCAAGCAGAACTCTAATTTGTATCAAGCAGAACTCTAATTTGTATCTTCATGAGCGATCTAAACAATTGGGTATATTCGCAAGACAGCATGTGTGACGCTCCAAAACCTCCTCTACGAGGCTCCGGCACGTCTCTCCTATTATTATATTTTAAAACCCGAAAGTGAACTAAAAATGTGGAATTCTAGATGTTATTCTAAAAGTTTACAAATGTGACTTATCAACTATAAGGACTTTAAAATTGATGTTAACAACCATTAATAGTTTTCTTTAAAGTCGAAACTTCTAGTTAACTTAATTGTGACCTAAGTTTATTGCCCCTTGATTTCTTATGCATAAAAGAGCAACCCAATGGTCACAAAAACTTATGAAGCTTTAGCCAAAAACCATAACTTATCCTTCTAACACATACTAAAATTTCATAATTTTATGGAATGGTTAAGGTCGTTTAAAAGGGGATACAAAGTACACGAAAAACAGAAACTAAACAGCTTTCAATATTTTTAGAGATAAAACACCACATAATGTATTAACTCATATCAAAAATTCAGAATTTAATAAAATTTGTAAGGTCTCCAAATTAACCTCCAAAACATAAAAGACAGATTCCCGAATAGAACTGTCCATCATTATCAAAACATGCATATCTTACTCTATAGACATCCAAACGAGGTAATTCCAAGTTTCAAATGAACGAAATTGATAGTTCATCAATCACACCAAATATAATCCCAAAGCCTGAATTTTACCATTATGTACATTCGTTTAAAACTGACTTGCAAGATAGAAATTCTGGACAGTTTTTATCTCGGTCAATATTAAACCATTTAAACATCCTCTAATATTCAACAAGTTTAAAATTATCATTTCATACAGACCCGAGAAAGTTTATAACAATTTAACAATTAACATTCATATAAAAATTATCTCATAACATATAAATTTCAGAATTTATAATATCATAAAGCAAATTGCCACTTATTCATCTTCTTGACCAAAGTCTTTTCCCATGGCTTAATCCCTTCATCGAGCCTCCATCCAACCCTACAATCAATCTATGAATGGGAATAGGGTGAGTTTGGGAATACTCAATAGGAATATCATCATAATAATAATGTGTATCCCAATTTATATATTGCAATTAATGTAAATAAACCATGCAAACTTCTTCCGGTGAGCTCAATGGTCGAAACGCCAAAATTTTTCATAGGTTTAATCCTGAAGGATTTAAAAACTATAAACATTCTTTTCTTAGGTTTAATCCCAAAGGATTTAAAACCATAAACATTTTTTCTATTACATACAAAATAGGATAAACATCATTTCTTGTTTATTCCAATGGAATAAACCACACCACAAACATTAGATTCATTAGCATAGAATACACATAACTACAATACATAAAAGGGATTATTAAATCAACTTTGCATATAGATATTCCTACTTTGCTTCCTTGATAAAAAAAAATGATGAAAAGCTTTTGAAAACATCTCATCTCTTTTCCTTCTTCTTTTCTTTTATTCTTCTTTTCTTTCTTTGAAAAATTGGATTAATGGTTTGTTATGGGGGGGAGGTGGAGCCGAGTTTGGGGAAGAAAGGGGGAAGAGAAAGGGGAAAATGAGGGATTTTAGCTTCTTTCCTTCCTCTTGCATGCCCATCAAGGAACTTACCGAAATGGAAATTGGTAAGTCTTTGATATGGTGCAAAATACAATTTTTAAAACATTCTACCAATCTTGCCTTTTTTAGAAAATAATTATAATTAATTTAATTAATTAATTAATTAATAAATATCAAAAATCGTTGGATATTTTCTCTAGTGTACTTGGGTCGTTTATTATTATTGGACCTCGTTTGGACTTTGAACGGACATGTGACCACAAATACTTGCTAAGAATTTTACTTCCCGAATTAAAATTCTAAATTTCGGGACGTTACATCCTCTACTCCTTATAAAAATTTCGTTCTCAAAATTTACCTTATGATGGAAATAGGAAAGGATACTTGGCTTTGATCTCTTCTTCTATCTCCCAAGTGGCCTCGTACACTCCGTGATTTTGCCATTGAACTTTGACTAACGGCACTTTTCGATTTCTCAAAACATGAACTTTTCTATCTGAAATATAGATTGGGATTTCTTTATAAGTTAGATCATTTTGCATTTCCAAAGACTAGTTAGTTGTATACCGCGTGTCCAGGTCATGAACATATTTTCTAATCATAGACAGATGGAAGATATTATGCACCATTGAGAATTTTGGAGGCAAAGTGAGATGGTAAGCAACATTACCAATTCTCTCAAGTATTTTAAAATGTCCAATGAACCTAGGTCTTAATTTTTCTTTCTTATTGAAACAGAGAACACCTTTCATTGGTGCTACTTTGAGGAAAACATTTTCGCCAACTTCGAATTCCAAAACTTTCCTTCTTTTAACTGCTTAAATTTTCTGTCGGTCCTAGGAAGATTTTGTCCTAGTTTTTATTGTATCGATAGTATGAATTGTTCGTTCGACGATTTCAAGGCCTAGTACTCTTTTTTCTCCAACTTCATCCCAATGTATTGGATATCTACATTTATTACCATAAAGTGACTCGTAAGGGGCCATCCCTATCGTGGCTTAGAATTTGTTGTTGTAAGCAAACTCTACTAATGGCAAGTGGGACTCCCAGTTGCTGCCTAAGTCCAAAACATATGCCCGAAGCATGTCTTCTAAAATTTGAATAGTTCGCTAGGACTGTCCATCTGTCTGAGGATGATATGCCGTACTAAAGTTAAGCTTGGTGCCTAAGGCTGTCTACAAACTCTTCCAAAATTTTGATGTAAACCTCATAACCCTATCTAACAATATTGATAAAGGGGTTCCGTGCAACCTGAAAACCTCTCTAAGGTATAGTTGTGGTAATTGATCCATGTTGAAATTCATCTTTACTGGTAAGAAATGGCCGACTTGGTCAATCGGTCCACTGTTACCCAAATGGCATTGTGACCTCTTGCTGAGTTTGGAAAACCTACTACAAAGTCCATGTTTATGGGTTCCCACTTCCATTCTAGTATTTCTAATGGATTCAACAGCCCTAATGGCCTTTGATATTCTTCTTTGACTTATTAACGGACTAAACATTTTTCTACAAACAATCCTATGCCTCTCTTCATGTTTCTTCACCAAAAAGTATCTCGGAGGTCACGATACATCTTCGTTCCTCCAGGATGTACTGTGTAAGGGGTTAAGTGAGCTTCTTCCAAAATTTTCTTTCTTATATTCTGATCCTTGGGCACACATAATCTTCTTTTGAACATGAGTGCACCGTTTGTATTCAAACTACAATTTTTGCATTTATATGTACCAACTTCGGCCTTGATCTTTTGCAGAAAAGGGTCCTTATCTTGAGCCTCTCGAATTCCATCTCTGAGAGTGGGTCGAATCATCAAGGACGTTATTTTTGTACCAACTTGACTCTATGGTGCTAAAACTTCTAACTTTAGTCTTTCGAAGTCCCTTACTAATTGTTCCTGCACTATGATTATCGACGTCAATAACCCCACTGTCTTTATGCTTAAGGCGTCAGCCACGACATTGACTTTACCCGGGTGATAATGGATTGCACAGTCGTAGTCCTTTACAAACTCCAACCATCTTTGCTATCTCATAATTAACTCCTTGTGGGTAAAGAAATACTTGAGACTCTTATGGTCCGTATAAATATCACACTTGCCACCATACAGATAGTGCCGCCATATCTTCAAAACATGAACTACTTCAGCCAATTCTAGGTCGTACATTGGATAATTTTGTTCATACGGTTTTAGTTGTCTCGAAGTATAGGCGATCACTCTCCCATGCTGCATAAGAAAACATCCCAAACCTAGTTTGGATGCATCACTATAAATGACAAAACCTTCCGATCTTTCTGGTACTACCAGTCCTAGAGCTGTGACTAAATATAATATCTAGAATAAACGTACTAGCCGTTAAATTTGAATATATATAAATATTATGTTTATCTGAAAAATAAGGATCAATTTGGAAGTAAACCAATAGTTTGGGGACCAAAGCGTAATTTACCTTTTGTCCACATGTTGCAGATTGTATTTTAATTGGATAATTAGATATAATTTTGTATATCTTTTATCTAATTAATTTAAAGTGGGATAGTTATGGTAGTGTATGTCGTTTAAATTATTGGATGAACCTTTAAGATAAATGTGGTTGAGTTATCCTCAACAAATCCTATCTCTTAGGATATGATTGTTTTTAAAGATAAGAGTTCAAGATAAGGTTTATCTTTTAAAGAGTTTCAGTTGGTTTCAACCAGGACTCTTGGTAACCCTATAAATAGAACCTAAGGTCCATCATAATTTTCACACCACAATATACACTTCTCTCTCAGTTTATACATAAGCACGATTCAAGAAATAGTGAAGTGAAAGAAACAGTTTAGCAAATTACTGTTTTTCATTGATTCAAGCAAGGTAAGTGTATACATGTTTTATATTACATGTTTATGGAATATATGATGGGTCCACATGTATGTTATAAGATCGGACCGGAGTTTAGTAGCGCTACGCATGAATAACTATTACCATCTAAGTTCGGTATAGTTTTTATGTCTCCACCATGAAAGTTCAAGTGAAAGTTCCAAATGAATGTTCCAAATGAAAGTTCCAATGAAAGTTCAAGTACAAGTTTCATGTTTCAAGTTAAAAGATTCCATAACATTGTAAATGTATAAACATGTATGTACTTACTGAGATTTTCTCACCCCTTTCATTTTTCCCTTCCAGGTAACTAAGACTTGTGAAGATTCGAAGCGTGGACAACACCCGTGGTGGAATATTTAGATTAGGAGTCTTTAATTAAATAAGAATTTTGGAACATATGTTTTACGATTAATGTTTGTTCTAAATAAAATGTTCTTTGGTCATCCTTTAGCCTTAAAATTCTAAATGTTATTAGGCATTGATTTATTTTTCTAACTTTCATGCTATGTCATTATGACACTCGGGTTTTAGGATCCGGGCGTCATACTAAACGTTGTCTAAGTTCTTGAAAACTTTGTTCACATTTGTCATCTTACTAAAACTTTACTCCTTTCCTTTTCATTGATCTAACAAATTTAGAGAAACATTCTATAAACCTTCGGTAATAATCGAATAATCCTAAGAAACTGCACACTTCTCTAGCATTGGTTGGTCGGTTCCAATTCATTACTGCTTTCACTTTGGCCGGGTCGACTTCAATCCATTGGGCTGTAACTACGTGCCTAAGAAAACCTACTCGATCTAGCTAAAATTCGCACTTCTTGAATTTGGCGTACAAGTTCTCATTTCTTAACATCTCCAACATTGTTCTGAGGTGTTCTTCATGTTGTTCACGATTCTCAGAGTATACCAAGATTTCATCGATGAAAACTATGACGAACTTGTCCAAGAATTCATGAAACATTCTGTTCATTATGTTTATGAACACTACTGGTGCATTGGTTAAGCTGAAAGGCATAACCACAAACTCGTAATGCCCATAACGAGTTCGAAAAGTCAAGCTTTTCGATATGTCGCTTGCCTTAATCTTCAATTTATGGTACCTGGATCTCAAGTCAATCTTAGAGAACACTTTTGATCCTCTTAGTTGATCAAACAAATCTTCAATCCTTGGAAGAGTGTACTTATTCTTTATCTTCAACTTATTTAATTCCCGATAGTCGATACACATTCTCATCGTTCTATCATTCTTCTTCACAAAAAGAACTGGTGCACCCCACGGTGACACACTTAGACGGATAAAGCCTATATCTAACAATTCTTGTAATTCTTTTGGTGCCATTCTATAAGGTGCTTTAGACATTGGTGTCGTTCTAGGAACTAAGTCAATCATGAACTCTAGTTGCCTGTCCAGAGAAATTCCTGGTAGATCTTCAGGAAAAACGTCAAAAAACTCCCGAATCACCTCTACGTCCTCAACAGTTACCTTTAGTTGTGATTTACCTGAGGCATTGAAAGATTTTTCTTTACTCGACCTTTTCATCCCTTGAGAAACAAAACTTCTATTCTCTTGGTTTCTAAAGTACTATTTCCTTTTCGTGGAATTAGATAGATGCATGATTACGTCCCAACCAATCCATGCTTAGGATTACGTCAAAGTCTCTCATTTCTATACAAAATCTTCTTCTAATATTTTTCCTTCAATTTTTATCTTAATTAATTTAGCTAGTTGATTCATAAAAAGTGACTTGCCTGAAGAGATACTAACCTCTAGTATACTAGCTGATTTATCACACACAAGCCTAGCCTTAGTGACAAAGATGTAGAGTTAAAAAAATGTGTTGCTCCAGAATCAAAAAGAATGTAAGCAGGAAAATGTGACAACATAATGGTACTGCTATCACGTCGGGATTCTCGTCTGCTTCTTGCTGGGTAAGGGCAAACACTTGCCATTTTCCATTCTTATTCTTGTTTGTATCTCCCTCTTTCTCTTTTCCATCTCTTCTTTTGGGTGGTTCTGGAAAATTCATGATCATGTGGCTCGGTTTGCTACATTGGTAGCATACTTTTCTTCTAAACAAGCACTCTCCTAGGAGAGTATTGTAATATTTTGGGTAGGGTGGAGCGTAGGCTCCTGGCTTGACATTGTTGGATCCTTTAATTTGCTTCTTTTCTTGCCATTTTCCTTTTCCTTTGTCATGTCCACTCCACTTTCTCTTTCTAGAAAAATCCTTATTTTGAAGAGCAAACTGATCTTAATTGTCTTATGGTATCAAACTGTCTTGGCCTGAGTTAGCATTTCCCAATAAGAAGTGAAGTTATGGGACAAGAGAATTAAGCTTATATATTTGCTCAATCCTTGCTCAAACCTTTTGATCTTTTTAGCTTCAGTATCAACAACGTGTGGAGTATAGTTTGATAATTGTCCAAATTTCTGCTCGTATTAGCAAAATGTCTCGACGTTGATATGGTTTGGGTTTTCCTTCAACATTTCTTTCTTAATTATACTACTCATATGTACTCCAAACGGAGTAAAGGTACGCAAAAAGTTATAAATAGCCTCGGCGTTACCAATTCTATTCCCATAACTTGTCACCTTTCGTCACAAAAGAAGGAATTTGTCAATGTGTTGAGGTAGGGAAATGTCTAAATCGAAGTTTGGATCTCCATGAGCGATTTAAACAATTGGGTATATTCGCAAGAAAGAGCATGTGTGACATCTCAAAACCTCCTCTATAAGGCTCTGACACGTCTCATATTCTTATATTTTAAAGCCCGAAAGTGAACTAAAAATACAAAATTCTAGATGTTATTCTAAAAGTTTACAAATTTGACTTATCAACTATAAGGACTTTAAAGTTGAGGTTAACAACATTTAATAGTTTTTCTTAAAGTCGAAACATCTAGTTAACTTAATTGTGACATAAGTTTACTGCCCTTTGATTTCTTATCCATAAAACGAGCAATCCAATGGTCAACAAAACTTATGAAGCTTTATCCAAAAATAATAATTTATCCTTCTAACACATACTAAAATTTCATAATTTTATGGAATGGTTAAGGTCATTTAAAGGGGATACAAAGTACACGAAAAATAGAAACTAAACAGTTTTCAATACTCAATTTTAGTCCAGATTTTTCCCTATCAAAATACCTTGAAAAATTCTATTATTTTTATAGATAAAACACTACATAATTTATTAACTCATATAAAAAATTAAAAATTTAATTAAATTTGTAAGGTCTCCATATTAACCTCCAAAACATGAGAGGCAGATCCCAGAATATAACTATCCATCATTACCAAAATATGCATATCTTGCTCTACAGACATCCGAACGAGGTGATTCTAAGTTTCAAAGGACTAAAATTGATAGGTCATAAATCTCACCAAATTTCATCTCAAAGCTTGAATTGTACCATTCTAGACATTCGTTTGAAACTGGACTTGCAAGATGGAGATTCTGGACAGTTTTTATCTCGGTCAATATTAAACAATTTAAACATCTTCTAATACTCAACAAGTTTAAAATTATCATTTCATAGAGTTCCAAGCAAATTTATGACAATTTAACAATTAACATTCATATCAAAAATCATCTCATAACATATAAATTTCAGAATTTATAATATCATAAAGCAAGCTGCCATTTATTTATCTTCTTGATCAAAGTCTTTTCTCATTGCTTAATCCCTTCATTATTGAGCCTTGATCCAATCTTATAATCAATCTATGAATGGAAGAATTGTGAGTTTGAAAAAAAAAACATAATAGGAATATCATCATAATAATAATGCAAATCACAATTTATATATTGCAATTAATGTAAATAAATCATGCAAACTTCAATTTTCGGTGAGCTCAAGAGTAGAAACCCCAAATTCTTTCATGGGTTTAATCCCGAAGGATTTAAAAAACATAAACATTGTTTATCAGGTTTAGTCCCAAAGGATTTAAAACTATGAACATTCTTTCTATTACATCCAAATAGGATGAACATCATTTTTTGTTCATTCCAATAGAATAAACCACATTCATATCCAGATAGCCACAACATTAAATTATTTAGCATAGAATACACATAACTACAATACATAAAAGGGACTAAATCAACTTTGTATATAGATATTCCTACATTGCTTCCTTGATAAAAAAATGATGAAAAGCTTTCGAAAACATCTCTTCTTCCTTCATGTTCTTTTCTTTTATTCTTCTTTTCTTTCTTTACAAAATTGGTTTAATGTTTGTTATGAGGGGAGGGGGAGCCGAGTCTGGGGACGATAGGGGAAAGAGAAAGGGAAAAATGAGGGTTTTTGGCTTCTTTCCTTCTTCTTGCATGCCCATCAAAGAATTTATCGAAATGAAAATTGGTAAGTCTTTGATATGGTGTAAAATACCATTTTTAAAATATTCTTCCAATCTTGCCTTTTTTAGAAAATAATTATAATTAATTAATTAATTAATTAATCTAAAAAATCGTTGGATATTTTCTCTAGTGGATTTAGGTCGTTTATTATTATTAGACCTTGTTTGGACTTTAGACGGACATGTGGCCACAAATACTTGCTAAAAATTTTACTTAACCCAAATTAAAATTCTAAATTTTTGGGACGTTTCAGCATGCGCCGTGAAGTAATGCTGCAATTGGTGGCAAGTACCGATTTTCCACTGAGCTTAGTGGAAAATCCTCATTTCACGAAGTTCATAACAAAAATATAACCAACCAATGTACATATCTGTTGCTAGAAATACTTTTCGTAAAAATGCTATTGTTTTATTTAATAAATAAAAAGAAGCTATTATAAGTTATATAAATAATTATAACGGTATTTTATCTTTCACTTCGGACTTATGGACCGGTAATAACCAAAAAATATATATGGCTGCAACTGCACACTACATTGATAAACACTGGATAATGTGTAAAAAAATAATAGTTTTTAGAACAATTGACTATCCTCATAATAGAGTTAATATTTTTCATATTTTACTAAGTGTTTTACGTGAATTTAATTATAAAATGAAGATTCGTAATTTTACTTTTAACAATGTCGGCCCAACAAAGTAATTGAAAAATTAATTTAACATTTCTATCTAGAATTTGATGGTATTTTATTTCACATTCGTTGTGTCTGTCATGTTTTTAATTTAATTGTGAAAGATAGTTAAAATCCATAAATGTACAATTACATATAATTAGATATGCTATTAATTATATTACGATCTCACGAGTTATAAAACAAGTTTTTGCTGCTCTATGTGTTGAAAATAGACTTCAAGAAAAATGTTTTTGCACTGATGTAGGCCATATGTGAAATTCAACATATCTCATGTTTGAATATTGTCAAGGGTACGAAGATTGTATTACTGTATATTATAATGGCCGACACTCACACGGTCCAGAATCTGATTTGCAAACATATAACTGGAAAAAATATTTACGCATGTTAGAAAATTTTTGAAAGTTTTTTTCGACGCAACAAATGCATATTTATGTGTATATTATTCAACTACTCTACTAGTTCTCAATTATTTCTATTATATTACTAACAATTTTAATAGGTATAAGGAGTTTGTTATTTTTTTTTAATTTTATATATGTGATGGAGGCTAAATTTAAAAAATATTAGGAAGTGTTGCCTATGTTATTTCTATTAGCATCTATTATGGACCCAAACTCAACTTAGAGGATACGAAAGTTATCATAATAGTAATTTCACAAAAATTAACCTATGATCCACTAATGTATGGTAATTTAGAAAAAAACCTTGAAAAGGCCGGTAAAACCGTCATACGACCCCCTTGCTCTAACGCATGCTTTGTCATCACTTGGCGATAATAACTTATAGAGTTACCTAGGTTCAATTAGAGGTAATCAACATGACAGTGATTCTTCTTCTGCTTCTTCACTTTTTCGTTCTAGTGATATACCTTTAGAATTAGCTATGTATTTTGCGCATGACATACTAAGTATTTTAGATGATGAAGAGAGAGAAAATTTTAATATACTACGATGATGCGACAAAATGAACGTCAATACTCAATTTTTTCAAGTATGGCACGCGATCTACTAACATTTTCGATATCAACTGTAGTATCGGAGCCTGCTTTTAGTACAGGTGATAGGGTTCTATTTGATTTCAGGTCAAAACTTAAAGCCGACATATTAGAAAGCTTACTGTGTTTGGAGGATTGGGAGGATGCCGAACTTTAGATCTAAGATAAAGTAGACAAAATGATGTCTAAAGAACATGAAGATTTGAATACATAATACTTGAATTTGTAGTAAGTATTGTTTGCGTAAATATTTAATATTTCTTTGTTTTATTTTAATAAAAAATTGTACACGTAACAACTTGTTTGTGTATAATTTTAACTCCGCCTACGTTCAAAGTAGTTGGTCCCAAGTCCAAAAAAATGTGGAGAGGTTTCAACTTTTATGTTTTAATAGAAAAAATTTCTCATACTTTTATTTCTTTTTTATTTTTAAATTCTCCAAAACAAAATAAATAAATAAAATCGAGCCGAGCTCGTGGGTCGCTCGACTTGGCTCGTTCGACCCACGAGCCAACTGACCGAGCCGAGCCTCAATTATAGGGAGGAGCCGGCTCGACACATCCCATTGCCACCTCTATATTAAGTAACGATGCATTGTTGTTCCAATGAACAAATAACTCGCCGAAATTATTTTCCCGACGAACTTAAATATTTGTCGGAATAAGTTAAATTAAAGCAAAATTTGTTCCCAAAAAAATATAATCCTCTTCAAAAGTACAATTTACCGACAACTTCCAAAAATCTGCACAAGAGATTATCAATTCTCAAAACGTTTATTCTTACGAACTTAAAATATTCGTCAAAAAAAGCCACATTAGAACAAATATTGCTTCCGACGAAAATAGACTCGTCGCCAAAAGCACTATTCGCCAACGAATTTCCAAATTTGTCGTAGAGATTGTTCAACTATACAAACTCTTTTTTAACGACATTAATATTTGTCGGAAGAAGTCACATTAAAAAAATATTTCCTCCAACGCTAAACGTATCTTCATCAAAGGTAACGTTGCTCGACGACTATAGAAAATAGTCGGCATAGAAAATTTAACTATCCAAACATTTTCTTGACAATCTAAATAATAATTGAAAAAAGTCGAATAAAAGCAAATAGTTCTAACTACGACAACCACTTCGTCGCACAAAACATTATCTATCTACGACTTCCTGAATTCACCGGAAGATAACATTCCATCTTTTTAAGTTTGTACACGATAATTGAAATTTCGTCATTAAACCTAAACATGTGCGTCGCCAATACATAATTACCGCCAAATTTTCATCCGCAATTTTTTTATTTGAGGGAATTTTTTTTCCCAGCATTACATTTTTCCAACAAATATTTTTGTCATTCGTAGAAGTATGTTTCCGGACGAAAATAATTTTTTAGAAAGAAATTATTAGTCATTGGGGAAAGTTTCTATGCTCCGTGTGTATTTTTCTCAACGTTGTAAGGAAGTTTGTAGGAAGAGGTTGAATTTACTGATGAAATTTGATGCTTCGAAAAATAGTTCGTTGTTAAAAGTTCTTGTAGTGAACTAAGCAAACAGAGAACAAATTGTTTTGAGCTGCTGTGCCGGCTGCCCTCTTTGATTTAGTGTTTTATGTTGGTAAGGGTTTTTTTGATGTGATGAATTTGTAACGGTTAAGAATGTGGTGAATATAAAGGATGAAAAACTGTGGGTGATAGGGTTGGCTTTGTTGGGTGATTTCTTTGTATGGATTTGAATGGTTTATGTCGCAAACTATTGTAACTTGCATGTGAAGAATAATTTGTTTAGAGGAGAACGTCAAACTTTTATATCAAACCAGCGTAGAACATAACAAGAAAGATTGAGAGAGGAGGAATAGAAGAAATGTGATGAGAAAAATTATATATTTTTTATTTAATTAATAATAAAGTTGTGTTCAAAATAAGAAATTAAAGTCCCTTTTGAATAAAATAAAACACTTATTTAAATAAAATAAAATAAATTTATGATAAAATCTAATCTAATTAAAATTATATATTACTTCCAATAACTGAAATACAATTCAATAACACGTGCTATGGTTTTTATTTATTTTATTTTATATTAAAAGCAACACGTGTTATGATTTGTTATTTACTCCTTCTAATAAGGATCGTAAAGAGTTTCTCTTGTACTGGTCCAAAATTCTACTATACATATCTTCATTTTCTTTAATTTTTTTTTTTTTCAATTTCCTCAATTTTCTTCCTTTTCGTCATTCTTTTACAAATCTTTCATTCTCAACTTCAACCTTGATTCTCCTATTAATTATTCTATGGTCGATTTCCACTAATAAGCAATAAACTAGTCTTTAGATACAATTTAATCGTGCAATTTCGTAGATGTGCGTGAATTGTAGTGGGGTTTTTCTATTCCTTAATTAGAGCCGATTTAGCGAAGAAGTCAAAGGAATAGTCAAATAGATATGGAAAGTAAAAAATAAACACGTGATCAAATAGAACTGCAGGGTTCGAGCAGAGGTAGGATTAGGACTTGTCGAATACCAACCTATAAATACTCTCTCTTCACAAACCAAAAAAGCTACTAACCTTGCTGCCTTTGCATGTACTTCGTATAAACTCTAGAACATCCTCTTCTCTTGTTAGTTAGTTTCGATTTTGATCAATCCTAGAGGAAGCAGAGGCGATGGACGATACGTGCGCGGTGTGTGCGGATATATTGAACTGGGTGGCTTACGGTCCTTGTGGCCACAATGAGATTTGCTCGACCTGCGTGGCTCGCTGTCGATTCATCTCCCACGATCGCTGCTGCTCTATTTGCAAGACCCCATCCAACATCGTTTTCGCCACCAAGGTTCTTGATTATTCCTTTGTTTCAATTGCAATTTTTTTTTTTTTTTGGCTTCAATTTCATGGGCTTATGTCGTTTGGATTCATAAACTGTGTGACTGATAAAATTAGGGTTTCGAAAACCATTATATCACGTTTAATTAGGTATTTATATCAACTAAAATTGGAACTATATGCATGTAAACGACTACTTTGTTTGGAAAAATAAAAATAATTGGTTCTTAATTAAAGACTTGATTGGTATCGTTGGAAAGAACTACTGATTAAGACTGAGCTTTTAGTGAAATAATTACTTCTAAGAATGCCATTGAAACTAAATAACTTTCTTGTTATGCTTGGTTGCAATTAGGATTTGGGACAATATACCAAGAGGATAGGAGATTTTTCAGTACTGCCATCGGATGTGGAAGAGGGTAGAGTGGGAAACTACTGGTACCATGCAGACACGCAAGCATTCTTTGATGATTTGGATCACTACAAGATGATAAAGTCCATGTGCGAGCTTTCTTGTAGCGTATGTTATAGAATGGAGGATCAGCCCATTAATAAATTTAGGAGAAAGGAAAAGTTTAAGGATATTCAGGAACTCAAGGATCACTTGTTCCATAAGCACAACTTGTTCATGTGCAGCACGTGTTTGGAAGGGAGGAAGGTACATTATCCTTTTTTCCTACCAAATCTTCTTGATTCATTTAGCTTTTCTTTTAATATGTTATGTTTTCTATTATTCGAGCATTAATAAGTTACAATGTAGACATTTGTGCTCTGGCATTGTCAATGATTATTGGCTTAGACCGTTTTCTAAAGAGGAGGAATGAATTAAAATTTAGATTATATATCACAGTTGACTTTATTCTGACAAATCTTATCTTTAGAATTGGTAAGTATAAAACTAGTGAAACCAATCCTCGGAAGCATAATAATGGTCAGATACAAATCATTTAAATTAGTGTCAAGTATCTCTACCCTTTGATTTAGGATTAGTTAGTTCTGTTTCTTGATAGAGACAAGGGAAGTGATATAACTCAGTCACTTCAAGATTTGGTTTGTTTTATTATTTATAGCTTTGTCGCCTTTGAGCATTGTTTCCGAGAAGTGGAAAACCATCAAAGCACAAAGATAATCAAATGAAACCCATAATATATTTACAGTACATTGATTGATATGGGGCTTGTATAAAATTCTTTTCATGCAGTCCTATTGAACTTCATAGTTTCTGCATTAGAACTTGAGATGCTTTCCCCCTTTCTTGTTTGTTCTGTAAATAGTCTTCACTTTTGTTATTCTCCCTCTGTGCTGTATGTCATAATTATTGGTTGACATGACAACCTGATAAGGTGCTATTGGTTTCAATCAGGCTTTCATTTGTGAGCAAAAGATGTACACTAGAGCACAACTGATTCGGCATATAAACAGAGGCGATGAGGAGGTGGATGGAACTGAAATTGATAGAGGTGGCTTCATGGGGCATCCTATGTGTGAATTCTGCAGCATCCCATTTTATGGGCAAAGTGAGCTTTACACACATATGTCCACTGAACATCATACTTGTCGTATGTGCCTAAGGTAATCCATAAGGTTCAGATTGAGCTACTTTATGATTTGGTTGTGATCAACATATATTTATAGATCAATCTATACACTTCACGTAGGAAAGAAGCAGGACAATATGATTACTACAAGAATTACAGAGACTTAGAGGTCAGAGGTTATTGAGTTAGTGACATTCTGAAGTTCTTCACAATTGCTTTCATTACTTGGTTATCTGAAAAGAATAGTTTTTGGTTTCTTTTAATTTGCAGACCCACTTTCGTCGATATCATTTCTTATGCGAGGATGAGGAGTGCCTCACAAAAAAGTTCGTTGTCTTTCTATCTGAAGATGAATTGAAGGTCTATAATCCAAATGATGAGAATATAAATACTCAAAGATCATAGCTAGATATTTTATCACTGTGCTTGTTTAAATTATTGATTCTTTTCCTCGTTCATTTTCAGAGGCATACTTGGGAGCATGAATATTGTATGTGCTGCAATGCTGCTCTTGAGGCAGGTTTCTCCAACTCTAGCCAATTAAATATTTCCTCTTGCTCTTGGGAGGGATACTACTTTGTATATTTATATTATGTCCGGTTTTATCCAATAACACATATACTTCCGACCTGTTTTCAGTACTCAAGTGATGGTCCACGTCAAAGAGGATGTTCATGTCAGCATCATACTTCAGATGATGAACTTTCTTTGGCCACCCAAGCAAGTCTTGAAACAGCCAACGCGGCACCGTCCAGTAACGGGGCAGCTGCTGATCATGGAGAAATTAGTAATGACGATACGCATTTCCCCCCACTTGAATCGTTAGCTATTACGGACTCCGCGCCATCTTCAAGACACCTTGAAGCCCTGTCTCAAATTTCGTTCCCTCTGCTCCCTGTGGTTCCCTGCAGCAGTCAGCAAAATGGACAGTTTCATGCCTTGTCTCAGACTTCGTTCCCTCTGCTCGCTGTGGCTCTCTGCAGTAGTCAGCAAAATTCTCACTCTGATGTTTTGCTGAAGAACACAATGGAAGCACATCTGCGCCTTAAGAGAAACAACAATAAAATGAATCTCACCAGTTCTGCCCCAGCCTGGGAAGCAGCTAGTTATATTCCTGCAAAACCAGCAATTATCCGTCCTCACACCTGGCCCTCAGTAAATAGTGCTTATGGACCAGTACCTAGCTCCAGACAGAATGTAACTGCAATAGAAAATAGACCTACACCATCTAATTATGCAACTGCTGCAAAGGCTCGCCAATCATCAGCTCATGGTTCATCATTTTCTGATCCCTTAATCACATCAAGGAATTGGGGAAACCAGAGTTGGACCAGTCATTCTACATCAAGTCGTAATTTATCAGAATGTGTCTCTCTCGACCCTTTCAATAACAATTTTCCTCCAGTTTCTGCAGTACAAACATGCAAGTTGCCAGCCACTGTCAAGAAGGTACAAGACATGTATACTACAAACAAATCGTTGATGGAGAAAATCCGCGTTGCTCTAGGATTTGATGAGAACAGATACTCTATTTTTAAAGCAATATCTAGTGAATATCGGCAAGGTTTAATTGATGCTGAGACATATCTGGCATATATGGAGCAATATGGTTTGTTACATCTTGTACTTGATTTGGCGGGACTCCTTCCTGATGCTAGGAAGCAGAAGGAGCTGGTTGAGACCTACAATGCTAATCTGGTAGACACTGCTCCAAGAGAGAATGGTTGGAATAATGACATTTTCGTGAAAAATGACCAGCGTTCCAAGAAAGACAGAGGCAAGACTCATGATTCCAGAAACAGTATTTCTAAACATAACATAGCTGGTAACATTGTAGGCACTGTGAAAGAACTGCCAGCAAGCCACAGCCGTTCACAAGAAGACTTTGAAGTGCTGTCGAAAGAGGGGTATAGAGTTGCCAAAGGCAAATCAGTAGTGGTGGTTGATGATTCACAAGAACAATTGTGTAGACTTGACAAATCTACAAAGCTGAAAAGCCATACTACTTCCCTGTCTTCTGGTGCTAGATCTAGTCAAAATTCGGGGAATGGTAATGGAAAACATAAACAGCAAAAGAAATCTCAAAGTATTAGTTCCAAGGGACGAACAGCATTTGCCTGAAGTGGCTTTTTCATGCTTTCATCAAAGTTTCGACTTTGATTATCTATCTGTGTACTTGCATTGTTTAACCCAAGCAATCTTAAACGCAGGGGGAAATGTTTGGTACTTCCCCTTTTGACGTATATGTGAAAAAGAAATTGTGTTCTTTATTTGCTTTTTGATATTGTAAAGATTTGTCTTGAACACTGTAATACTGATTTAGCAAAAATAGCTAGAGTTCTACTTCTGTGAACTATACACGCTATAACAGCTGCATAATGAATTCATTGAATTTAATCTTGATGATCTATTAAAGGTTTCGAATATCGGTCTTGAATAATTGATAAGCCACCTACTTCCAGTCATTTTGACCGAAGTGCTACATACAAAATTTGGATATATAAAGTGAAGACCGCGCTGTTTGATATATTCATAGGCAATGTTGTGCGATTTAAATCCCGCAAGTGGACGGATCGTTGATAAATAATAAAGTGATGAATGAAGTGTCGAACCCACGAGTACTAGATATCAATTTAACCTATTAATTTATAACCTAATTTCTAACAATATGAAAACACAGATTTAAATTAGTTTTTGTGATTCTATACTATTTTAATTAAAACTAAATCATCAAACAATTAACTTTAAAAATATTGAGAACGAATTCAAGATCTACTAACACTAGGATTTGCGAATCCACCAACACTTTCCTTAATCAAATATCCGTTTAACCGCTTTAGCTTATAATTACCATAGATTGAAAATCGGCGTTCTAAATTAATCAAAAGCCTCTCTCGATGGTCAATCAATTCTATATGTTATCTGAACTTCATTATCTCTAATTAAGCTTCGAACATAAACACATGCATTAAAATCTCAAGAACACCTAAAAGAATTTCATAAAGCATAATAGTAATCTCTATCTATTATTGGACCCTATGTTATTCAATACTACGTGCTTAATCTATATTGAATCTCTCGACTTCAATATAGATCACAATATATTCTAATGGTGATCAAGCATTAAAATAATAGAAAAACTGCATAAAGAATAATCAACCCAAAAGCAATTAATTACTAAAACGGAAAAACTTCTAATTAATTAAAAATCATGAGGTTTCATCGTTCATCCTAGAAAAAGTAAATTAGCCGGACATGATTTCATCAATTATGACAATAATTGACTTCATCATGATCCGGCAAAAGAAAAAGAAGAAGAAATAATTACAACATGTGATCTTGGCTCGATGATCTTCGATCCCGTGCCTTGATCTTCGATTCTCTTCGATTCTCCTTTTGTATCTTGTTCCCAAAATTCGTCCCCCTTTGTTATGGCTATTATCTACCTTTTATAATGCTCTCTAAAGACTCCAAGACGTGTGCTAAGTAGTTGAATTCGATTTGGAGTTGTAGAATTCTAATCCTATTAAGACATCGCTTAAAACGGTGCCTGTTATGCCCTTGCGATCGCATGGTTCAAAACCGTCGCGATCGCATGGTTAACTTGTTTTGCATTCTGCTGATTTTTGGTCCACCTTGCGATCGCAGACATGTTTAACCATACGATCGCATGGTTAACTTGGCTGCAGATCCGGTTTTCTTCCTTTAATATTTGCATGTTGAGCCCCTGAAGTATCTTTTCTTAGCAGTTTGAGTCCCTTTTCTTCTATTTGCTTTCTTTTCGTCAGATTGACCTTTGAATTTGAATATTTCCTAAATTAATACGAAAACCAAGTACAATTAAACTGAAAATAATTAAGAATACTCATAATCGTCCCTTTTTGTGAGCTCAGATAAGTACAAAATTATACTTATCAGGCGACTATATAAAGTGAAGACAACGTTGTTTGATATATTCATAGGAGGCTTTTTTGCGGGTTCATTCTCTTTCTTTCCTTTATTTAAACATAGAGAGGCAAAACCAAGTCCCGTCTGAGCATTGACTTGAAAACAGTCAAAACTCGAGGGTTACCATATTCCAAAGATTGAACTGCGTAGTTAAGTGTCAACCGGGAGACACACACTTGCAGCCATCCCTACTATTATAGTATAATCAGGAGGAAGACTCGTCGCCATCCCTACTATTATAGTTACTACAGAAACACACACATACTTCAGTGGTCGAAGATCAAACAGAGATCGCACCCTACATAGGGTGCGGCTTTTGCAGCAATTGAAGGCCATTTTAAGTTTCTTCAATACTCAACCATAAATGTAAAATACATTTTTATGAGAATTTACAGAGAGGCTTATTGTATAAACCAATTTACCACACATGACACAATTTTGTGAACCCCAATGTCAGACAGAACACATATTGATTACAGACTGCATATAAGTCTATTGAGCACAACCAAAGGTTTTCTCGCTGCTGTAACACATGTAAAGGAACCCATCCTCGTCCTTAGATGAATCGTACACAGACTCCATCAAGCTTGCTGCAGAAAACAGTTAAATTGTGTAAACAGACTACCTCTGATATAAGTAATGTACTTTACTTTCAAAGCATTAGGAAATATGTTGGATATTTTACCTGTTTGAGGTAAGGTATTATTCACAAATACAAATAGAGCTTTCCCAGGAGCCAGATGAAGTCTGCCACTCAGGATGTAAATGAATTGCCCAACAGACATGTCTCGGGGTACAAGATATCTGTTGCCAAAGAAAAATACAAAGAACATTATAAGAAGTTGAGAGTTATGGATTAAATCTTCAAATCCAAACTATAGGAAGGAATAAGATGATGCTTACAGAACAAAAAGGAATCAAAATCTATATGGTATCTAATGAGAGTTCTAGAAAAAATATCAGTTAAAGATGAGATGGCGTGATAAAAAGCAAATACTGCTTGAACAGGACCATATAGAAACAAAGACTACACAGAGAAAGAACACGTACACAAAAAAATATCATCAGTTGTACCAAAGGAATGATATACATCCAGCCTAGGGCACCTTACTGGCTTCAAACCGATAGTTAAACAAATTAATGCTCTTGAAAACAGGCAAACAACTTGTATATGGTGTTAGAAAGCATTTTTCATAGAGAAAGCAGGACTCCTGCGCACCTCTGTAATAGTGACTGCTGCTAATGTAATCCAACATACTCATAGTAGAAAAGTAGTAAGGACTGGTAATGCTAGCATTTTTCAACAAGGATTATGTAGCAATATGTTTCTAATTTCTATGCAAGTAAAGAACATCTTTAAGAAAGTTGCTGTGGAACTAGCATATTTTTTTTTTGTTCTTATCCTGTTATTTGTTTTGTTTGTATTCTTTTTAAGCACCAGATGTTACAACGCAATTAATAATGGTCGGATAATTTGCATAACTAATGAGAATGCAATAACTTACTTCTTCTTCTCCATCTCAGGAAGGTCAGTTTTTGAATACCTCTCAACAACCACCTGCAATAAACTCAACAATTACATTTTTGCACCACTCTTAAGAGTAATATTACACAGGTTATCATAAATAATAACTAAATAATTCGTCCAATGTAATTTCCTTGTTATTTTACTTGCTTTTAAGAATTTATCTAATGAAACTGATGGTTTGAAACACATTCTGATGATCTCTGACAATAATAGGAGCAAACAAATGTACACAGGGAAGATCATCAGCTACTGTGTCCTTGATTAAAGAGATCATCAGCAATTTCAACATGCCATAAATAGTAGGGAACGAGAAGAAGTCAAGAAATTAAATCAAAGTTTACACAGTTCAGTTTATCTCCAAGCACAAATATTTCAATAATTAATCAAACCCAAGACCTAAAGCAAAGCCGTGGTCAATTTGATCGCAACAAATTGCAATATAAATACGAAAGAAACTTACGGGTAGACGATCAGGATATTTGGCAATGATATCTTGTGATTCTTGGACTCTTTCCTCTGCATTATACCATAATTATCATTCTCTCTGCAATTTTGATTAACAAAACAAAAAACTAAAATCACAAAAAAGGGAAGAAAATGTAGAAACCGAAAGAGAATTGTTCTTTGAAGGATTGAGTCTTGGCCCGTCCCATAATTCCCCCGATCACAATTTGCAACCCGCGAGAGAGAGAGAGAGAAAGAGTCGTACAAGGATGTAGAAGATATGATTGAAATTGGATTTTTTGTGCGATAACGCAAGAAAGACAACTGCGATATCCGAAATTGAAAGATAAGAGCAGGTGCAATTTGACATTAACATATATAATTAAAAGAAAAACAAGAAAGTAAGCGGGGATAGCTCAGTTGGGAGAGCGTCAGACTGAAGATCTGAAGGTCACGTGTTCGATCCACGTTCACCGCATTTTGTTTAATTGTTATTTTATCCCCTCCCTTGGCTATTAATTATTGGAAAATTAGTGTAAATGGTCCCTAATCTTTATCTTTAAAGTGGAAATGGTTCTCAATATTTATTTTTGGCAAAGAAGTCCCTAATTCATATGTTTTAGGGCCTCTCTACCCTTGGCTGTTAATTATTGGAAAATTAATGTAAATGGTCCATAATCTTTATCTTTAATGTGGAAATGGTTCTTAATATTTGTTTTTGGCAAAGAAGTCTCTAATTCATATGTTTTAGTGCGTAATTAGTTATTATTTGATGATAAAGACAAATATGCACTTAGTTTTTTAATTAGAAAAAAATGTAATTGGATTATTAACATTTGCAAAATTGTAATTGGATCTGATACTTTTATTTTTTATAAAAAAAATTAAAAGAAACTATCGATTTTTTTTTTAATTAACATTTTATTAACCAAATTGATTATACCAAATTGTTTTGTATATTTTACGAACTATTATAAAGTAAGATTTAATTACACTCACAGTTCTCATTCTTTTAGTTTTGTAACAATATCATCCCCATTCAATTTTATTCGCAGATATCGTTCACATTTTTTCATTTTATTCATACAGATGGTCCTCAAATGAATATTTTTGACAATTTTGTCCCTGACTTAAATAAATTAAAATGATAGAAAAATTTCAATTGAGACCTAACATTTTCAAAAGTACAAATAAATTCTAAATTTTTTTTTTTTTACAAATTTTTACTTAAAATAATAAAAAATATGTCATCAAGTCCAAAAACTTCTAATTATGTTCACAGAAAGGACATTTGTAGTCTCTACGGATTTCGTCCAGTAATCTCTTAATTGACAAAAAAATAATATTCGTAACTTAAATTTGACCAATTTAACAAAAACAAAATAGTTTATCACATTTTATTATTCAAAATAATTTAGAAAAAGAAAAAGAAAAAAGAAAAAAAAAACATCACCCCCCACCCACACACACACACACACACACACACACCCACACAAAACAGTCACAACAGGAGGGGAAGGGGAGAGAAATCCTTTATACTGTGGGGGTTGGGTGGGGTTAACTATACACATCCTTTATACTGTTAGTCTACAAATTTATTAAAATTGGTTTACTTTTAGATTATCTGTAAATTGCTTCTAAATTTTGCACTTTCAGCAGCTTTTCAGTGCCCTTGATAATTTTAGTTTGTCTAAACGAACCGTTTGCTGTTCTTTTTCAATTTTTCTCTATACATCAGTAAAACATTACATATTCTTTTCTTTTTTTTAATTGCTGATCACTAATATGGTAAAAATGTTCTTAGATTTACAAACCTTTTCTAGATGTAGTCTCCCCAACCATACCCACAAGTGATATTGATGTTTATCCAACCATCATTTCTTGCTTGTATATGTATTTTTTAGTAGTAATTCAAGAAAAATCTAAATGCTCAATATCAGGGGCGGAGCCAGAAATGTAAACCAATGCGGACATAAATTAATAAATGTAATAATATAAAATAATGTAATAAGTAATAACACAACAATACAAAAAATAATATACATTACAATTGTTCTTTGCAGTTTTTCATACTTTGATATCGTTGTACAATGACTTCATTATCAATCTTCAAAAATATATCTTTCTCTGTATAAACAATGATGCTATCATTCGTCCATTGATCACCCATTCGATTGCGCAATCTATCCTTCACAATTTTCATTGCAGAAAATACTATTTCTACAGTAGCAGTAGCAACCGATAGAATTAGCACTAAAGTCAAAAGTTTGTAAACCAATGGATATACTATACTTTTTTTTTGTCATGACTAACTTCTCTGCAAGATCACTAAGGTCATTCAACCCTTCAAACGCTCTGTTAGAGAGCATATCAAAAATATAAGTTTCAAGTTGATCATTAAGTATGAAGAGATCTACTTTAGATAAATCTTCTGGATAAAACTCAGCAAGCTGAATCAAGCTTTTCTTGTCAAAAGAAGAGAATGAATATTCTGGACATAAACAAGCTATACAAAGAAGCAACTCTGTATTTACCTCCGAGAAACGATCATTCAACTTTTGAAGTTGTAAATCGATGACAGAGTAAACAAATCAACACGGTAGTGATGCAAATTTGTCATTTTTGGAGGATTACGTTGTGGGCGACCACGAAGTGCACGACGATACAAGCATATCATCCATGCTGGGAATATCAATGTAACGCTGCTGACAGAAAGAATAAACTTCTTATAGAAAAGAATCACACACATTCTCTCTCATGATTTGAAGTCGATGTTTGCACAGCTTGACCAATTGCATTGCATTTATAATATCTTGATCTTTCCTTTGTAATGCCTTTGACAATTCATTCGAAATCTCCAAGACACTTCTCATCAAGTGTAGATTAAATACAAAATCAAAGGACTGTATAGACTCCAATAAATTGGTTGCATCACCTCTTTGATCACAAGAACTAAATTTATCTTCAAAAATCAATTCAAGTACATCACTAATAGCAGAAAACATGGCAAACAAGCTGACCAAAGAGTTATAATGGGACCCCCACCGTGTATCACCAGAACGCTGAAGGGTAGTTTCTTGATTAAGTCTCCATCCACTTAACATCTCACCTTTCTCCAATGCCTCAATAATGAAGTCTGATTGTTTTTCTCGAAGAAGATCATAACGTTTAGAAGATGCTCCAATAGTATTTACCACATCACCAACCACACGAAAGAAATTAGTAATGAGAATATTCTTCTTTGCCACTGCTACAAGAGCTAATTGAAGTTGATGAGCAAAACAATGAATATAAAAGGCACGTGGATTCTCTTTTAAAATAAGTGCTTTCAGACCATTAAATTTATCTTGCATATTACTAGCCCCATCATAACCTTGTCCTCTCAATCTTGACATGCTCAAGTTATATCTAAAAAATATCTTGTCAATTGCAGCCTTAAGCGAGAGAGTTGTGGTACTTGTAATATGTTCAATCCCCATGAAACGTTCATTTATATGTCCACTATTGTCCACTTAATGTAAAATAATTGACATTTGCTCCTTTGTTGGCACATCACGAGATTTATCAACTAGAATAGAAAATAATGAATCACCAACATCTTTAATGATAACATTGATTGTTTCAGCAGCACAAGCACTTATTATATCCTTCTGAACATCAGGTGATGTCAATTTACAATTTTTAGGAGCATTTGTCAATGTGACAGCATTAATATCATCATTATGATCAGCCAGAAATTGCAGTTGGACTAAAAAGTTACCTGGATTGAGCAAATTTTAAGATTCATCATGACCCCGAAATGAATGTCCTTGTCGCAGTAGAACTCGAACACAATCAATTGATGCATTAAGACGGATACTATATTCATTTCCTACTTGTTTTGACTGCTTGAAGAAAACTGATTCAATGTGTTGCTCTTGATTCATTAAAGCTTCACACTTCATACGAACTTCATTATGTGCACTATCATACCTTCCAATATGAGTATTAAGCCTTTTTTTTTTTTTGTCTTTCCAATACGTAAATCCTTCACCAACAAAAGAATCGCCTCCTCCTTGTTTTCCACTACTTGTTTTTAAAAGATAACAATACAAACAATATGCAGCATCTTTTTCTATACAATACTCCAACCAACTATCAATCTCTTTAAACCAAGAAGAACTAAAACGTCTAGAAACTTTTTCAAATGGCCTTTTTGGAAATTCATGATCTTGAGGTTGACAAGGACCCTTTTGCATATATGCTCTTCGAACTTGATCTCGAATGTTAACATTATAATCCAAAATTGGTATCCTTAGTCCAAGATCAGTGGAAAGTTGTGCAACATCAAAATCCCTTTTATTTGATATCTCTCCATCAACATTTTCTACAAGAGATTTTCTTTTGAAAAATCTCTCAATTGTCACGTCACACTAAAAAAAAAAAAAAGTGATAATTGGTAGCGTGAAGCCGTGAACAACAATTATTTGACTACATATATTCTCCTTTGCATCTTCATCAATTATTGCACTACAGAACAATAATCATACAACCATGAGATCTCTATCTATGAAAACAAATCCTAAATCTTGAGTCAAGTATTATTGTATTAAGAAAGATGAGTTTTTTCATTTGAGGCTTGCAAAGGCTTCTCTGGCTTTTAATTGTAAAAGTGAGTTTCTAAGTTCTAACATATCATACACCTACTTTTTTTAGTCTGCAAATAGTATATTGCTTGAAATACATTTGCTATTATTTATGGGAATAATGAATTATGTTGTCTAACTCTAAGCATTTGTTTATACAAGTAATGAATTCAGTTACCACTACCACTATACTCCATTTTTGAATTGTGGACGGCCCATTAATTCTTGATTCTTCCATAGTTCCATTTATTCATGTTAACAACACAGAGAGCTTCAAAATGGGTAGCTAACAAGGAAAAAAATATTAATTTCAAGACAATCATCATTCTGTCATTCATCTTCATCACATATAATTTATAAACTAACCCCTTCCAGCTCCCAGTAACACATATATATACTCTATACACACCCAGTCACACAGGCAGAGCGGCAAAGAAGAAGAAGAAATTCAGACTCAAACCTAAGAATTCAATAAAGTGATAAACCAAATCCAGAAGTATTCAATGAAGTGATAAACCAATCAGCTGGGAGCCGAAAATATCAGCTGAAGAGATCATGAGAGTTGCCGTCGACTTCAACTCTTCAAGGGCTTCCATGCTCCAGCTTTCACATTATTTGGTATTTCTTTCTTTTTTTGGACTCCAGCTTGGCAACTTTGGTATTTCTCTCTTTTTTGGGCCATTTTAGTGGCCCATTTCATCAAAAAAAAATTTAACTTGGGCCCAATTATTTTTCTTAGGCTCCAAAAGTCCAGTGCAGGCATTTGCCTGCACTAGACTGTACACAGCTTCACCACTGCTCAATATTCTTGTACGAAGCATGTAATATTTATGGGGGGTGGGGTGAGGAGGAAAATGTTTTTTTTTTAATTATTTTGAATAATAGGATGTAATAAACTATTTTATTCTTATTAAATTGGTTAAAATTAGGTCACGTGTATAATTTTTTTATCAATTAACGGACCACTGGGCGAAATTTGTAGAGACTCCAAATGTCCATGAATATAATTAGAAGTTTTGAGACATGATGACATATTTTTTATTATTTTAAGTGAAAATCTATATTAAAAAAAAAGGTTTAAGAATTATTTGTACTTTTAAAAATGTTATGGTTCCAATTGCAATTTTTCCATTGTATTTTTTTATTATTTTTTAAATTTATTTAAGTCATGGGTAATATTGTCAAAAAAATTTATTTGGGAACCATCTATGCGGGTAAAATGAAATA
This sequence comes from Forsythia suspensa, assembly GCA_023638005.1. Lineage (NCBI taxonomy): Eukaryota > Viridiplantae > Streptophyta > Magnoliopsida > Lamiales > Oleaceae > Forsythia > Forsythia suspensa. The sequence continues at coordinate 20,114,815 of CM042669.1, forward strand.
ATAGAGATGATGTCTGCGAATAAAATTAAATGGGGATGTATTGTTACAAAACTAAAAGAATGGAGATTGTGAATATAATTAACCCATAAATTAGCTATAATTTAAGCTCGAAAAATTGGTGCAAATTGATTTGTCTTTAGTGTGAAAATGATCTTTAACGTTTATTTTTGGCACAAAAGTTCCTAATCTATGTGTTTTGGTGCGTAATCGGTCCTTATATGATAAAAAAGACAAATATGCCCTTAGTTTTAATTATATAAAATTGTAAATAGATTCTTAACTTTTACAAAAGTACAAATAAGTCCGATACTTTTATTTTTTATAAAAATTAAAAGAAACTAAGTTTATATATATATATATATATATATATATATATATATATATATATATATATATATATATATATATATATATATATATATACTTTATTGACCTTTATTGACCAAATTGATAATATACTAAATTGTTTTGTATATTTTACTTAATTATTATAAAGTAACTATAATTTAAGCTCATAATTATTAACAAATATATTAAATAAAACTATTTTATTATTATTAAGTAATTATTTTATTTAAAATTTAAACTTTTATTTTATCATTACAATATAAAAAAGAAAATAATTGTCGCAAACTTGATACTCGAATATTTTTATTCAAATTAAATTATTTGTTTATTAACTACAAATATTATAGCTCCAATTTTATTCATATTTTAATTTATTGTTTTATTAGTGTTCAAAAATAAAGAACACATAATGTGCAAATTAATTTTTATGAGTATTTTTATGTCAAAAATGTTGACCTCGAAATCTGCATTATCCACGTGTCAACATATCTTCAAGCAATAATCTGCCAACCTATATGTCACCTGCACACTTGGACAATCGATAGGCACCAAGATCGTCGATCGTTGGTACTCCGACAATCAAGTCAACTGCTAGTACAAAGTATATGATAGATTATATAGGTGTGAGAGAGACAAGTAGACATAGATTTGTAGCATTTAGGATTAATGTTTAGAATGACGGAGATCTTGTTTTAGAGGAAAGAATTCGTTGATTTAGAAGCAATCAATTAGATATTTGATTAGATTCCTATTCCTTATGGAATAAGGCATGATTGAATGTGAACGGAATCTCCCAATTTTTAGTCCTAGTCTGAATTGATTTCCAATATTGTATTATCAATTTTTAGGAGGTTGAGATGAAGTTTCCTTTGGTTGCCCCCTACATCCCTTCTTCCGTCAGGTGCTAAGCGACTTTAACCTAGCTCCGACCTAGATTATCCCAAACAGTTGGGGACAAATAGTTGCGGCCTTCCTACTATAGAGGATTACGAAGGCTAACGAGGATATGTTGGCGAAAGCCTTCGAAATATTTTATTGTCCCTATCGGTTGGGAAGATAGTATAATATGTCATCGAGATCGGGGCAGAGGTGGAGTACGGTTATAGATAGTCCCAATAAGGTTCCCCGATGGAAAGATTCATTCTTCTTCGCCCGTGGGAACTGGGAATTTCTGCTCAATGATCCTCGGCCGGATTTAACCGTCCTTCGTCACTTCAGAGAGATTGTGAGTATAGGTACCATCGTTCTCTTTATTTTCCTGGAGCCTGACTTACTCATTTTTTTTGTTATTTGCAGTTTGTAGAAAACCTCACATACCTAGGAAAGAGCAGTCTTCGCTAAGGATGATTTGGATGAAGATACAAGATCTAAGCAACAAGTTCAAAAGCTTGAATAACCTACTCAAAGATAATCAGTACCTGATATGTTATGGTCTAATAGGTAGGTTTGATTCAATGTACCTATTTATGTTTTACCTTTGTGTTGTGTTGTGACTAATACATTAGTTTCTACCCTATAGCGAAGTATGCTTTCAGTAATATTCATTCCTTCTACCTAGGTGAAGATGAGGATAGCACAAGGAGAACGGTGGTCTTCTCTCCTTCTGGATGAAAGTACATGTTGCAGTTCATCTAAAGTCAGTAGCTTCTACTCCGACTCCATCTTCTCCTCATCATATATCTCTAGCCCCTCATTTCTCTCCAAGGGAACCTTCTCCACCTCCCGTTCATCTTTCTCATCAAGACAAGGAAAAGGGGGTCACGATTGAAAAAATAGAAGAGATGACAAAGAAAAAGAAAGTTGCTACCATCGGCTGGCAATGGCTTGATGCGTGATGCCCTTCGTGCGAGGCACACAGAGGATGCTCATCATTCAGAGGGTTCTAATGCCCATCCTCCAGAAAACGATTTGAGGGGGCCAACTATATAAACATCGCCGCTAGGAAGGAAAAGCTTGATCCAACTGTATTGGAAATGCTACTCTCTTTTGTCAGTGTGGCGGTAGTTTATGTTTATAAGTTTTGGTCATCCTTGTAGTAGAAGGCCGTCGAACAGGCCTCGCTATCGGAGCTAATAATGATGGCAACAATGAACACTACTCATGGCTTTGTCCTAAATAACGAGCTCTACAGTGTTCTGGCCAGTTTTGATGGCAAACTAGAGAAAGCTAAGGTGAAGTTCGAGAAGCTTGTCGAAGGTCTTAAGGTAACGAGTTCAACGAACAAAAAATTGGGTTAAGAGAATGAGGCTTTAAGATTTAAGGTGGATGCCTTAATTAGGGGCGAGGCTATTTTCAAAATGAAGCTTGAGGACGTCACCAAAGATGTGCGGTAGGTAGAGAGTAGGGCATTGGCAGCCCAAAGTCAGATGAGGACTGTAGAGGCTACACGGAGATAAGTTGAGGAGCGGGCCTCGACAGGTGAAGACACCATTGCCTCGGTCAATCGTGACTTCGTGCTGTGGTCCTTGAGAATGATAGGCAGTTGGTTGAGGCAACGATGGATTTGGAGAAGGTCAAGCACGTCTGAGTACTCACGCCTTATTGCATTATTCAAGAATGCAGGCGGGGACCAGCTCATGGAGATGATTGGGACTATTCACCATGAGTGGGACCTCTCATTTCTTATGGTCAAGGCGTCCCAACCATATTCGGCCCCTTCTACTACCCCAGTCTGAGGCTCTCCCTTTTCGATTAGATCCTCTATCTACTACCCATTCTTCTAAAGCACCACCTATCGAAGCCCTCAGAATGGCTAGGCTTAGGGTATTGCCCATTTTGTGTCAATCCATAAAAGGCGACGGGGGAATACTTTTATGCACCTTTCTTTATGTAAAATCCCTTTCATCTTTCTAATAAACATATTTTGCAAAGTCTTAATTTTTTTATTATACACGCTATCTTATGTAACTTTTCCCTTTTCTTCATCATTGTTCAACTAAATAATTATGCGTGTTGGGATTTTGGAGAGATGAGCCATATTCCTGCAATGCTTTGCAATTTTGTAGACAATTTTAACGCATTAAGTATGCTCACCTGATTTTACAAAGAAATCATTCTAACTTGAACGTGTTAAATGCCTTCATCTGAAGCTTAACCAATCTCCTGAACTGAGCTCGTAACTGCTTCATAGATTTGCTAATGATCTGCACAAATTAAGTGTTTTATTATGCAGGTTTATTGCTGTCAAAAGCGTTTAAGTAATCTACCCAGAGAGTTGAGGAGGTGGCCGCAAACCATGCTTCCTCGCTACCTTGTCCTTCGATTGAAGTTGAACGTATTTAAATATTTTACCCAGCGAGTTGAAGAGGTGTCCGTGAACCACATTCCCTCCCTGCCTTGCCCTTTGCTTGTAGTTGAACACATTCACGCTACATTGTCCTTTGATTGTAGTTGTTCGCGTTTAAGTAGTTTACCCAGCGAGTTGAGGAGTTGGCCGCGAACCACACTTCCTCGCTGCTTTGCCCTTTGATTATAATTGACCATGTTTAAGTAGTTTACTCAGCGAGTTGATGAGGTGTCCACGAACCACACTTCCTCACTGCCTTACCCTTTGATTGTAGTTGAACGCTTTTAAGTAGTTTACCCAGTAAGTTGAAGAAGTGGCCCTGAACCAAACTCTCTCGGTGCCTTGCCCTTTGATAATGCCGTGATAATGGAAAAATTGCATCGAAATAACTAATAAGCATCGGGAAAAGTCAACCAAATGAGAAAAACAAGGAATGAAATAAACTATCATCAACTGCGGCAAGTCTGAACTGTCATTAGCTTTGGAGAGTAGAGACTACTGGTGATATGGACGAAGATGTGCAATATTCCATTGGTGCTTCGTTTCTTTTCCATTGGCATCTTCTAATTTGTAACTCTCAAGCCGAATTACCTCGACGATCTTGTATGGTCCTTCTCACGTGGGCCCAAGAGTTCCAGCTCCGATCCCCTTGTTGGCGAGGAAAACCTTCTTCAGGACCCAATCATTGATCTGGAAGCTTCTGTTCCTGAATTTGGAGTTGTAATACCTGGTCATCTTCCTCTAATAAATAGCTATACAAAGCTGTGAACGTGTATGCCTTTCTTCCTACAAGTCGAGGCTTGCTCTGTGGAGATGGTGTACAGTTGAGATTATGACCGTTCTGAGCTAATTAATAGGATTCCAACCCCAGCTCCGACGTCACCTGAGAATCCATCAACATATAATTTCCACATTGGTACATCATTGGGCTCAGTTTCGTGCAATCCTTATGAGATATGGGTGAATTTGACTATAAAATCTACTAGTGTTTGGCTTAGGCTTATAGGAGATCTTGAACTGACTGAGTTCTAAAGACCATTTTATCAACCTCCCAAATGTGTCTAGCGTTTGGAAAATCTGTCTCAGTCGGAGCTTCCTTGATGTCTAGATCAAGGACAAGGCGAGTTTTTCCTTGTTCAGGTATCTCATTTCTGCATCCTGTAGAGCATTACTAACATAGTAGACTGGGAGACGCGTCGAGCTTTCTTCGCGAATTAGTATCGAGCTTACTGTTTTCTTAGATACCGCTAGGTATATGAATAATCTTTCTCCAAGCTTTGGCTTAGATAGTAACGAGGCTTTACCAAGGAGGTCCTTAAGCTCCAAAACGGTATCCGAGCATTTCTCTATCCACTCAAACTTTTTCTCCATTTGATGGTCTGGAAGAAAGGTTGGCACCGATCAGTTGCCTTTGATATAAATTGGTTCAAAGTCGCAAACCTTCCTGTAAGGCTATAGACTTCTTTGGGTGAGGATGGGGAGTGCATGCCAATAAGTTCTCTGATTTTCTTAGGTTTAGCCTCTATCGCGCACTGGTTCACTATATATCCTAAGAATTTTAAGGACGCGACTCCAAAAGCACATTTTAGAGGATTGAGCTTCATCTGGTAATTACGAAGAATCTTGAACATCTTATCTAAGTGCATAATGTGGTCTTTGGTGTCCACGCCCTTTACGATCATGTCATCAACGTAGACATCTATGGTATTCTCAATATGTTCCACAAACATGCAGTTTACCAACCTCTGATAAGTCGCTCCGAAATTCTTTAGGCCGAAGGGCATCATCTTGTAACAATATAAACCTCGATCCGTTTTGAACCAAGTGTGCTTCTTGTACCCAGCGAACATGGAAATCTGATTGTAACTGGAGTAGGCGTCCACGATGTAACACCCAAAAAAATTATAAATTTAATTCGGGCTAATCAAAATTCTTAGCAAGTATTTGTGGCCACATATCCGTCTAAAATCCAAACGAGGTCCAATAATAATAAACGACACAAGTCCACTAGAGAAAATTATTCAATGATTTTTGAGATTAATCAATTAATTAATTAAAATAATTATAATTATTTTCTAAAAAGGCAAGATTGGTATAATGTTTTAAATTATGATAATTTGCACTATATCAAAGACTTCCCAAATTTCAATTTGGTAAGTTCTTTGATGGACATGTATGAGGAAGGAAAAAAGCCAAAAATCTTCATTTTTCTCTTTCTTTTCCCCCCTTTCTCCCCCTCACCTCATAATACGCAATTAGACCAATTTGCAAAGAAAGAAAAGAAGAGGAAAAGAAAAGAAGAAGAAAAGAAAAGGAAGGAAAAGAATAGAAGTACTTCAAAAAGCTTTTCATCAATTTTTTTTTATCAAGAAAACGAGGTAGGAATATCTATATGCAAGTTGATTTAATCACTTTTGTGTATTGAAAATTTTATGTATATTCTATACTAAAGAAATATAATTTGTGGTCATCCGGATATGAAAGTAGTTTATTCTATTGGAATGAACAATAAAAGAAATTCATCCTATTTTGGATGTATAAGAACGAATGTTTATTGTTTTAAATCCCCTGGATTAAACCTAAGAATGAATTGGGGGTTTCGACCCTTGAGCTCACCAGAAATTGAAGTTTGCATGGTTTATTCACATTAATTGCAATATATAAATTGGGATTTGCATTATTATGTTGAAATTCCTATTGAGTTTCTCTAAACTCACCCTTTTTCCCATTCATAGATTAATTTTAGGGTTGGACGGATGCTCGATGATGAAGGGATTAAGCCATTGGAATAGACTTTTGATAAGAAAAAAAATAATTGACAGTTCGTTCTTTTTATTGATGTTTTATATTCTGAAATTCTTTATGTTATGAGATAATTTTGTTATGATTGTTAATTTCTATTTGTTATGCACTTGCTCGGGACTTTATGAAATGATATTTCTAATTTTGTTGAGTACTAGAGGATGTTTAAATGATTTAATAATGACCGGAATGAAAATTGTCTAGAATTTCTAGCTTGTAAGTTTAGTTTCAAACGGACGTCTAGAATGGTATACTTCAAGTTTTAGGATACAATTTTGTGGGATTGATGATCTATCAATTTAGGTCTTTTGAAACTTGGAATTAACTCGTTCGAATGTCTGTAGAAAAAGATATGCAAGTTTTGGTAATGATGGACAGTTCTATTCGAGAATCCACCTTTCATGTTTTGGAAGTTAATTTGGAGACCTTTCGAATTTTATTAAATTCTAAATTTTGGATATGAGTTAATACATTGTATTATATTTTGTCCCTGAAAATATTAGAATTTTTCAAGGTCTTTTGGTTAGGGAAAATTGGACTTAAAATTAAGTACTGAAACTCTCCACTTTCTAGTTTTAGTGAATTTTACATCCTCTTTTGGTGAACTTGTCATTTTCATAAAATTATAAAATTTTAGTATGTGTTAGAAGGATAAGTTATGGTTATTTGATTAAAATTTCATAAGTTTTCGGGGCCGTTTGGTTGTTCATTTTATGCATAAGAAATCAAAGGACAGTATCTTATCATTTAATCGTGTTAACTAGAAGATTCAAGTTTAAGGAAATCCATTAAAGGTTTTTAACCTCAACCTTAAAGTCCTTATTGTTGATAAGTTATCGTAAGGTAAATTTTTAGAATAACATCTAGAATTCCGTATTTTTAGTTCACTTTTGGGCTTTAAAATATAAGAATAAGAAAGACGCACCAGAGCTCTGTAGAGGATATTTTGGGGCGTTACATACGAAGCTAAGGAGCTTATGACTGGCAGTGGCATCGACCAATTGGTCGATGCGAGGCAAGGGAAAATTGTCTTTGGGGCATGCTTGATTTAAATTATAGAAAGCTATACACACCCTCTACTTTCGATTGTTCTTCTGCACCAAAACATAGTTAGATACCCACTGTGGGTAGGCTACTTTCCTGATGAATCCGTTGGTCAGCAATTTGTCCACTTCTTCCTTCAGGGCATCATACTTCTGATGCTCAACATCTCCTCTTCTGTATCTTGGGACGCACCTTCGGATCCACCTTCAGGGTATGGCAAGCTGCGGATGGACTTATCCTTACCATGTCAGAATGCTTCCATGCGAAGACATTTATGTTCTCCTATAAGAACCATTTTAGTTTTTCCATCATCCCCTCTTCCAGCATTTGTCACAGATATAGCACTTGTGAGGGGTCCAATGGACTTATTCGGAAGGTTTCTAACTCCTTTGCCGACGAAGCTAGCAAATCCAAACATATACTCTGTGGGTCGAGAATCATATCATCTTCGTCTTTCTCTTGCTCAGTGTCTAATGCTTCAGTCCTTCGTCATGACTGAGGAGGTAACATCTTTGCGCATTGCTGCTTTACGGAGTGCATTCATGTAACACACCTTGGCTTCTATTTGATTACCTTGAACCCTGGCGATTCCACCTAGTGTTGGGAATTTAATTGCTAGGTGGTGGATAAAGGTGACTACTTGCAAATCTTTGAGCGTCGGCCTACCGAGGACTCCGTGATAAGCAAAACAGGTATTGACCACTAAGAATTTCATGAATTTCTTCACATGGAATGGGGCTCTCCAAAATCTACGGTGAGAGTAATCCTTCCTTATGGGATGATGCTGTTGCCTGTAAAACTGAACAATGGCTCCGAGATGGCTGTTAACTCATTGTCTACCTCTGATTGAAGGCGCTACCAAATAAAATATTCACAGCACTACCACCGTTGACCAATATCCTACCTAGTCCTTTTCTGGCGACAATGGTGTTTATTACCCAGGCATTATAGTGTGGGTAATGGACACCAATCTCAACCTTCTCCGTAAATGAGATAGGCGGGCCTTGGGTCAGTGTCCATGAACCTGCCAGCTTTCCACTGGCTTCTCCCGTTGTGCTTTAGCTTAATTTTATCGTGAGTTCATCATGTGGCCCTCGACATAGGGCCTTCCAATTATGGTATCAATCTCGCAGACGGGAAGAGGGGCTCCTACAGGTCCCTCTTGCCTAGGTAGGTCCATGTTCCTGTCATTTCTTCTATCTTCGCGATGAGAGTGGTTGTCCTGACACCAAAGTTGGGGTTCTCGCCCATGGTTGGGGTGGTCCTTGCCTACCTCGAGCCGGCCAAGGTCTTTCTTCCTGCCACTGGTTTTCTCGATCAATTAGTTCATGCACCTTTAAGCAATCTTCTGTGTTATGATTTCGAGTTCAGTAGATACGACAAAACTTGGGATGGAGAATCCCCGGTGGAAGAATGGCCACGAGTGGTCCAAAAAGTACTCCGGGACTAGTCGAGTCTAATTAAACCGGTTGTTACGAGCTCAAGAGAGAGTCGTCGCTTCACGATGGTAGTGTTCTCTTTTCTTCCTTTCACCCTTTTTCTGTCCTCAATGGTTTATTCGGAGCGAATTTTTCATTTGGATTAGGTCTACTAACTGGGTATATATCTTGGGTTCTTTATACTAGACGTCTCTCCAGAAGAGAGTTCGTATGTGGAGCACAATTATCAATGCATATAGTGCCTTCTCATCGGTCACATTCTCAATTTTATTGATGACCTTGCTGAACCTTTTAAAATAACTCTTCACTGATCCACCTCATTTATGCCGAATGTCATGGAGTTGGGCCACATCGACTATTGTCAATGAAGGCCTTGATAAATTCCTGTTTCAGCTGTGGCCAACTCCTGATGCTCTCGGGCTTCAACTTGTTGTACCATCTCTGCGCGTCAGAGACGAGGGTGGTATAAAAGTTTATGCACTTGACCGCTGGGATGTAGCTTTGGAGTCTCATCTTGTATACATTGATGTGGTCCATGGGGTCACCGCGTCCGTTGTATTTCTCCATATGAGGATTTTTGAAGCCGATGGAGAGTTCTCTAGCCTTCATTTCTTTGGAGAATGGAAGTTTCTGATCATCATCATCGAGATCGCATGACCGTATCGACCTTTCGTCCTTGGACTTCACATCCATAGCCTTGGAATCTTTCTTCTTCTCCGGCCAAGCCTCAATGTGCTCGCTGCATCGGCTACTTAGTGATTGGGGCAGTGCCATAGAGGATCCAGCCCCTTGCCTTTCAAATATACTAATAGACGCGGTGGGCTTGTTTTCTCGCAATGGAAGAGGCTTCTCTTGTCGGTGATCAAGCAAGGGCCTCAGGTTCTGACTTCTAGGTTTTCGTCTGTCTAGTATTGGCGAATCATCCCAAGATTGACAGTTTCGATGGAGCTAGACCTCTAAGGCTTCGCTAATTCGGTCGCGCTTTTTCTCTGACTGGGGTTGATTTCCCAATCACTCAATCACGGCCCTCATTCAGGTGTTCTTCTCTTTCAGATCAATGATGTTTTGTTCAGTTGTTCGTCTTTGTTGTTGTCTCAATCTTCGGCGATGGGTCACATTCTGAAGATCTAGAATGCTTTCCTTCCGTTGATGCGTGTGGTGGGACTTGATTTTATCCTGAGAGTTATTCGTTGCCATGTTTATCCGGTAGATCTCCAATCAATCCTCTACCAAGCAGACAGAGATTTTAGCAGAGTTTAGGATATAGAATAATACGAACCTTGGAATGACGAGATTTATAGGGGAGAGTTCTAATTGATTTAAAGAAGCAACCAATTAAATATCTAATTGGACTTCTCTTCCTTTTGGGATAAGGCATGATTAAATGTGAACACAGTTTCCCATATTTTAGTCTTAATTTTAGTTGATTTCCAATATTGCATTGCCAATTTTTAGGATGTTGAGATGGGGTTTCCTTGTGAGAGTCTATGTCTGTCAATCAAACACAATCTTTCGTGAAATATCTATTTGGTTAACTCAAATTATCTTATTACTTGTGGATTCTGTGGGGGTGCGAGGGTTACTGGCGAAGGTCGTAGGTTTGTTAGGGTGGTGGCATCCTTCGTTGTCTTTGTTTGACAACACATTGAATGGCAAGGACCTGATATATTGTGTTTCGGGGCATCGCTTGTCACGTGTGGCCTTCGTCTGGACTTCTTACTAACGTGGAAGCCTTTGCCAAATCCAGGTGATAACAAAAAAAAAAGCATAATAAAGTTGGTTCAATGTTATAAAATTATATATACTATTTATTTAACTTAATTTTTATTTAAATTTTTCATATCACATATCAATTACATATACTTAAATCATAATAATTTTATATTTTTTTTATGAAAAATTTAATTGACATGACTATGGAGATATATTTAATATATTAAATTAAATATTATTTAATAAATGTACCAGATTCATTTGCACATTTTACAAAAGTTAGAAATCTAACTACAATTTTCTTTAATTAAAACTAAAGACATATTTGTCTTTTTCATCAAATAAGGATCAATTGTGCACCAAAACACATAGATTAGGAACTTCTATGCGAAAAACAAACATTAGAGATAATTTCTGTATTGAGAGCAAAGGTGAGGGACCATTTGCACCAATTTCTCTTAATTATTAGGACAAATGGCAGAGGATCCCAAATCTAACCGTCCAAAATACCATTAGTAGGCTTGTGAAATGCACTTAACCAAATTTTAGAAGGGCAAAAAAGTCTATTCATCTTTTCTCACTTAAAATAACTAAAAACAGATTAACAAAAGAAAATAATTTAGAAATTAAAAAAAAAACGAGATTTTTTAAAGTTTCAACTAGTTAATTATTTTAAGAGGAAAATGTATTTAAGTAATTGTCGTTCCGTAAGACCACAGTGAAAATGCAATTTTTGGTTTTTTTTATAGCAAATATCTATTTACATGTGATACTTTTGAAAAATGACCGCTTTTAAAAATAAGTTAAAAAATGAGTATTTTAGACAAATATATTCCCAATTAATTATTTAAACTCTCACTGTATCCTAATCAAATCTAATTAAAATCAAATATATTATTTTAATAAAATCAAATCTTACTCCACCACCCATCGCCTCATACCACTTTCTTCGCGCCACTAATTAACTCACTCCAAGTAAGTTACTTTTTTGATAGCTTAATTTAGATTATAAAATAACAAAAGTTCAATAGATTTTGTGCTATGTTAGTTTAGTTGTTTTTAGATATAAAAATATATTGAATATAATTGCTCAAAAATTGTTGGAAGAGATTGAATGTATGGATTAATATCTGGTTGAATAGAAAGAATGTGGAAATGAAAAAAAAAAAACGAAGAAATTTGAAAGCAACGTTGTCGACGACAGTTGAATTGTCTGACCAACACTTTTCGTTTGACTCAATAATTGTAAGTTCAACTTTTAAGAGTAGAATTTTTAGTGATGATAGTTGATTTTTCTCCTCCTCCGAGTACGGCGGTGACAATGGTGGAGACCTGCAAAATGTGGCGGGGCTTTTTTCCCCCGTTGCCACTCCGGTGTGATAATCAGTATATGATTATAATATTTGTGCTGAATAGCAATATGGAGTGTATAAGAGTTGTGTCTTGTTTTTACCTAGGGGGTTGGCCTATATTTATAGGGATGGCCTGCAGTCATTGATGACGGGTGTCCCTTCCTCTCCTTCATTTGATAACGGGTGTCCTTTCATCTCCCTCATTTTTAGTAGTTAATGAGGGATGTTTCATCTTCCAGATAATTGGTAGTAACTGTCAAGACACATGGGTCGCCTGCCTAGCTAACCTGACGACAGTTGGGTTGTTGCAGTCTATCTGTCAGAAGCGTACTCATGAGACCAACAAGGCGGGCAAGCTGGTGAGGCAGGTGTATCGTTGAGGCGTGCGTGCCACCATAACCAAATAACATATAGTAATTTTCATTATTTATATCATCATAAGCCCCTCTACTTCCCATAGACCAATTTTCATAGACTGTTGTCAATGGGAAGTAGAAATAATCTATTGCACCTGCTATTCTCTAACTTTTTCAGACAGAAGCTTATCGCCTCATTTTTCTAACAGAGGTTCATCATCTTGATTTTTAAACATAGGCTCATCGCCTTGTTTTTCTAACAGAGGCTCATCGCCTTGATTTTCAGACATCAGACAGAAGCTTATCGCCTCGTTTTTCTGACAAATGTTCATCATCTTGATTTTTAAACATAGGCTCATCGCCTTGTCTGACAGAGGCTCATCGCCTTGTTTTTCGGATAGAGGCTCATCGCCTTAATTTTTAAACATAAGCTCATCGCCTTGTTTTTCAAACAGAGGCTCATCGCCTTGATTTTTAGACAGAGGCTCATCGCCTTGATTTTCAAACATAGGCTCATCGCCTTGTTTTTCTGACAGAGGCTCATCGCCTTATTTTTCGAATAGAGGCTCATCGCCTTGATTTTTAAACATAGGCTCATCGCCTTGTTTTTCTAACAGAGGCTCATCGCCTTGATTTTCAGACAGAGGCTCATCGCCTTGATTTTTAAACATAGGCTCGTCGCCTTATTTTTCAGACAGAGGCTCATCGCCTTGATTTTCAGACAAAGGCTCATCGCCTTGATTTTTAAATAGTGGCTACTACCTTGATTTTTAAATATAGGCTCATTGCCTTGATTTTTCAATGGTGGCTATTACCTTGATTTTTAAATAGTGGCTGCCTTGATTTTTAAATATAGGCTCATCACCTTGATTTTGGGATAGAGGCTCATTGGCCTTGTTTTTCGACACGATGGCGGCTTGTCTTATTACATGAGCAATGTCATTATTTTTGGGCAGCTGGCCTTATTTTTCAGACAGTGGCAGCTGGTCTTGTTTTTCGAGACGATGGCGGTGGGTCTTGTTACGATAGTAGTCATCATTATTTTTAGGCAGCTGGCCTTGTTTTTCAGACAATGGCAGTTGGTCTTGTTTTTCAAACAATGAAGAAATGTCTTATGTTTCAAACAGATTTAACCGCTATCATTATTTTAGGCAAATGGCGTTATAAGCCCCTCTACTTTTCAGAGACTATCGTTAATGAAAAGTACTATGAAAAGTAGAAGTAATCTAACGTACTTGCTCATCTCAATTTTTTTTTTTGCCAAGGTCACCTTGCGTGGAGTGAGGTCGTCCGCCTGGAGTGAGGTCACCCGCCTGGAGTGACCTCGCCTAATTTTTTTTTTTTTACGGCTGAGGTCACCTAGCTTGGAGTGAGGTCGCCGCCTGGAGTGACCTCGCCTAAATTTTTATTTTTATTCTTTTTTCGAGTGTGCTCGCCCGCATCGGGGTGAGGTCACCCGCCTGGAGTGAGCTTGCCTGGGCGAGGTCGTCCACCTAGAGTGACATCGCCTAAATTTTTTTTTTTTTTTTTGAGATCGCCCGCCTAAAAGTGAGCTCGCCTCGCCAGGTCGCCCGCCTCAAATGACCTCGCCTATTTTTTTTTTACTAGCTTAGCTCTCTGAGTGAGCTCGCCTTAGCTTGGGCGAGGTCGCCTCGTCTTAGGTGAGCATGCCTCTATTATTTCACCGGGCTCGTCCTGAATCTTCCTTTTGTTAGACTCAGGTTCATTTCGATCTTTCATACTTTTGGTAATGAGATACGCTTCTTTAGCGTCCACATACTTATCTCCTCTATTGAGTAACTCATGCATCGTATTCGACAGATTTTTGGAGAGTGACATCTTGAAAGGTCGACTTCTAGTTCCACTCATCATGGCAGTGACTACAGCTGACAACTGCAGATCTTTGATTCCAAGCGTTGCTCTATTGAACCGAGACAATAAAATCTTTTAGCAGTTCGTCCTTGTCTCATGTCAATTACATCGATCGATGGCGCTTTTCTTAACATGTTTGCTGCTGGCAAAGTGGGCAGCAAAACTCTTGGAAAACTCGTCAAATGTATGGATCAATTTTGGAGGAAGGTAGCTACCCAGTCCCTGGCCTCCTGCCTAAGGGTTGGCGGGAAAGCCCTGCACATAATTGCATCAGGGGTGGCTTGTAACCTCATCAAGTCAACAAAAGACCTGAGGTGATCAACAGGATCAGAAAATCCGTCGTACTTCTCTATCTTTGGCTGTTTGAAGTCTCGTGACAAGGGGACTGCCATTACTTCTAGGGAAAATGGGTCTTCTTCTAACACCATGGATTGTTGCCTACTACTTTTATTGGACAAAGCCTTAGCTATTTTCCGACCCATCATTTCTTCTAATCTCTGTTCCAAGTTTAATACTGGTGTCTCAACCAGCGCAGGCGTGGGCATCCATGATGGTTGCCCCCTATATGGATTTGGGCCAGATGTCAATGAATAGAAATGGGGTGCGGAAGGTAGACCTAAAGAAACTGGAGCCTGCAGTGGAGCTGCCGTTGGCGGTGTTTCTATTGCTGGAAAGTTAGGAGTTTGGGGAGGAGCCCCTAGCGGTGATGGCCCTATCGGTTGAGGGCTTGGACCACAGGCGAGTCCCCAGTAGTGAAGATCCCTACCCGCGAGGTTAAGACCACAGTGGTAGCTGAGAAACCGCAGCGTTGTGATCTTGGAGTAGAATCAGGTTAAGCCACCACACAGCTTGCACTGTTGCAAGTTGAGCGGCAGAGGCAATTTCTGGTTGTGGGTGATTAGTGGCGGCGTTGGACTCGGTGCCTACATCCCCGACAGGGGCTGGTGGGGCGGTTACATTCCTAGCTTTTCTGGTTCGAGTCATAACTTCTTGTGCGGTTTTCCACAGACAGCGCCAAATGATGATAGTTGATTTTTCTCTTCCTCCGAGCACGGCGGCGACAGTGGTGGAGACCTACAAAAGGTGGCGGGCTTTTTTCCCCCGTGGCCACTCCGGTGTGATAATCAGTATATGATTATAATATTTGTCTTTGAATAGCAATATAGAGTGTATAAGAGTTGTGTCTTGTTTTTACTTGGGGGTTGGCCTATATTTATAGGGATGGCTGCGCATCATTGATGACGGGTATCCCTTCATCTTCTTCATTTGATAACGGGTGTGTTTTCATCTCCCTTATTATTAGTAGTTAACGAGGATGTTTCATCTTCCGGATAATTTGTAGTGCTCACACTACATGGGTCGCCTTACCTAGCTAACTTTGGACGACAGTTGGGTTGTTGCGCTTATCTATCCGTCGAAGCGTACTCATGAGACCAACAAGACGAGCAAGTTTGGTGAGGCGGGTGTGTATCGTTGAGGCGCGTGCCACCATAACCAAATAACATTCAGTAATTTTCATTATTTATATCATCATTTAGTAATAGAACTTTTGGCAATATAGCTTTTATTAAAAAATAATTGACTATTTGGCAATGAATATTAAATTGAATCTTTGACTGCATAACTATAAAAGTACTTTTGTATAATTTTTTTATTTATTTGACTAAATATTAATTAATTATTATATATATCTTTTTTTTTATAAACAATATCTTTTCATATCGTCTAACAACTATTAAAATTAACATTTTCATTAAATTTTGAAAATACAATTATTGTAGTATATATCATATTACTTAAAATTAATTTATTTAAATAAAAAATATTATGTATAATTTGTATTATATTATTCACTTTATATAAATATATGAATTGAGTTAGGTATAATTTTTTTTCTTTTCTTATGTATTAATGGTAATTTTGTTAATTTTTAAATTTCATTAAATGTTAATTGCAACTTTTCGTAAAAGCTCAATTAGAACTTTTTAGAGAAGCTCAAAAATTAAGCTTCTCAACAACTTTTTAAAACTGTTTTTTAGTCAAAAAAATGCTATTAACTTTAGTCAAATAATCATAAATTTAACTAAAAATATTTTTACTATTTAAAAAGTACTTTTAAATTTCAAAAAAGCCCTACCAAACACACTATTAGTCTCGCAACAAAATAGATACTTGTCAGATTTTTTTAACGTAATAGCCAATATCTTAATTTACATCTGGCCTACCACAAGAGTATCTTTCAATATTGGACTTGAATTCATTTTTTTCTTCGAGTTAGAGTATCTCTAAGAGCTTCTTTAAATATAATATGCTCTTTATTTTAGGAGTAATTACTTAAAATTATGCTCCAAGAAACTCTTTATAATTAATGCATTCAAAAAATTCTAATTTTTAATAAT
Organism: Forsythia suspensa; assembly: GCA_023638005.1. NCBI lineage: Eukaryota > Viridiplantae > Streptophyta > Magnoliopsida > Lamiales > Oleaceae > Forsythia > Forsythia suspensa. Next base: position 20,131,426 of record CM042669.1, read on the forward strand.
CCAGGATGTACAAAATAAAATTTAAAAAAAAAATAGAAGAAAAATATAAAACAATTAGGAGAGAAATATGTCAAAAAATATATATAACAAAATAATAAAAATACTTATTTAAAAAAAAGTAAAATAAAGTGTTAATTATGCTCACTGTTCCCATTCTTTCAGTTTTGTAACAATATCATCTACATTCAATTTTATTCGCAGATATCGTTTCTTCCTTTCATTTATTCGTACAGATGATTTTTAAATAATATTTTTGACAATTTTACTCCTGACTTAAATAAATTAAATAAAAATAAAATAAAATAATTACTTTTGAAGTTCTCATCTTTATTAAAAGTGTAAATATATCATAAAACTTTTATTTTTACAAATTAAAAAGAAAAAAAACAAAAACAAAAGGGGTCTTCTTTCCCACCCCACCCACAAGAGCATAAAAAAGGTTGTTGAGAATTTTAAGCTACTTGCTAGTGATGTAATCCAAGCTTCTTTTCTCAAAACTAGCTCCACATGGCTCAAAGGTCTTTTTTAATCCATTATTTTCATATTTTCAAAAGAAAAATTCCTGCTTTTTAACCATCAATTGTTGGAAAATCATTTGATATGACAAGAACGCTCCAAAACTTAAGAAAAAAATCTGTAAATAAACAAGAACAATCGAACTTGTATCGCGAAGAACACTATCCTAAAAGCGTTATTTGCGCACTCTCGTTGAATGAGATGCTAAAGTGCCTTCAAGAAAATAACTTTGGCAGATTTACAAGTCTCAAACCGAATTGCACAAGCACAGGTGAAAATCCAAAAAAAATAACAAAGAAGCTTTTATGAAAAAATCTAAATTTGGGAGAATATGAGAATTGTTTATCTTGTTTGATGTTTTTCTCTTGTTTGATATATGAAATCTATCTTCAATATATAGATTCCTATCAACATTATACGAAATGGTGTTTAAACCATTAGGAAAAGACACAAATTTTCATGAAAATGCACCAAGAAACTGAAAACTGCACTAGCCATGGCCTGGGTGATCGCCTGTTCGCCCATGCCAATTTCAAAATTTTTTTTTTTTATGATTTTAATATTTGAACATTATTATAATACCAATATTTTAACAATCTCTCACTTGTTCAAATATTCAAACAACTCATATTTTAAAGACGATACTACGCATAAGATAAGGTATCTTTCGATTTGAACCTTATTTTAGTATAAATATTGCAAAGTATTATCGAAATCCCGAGTAGCCTTGACTTTGAACCCATTATTCCTTGTGACAATACCGAAAATATCACACATGTAAACATTCTAGCTCAGTATGTTCCACATGAATTTACTTTAGCGCATTAAAGGCCTTGCGCCCATCCGAATTCATGACTCTTTCAGAAAGTAACTCCAACTTTCTTTGAAGCGGCACCACATCTAGATTCATATAGGTGAAATTCTTACAGTGTTTTGTTTACGTTTAAAGACACTTGTACAAAGTACTGAATTTCATTAAGAGTATAATAAACTCAACCCTCTTATTCGTAACACCCAGCACTTACGTTATAAGAGTATAATAAACTCAACCTTCTTATTCGTAACACCCAGCACTTACGTTATAAGGATATGACTTTAATTAAGTTAAAGTGCTGAAAACAATCCACATATCGAATGACTTGTTATTACTCTTTGAACCCGTGGATTACTCATTTTGTAATGACATGTAGAGTTGCCGTCATTGGCGGATTTTAATTTAGGAGTTTCAATCTCATTCTACTCGATGTTAATCTTACTAACTCTCTAGTAAGTGGTTTAGTAAATGGATCAGCCAAATTATCACTTGATCTTACGTATGTAAGAGAAATTATTCATCTTTTGATCAAACTTCTTACATAGTCATGTCTTAGACTCATATGTCTAGACTTTCCATTATAGACCTCACTATAGGCTTTAGCAAGAGTAGCTCTACTATCACATAGTATAGATATTGAAGATTCTTTCTTCATAACCAGTGGAACTTCATATAAAAGATACCTAAGCCATTCCGCTTCTTTTCCCATTTCTGCTAATGCTACGAACTCAGATTCCATGGTTGAATAAGTAATGCATGTTTGTTTCTTTGACCTCCAAGAAACGACACCTCTTCCAAGAATAAACACCCAACCTGAAGTAGATTTATTTTCACCAACACTTGATATCCAACTAGCATCGGTATATCCTTCTAATATAACCGAAAACTTAGATTATTGGAGTCCAAGATTCGTGGTTCTCTTTAAATAACCAAGAACCCTACCAATAGCTTTCCAATGTTCGGCATTTGGGTTACTTGTAAACCTATTAGTTTACGTATTGCAAATACAATGTCCGGTCTTGTATATTGTACCGCGTACATTAAACTACCAATTGCACTTGCATAATCAAGTTGTGCAATAGCCCTTCCATCATTCTTCACAAGTTTGATACTTGGATCAAATGGGATATTTGCCTCTTTTATGTTCAAATGTTTGAACTTATTTATCACATTCTCAACATAATGTGATTGTGTTAACGTATTACCCCCACTATCTTTAATCACTTTGATACCTAAAATGATATCTACTTGACCAAGATCTTTCATTTTTAATGTGAAAAATAGAAACATCTTCGTTTCTGTAACACCAATCATGTGAGTACTTATAATCAACATGCCATCTACGTACAAGCAAACAAAAGCAACATATCTATCACAGGTTTTCGAATACAAACATTTATCTACTGTGTTGTGCACAAAACCAAAAGAAATGATAGCATTATCAAATTTCTCATGCCATTTTTTTAGGTACTTGTTTTAATCCATATAGAAATTTAACTAATTTATATATTTTATTATCATTACCGGGTAATTTGAAATCTTTCGGTTGCTCCATGTAAACTTCTTCATCTAAATCTCCATTTAAAAATACAGTTTTAACATCCATTTGATGAACACACGAATCATAAATTGAAGATAATGCAAAAAGAATTCTTATAGAAGTGATTCTAGCTACGGGTGCATAGGTGTCAAAATAATCTATTCCTTCTTTTTGTATATAGCCTTTAGCTACCAATCTAGCTTTAAAAGTTTGGATCGAACCATCGGTATTATATTTCTTTCGAAATACCCACTTACAACCAATTGGCTTTGATCCTTCAGGTAAATCAACAATCTCCCAAGTATTGTTGCATATTATAGAATTCATTTCATCATTTATAGCATCTTTCCAAAATATGCTATCTCTAGAAGCCATAGCCTCTTTGTAGGTTTTAGGATCACTTTCAACTTGAAAAACATAAGGGATTGTTCTTACAACGTCCTCACTATTAGCTTCTATTAAGCATAAGGTAATTCGTTGTGAATCTATTTCATCTGGTCCTAATACCTTTTCTTTTCGAACTCTCTTACTTCTTCTAGGTTCATTAGACTCAATAATACTTTTCAAAAATGTTTTTAGTGACTCTCTAGAATTTGGAAGCTCCTCTTGAGTTTTCAATGGAGTTTGATGAATTTCATCAACACTTAACGAATTCTCAAAAAATTCCACGTCCCGAAATTCTACAATCACATTGGATTCTAAGTCAAGTAACATATATGATTTACTATTTGAAGCATATCCAATAAAAGCACTTTTAATGCATGTAGGTCCTAACTTATTTCTTTTAGGGTTAGTGTTCTTGAAATAAGCAAGGCACCCCCACACTTTAAAGTATCCAATGTTCGGTTTTCTACCTTTCCATAATTCATAAAGAGAAATTTTAAGCTTTTTAGAAGAAATTCGATTACTTATATGACAAGCAGTTAACAATGCTTCACCCCCACAAATTATTTGGTAATTTAACATGCAATAACATAGTATTAACCATTTCGACTAATGTCTTATTTTTTCTTTCTGCTAAACTATTTTGTTCGAGTGTTCTAGGAGTACTACATTGATGTACTATGCCATGTTCGTCACAAAAATTATTAAATTCGTTAGAAAAGTACTCTCCGCATCTATCGCTTCTAAGAATTTTTATTCTTTTTCCAAGTTGATTCTCAATTTCGGTTTTGTATACTTTAAACATATTAAATGCCTCATCTTTATGTTTCATTAAATATACATAACAAAACCTAGAGTAATCATCTATAAATGTTATAAAGTATCTATTTCCTCCCCTAGTTTGCATGCCATTTAATTCACATATATCCGAATGAATAAGATCAAGTAACTGAGTTGATCTCTCTACGCCATGAAAAGGTTTTTTAATCATTTTTGAATTAACACAAATTTCACATTTATTGTGTTATTCATGTTTACAAGATATCATGCCATCTTTCAACATTCTATGTAAAGATGAATATCCTGTATGTCCTAGTCTTTCATGCCATAATTTAATAGAACACAACAAGTAAGAAGAATTCACTTTATTATCATTGTTATCAAAGTACTTAACTTAACCATTCCTTCAGTAGAATAGTCTTTTCCCACAAAAATTCCATTACGGGATAGTACAAGTTTTCCCGATTCAAAAACCATTTTAATGCTCGGTTTTCCCATCAAGTCTCCACTAATAAGGTTTCTATTCATATCCGACACGTGAAGTACATTAGTCAATATAATTTTTTCACGGATGTGAATTGAAGTTCCATACTCCCTTTGCCTATGACTTTGGAGCATCCTTCATTTCCCATTTGAATTTGTTGACCATCATCAACCTCTTGATATGTTTTGAGGAATGTTTTGTCATAGCAAACATGAATGGTGGCGCAAGTATCATACCACCATCCCGGATCCTTTCCCTTAACAACATTGATTTCACTTATGGTGGCAACAATGTTGTCATTTTCAAGAAAATTCACCTTGCCCTCAATTTTGCCCTTTTTTCAGTTCCAACAATCATTTGCTTGATGTCCGGTTTTGCCACAAACATAGCATTCTCCCTTGATTTTTTTTTTGAATTTGTTGTCATCCTTGAAGGACTTTTTCTTCTTGGATTTGTTGAATTTATTGGACTTGTTGTTTTCCTCCACGACATTGGCCTTTGAAATACCAATATGAGAAAATTCATTCACATCTCTTGTCCTAGACTCTTCCTCAATTCGGAGATATTTTTGAACTTTCTCCAATGAAAAGTATTCGGAGTTATAAAGTATTTTCTTCCTATAACTTTTCCAAGTAGGAGGTAATTTAGCGATAATTGCACCTACTTGAAATGATTCGAGAAGTTCAATCTTCATTATTCTCAATTTGTTGACTATAACTTGTAGTTCATGTACTTGAGGCAACAATGGAATGTTATCAAGAAATTTAAAATCAAAATACTTTGAGACTAGAAATTTCTTAGTACCTTCTTCTTCTATTTTATATTTGTACTCCAGTTCTACCCAAATTTGCCTTGTCGATGTTGTGTTAGTGTAGAAATCATATAATCTTTCGGAAAGTGCATTTAGAATGTGACCCCTACAAATGAGTTCATCTTCTTGGCGTTTCTTCCTTTCAGCCCTCACTTCAGCAATATCATCTTCTGTCGGTTCAGAGATTGCAGGCAAGTCGAGATCGAGAATATAGAAGATCTTTAACGTAGTCAATAAGAACTTCAACTTGTCTTGCCATCAGATGAAGTTGGTTCCATCAAATCTGTCCAAACGAACCAAATCTTGGTTCATTAACTTGATTGTTGCCATTTTTGTTTCACTCTCAATTGCCATATCAAACAAGTAACACTTTTAGATTATTGGAAAATTCTTTGATATGACAAGAACACTCCAAAACTTGAAGAAGAAAATCTACAAATAAACAAGAACAACCGAACTTATATCGCGAAGAACGCTATTCTAAAAGCGTTATTTGCGCTCTCTCGTTGAATGATATGCTAAAGGGCTTTCAAACAAATAGCTTTGGCAAATTTACAAGTATAAAACCGGATTGCACAAGCACAAGTGAAAATCCAGAAAAAAGAACAAAGAAGCTTTTATGAAAAAATCTGAATTTTGGAGAATATAAGAATTGTTTCTCTTGTTTGATGTTTTTTTCTTGTTTGATATATGAAATCTATCTTCAATATATAGATTCCTATCAACATTAGACGAAATGATGTTTAAACCATTAAGAAAGGACACAAATTTTCATGAAAAGGCACCAAGAAACTGAAAACTGCACTAGCAGTATGCAGAACCCAATTGGGCGATCGCCCGCCTTATTGGCCTGGGCGATCGTCCATGCTAATTTAATTTATTTTTTTTCATGATTTTAATATTTGAACATTATTATAATACGAATATTATAACGTCAACTCATCCCATTTATGTAAACAAAACTGTATTTTGAAGAATCCAATGGAAAAAACCTTGAATATATTTATCATAAAGTTAGAATTCTTGGAACCCATATTCATTACCAGATTATAGGCGATGTTCTCAATTTCTTAGACTGTAAAATTGTTTATGTTACAAGAAATCCAAAGAACATTCTCATTTCCCTTTGGCATTTCGTGCAAAAAGCAAAGAAATTCGACGAAGATCCATGCATAGTAGAGACTGTAGTTGATCAGTTCTGTAATGGGGTTGTACCTTTTGCCGCGTATTTACAATCATGTACTGGCTTACAGGAAAGAAAGCCTAAAACGGCTATGGGAAGTATTCTTTGTTACTTTCAGAGAACTTGAGGAAGATAGGAAGAAACATGTGAAAAGATTGGCTGAATTCTTGGGATTTCCATTTGAAGGTTAGATCCGCCGGCCCAAAACATGGTGATTTGGGCTGGCAAACGAGAGGAAGAAATCCCCCGTTACACTGGTGGAGTGAGGTGGGATGGGTTGGGATGGGTGATTTTTTACTGGGTTGGGGTGGGTGATTTTTTACTAACGGGCCCGTTAGTGCATGTTCGCTAGCCATTTTGGGAGAAAACTGCATGTTACATTTATTGTAGTGGGCCATGTTGTATACAGGTAATAAATCTTTTGCATTGACTAAAATATAGTCACATTAGCAAATTGGACAATTCTATCCTTAAAAAAAGAAAAACACAATTTTTCTAAGAACCAAATTGAAGGGCATAAAGGTAAAATACTATTTTGGTCAAAACGTGTATAAGTGGAAAATGTGTACTCTTTTCCACTTATAATGCTGATTGTTTGCCATGGCCCACAAGCATTTATTGTAAAATAAGTTTTTGAATTGGAAAAAAGGGCACCGAACATGCTTTAAATAATAGAATGTGAATAGACTATTTTGTATTTTTTAAATTGGTCAAATTTAAGTCATGAGTTTAATTTTTTGTCATTTAGTAGACTACTAAACTAAATCTAACCAGACTCTAAAGGTCCTTTCGGTGAAGGTTTTGGATTTGATAGACACAATTTTTATTATTTTTAAGTAAAAATTTGTAAAAAAAAAAAAATCAAAGATTTGGGATTTACATTTTTCCATTATATTTTTTTTATGTTATTTTAATTTATTTAAGTCATAAGCAAAATTGTCAAAAAAATATTTAAAAATTATTTATGCAAGTAAAATAAAAAGATGAAAATGATATCTATCAATAAAATTGAATATGGATAATATTATTATTTATTGCAAAACTAGAATGAAGATTGTAAATATAATTAACAATAAAATAAAAACTATTAGAATACTTCAAAAAATTTATTCTCTAAATTTATAAATACTCTCTAAAATACCAAAAAACAAAAAAACAAAAAAAACAAAAAAAAAAATTATTCTTTATAAATAGAGTTTCTTGAATATGCTCTTTTTAACTACGTCTCACGTTGATATTGTAAACCAATTTTCTAGAAATGAGTTGGGCAAGTAAACTTATCAACTAAATGCCACCAATTGTTGACAACCACAAAATGTTGACTTGGCTAATACGGCAAGAGGTATATAATAATTAATAAGGGCTAAATTAAACTTGCGGTTTACCGTCAGGAAAGGTCCTGCGTCCGACCATTAATTTAACAAGTTAATTATTTCATTTAAACACTTTATCCTCAAATCCAAAAAGAAAATACAATTTGATGAAGCATCTTATAAATAGGTCCATACCGTGGAGTCTCATATCTTACCTAAAGGGCTGCCCAACAAGTTAACAACGCATACAAATACATAGGCCAATTAACTTTTATCACTTATTTTCATGTTGGTCTCAGCTGGAACCATATTCCAACATTTCCCACCTGAACGGACGGAACACGTACAGAACTTGGGGCGAGCTTTTGAAAAGTAGGGCTACACAAACACATACAGCCGCTATGGCCACCATCGAGAGCATTGCAGGCTTATAAAGAAGAGTTCGACTGCTGCTAGTTCTGTAGACCAATTCCTGATCACAAATCCCACAGGGCCGCTGAATCAAACTTCTTTTGGACATTCCAATCTCAAAACCAACGGTTGCCCCTCCATTTTTCTTCTGGTTGACATCGCTATCTGAACAAGTGTCAGAAATGTCAACAACTACATGCCCAGAAGATACTTTCTTCGTAATTTTCCTCTGAACAAGGTGTATGTAAGAGTAGTGTCCTCTCAGTCGAGCATAATCTTCAGGTGTGAATCCTGTGCTGTCACGGGCATTCTTCCATGCATCAATTCCCACCTGAATTAGTTCATATCAGCATTTTTGAAAACCATAGAATACACACAACAGATTTCATTTAACTACAAGTCTAGAATGGCAAAAGTAGGCAACTCTTAGTTCATTGATACAACTAAGATCAATTGAAGAAGGCCTGGTCGCCACAATTATTTTTCAACAATGATTCTTGCAAAACTTATCAAAAGGCTGTGCAGGCAAAGAAGAGGCCTCCTAAGACGTAGTGCATGCAAATGAAAAATTTATGCTCTTCAAGCTTAACATTAAGATTGGGGCAAGGAAAATTATTACCCGTGCAGGATCACAAGTCAAGGCATCCAATATATCCTCTAATCCATCCCTACCAGCTGCAATGTGAAGAGGTGTCAGACCTGCAGGCCCCACAACATCAGGTCTAAACAAGAAACTCCTGTCACTCTCAACTAGGGAGTTGTATTCCAAACTTAGTTCATCTGCTACTCTGTCTGGGGCATAATTTAATAGCATCTCCACCAGAGATCTTGAATTTCTCCGCACAGCTCGGTGAAGGAGACCCATCTCATATAGCGCAAACTTCAAGAAAGGCTGCTCTCCAGCACCCACAGTTCCATTGAAAAGAATGTCAAGAAGTTTGTTTAAAACAGCACTCCAATCACGGTCGACAGAGAACTCCACAAGGCATTTGAACCGTTTAAAAGGAAAACAGTCTGAGTTAGGATCTGAGTGCCCCAATCTGGACTTCAAATTATTTCTTTGGAGAAGCCATCCCATTTCATGTATGAAATCCATGACTTGGTTTCGTGCTTCTGATTTCCCAGTTTCTAGCTGGAAATCATTTGTCTCGGTCAACTCTATTTCTTTTTCAAGCATACGCATCTCAGAGCAAACATCATCCTCAGCAACTATGAAAGGAAAGAAGCTGCTGCCAAGACAATTATCTTCAACCTGGATGAATTTAGGAATGTTTTGGAGGTGAGTGGAAAATTTTCAATGAATTTCTGAATTAGGAAGCAGTACATGTATATTTGGTGCACAAAACTCAAGCTTATCACTCCAGGAATGCACCCATAGTGGCTCATGGCTATCATGCAATAGCATGCATGTCTACATCACACACATTAGCCCATTGCCACAGCATGCCATAGCATGCATTTCTCTTGGCTAGCATGCATTTCTCATGTAACCAAGCTCTATCATATAAAACTTTAACAGGGGTCAACATCAGGCAGAATTATCCCCAACCGTTATGCTTTATAACTAACTTTTTCATTTTTGGTGCCATGTTACCAACATTCCCAAATTTGATGTGTTATAAAAAATTTCAATGTGGCACCTCCATGAGAAAAATGTACTATAGGCAGAATAAAGCATTACCTCGATGAATCCTCTTCCATTAACAGCAGGAATCGCACAGGCAACATTCAGATACTGAACATCATGCCCCTCTAAGCCACCCAAGTGTTCGACTAACTCACTGTTAGCTTCCAGATAATTACCTTCTAGCGAGAAGAGTAACCTGGCAACAAATATTCAACATTGTGATGATGTGAGTGTCTGGTGATAATGACCAATAATTTCTGAATCTTTTGGAGGGAAGGGAGAACAGAATCTGTCTAATATTTGCATTCATAAAACCAACAAGAAGATAATAATACAACCATACAGCAAATCATGACGTATACCTTGTTGAGGGTCGCGATAAATTAAAGCCTTTAACAACAAATTGAGCTCTCTCAGATGATGTGACAGCAATAGGTTTAACACTCAGAATCGTACTGTAATTACTACTCTTGAAAGGTAAAGACGTGTCCGCAACAACCTCACCTACAGAACAGGAACATTCAAATTGATTAATCTTTCCACAAAGTATAGTTGCAAAATTAGCAACTGAAAACCCAACATATTTCAGAGTTTTTCTAGAAACACAATAATATCTGACCATTGTATATAAATGCTATTTGATTCTGCACCCTGACATAAATCCATCCCGTACTCCAGAAAGTGACATCGTGACAGAAATCCAGAAGTCTACTCAAATTGGAGCCCAAATCACAACAGAGCTGCACAAAGCAATTGGGTTTTGACAACTTAAGGAGGTTTGTCCATGAATAGAGAACAAAATTTTCACACTCATGTTATCCTGAATGACAAGCATACCTCCTCCCATGCAGACTCAGATAGATGAAGATATATGGTCAAAATGATACAACCAGGTCTTATATAGCTCTCTATGTCTGTAGGGCTGTGGGATAACCAATCAAAAATCTGGAAATACAAATATTTCACTTTGTTAAACTATATAAGAAAAGAGGGTGGCAAGGCTGGATATCCAACAAATGAAAGTTCAAAAGTACCTGTGCCCGTAAAAGGATGGGAAAATCACTTGGTTCCTTTCCAAACAGTTTGAAAACAATACGATCTGTTCGACTCTGTAATGAGACAAAATGACAGGAAAAAATTAAAATAGAACAAAATGTAATAACGAGCTAAGTATTTTTTTAGTGGCATTTCTAAAGCAAATATTTCATTTCTACAAAAAATTTCTTTCTTCACATATAGATCAAGAATCATAACAAGAAAAACAGATCTAGAGCACATTCACAAGCTCAGCTGATAAATAACTAAGACTTAAAAGAACTTAGTAGGGTGTTTTAAATTTCAGGTAATGCAAAAGTATCTTGGCCAAATCATCGACAAAAAAATGCAAAAGGTTTTTGAATCTTCTGATATATGCAAGGGTGAAATCTTCAGGTATTTACATTCAATTATTTAATGAAGGAAAACTTGAATGCATAGGATTATAGAGGGTCAAAGGAAATTGATAACTGCTACTGGTCTTTCATGTGATGGAAATAACCTATAAAGTTAAGGCAAGTTATATGGAACACTCGTCAGATCCGCTATGCTTTACGATATTGATTGTTGGTTGTTAAAGGACAAAATGTCCATAAAAGGACAAATAAAAATTAGGATCTTAAGGTATGACAATACTAAAATGGATAAAATAGAACATGAGGTTTGGACATAGTACCAACTAAAGATAAACTAAGGAAAGGATATTTTACATGGTATGGGCCTGTGTTGTGTACACCTAAAAAATCGTCCATTCACAGGAGTAATACCATCCAATAGAACAAATTAAAAGAGAGGGTGTAAAGCAAAACTTAAAATAGTCATAGTCTATAGAGGTGATCGCACAAGATTTTGATTTCGTTGGACCTTTCAATAGATGTTGCTATGGTTTGAATAGATAGTACAATAGATTAATTTATTTGACCTCAAATTTATTAGGACTTAACTTCTTGTTGATGCGGGGAAAGACAAGGTAAAGTCTTGCCCCGCTACGGCAAAGTTCATCTACAATTTTAGGATAACTTAAGGGATATGTGTAAGAATTAGCGTCGTTGGGATTGTAAACTCAAACAACGAGGACTACGCATCAAATTTAGAGGCTTAGTGCATGTTTGGCAATGCTGAAATTATTTTTTAAGTGCTTATAAGTTGTGGATCCTATGAAATGTGTGGATAATAAGTAGTTAGTAATTTGTAGATCCTACGAAATGCGTGAATAAAAAATATGTTTGACGAATTTGACTAGAAATCTATGAGTGAGAAATCAAAAGAAATAAGTAGACACATCGCAGATAGGCTCACTGTATATAACGTAGATGATTTGTTGTTCCGAAATGATAGCTTAAAATCTTATTCATAACTGATGTATTCAATTCATTCTGACTATTGGAGGGACGCATGGTTCATAATTTGTTATCGGAGAGACAACTAATGCATCTAATGAGAACTGCAATAAAATGTTTCTGGAAGGTAAGTTAAAGACAGTTCAGATGAAAGATATCAGACAAAAAGATATGAGTGAAAAAGCCTCGTATACCCACAAACTTTTAAGAGTCGCCTAACGACCTAATAATGCATGATCCCCCTAATAATAGAAAGGCAAACTTCCTCGTGACATTGGAATTTCAGTGTTTTATTATACCACTCATAGGTCATTCCTTGCTTTAGACTTATAAGGTATGATATTTGCTAAAGAAAACCGCAAATGAACATTGCAACAATGTACCCGGTGAGATATATAGCATAGTAAAATATACCCGGGCATCCCCACTGGAACTGGAAGGAGACTGGGCAGATCCTGAATCTGAATTTCCACTTGTCTGAGGAGGACTTGACTGATGAGATTCTTGTTGTACCCATGATGGCAACTCAATAGAACTGGTTCCCAGATCCACAGGGACAGGTGATCTTACTACACCCTCCACACCATCATCAGAATCAACATAAATGTCATTCAAATCAAAATTATTCAGCTTGCTTCTTCCAGCAGATAAGTCCCTGCCTTCAGCATGAACAGGAGAACTACCATGGATGGGGAACATAACGCCTGGTCTTTGAGAAGTTGTGGCTTGTAGATTTGGGTCCTTCCTCAGCATTTCATCAGCAGGAATTATACTAAGCTGTTCTCCAGGTCTTTGGCCTTGAGAACCATTCGAGAGCAAGGCATGCAAGAATTCTGAATTATCTAAAGGGGGATTGTTCGGTAAGTTCTGAGATTCCTTTGGACGTCCAGAGATGCTTGTTTCCCCATGCAGGGAGCCCTGGCTAGAAAGGCTGCGTAGAAGATGAGACAGCAGATCCTGATCATCTTTATGGTTTGATCTATTGGCTGCAACTCATGGAGCCCAGAACAAATTAATTGCAGTTGACATAAGTTTAGAAGGCAAAATGATGAACAATAAAGTTCCATGAAATAGTCTCGCATAAATCACAATCTCATATTTTAATAGGGGGAAACATCTTTTACTTACGATGCATGTTGGAGAGTATCTTCAGTAAGCTCATTAATAGATAACCACTCGCCTGGTTGTCATTCAAGGGATTGTTATTGTTAACATTGTCAGGTTGAGATTTCCTCCTCCTTTTGTTGTGGCCAGCTAAACGTCTACGGCAACTGCGTTTTCCTTCATCAAACTCCTGAAGTGCATGAAACCTGTACAAATGTGTAAAATCATAGGTGTCTAATTACAGAAATCACTTGAGAGTTGAGACAGACAGTATAACTATGCTTAAACTAAAATCATGTGGAACTAGTGACCGAACAACTTCACTGATCATTACCCTAAGCTAAAAAGCCACTAGTATTAGACTCCGGTAATGCAGAATGAACCTACGATAGTAAAATCAAATCTGGGCAAATAAATATTGAACATAATTATCAGGATCTGAAAATAACTTAACAGATTCCCCAAGATAACGCTAGGTGACTTGGTAAATATAACCGCACTGGCAAGTGAAGAGTTGAATCTACCTGCTACACTGCTGACAGAATCTTTGCATTTGATTCCCAACAAGTGCCCTATTGGCTTTCGAATGCATCTCACAAACCTTGTGTCGTCTGTGGTAAACTTTGGCCTTACTCAGATCAGCCCCGCAGTCCTCAACCTGGCAAACTGCACGATTTGGGGTAGCTCCAGCCAACTTGGTCTTCTTCCCAGATGTTCCATCCCCATTCCCCGTGCTCCTCTCTATCATTGGATAGCCTTGTCCACCGAGCTTGAGCATAAGATTGCCGCCCTCATCTGCCAAATTATCATCTTCAACTGCGATAAGTCTCCTCCTCTTCTCCAATTCCCTCTTCTCTTTCTCAGTCCCTTGATTCAATTCTTCGGAGCAGGAGGAGGAACTGTTAGAAGAATCCCTAGTTGTAGTAACTCCACTTTCAAGTGGAAAAAACTGCCTGCCCTGGTAATTGGAAGGATTGTGATTGACTCGAGTAGCAACAAATAGATGCCCGTCCCATTTCCAATCATTGGGATCCCATTCCAGACTTCTCTTCCCCACTGTCCTCAAATCCGTGGAAGCCAGACCATAATAAAGCTGAGCTTCACCTCCAATTCTAGCCTCCATAGATTAACAACCAAAAACCTCAAGAAAAATCCAAAAGCATAAAAAATCCAGATGCTTAAACCTTATTTTGGACTCAAATCGGAATAGAAAATCTAGAAGTTCCCCTTAATTAGTACCAATTTAGATAATCATCCTCCGTACGACACAAAAAATCGAGAAACAGTACCCCCACGCATCCATGATTCCAATTCAAAGTAACCACAGAGCGAAATTCGCTCTAACTAGCCTCGATCTTTTCCAAGTTGAATAATTAATAATGCTCAAATCGGTTTTCGCATGAGAATAAACAGCAGTAACTAAAAGGTCAAAAAACAAATTAAGAAAATGAAGGGGCCAAAAGTTAGAGCAAGAGTTGCCGGATGTTGAGATGATTAGGAGACCAACGGCAGGTATGGAGCGTGTCTGTATGGTTGGTGGTGCCGTGGTGGTGGGATATGAATGGGGAGAGAGAGAGAAGATAGAGAGAGTAGTAGCGTGGGTGTGTGGTGCCTTTGTTTTGTTGTTTAGACTTTATGACTTGTGAGCCCAAAGTCAGAAAACACAATTGACACCACCACTAGAATTTGTTGTGTTTGTGGGGGTGATGAGCTGAGCTCTATGAGTGTGACTGTATGAGTATGGAATTGAATACTCGCATCCCTCGTTTAATTGATACGTGTATATTTAATTTTTAGTTATTTAATACTTTTGTCAATTAAATATTAACAAAAAAATATTGAGTACGGTACATTCCGAGACTACTAAAAATAAAATCGCATAATTAATATAATTACGAAAGTTCGTATTGTAGTTTAGTTACTAAATAACGAGTCTTGTTTATTTGAATTTTGACACTTTAAAGTTTAGAATAGTCAATAACAATATATTATTTCAAAATACATTTCATTTCAAGTCTATCAAGTAACATTTTACTATTGACTATTTGAAACTAAAGTAATAAAACATCAAAATTTTAGTAGAGGGACAGCCAAACAATAACACTCAATTTCAACTCGTAAATAACCAAATTGACTCGTCCCTTTTACAACTAGTTGACGAGTCCAAATTTGACGTCAATATTGTAATAAGATGTCAAAATTTTATTAAAAAGATATATAAATAAACAACAAAAATGGAATAATATTTGGGGATGCTTAACTTATAATTTCAACTATTCAAATTGGTCAAACATATTTTTATGTACATATCTTATGGGAACCACAATTTACAACACATTTTTTATTCACAAATCCATCTACAACTTATAATATAAATACTTAAAAAATAATTTCAACACTACTAAATAAATATGAGTAGATATATAAGTAAGTGATTAAATTAAAACAAAATTTAAATTCAACGCATTCTTCATGAAAAAGAAAAGAAAAAATATTGTGCGGGTGTGAGTGTGAGTGGAGGTGATAGGTGGGGGGGACCGCGTTCATAATTGATAGGAAGCGACTCTTCATGTGTAATGTCTTATGTTTTTTCATGCCAATTTTTATTTGGATCTTTGACTCTCCATCCTTCCTCAACCCATAAAAAACTTGTGTTTGGAAATTGGAGTTATTACAAACTAGAAAGCCTTGACAATACATGGTATCATTTTGTCTACGACTTCTTTCTATTCAGTACGAGGAAAATATCATTCATAGCTATTTACCATTTTTAATATTATGTAAATTTAAAACCAATTTTACTTCAAAGAATAATTTAAACCATATATAACGATCGATTAGAGAAAAATATAGAGACACCATTACATTTTAGATTATTTATAATTTATAATCTATCTATCTATTATCTATTATTAATATATGTAAAATTAATTAATAATATATATTAATGAAGGGTAATTATATTCACACTACACTTTTTATTATCCACATTACATTTTAATTGCAATAAAAGTCCCCTAACATTTGATATTTAGACATTTATGTCTCTAACTTTTTTTCATCGTATATTTATCAATAACTTTTATTTAGTTTTCACATCTTGTCTCCTGTGAAGATTTTTGTCTAAATATTCTTTTAATGTACATTGAAATGAGAAAAAATATTTTGTCAAACTTTCCTATTTGTTATTTATTTTGATTATGTAAAGATATTAGAGGCAAAACAAAAAATTTATGTCTTCCTAGACAAAAATCGTCATCAAAGATAAATATAAAACGTACAAATTAATAGTTTGATGATAAAATTTGCTCAAAAAAAGTTAGACATAAATACAAAAGTGACCAATAGTTAGAAACTTTCATTACAATTAAAATATAGTGTACTTAACAAATAATATTATGGTTATAATTACCCATTAATGAATTAAAGTGAGAATTATTTTTGGACGGTTATGTCCTTATCAATATTGTAAATTTTCAAATTCACATGGTAGATCCCCACTCATTTCATAATTGGAGATTCATCGTGGTAAATCAAGATTGAAAATACATTTTAATTAATAAATTAATGTGGATATTTTCGGTTGTCATTGACTAGATTTTAATGAATTTTTTAATATTTATGAATTTTAATAGAATTTCACATAAGTCATAAGATTTTAACAAAATTCTATATTTTAATTTTTTATGAATTCTCACGAATTTCATATATTTTGAAATATTAAAACTACATTTTTTTATATATCTTAACTTGTTATATGAATATAATATGTTTTTATTTGAAATTGAACAAATTATTTAACGTGCATTCTGTTCCCATATATATAAAAGATAACATTTAATTTTGTAATTATTTTTTAAAATTTGGTGCATAAACTATAATTATGTAGAATTTGGATAAAAGAAATATTCAATTAGTTAAGGTGAAAATAATAAAATATTGCTTGGATTAAAATGGGAAAAAAGTTTGTATTTTAAAATGATTGATAAATTCTGTTTTAGAAAATATTATCATAAATACAATTATTTAATATTAATAGAGTTTGTAATATGTATTTGTAGTATTTTTATTTTGATCACTCATTGTGCACAAATTCAATATAAATTTTTTAAAATTAACATATAAAATAATTTATAGACTCAAAATCCACTAAAATCTATGAAAATGTGAGGATGGTGCTGAAATTCCTTAGAAACTTGATGGTTTATAGGCTAGAATTCCACTAAAATTTATTAAAATATTTTCAATTTTAATGAAATCTTTAGAAATCTACAAATTGTTGGAACACTTAAAATTCTAAACAATCCATTAATTCAATTAGAGAACACCTATAATTTAAAAAAATCTATTAAAATTGAGTTAGAAACACTTAGAATTTTATAGATTTCAAAAATCTATTAAAATCTGAGTTAAGTATGTTCCCTTATTTTCACTACTTTTCAAGACTCTCCATGTGGAATCTAACTAGATCGAGACTCACGGAGGCTATCTAGTCTCTTAGTGATCGATTCAAAATATAAAAAATAATGTATCGATGGTCAAATTAATATCAATTCAATTAACTATAAAACTTATTA
This sequence comes from Forsythia suspensa, assembly GCA_023638005.1. Classification (NCBI taxonomy): domain Eukaryota; kingdom Viridiplantae; phylum Streptophyta; class Magnoliopsida; order Lamiales; family Oleaceae; genus Forsythia; species Forsythia suspensa. The sequence goes on from CM042669.1 coordinate 20,149,345, forward strand.
ATACAAAAGTTAGGAAAAAAGAACTTAATATAGACATATTATTAGAGGTAGCAAAATTGACCCGGTCCACGGGCTGGCCCATATGGCCCGAATTTTGGGTTGACAAAACCGGGCCTATATGGCCCGGCCCGGCGGGTTCAGGCTGACTCGCAAATGTTTTTTTTTTTTTTCTCCTTAACACTATCACTCACAAATTTTGTAAATAACCCAAATATAATTCAAATAATATCAAACTAAAATGGCATAAACTCAAATGTCCAGCCTAAATTGTTTTTTTTTTAAACATTAATCCAAAAATCTCAAACTCCAACATAAAATTGTTTAGATTTAATTAAAATTTAATTTAATTTAAGTTTCAATCCAAATTATGTTTGATGTGACAAGTAAATTATTTATTTTAAATTACTCATAAGTAAATTTTTTAATTTAAGCCAAACATGCTTATATCTCAAAGCAATAAGACTAGCATGCTTTTACTATTTATATTAAAAAAAATTGTCAAGAAATAGTTTACAATTAAACAAAAAAATATTATTATTTTGAAAGAAAATTGACATTTATTTATTGACAAATATATGAGAGTCCAATTTTATAAAATAATCTCTTTAAAAATCTCAAAATATATATTGTTTAAGTTTATTTAAGATTGTATTTGAAGCAATGTATTAGATTGTATAAAAAAATGTAAAAAATAAAATAAAATAAAATTAAGATCGGGTTTGGCCGATAATTTTGAAATTTGCCAGACTAAGATACTTAGCTAACAAGACAAACCTCGGCCCGCGCCGCCAAGTCAAGTGTGGTCTTGTTTTGGTGGGCTTCACATTGCCCAACCCCAACCCATTTGTCACCTCAACATACTCTTTTATATGCATACTAACTAAGATATTGCTCTTGCGGGTGGTTATGTAGGTTGGGCGGGATATTACTGAAAAGAAAACGTAGAAAGTTCTTCTTTTGAGGTAGATGTCAATTTTTCTTAGTTGTGATAATTTAAAAAAAATTGAGAGGCATGATTTGATGTATGATTCTAAATTAATTCTTGATGCTGCTTTTTGAGAGAGCATTTTATTATTGACTTTAATTCTTTTCAAGTTGATTAAGATGATTTTAAATTCAATACAAAGAGGAAGCCCATCAAATGGGCAAGTAAATCAAGAGGGCGATAGATTGGATTTTGAGCACTTTTTGTTTGTTTTGCTCATCTTCTTTTGGGGGTTGAAACTTGCCTTTTGTTTTTGCATCTAATTGGCTTCAATTACGGTAGCTTGATTCCTAATTAATTTGAATTAGATGTGGTGTCGTCTTTTTTTCTTATTTTTTTTCTCTCTATTTTTAATTTTTTTTCTTTTTATGGGTGCGAGGAGTGACCTAGTCCCATGTACTTCGGTGGTTTTATAAAGGGAAATTGGTGCAAATCGTCCCTAATTTTAACTCTTAGTACATAAATAGTCCTTTTTCAGCACATAACTCTCAAACATATGTATTTTGATGGCTTAATTTCACGAACGGTCACTAAAGTTACTTTCAAATTACAAAATGGTCACTGAAATTCAAAAATTTCAGTGGTGGTCACTGAAGTTAGAAATCCGTTCCCTAATGATCACTCCATTAAATTTTTAATTTAAAAAAGTGGTGTAGCATGATGATGTGATATTTATTTATTGCATGGTACTCTATATACTTTATATAATATTCACTTTAGTCCATATATTTCAATTAAGTCATTCAAAAATTGCATCTTAGGTTATTAATCTTTTACATCTTTATACTTTGGTCTCTAAATTTTCAATTATCTTTCAGTTAAGTCCTTCAAAATTACATCTTAGTCCTTCAACTTTTTATAACTTTACACTTTGGTCTCCAAATTTTTAATTATCTTTCAGTTAAGTCCTCTAAAAATTGCATCTTAGGTCCTTCAACTTTATACATCTTCAAATTTTGGTCTCTCAAATGCTTGATTTTAGTGGCCAAAATAAGTGTAATTTTAGTGGTCAAAATAAATGTATTTTTAATTAAATCATTGACTTTATACTCGAATTTTCACCTAAACGAACAAAATAATATTATAGGGTCTGACCATTAAAATGTCTACTTTTAGTGGTCAATTCTAAGTGATAAGTGCAAATTTTACACTTATTTTGACCAATAAATAGTTTATTATTTAATTATATTATTTTGTTTGTTTAGGTAAAAATTCGAGTGTAAAGTCAATGATTTAATTGAAAGTACACTTATTTTGACTACTAAAATTGTACTTATTTTGGCCACTAAAATCAAGGATTTGAAAAACCAAAGTTTGAAGATGTATAAAGTTGAAGGGCCTAAGATGCAATTTTTAAAAGACTTAACTGAAAGATAATTAAAAATTTGAGGACCAAAGTGTAAAGATGTAAAAATTTGAAGGACTAAGATGCAATTTTTGGAGGATTTAACTGAAAGATAATTGAAAATTTTGGAGACCAAAGTATAAAGATGTAAAAGATTAAGACCTAAGATGCAATTTTTGAATGACTTAATTGAAATATATGTACTAAGGTGAATATTATATAAAATACATGACTAACACGCAATAAATAAATGCTACATCTTTATACCACATCACCCTTTTAAATTAAAAATTTAATGGAGTGAACCATTAAATGAAAAAATTTCTAACTTCGATTCTTACCATCAAACTTTTGAACTCCAAAGAACTATTTTGTAATTTGAACGTAACTTCGATGGATCATTGAAGAAATTAACCCATATTTTGATACTCAATTAATACTTATTTGATAAAAACCAATATACCTTTAATTTTAATAAAAAAAATTACAATTGGGTTGCTAACCTTTATAAAAAGTACAAATTGATGCATCTTATACTTTTAATTTTTATAAAAAAATAAAAACTAACAAGGTTTTTATTTTTTTTTAATTAACACTTTATTGGAAAATTTGATAATATACTAAATTGTTTTATATATTTTACGAACTATTATAAAATAGCTAAAATTTAAGCTCATAATTATATATAAAACATGTCAAATAAAATTATTATTTTTATTATTAAGTAATTACATTATTTAAAATTTAAAATTTTATTTTATTTTATCGTTATAACAACTTTTTTTTCACAAACTTGATGATCAAATACTTGTATTTAATTGAGCTATATGTTTATTAATTACAAAATATTAGAAATATAATTGTATTCTTGATATTTTAGTTTATCATTTTATTATCGATCAAAAATAAACAACACATAACGTGTAAACTAATTTTTATTCGTATATTATGTTTAAATAAAAATATAATAAGACTACTTCAATGCCATTAAATTATATACGTCATTTCGTTATTTATTTAACTTAATTTTTATTTAAAATTTTCACATTATATAGCAATTACATATATTTAAAGCACAATAATTTTATATTTTTCTCTTATAAAAAATTTAATTCACACGACTATAATAATTTATTTAGTATGCAAAATTGAATATTGTTTAATGAATGCACTGGACGAATTTGTACATTTTGTAAATGTTAAGAATTCAAATGCAATTTTATCTAATTAAAACTGAGAGTATATTTGTCGTTTTCATCCAATAAAGACCAATTGCGCACTAAAACATATATGTTTGGAACTTCTATGTCAAAAAATAAACACTATGGACCGTTTCCGTACTAAGAACAAATGTTATGGACTATTTTAACCAAATTTTCAATTGATAATATACTAAAATATTTTGTATATTTTACGAACTATTATAAAATAACTAAAATTTAAGTTCATAATTATTAATAAACATGTTAAGTAATTTTTATTTATTATTAAGTAATTATATTATTTAAATTTTAAAATTTTATTTTATCGTTATAACATAAAAAGAAAAATAAATTTGTCACAAAATTGATATTCAAATACTTTTATTTAATTGAATTATTCATTTATTAACTACAAATATTAGAGCTCCAACTGTATTCTTCATATTTTAATTTATCGTTTTATTATCGTTCAAAAATAAAGAACATATATTGTAAGAATTAATTTTTATTAGTATTTTTATGTTGAAAAATATATAATAAAATTAGTTCAATATTATAAAATTATATACGCAATTTTGTTAATTATTTAACTGAATTTTTATTCAAATTTTTCACATCACATAGCAATTACATATGCTAAGAGCACAATAATTTTTTATTTTTCTCTTATGAAAAATTTAATTGACACTACTATAATGATATATTTAATAAATGTACCAGACATATTTACACATTTTGTAAAGGTTAAGAATTTTATCAAGAATTTTATCTAAATACGAGGTTGATGTGGCTTACAGAAATTGTTTATTTATTTTGTGTTGTGCATGTATGACTCAATTTTTTTTATAATGATATCAAAGTCTACCTTGTTACTTGTTAGAGTTTGTTAGACTGCTTTGATGAATGGACAATAATTGTTATTGATATATTAATTTGATTTATAATTTGAGAGTAAAATAAAAGAAATTGAGAATTTTGAATCTGAACTGATTTTAGATTAGTTCGGAACGAGTCAAATTAGCCAGAAGTAAAAAAGGTGACCCGAGGGTGTTTTGGAAGTCGCCACCGATGATTATGTTGCCTTGCGAAGACAGCGGACACCGTCGCAAAAATCAATAGTTAACGCCGCTATTTTTGCTGTAGGACCACTAAGTGCCACTGCTAGAAATAGATGCAGTATGCCCTCAGGGCATAGCTCAGTTGGTTGAAATGTGAGAGTGAGGTAATCTCAGCTTCGTTGGGAGCTGGAGTGTGGGAGTTCAATTCCTACATTTGGTATAAAAGAAGCTCCTTGCAAGCGCAGTTAAAAAGCAAATTCTCAGTCCTGTTCTACTGAGACACATCATGCGATTTACATCTTCCACTAAGGCTCCAAGACATGGGTGATGGGAGCCCTCGAGGTTGGAGTTCAACCTTTTAGAAATAGATGTGGTACACATGATTGAGAACAACAGTGTTAGCTGTTTTTCGTTGACCTTCGACTGACAGTTGGCACTGCCAACATCAAAACCATAAAAGTTATGGTTTCGGCCTGAAAGTTATTTTGGAGACGGGGAGTTGCCATGCAATTTTGAAAATTACATGAAAGCTCCTTAATTTTAAAAGGGGATAAAACTGGCATCCTATGCAATTTCAAAAATTGTATTGGAAGGGCCATTTTTTTAAAAATTACTATCTGTGTAATTTTAGAAATTGCACAACAATTCCTAATGTTAAAAGGATAACTTGGGTCTTAAATGCAATTTTGAAATTTTTAATAAAATTGTAATTATTAAAATATTTAATACTGGCCAAACATTCAACATTGATTAAATTCATTTTAACCAATATTTTGAAATTTTGACTTTTACTTTATAAAATTGGGGTAAATTTAATAAATGGACATCGAACTAATTTAGGATTACTATTTGCTTACTCAACTTTAAAAAATTTCTAATTGCTCACTCAACTTTTCAAATAGCTTACAACATCACTTATTGCGAAAATGTTAGGTTGGGCGGACGAAAATTGTCATATGGTGAACAAAAAATTGACATGGCATAATTAAATTGTTAAAATCTTCCACGTATCTAAATTGCAATAGCCAAACACACATTTAGCTTGCTTTAAAAGACGTTTCTCCAAACTAAAGACGTTTTTTTTTAAAAAAATTGGAGAAACGTTTTTTAAAGCAAACTAAAGACGTGTTTGACTCTTATGATTTTGTTACGTGGACGATTTTAACAATTTAATTATGCCATATCAATTTTTTGTTTACTATCCATCACTTATTTGCTATGTGGTAATTTCTGTCCGCTTAGTTTAACGTTTTCTTAATAAGTGATAAATAGTAAACTATTTGAGAAGTTAAGTGAGCGATAGAAAACATTTTCAAGTTGAGTGGGCAAGTGGTAACCCTTAAATAGTTCATTGGCCATTTATTAAATTTACCCTATAAAATTGCAATTTTCATCTTATACTATTTTAATAGATTTAGCATTTGATTTTAAATCGAAAGATAAAATATAATTAATTAGATTAATTATTTAATTTAATTTTTGAAAATTAATTAATTAATTAATTAGACTAATTATTTAATTTTGTTTAGTATGTTTTGTAATTTCTAAAAAGTTTAGTCCGTCGTTGTCTACCCTGCAAATTTAGAAACTAATATATTTAATACTTAATAATATATATTTGGTAGATGATTATGGACTTGAAAATGTGATTGATTGTATGGTTAATTTAATTCTGTTAATTTTTAGTTGAGCATATGCGAGCCTATTATTTAAATTAATTGGGCATGCAAGCCTTTTATTTATTTAATTATGCTTTGGTACCCTTTATTTATTTTGGCATGCGAGCCGTACTTTGTAAATATGGATCTGCATGTCCGTTTATCTCGGCTGAGTGCCAATTAGTATATGATATTGGTTGCAATAAGATATGTAGATGATTGTATTTTAGTATTCTATCAATGTCTCCTAGTCTTTATTTTGGCTCGGAGACTAAATAGATAAAATACATGATCATTCACATTAGTTATTATGTATGATTAATTGTATGTTGGATGATAGTTAACATACATAAGTATGATAAGAAAAATCCATCTAATTAAAATATTAAATTTGTATTAAACGGTTAATGCAATGCGTCTTCTATTGTTATAGTGAAGACTATAGTATATTATCCACGTCAGTTTGTTGAGTTGCTCAAGACTTATCGCTCATGGATACGTTCACAAGGTTTTGAGACGGTGCTTAACCAGAGTCTTAGTTAAGAACGGCGATGATCTATGTTTCACACGGCGCACGATTTTATGGATAGTTTTATTCGACATTGTGATGGTGGACATAGTTACGATCACTGTCTCTTGATCATGCCATTAGGAGCTCTTTTAGAGTTTGTCAAGCTTATAGATAATATAGTGAATTGTTACGAGAAATATGTCAAGTTAGTGTGGAAATGGAAAATTTTTGAGTCTCTTCTTAGGAGACGTACCTTCCATTGTTATAGCGAAAACTAGAATCTATTATCGATGTCTTTATTGAGTCACTCAAGGTTGCTCGTTCATGTGTATGTTTATCATTATGAAACGTTCGATCTTTCTGAACAATATGTCAAATTTAACTAAAATTTTATTTTTTGTTGAGTCGCTCAAAGAAATAAAATTTTTATGTGTGCAATAAGAAGTTGTCTACTTGATGATCTAGGAGTCACATAAAGATGTGATTGATAGAGAATCTAGTCGGTTATATTAATTAATATTTGAGGTCATTAATTTAATTTAAATAGTGAGTGTTTAATTAATTTAATTAAAAATTCATGTTAAATTAATTTTTTGTATTTTAATTAATTGTTTTGTTTTGTTATTTTAAGAGTTTTGAATCATGAGTAATCATATGAGTTTGAGAGGCATGCTTGTCATACAAACTTTTCAGACCAAATTTTTTGGACTGACACCACAATTTGAAAATTATTCTCAAGCATGAAAATATTGGATATGTCATTGAGCAATCATTGTCGAAACTCCTATTGAGGAAGCTACCTCGAAGAACGTGCAAGCTTATAACAAACACAATGATGACGATAAAACTTCAACATATGTGATACTTGCAGATATGTCACATTAGTTACAAAAGCAGCACTAGGGTATAGATGCTTATACCATTATATATTATCTCAAGGAATTGTATGATGAACAGTCATGCATTGAACGGTATGAGACATCCAAAACATTATTAAGATGTATGATGGTAGAATGATCTTTAGTCAGTGCTTATGTGTTCAAGATGATTAATTATATTGAAAAATTAAATTAGTTGGATTTTACCATAGACCACAAGATGCGGAGTGTTGACTTATTTCTACAGGCCCTGCCTAATAGCATTTCATAGTTCATTATAAACTTCAACATGAATAAGATTCAGTTTACATTGCTTGAGCTGAGCTGCTAAACATGCTGAAAAATGTTCTAATATCAACAAAGGGATGAGACAAATCTTGACCATCGACAACTCCAAGAGCATTAAGATGAGATCTAAAAGAACCTTTAGAATTGATCCAAGAAGACCAAATCTGTAGGAAAAAGAGTAAAGTAGACAGGACAAATCCAAGTTTGATGATCCGTGTTCCCACTGTGAAGATAAATGATATTGGAAGACGAATTGCAAGGCATACCTCGCTACCTTGAAGAAAAAGAAGTCTATTGAGGCTTCTACTGCAGGTAACATTTTCATTAAAATATAAATGTTTATTCCTTTAGCTTTTTTAGCATTAGATACCAGATGTAAATCTCATATTTGTATAAATATGCAGGGGCTAAAGAACAGTTGATTACAAATTACTGAAGAAGGGATAACTGGACCTACGTGTTTGGAATGGAGCAAAAGTTGCTGCTTTAGCGGTAGGGACATATTTTTTACCGTTGCCTTAAGGCTTTGTTTTAGAATTAAAAGATTGCTATTGTATTCCTGCTATTATTTTTGTTTCATGTTTGGACATGGATGTATTCTTTATTAAGATTACGAATAAACGTTGTTCTTTTTATCTTGATGATGTGTTTTATAGCTGTGGAAGTTTATTTAATTACATCTATATTCTAGACTTAGAATGTCCTATAATGAGTATAGACAATAAAAGACATAAAAATTGGATACGTTAGGGACCATTACGCAAAAAATGAAAGGATAGGGACCATTTGCGCACTAACGTGATACGTTAGGGACCATTTGCACCAATTTCCCTTGGATCAATAATGAGTTTTGTTTCTTGACTTTGACCATATTACTTGCTCAACATCCGTCAACTTATAAGTTGAGTCAATATTTTCTTATTTTAATAAAAATACTTTTGGTTTTTAATAATATTGACAATAAAATAAACTCTATTTCTTCCACAAGATTTCACCATGAACTTATAACAGAGATGAAGCACCATATTTTACACGGCATTATTTAATTTGTTTTACGTGTTTAATTAATAACTTTTGAATATATAGAATTTGGTCGTGGTCGGATCATTAAAATTAGCATATGTTTGTTATTGTTTAAATTATAATTTCAGTTGGTCAAACTGGTCAAACATACTTTTTATTCACATATTTTGTAAGACTCGCAACTTACAATTCACTTTTTATCCACAACTCATAATATAAATATTTAAAAATTAATTTCAGCACTACCAATTATGTGCTTAATTAATCTCAAGATTATAAGATAAGAAAGAAGAAGAAAAAGCCAGAGGCACTTCACCGACATAGTACAAATGATATATTTATTCTCATCTTGTCCAAGGACCCAAACCCACGTGCTATTGGCCCCTCCAATATGTACCCATAAAAAGAGATATCTATAAAACACCCATCTCTCTTCGAGTTTCCGTGTCTCTTTCTAAAACTGTTAAACTCATTCTCCATCGATTGTGAGTAGGCTTGTGCAGGGGCGGAGTCAGGATGTGGTATAGGAGTGGACCATGGTTTAAAATACACTGGGCCATAACACTAACTTTTTTTTTTTTTTTAAACTAATTATTTCTAGAAATTTTTGGGACAGGGCTAGGCCTAGACCCAGACAAGCCCAGTCCTGTCTGCGCCCTTGGGCTTGTGCTTAACACGTTTTCTAGAAAAAAATTAAAATAAAATAAAAGTAGACAAATTTTTATTTTTAGCCCAATGTTTCTTGATTTATTAAGACTCAGATTCAATTTTATATTATCAAGACTCTCTTAAAAATATTTACACCTAAACAACAAATGGAGTAGATACAAGATTTAACCGTTCTCACAAATGATCAGCTTGAACTTGACCATGAAAATGTCACATAATAAACAGACAAGATGAGCAGTAGCTATCCATTTAATTAGGATACAGAGTCTTGGAGACTATAACATCATGCACGAACCGGTGTGTTTGAGCTTGGTGCCAACAAGCTCGATCATATTCAGAATTTTGAGATGACGACCCAAGGTACAACTGAAAAATGTTGTAACACGGGTAAAATATTTTTCTTTTTATTAAAATAGGCTTACTTAATTTCAAATTATTTGAATTGATCTAGTTATATTGTATTGTAATAACTAGAAAAACCACATCCTCAAAAATCAAATATAATTAGGTACTTGAAATTGTATCCCAACGTGTTTTAACTTAGCCATTATGTGAAGATTAGGGTACTCTAGTTAAATTGTATTGTAATAATTTTATATTCTGTTTAAAAAATAAAAAATAAAAAATAAAAAATAAAAAATCACGTATTGCATATATTCCATGATTAAAATTGTGCTAAAACTTTTTGTTTGCATGTGCTATATTCTGTTTCATGTTCTAATTTTTGCATAGGTTCTGAATAAATTTTTTCTATTCAATATGATTGTAGATATCACTTTAGAATATCATATTCTGTAAAATTTAATATTAATCTATCCGTAAAACAAGTTTTACTGTAAATTAGATTCACTTGTGAATTTCTGTATCTCATCTTATTTAAGTTCTTTGAGAATTATATGTTGTCCGAATTGAGGCAACATCTCGACACTCACAGAGGTAAACTCCATGTATGTGTGAGGCCCATCTCCTATAAGAGTTGAAATGTTGTCCGATTTGAACAACATATATCTACTATTGAGTTCTCATTAAGTTTTTAAACACTTCTTAATCACATTTAGATTCACATTGAAGTTTGTGCAAAAATTAAAGTTATTATATTCTGCACAATGTAAAATGCGTGTTATTAATTGTGCATTGTATTAATTAAGCTCAAGTCTAATAGCATTTAAATTACACTTTTGATTAGTAATTAGTGATAATTGTTTTCTGTTTTTATCACTTTTGTTCTATTTTCTTTTAAATTACACTAGTTTGTGAATTATACAAATTTAGTACAGAAGGCTTATATTTTTTTGGGATTATTATGGTGTTAGTAGTATATTTTATTAAGTATAGAGTTTTATAAAAAGTAGTGGTATATTATGTTTCTCACATTCCCACGAGTCAAAAGGATCCAAAAGGATCGAATTTGGATGTTGAGAGGAGAAGTTTCGATATTTTAAGAAGCAAAATAAATGTTCTATCAGAATTTATTTTCGGCGCGTGTCACATGTGCCTACGTGAAGGTGGGTGTATGTGAAAATAATGCCTTAAGAATAATTGATGTGGCGATGATTTCTTATATAGACAAATCGATATAATGTATCTAGACATTTAAAACAAGGGAAAATTGCAAATAAGTCATCTCCATACGACTTGTTTCAAATTAGTCAAAACTTTTTTAAATTGTGATTAAGTCATACTTCACATCAATATTTTATATTAATTCCAAAATCACCCTTTTAACCATATTTTTCATTGACACAATCTTTCAACTCCACAAACCTCCTCCACCTCCGGCGACAACCTCCGGCCACCTCCAAGAGCCTCCACCTCCACCGACCTCCCGACCTCCTCCTCCACCTCCCATGACCTCCCATGACAACCGCCTCCACCTTCTGTGGCGACCTCCAACCGACCACCGCTTCCACCTCCCATGAGTGCTTCTAAGGCACAATGACTTTTAGGCACTTTTTTTGGTGAAGATTTTGGATCACTTTTTAGGCGCTTTTTTGTGAAGATTTTGTTAGGCGTGAAACTAAAAAATAACATTTTTGGACTTTGGTCACGATGTTTGAATCCTTATCTTTGGTTTGTATGCTTTTTATTTCTTCATCTTCGTGGTTGTACTCTATTCTTAATGTCTTAACAGTTAGCATTGATCTATCCGTGCTGTAAGAGAGGCTGACCAATATGATTAACCTAGGTTGAGTATTTTAGCATTTATGTAAACAATGAGCATTTTCCAGTTATATAAACAATGAGATAACATCTGTTGTTGATACTGTATTATAGAATAGCAATTTGATATTGTATTAAACAAAACAAGATCACAAATGTAAAATGAGCATAGAATGTTGTATATATGAGCTTGAATGTTTGTAAATATGAGCTTGAATACTCTACTATCTTATGTAAATAGGAGCTTGAATGCTCCACCATCTAATTGTCAGTAAATAGGAGATTGAATGTTCCATCATCTAATGTTTAGTCATGGTATTTTATTTGATACTATATTATACAAAACAAGATCACGTAAACAAAGATCACAATATAAATGGACATAGAATTGTTGTAAATAGGAGCTTGAATGTTCCATCATCTAATATTTGAATGTCTTAGTTTTAATCCATGATACTGTTTTAATGCCTTAGTTTTAATCTATGACACTGTTTAATTATAGCAAGGTTTAATAGATTGAAACTTTGTCATAATATTTCACTATCATTTGAAATATGTTTTAATCCATGATAATGCTTTTAATTACGCGATCTTGTTTGAATATATATATATGTGATCTTTGATATTTGTTTAATTATGGCAATGTTTGAACCTGTGATATTGTTTGAATGTCTTAGTTTTAATCTATGATACTGTTTTAATCCATGATACTGTTTTGTTTGGTAATTAGTATATTTTGATACTGTTTTAATCCATGATAGTGTTTTAATCCTGTGATACTGTTTGATTATGGCAATGTTTGAACCTGTGATATTGTTTGAATGTCTTAGTTTTAATCTATGATATTGTTTTAATCCATGATACTGTTTTGTTTAGGTAATTAGTATATTTTGATACTGTTTTAATCCATGATACTGTTTTTATCATGTGATATTTCTATGTGATCTTTGATATTGTTTAATTATGGCAAGGTTTGAATAAGTGATACTGTTTGAGTGATACTGTTTGAATGTCTTAGTTTTAATCCATGATAATGTTTTGTTTAGGTAATATGCATTCATATAAATTGATATTTGTTTTAATCCATGTTTTAATCTATGATACTGTTTTACATAATAAAGTATCAAACAAAACATATGACTAATTAAACAGTATCAAAGATAAAAGCATGATATCATAGTCATGTGTGTTGTTTGATACTGTATTATGTAAAACAGTATCACAAAAACAGTATCACAATAGAAATGATCATAGAATTTGCACACGTGCTCAGAATTTTTATTATAATATGTTTTCGGAATGGTCTCGACGAGACGGTCAAGACCAGTCGCTTTGCTACTGCCTATGATAGATTTTACCCGTTTGAAGTAGTCTCTTTAGCTTAAAATGTCAATCTTTAATTTTTTTTTCAAAACAAAGATCACAAATTCTTTAAAACAAGATCACGGATAAATGTACATCATTTTGTCTTTGCAAAATTAAAGCTCTTCCAAGGTATCTCGAATCTTTTAAAAGCAAACACATACTTCGAGCAATGCTAAAATGAATAAAGAACAACCGCCAATCATTCTCAAGTTAAAGAGAAGTCATCTAAAACTATGTAGGCATATGTATTAATCCTATGATAATCTTTGTTTGAATGTCTTAGTTTTAATCTATGATAATTGTTTTATTTAGGTAATGTGCATTAGTATATTTTGATACTATTTTAATCCATGATAATTGTTTTTATCTCTATGTGGAATGAGTTTTATTTATGATACCGTGCTTTTATTCTTTGATCTTGTCTAATTAAGCTAAGGTTTGAACCTCGTGATCTTGTTTGAATGTCTTAGTTTTGTCTATGATACTATTTTAATCTATGATCTTTGCTTTTGTTTAGGTAATGTGCATTAGTAATTTTTATATCGTTTTAATCCATGTTCTAATCCATTATATTGTTTTGCATAATACAATATCAAAGATAAAAACATGGTATCATAGTCATGTGTGTTGTTTGATCTCAGATTATGCAAAACAAGATCATCAAAAAAATAGTATTCCAATAGAAATGAACATAGAATTTGCACACGTGTTTTAATTTTTATTATAATATGTTTTCGGAATGGTCTAGACGAGACGGTCAAGACCACCGCTTTGCTTAACGCCTATGATGGATTTAACCCGTTTGAAATCGTCTCTTTAGCTTAAAATGACAATCTTTAATTTTTTTTTTTCAAAACAAGATTATCAAAATCTTCTAAAAGCAAGATCACGGATAAATATATCTTTATTGAAGCCACCATTCATCTTTCTCTTGTTGAACATCCTTTGAACTTGATCCTTTTTCATTAACACTCCCAGTTCTTGATTGATCAGATCCTAGTTCTTCATTATCACTACAAGAATCATAAAAGTTCACTACAAGAATCATAGGTTTAACAATCTTTAATTTTTTTTTCAAAACAGTATCACAAATCCTCTAAAACAGTATCACAGATTAATGTACATCATTTTGCTGCAAATTAAAGCTCTTCCAAGATATCTGAGTCCCTTAAAAGCAAGCAAACACATACTTCAGAGCAATGCCAAGATGAAGAAAGAATAACTGCTCACTATCATTAAAAACAGAGAAAAAAATTAGCAAATTTCACTATTATTAGAAACAGTATCATATATTGAAACACATCTATTGAAACAGTATCAAGCATTTTACATGTTCCAACATAAAATCCCAACTCACAACAACTACATTATCAAAAACTAGTTGAATCAGTTTATCCAAACTCCATTTATTAACTGCATTGCATATGTTTCAATTGGAACAATATCTCAATATTTTCATGATTATTTTTAACCGAAAATGGTTACTTTATACAAAAATAAAAATAAAAAATATGTTCGCCATTGAAATATCAACTTTTCGAATTGTTTGTATGCGTTCTGAGTTACGGTGAGAAGAATCAAACACAAGAAGAAGATGAAAATTGTTAAAAGTAAATGAAGGAATTTCTAAACAAATATTGAAATGATTTTGTTGGTTTTACGTGTTTAAAGATTTGTTTTACAATTGGAGGGTATATTGGTCTTTTAGTAATAAAGTATGACTTTAGTTGAATTAAGATTATATCATATGACTTTTCAACCCATTGTATGTTAACGATGACCACCCAAAATTTTCCCTTAAAACAAATAACAATAAGATATATACAATCAAGATAATCTTTATCTTAACTAATACTTATCCTAACTAATCTTGGTCAATATATGTAGAATCGAATTCTCCTCTAGTATTCTCTTCAAAGTTGGCGTGGGGGAGCGAGAAAATACGCACAACTTGGCACGAACCAAGAGATACTGCAACTTGGCAACTCCTTTATTGAAAACATCTGTTGGCTAGCTAAAGGTGAGAGGGAACAAAACCAAGACTAAGAAACTAGCTAGCATTAAGCTCTCGAACAAAATGACAATCGATGGCAATGTACTTGGAGCGTGACTTAGTGACCGGGTTGGTGGCAATGAAGATAGCACTGTTGTTATCACATAAATGTCTCACAGGATAGGGGAGTGTGATGTGGAGCTCACGAAGAAATTGAAGTGTCCAGGAGATTATAGCAGCAACAAAAGCTAGGGCATGGTACTCAAGGAGCAGAAGAAAGGGACGGGAGGTATGACTTCTGAGGCTATCAAAGGTGAGGATGGTTGAGAGGAGGCAGTAAGTGTCAAGGACGTTGCTGTTGGAGGCACAACAAGTGGCATTAAAGAGCCACTGGAGACATCACAAGGAACACACAATGTAGGAGTCCCGTGATAAGCTGAAGTCATCCCCATAGAAGAATAAGTGTCACAAGGTAGTGAGCTATTAAGAGGATCAAAAATGTGATATAATGAGTTCTAACTGAATAAGGAACATCCGAGTTAGCATAAGGAAAATGATCCTAAAAAAACTGGACATGACAAGAAACATATACTCGGTTAGTTTTCTTATCCAAGAATCGAAAATCCTTATGAAGGTGA
Source organism: Forsythia suspensa (assembly GCA_023638005.1). Lineage (NCBI taxonomy): Eukaryota > Viridiplantae > Streptophyta > Magnoliopsida > Lamiales > Oleaceae > Forsythia > Forsythia suspensa. The sequence goes on from CM042669.1 coordinate 20,165,118, forward strand.
ATATAGCCTATAAAAACACAAGGAAGCGAACGAGGAGACAATTTATGAGGCATATATAATCATGCAAGAAAGGGAAAAAAAAGACAACCAAAGGTGAGAAGCAAATAGTAAGAATGAACTTTATCATAAAAAATTTCATAAGGAGTCTTACCATCAAGAACGGGTGATGGAAGGCGATTGATGAGATAACAAGCCGTGGAGAAGGACTCAACCCAGGGTACATGAGAATAAAACATGAGAGTGAGATCGGTTTATGTGATATGGCGATGTTTTCTTTCTGCAATGCCGTTTTGACTGGGGTTTTAAGGACAATTTATACGTTAAACTATACCACACTCACGAAGAAAAAAGATAAAGCGATGATTTCACCATCACATTGAGATGATTTAATTTTGCTACTAAATTGAGTATTGACATATTTAGAAAAATGAACAAAGGTATCAAAAAATTAGACTTAAACTTTAAAGGAAAAAACCAACTAAAGCGAGAAAAGTCATCAATAAAAACGTAGAAATACCTATAACCGGAAGGAGAAGCAGTGGGTATGGGACTCCATAAATTGCAATGTACCCGTTCAAACATAGAAGAGAAATGGTGATGTAAATTAGAAAAAGGTAAATGATGACTTTTTCCCAATTGACAACCAAAAAAAGGTTCGTAAACAATAGCATCATGCTTATTCAAAGAAGAAACAATACGAAAAGAATGATGTTCCAATTGAGCATGCCAAATGACAGATGAAGGACGAGAATTACATAAAGAAAGACTAGACAAAAAACTTGCATGGCGACGGTCAAGAATGTAAAGCCCTTTCTCACATCGCCCCGACTCCTACCACCACTTTTGTTGCTAGATCCTATACTCTAAAACTAGTAAAAGAAAAATTTATTGAGCAATTGTTCTCATGAGTAAGCTTACTAATAGACAAAATATTTTTAGTAATGTCGGGAACAAGGATAACATTAGATAAGGTTAAGGAATTTGAAGCAACAATAGATGAGATAGAACTGATATGAGAGATATGCAAGGAGTTACTGTTACCAACCAGCATCCGTTGTTACTATTGTAAGGGACATAATTATTAAGAGTTGCAACATCATTTGTCATATGTGAGGTTGCACCTCTATCTGCATACCATTTAGAATCAGTGGGATCATCAAGGAGGTGGCAGTAAATGCTTCGATTAAGCCACCAGCTTTCGCCTTCTTCAACAATTTGCCAAGCTTATGAAACTTCTTAGTAGTGTGCCTTTCTTTACCACACCATTGGCAAACAACAACAGAACTCTATGTAGAATTATCAGAACCTTGGAAAGGAGAGTCATGTTTGTGACGACCAGTGTAGGTGACGGAGAAACCACGTTGGCAATGAAAACAGACTGCTCAGAACAATCACCAGGAATGGACTGAGAGAAAAGCTCATGACTGAGAGCTTTTGGAACCAGATTGGCAAAGGAAGGCAGTGGCATCTGTGACAACATATAGGTCCAAAATTTTTTAAAATCAGATCCAAGTCCACAAAGAAACCAATGTACCTTATTATGATCGAGCGAGCATATTTAGCCATGCTACGAGATCTTCGCTGCATCAACTGAAGTTCATCTTTCAATTGAATTTCTTGGGTCTTAGAGCTGTGAGAAAATGATGCTTCAAGGCCTAACCAAGCATCACGTGCAGTAGAAGTATTCACAACCTCAACTGTACATTCTTCCATGAGAGAGGCATAAATGAGGCTAAGCAACATTCTATCCTGTGTATGACATTTCTTGTAGTTTGGATTAGGGACTAATTGAGTACCCTCATGAACCTAAGCCGTAGGTGCAGGATAAGACCCATCTAAGAAGCCCATGAGATCTTGACTTTCAAGTAGCTGAATGAATTGACTACGCCACAAAAGATAGTTGGTAAGATTGAGTTTGATGGTCACCATGTGAACTATCGTATTGAGCATAAGCAAATTAGAGCTAGAAATAGCCATGGAAGAGAAGGTATTGGTCAAAGAGTTTACTGAATTGCTTTGATACCATGTGAAGGTAATGCATCAAGCATAATTGCTATGAGAATGATTTCTTATATAGACAAATAGATGCAATGTATCTAGACATTTAAAATTAATAACATGAAGATATATACAATCAGGATAATATTTATCTTAACAAATACTTATCCTAACTAATCTTGGTAAATATCTGTAGAATCATATTTTCCTCTGATAGTGCAAATGTTCATACGTGCGAATATATCTTAACCTGCAATTTGAACCATATTTTTCTTGGGCAACATGCGAACCAGGCTATTGGTATAGTGCTGACCCCCAAATTTACCCTCTCGTATTCGTAACTATTAACTGATTTGGCCCATTTTGTGGCTTGTGATTCAAATTTGGGTTTGATTTTATGTCTCATGGTCAGATTTGACCAATTTTGATGACTCATTCCATCTAATAAGCGGGTTTAGCTTCATTTCAATGTACTTGGATCCACTTTGTAAATTCCGGACTGTTTCTCAAATCAAATCAATTTGGAAATTTGGTACCCAACTACAAATTAGTGTCTTGATTGATTCATAATGTCAAATTTACGTTTTCCTGCAAAAAAGAAAATTAATTTGATCATTCTTGAAAAGGAGTCCAATTATCTTCATAATGTTTGTATGGGTTATTAAATTAAGATATATATTTTTATTACCCTATTCGTGATTGCACAAGATATTGTTAAAATTATGTGGTGGAAAGCAATAAAAGTTCTTAAAGCGCTAAATGAGATGATGTGGTGAATATGATTTGTTGCTTGAATAAGTATTCACAAAATCACCACTCACGTACCTCAACAAAATAGAGTTGGTGAATATTGTTGAACTCTAAGTTCGAGCCAACCTAGACTTGTGGGGTAGTATTGTCTATAAGTTACATTCTTAATATAATACCTTAAAAGAAGTCACATAAAAATTTTCTATGAGAATGGAAAGGTAGAAAGTCCTAACACCATTTTTAGAAGTACGAAAATGTTATACAAATGTGACAGACCCTCAACCAAAAGTAGTTAAAATGGGAACAAAAATTGTTTATTGTGAGTTTTCACTAATAGTATTGTATTTTTTGTTGTGGTCAAAGCACATTATAGATTGAAACTAGTAATACAAATGACATGAGGAATTTGATTATATTGATGTCAAATAGTTTTAGGTGATAAATGTGTCAAAAATTATAATAAACAAAGGAATAAAAGATTATAGATTTGTTCAAGAGAACCTGAACCTCCCAAAAGATCCGAAAGAGATCTACATTTTGATTATGAATAATGGACATTCATTTCATTTCTTTTACATCCTAAAATAGAGATATACATGAACAATTGTCCAAAATATAGGGCACAATAGCCAATTTTCTACTGAAATTCGATATAGTGAATAAAATAATTTTAACCACTACTGATTTATTCTACCTAGATAAATACATTAATTTAAATAAACTATTAACTGTAAATTAAAAACCACGGTTGTAACATTCCATCACTCTTCCAAATCGATGTTCACGTCAATCAACATTGTTGGCACTGTCTCGACAGTAGCCCTTTTCTTCTTGGTGGCTTCACTCAGTTATCAGTATTCGATATGCTAGTATTATGCACAAACATAATACCGACATACCTTAATCTAGCCTACTATCGAACAATTCCATGGCTCAAGTTGATGGCAGTGATTTGGCACAAAGCTTGGTTCCGTTCATTGGCTATGGATTTCATAGCCCTCATAATGCCTGGCTCTGATACCTAATGTTACAAATACATTTTTTATTTGTAAAATGAAGAATTATAATAAAGAACAAATAAGAGACTCTAGGTTCGTTCGAAAAAACCTAAACCTCCCCAAAGATTTACAAGAAATCTAAATTTTGATTATGAATAATGCACATTTATTTCATTGCTTTTATGTCCTTAAGTAGAGAAATACATAAATACCTGTACTAAAATATAGGGCACATTAGACCATTTTATATTGAAATTCAAATAGTGGATAAAACAATCTTAACTACTATTGACTTATACATTAATAATTTAAACAAGCTACTAACAGTAAATTAAAAAGTATGGTTGTAACAAAATATTCTCTATTTATTGTGAAAATATCCTTTTTTTTGTTGTTGTTGTTGTAAAATTATGGGATAATTATTTATGATTATTTAGTCTTATCAGGATACTTAGATAAATCATATCTGTTTTACAAATTTGTATCTAAATCAATTTGTAACTCTTCTTGAAACTTTATAAATATTGGTCCATATTTATAATAAAATTATAATTGACTTTGCATCTATTAAATTTCTCTCTTCTTTCTTTAATTTTATAATACAATATCAGCACAATAATTAATTTTGTTCAAATGGAAGCATAAATTAAATCGGTATTTATTTTCTAGTGCTTATTCTTTGAGGTAACTTGTACAAAAACTTCATTTCCTTGTATTGAATTTGGTGATCTGCATTATCTTGCTTTTTATAACTTTTGAATATTAAAAGATTTGTTTGATTATATGATCATCATAGGAAAAAATCCACTGCAATATGTATAAATCTATTTGATTGTATTTGTATGTCCATTCCATTGCATATTTGTACGTGCATGTTTGGACTATCATCTTAATATTATGTTTGGACTAATATTTTAGTACCTTTTAGATCTCGGTGTATTCTTTATTGGTTGTGCTTTTTAATTGTTTTATTATTAGATAAAATTTTGAATATTTACAAATTCAAATTATTTAATATACGTTCTGGTATTGAATGGTAAATTTGTCCCTTGTTTGCAATATCACATATTTGTGCTCTGTTTATTGTGTAATGATATTGTGCAATTTTAGTTCATAATTTTTTTTGTATCACTATTTTTTTAATTTAGAAATAAATTATCAATGCTTGAACAATATTTGTTTTTAATTGTGTGTGTGTGTGTTTTTTTTTAAGAAACACAATTTTACAATTCTATTAATATACCAAAAGAATATTATGTTGTATTTCACAACCTAATCATATAAATATTCTAGAAGAATATTTTGTTGTTACTTTTGAAAAATCACAACTTTATATTATGTCAATATTTCAATAGAATATTACTTGCTCTCGATGAGCGTCATTTTGTAAGATATAATATTTTATAACAATATTATATTATTACTACTGAATAATGATATGTTGTTGTCCCTTAAGATAATATTTTTGCAGAGTATTTCTTGCCCCTGAAAAGCATGAAATTATAATTAATATTATGAAAGAATATTAAATTATTGCTCATGAAGTATAAGTAGTTTAAATATATCAAAGTTTTTTTAAAATTTTTTATTGTGCTCTCGAAATTTCACATGTCTCGAAGAATATAATATCACCTAATTAAATAAAAAAATTGTGATATATATAAGTAATTATAAACTAATACTTACGTCTGAATGAAATCATAAACTCATGTCACGTTGACATTGATTAATGTGACTCATTGATCGGTTATTATATAATTATATAATGTATAATAGAAAATTAATTATATTTTCTTTTTCATTGTGTGATTACTCAAATGATGAATATCACAAAACTTGAGTTTGTTTTACTTGATCTATTAGACAAAAATTACTTGCCATGAACTCTCGATACTGAGATTTATCTTATCTAAAAGGGCTTGGGAAAGACAATAAAAGAAAGAAATGTAGTATTCCAATATAATCGTGCACTCATTTTCCTTCATCACCATCTACATGATGGATTGAAAATTGAGTACCTCACCATACAAAATCTACAGGTTCTTTGGAGAAACTTGACTGAAAGATTTGACCACCAGATGATTGTAGTCTTCTCCAAATCCCATTATGAATGGATGGACCTTCGCTTGTAGAATTTTAAAACTGTTAGTGAGTACAACTCTGAACTGTTTAGAATATGTTCAAAATTAACTCTTTGCAGAAAAAAAATAACTGATGAGGATATGTTGGAAAAAACTTTCTCTCCACTTTCCATGCCTCAAATGTGATCATACATTAGTAATATTGTAAGTTTTAAAAAATACTCAAAACTCACAATGAATTTTTGATGAAAAATCATGGGCTATTGTCCAATTGGTTCCACAGCATTGCCTGAAGCAAATGAAACATCAAGCTATGGATGTGGACGCATCCGCAAACACGAACACGGACGTGGATGTGGATCTAGATAAATAATAGGCACTATCAACTACAAGGTAGCAGCTTTAAGAAGTACAAAACAAACGAAAACAACTCATCCAAAAAGGAGCACAAAGAAAATTACTTTAGATGTGAAATAAAAGGACACTTTCACGCACTCTGTCAGATGAAAAACATTTTGTGGATCTCTATCAAAGATCAATCAAGGAAAAAGAAAAAGTGGACACAAATTTTATTGATTTTGATGGTCTAGTTGATATGGCTCACCTACATGTCTCTGATTTTTTTGCTGATTCAAGTAGAAATATCGATCATTTGATCAATGGAGGTGTGATGGAAAATATAGACTAGTTTACTTTCGATGTCTTAGTTTTACTTTTGAATCAAAATTTTAGTTTGAAATAAAGTTTTATTTTTCTTTAAAGTTTGTAACTTTAATTTGCATTGTTAAACAATTTCGTAGTTGATGGAAGCATTACTTTAGGTTTAAATCATTTTGGTTATAAATTTAATTTTTAATATACCTATTTAATCATTTTATAGATTGAAGATGAATTGTTAAGATGTTCGTTTAGCCGACAGTGCAACTACTCTAACAATTCTTCAAGACATAAAAGTATTTTTTGGACTTAACATTAGTAGAAAAAATATTAATACGATATCAGGTGCATCCGAAAGAGCTAGTATTATCTTACCAAATAATACAAAAATTTCATATAAACGATGCACTTTATTCTAACAAATCCAAAATAAATTGCTTAGTTTTAAAGATATCGACTTTAATGGATACTACATTGAGATGATGCAAGAAAATAATAATGAATATTTTTACATAAATTCTTTTGTATTTGGCCAGAAGCAGATAAAAAAAAAACTCTCGACACTCCCATCTAACATGTATTATACATTCATAAAAACAATTGAATCAAATAATGTTACAAACCCGAATTTCGTTGAACCAATTTTTTTTATACTTTGACATGATTGACTTGGACAGCCAAGAGCAATATTGATACGCTTAATAATTAGCAACTCATGTGGATCTTCTAAAGAACCATAAGATTTTTTTTTTTAAACCTAATTATCTATGTGATACTTGTTTACAATGCATGTTAGTCATTGGACCTTCTACTAAGAAGGTTCATGTTGAATCTCCAACTTTCTTTGAAAGAATTCATGAAGATATATGTGGGTCGATATACCCACCTTGTAGACTATTTTATTATTTTATGGTTTTTATTGATGCTTCCACTAGATGGTCTCATGTTTGCTTGCTTTCAACTAGAAATGCAATATTTGCTAGACTACTTGCTCAAGTTATAAAATTACGGGCTTAATTCCTTGATTACTCAATCAAGACGATTCGTCTTGATAATGCTAGTGAATTTAGATCCCATACATTTGATGATTATTGTATGTCAATTGGAATTGACATCGAACATTCAGTTGCTCAGGTCCATACACAAAATGGTTTAACAAAGTCATTTATCAAATGTCTTCAATTGATTGCTAGACCATTACTTATGAAAACAATACTCACAACTTTTGTTTGGGGTCATGCTATATTACATGTTTCAACATTGGTTTGTATATGACAATCTGTCCATCGTCAATAATCACCTTTGCAACTAGCATTTGGTTAAGAACCTAATATTTTTCATCTATGAATTTTTTGTTGTGCTATCGAATTACCAATTTGACCCCCACTATGTATCAAAATGGGTCTCCAATGAAAACTTGTAATTTATGTTGGGTTTAATTCACCATCCATTATTAGGTACCTTTGAACCTTTAATGGGTGATTTATTTACTGAACACTTTGTAGTTTGTTATTTTGATGAAATGTCTTTTCTAACTTTGGTAGGGACAAAACTACATCCTGAAAAATAAGGTAAAATTTCTTAGAATAAAACAACTCTATCTCACTTTCATTCTGCAATAATCAATGTGAGCAAGATGTTGAAAAAACTATTCACTTGCAAATAGTTACAAATCAATAACCTGATGTGTTTGTTGAAAGAATGAAAGTGACAAAATCATATATACCAGCATAAAATACTCCTACAAAAATTGATGTCCTTGTAGGACAATCTACTTTAGCAAATTAATCTAAAATACGCCAAAAGTGTGGTCGACCAATTGAGTGCCAAAGACTCTATAACTTGAAAGAAAAAGTACAAGAGTAAATAATTAAAAACTTTTAATGAAACAATGGTAGAAAATATTGATCAATCAAGATAATGTGACTCCTCTATAACTATAAGTGTCCGAAAATAATGAGATTTTAATATATTATTTGTTATCTTATAAATTATGAAAACAAAATAATATTGTCATATATAATATCTTCGCATTTAATGTAGCACATGATATCATGCAAAATGAAGATCTTGAACTACAATCTATTAAAGATTGTCAAAAGAGAAATGATTGGTCAGAATGTAAAGAAGCAATACAAGCAAAGTTGAATTCTTTAGAAAAATGCGAAGTGTTCGAATCTGCAGTTCAAACCTCTGAAAATGTAATCCCTATAGGATACAAATGAGTTTTTGTAAAAAAGATGATTGAAAATAATGAAATTACAAGATACAAAGCCGACTCGTATCCCAAGGCTTCTCACAAAGACCTAGAATTGATTATGAGGATACCATCATATTTAAAAATTTAATAAGTTTGATTGTGTCACAAATGCTCGATATGCGCCTTGTGGATGTAATAACTCCATATCTGATATGGTTCACTTGATAATGATATATACATGAAAATCCTGAAGGATTTAAAGTGCTAGAAGCAAATGTCATTCCCCAGAACTATGTTCTTAATTAAATTGATATATCATTATATGGATTAACACTATCCGGACGAATGTGGTATAACCAGCTTAACAAATATTTGTTGAAAGAAGATTATAAAAACGACGATGTATGCCCATATGTTTTCATAAAGAAAATAGATATTGAATTTATAATTGTGGCTGTTTATGTTGATGATTTAAATCTTATAGGATTTCTTGGAGGGTTTAACAAAACTGCAGATTATTTGAAAAATGAATTCGAAATGAAAGATTTGGGAAAAACTCTTGGATTGCAAATTGAACATTTTCAAGAAAGATTATTTGTTCACCAATCTTCATATTAAGAAAAAATATTAAAGTAATTTTTATATGGATAAAGCACATCTATTGGCATCACCTATGTTCGTTCAATCACTTGATATGAAAAAAAAAATTCATTTCACCCACTTGAAGATGGGAAAAAAATATTCTTAGACTTGAAATACCATGCTTAAATGCAATTGGAGAATTAACATATCTTGCAAATTGTACTCGATCGGACATAGATTTTTCTGTAAATCTTTTTAGCAAGATATATCTCTACACCCACTTAAAGACATTGGAATAATGTTAAACACATTATTCGTTACCTAAAATGTACTATTGGCACAATCTTATTTTATTCACAAAAATTAAGATATTCTTTAGTGGGATATGCAGATATAGATTATCTCTCTAATTCACATAAAGCTAAATCACAAACATGATATGTGTTTGCATGTGGAAGAACAATTATATTATGGAGATATATGAAACAAACTTTGACAACAACATCTTCAAATGATTCTAAAATTATTAAAATCCGTGAAGCAAGTCGAGAATGTGCATGATCGAGGAACATGACTTATCATATCTAAGCATCATGCGGATTAGTTTCAACAAAAAATAGTCCAACAATATTGTATAAAGACAATGCAGTTTGTATTGCACAACTCAAAAGATGCTACATCAAAAGGGACATGACAGAATATATTTCTCCAAAATTCTTCTATACACACGAGCTTCAGAAGAATGTAATGTCGATGTTCAAAAAATTCGCTCAAGTGACAATATGGCTGACTTATTCACAAAAGCATTGCCGATATTCACATTCAAGAAATTGGTGCATGAAATTGGGATGCGTCGACTCAAAGATCTTCAGTAATTAATATCAGGTAGAATAGTTGTATTCTTTTTCTTTAGTCTAGAAAATTAATGAGGTATTATTTTCTTAATATTCCAAATTTTAAAAATCAACTGTACACTTTTTTCCTTTTGTTTGATATTTTGTCTCACTAATTTTTGTCCAACAAGATTTTTAACGAGTTAGTAATTGTACAAATAGTTATCAAAGAGAGTATTGTAAACTATGAGATAATTATTGGTGACTATTTAGTCTTATCAGGATACTCAAATAAGTCCTATTTACTCTACAAGTTTGTATCTAAATCAGTCTGTAACTCTATTTGAAACCCTATAAATATATATCCATAGTTATAATAAAATAACAATTGACTTTGCATCTCTTATACCATCAATAGTTTATGTATAGCCACAAAGACTTGGATTAGTAATTTAAGCTCTATTGAACTAAAGAAATAAAGGGGAAAAATCGTTAAAAGAATTACTCCATATGATTTTCTTCTCATAAAGAGTTCCAAAATAAATTTTTCTTAAGTTCTTACCTTCTACCTTGTTTGCCACATGCGCATATGGAGCTTACACACATAAATAAATATTTCTCAAATTTTATGTACACATTATTTATGCAAGTATAGAATCAATAAGTACTCTTTCCTTGAAACATCAAATTACACAATATGATCAATTGAAATTTAGTTCATGCAACAATCAGTGTATATTTGATGGATATTAAAAATAGTTTTTTTTAGAAGATTTTGAAAAAAGTTGGTGAAATGTGTGGTTGAAAAAAAGTTGATAAAAGTCATGGATCCAATAGAATATGTGGTTGAAAATGAGCTTGAAAAAAAAAACTATTTTAAACTCAACCAAACATGCATTCAGTCATTTGAAATTGTTAAGGATATAATTTTACTTCGTTTAAATAAACACACATTTCGAAAGTCCAAAACTTACTACCTACACATTCCATATTACCCACGACTTACTATCTACACATTCCATAGTACGTACCCACAACATATAAGCACTTAAAAAATAATTTCAGCACTCTTAAATATGCGCTTCTATCTATATTTTTCAACACATTCTTATTCTCGACCTTCCATTATTAGTACTGATAAGTGTATTTTGTGCATTTATTCGAGTTTTAAAACTAAGTTTTTGTCTCGTTATTTTATAAATTTTCTACTTAATTTTTTATATTTTATTTTTATTTTCTTCTTCTTAGTATGTTAGGCTAAATCCGTTTTGTGCTAGGATTGTGATAAAATTTATATCGTGAACCTTTAATTCTTTGAACCTAGTTTTTGATATTCAAGTATGTTTTTAATTTTAAACAATTGATATTGATTTCATTTCACCTACAATTATGTGCGCAATGATTGCATGATTTTTGTGGCTTTTTTTACCATCGAGATATTGAAAATAAGTTAAACATAGTATCAATTTTTATAGAGTCCGATAGAGAATAGAGATATACCACTATATTTTACGTAATCTATAAATATTCATAAATTCTAATGCATTCTTGTGTGTTTGCATCCATCATAGAGATATAGTTGAGTAACATATATGGATGTGTTTAATTCTACTTGAGAGAGATTGTTAAACAAATTAGGAATATTGATCTTCATAATTAAATCGTGTTATCAAATTCAATGGTTTGGGTTAAAGGGAATTGGTATAAGTGGATTTGGAATCCTAGTACTTTTCTTTCTCATATTTAAAGTAATTCGTGTGAACTCAATCTTTTATTTATTTAAATTATAATTAGTTCTTAGTCACCTAAATTTTAAAAGTTAAATCGATTTGGTTAAGGTTAATTTAATTATGTAGAGCTATCGAAATCCATGTGAGTACGATACTTGGACTTTAAATCTACTTTATTACTTGTGCGATCCGTACACTTGCGATGCAAAATAAATTGCTAACAAGTATTTGACGCCGTTGCTGAAGATTTTGTTTTAGTTCTTTTTCAATTATTTTAGCACTAATTTGAACTTTATTGTTTAATTATTTTTCAGTTTATTTCAGTATTTGAATTGTTTCTTTTTAGGCCTTTGCATGTGAAGCGTGAATCACATGTCTCTAATTCCAGTTGATCCAGAAATCAAACGCACTTTCTATCGTAGGCAAATAGAAGCAAGAAAGACACAAAAAAGGACAAAAAGCAACAAGACACCATGAATAACAATGAGATTGCTCCGCAGGATGAGAGAATATAGAGATAGCCATTAATGAATAAAATATACTAGTGGGAGATTTGATGACTCCGCAGATCATCCAGAGCCAATCTAGCATTGTCTACCCACCTTTTAGGCAGCCAAACTTACAGTTAAAGACCAATGTTATTCATCTATTTCAGAATGTACATCAATTCCATGGTAGGGTCGATGAGAATCTACATACACATGTTTCGCAATTTTTAGAAATGTGCCAACATTTCAAATATTAAGAAATCTCAGACGGCCCTATCCAGCTATGTATGTTCCCACACACCTTCATTACAAAGCTCTTGAGTGGTTGGACTCACAGCCGATTTCCAGCATCACTACTTGGTATGATTTAGCCTAAAATATTTGCACAAAATTGTTTCCACTAGTCAATATTGCAAAGTTGAAGCATGACATATTAATATTTCAATAGTCAGAATCCGAATCTTTTGATCTGAAGCCTTGGAGTTGTTTGAGATAATGGCTACCACCACTGCCATATCGAGCTATACACTAGAGAACTGCATGGGTACATGAAGTAGACACTTTCACTACATTATCTGCAAAAATAGATTTATTGGCATACAAAGTAGAGAGCATGTAACATCACTCAATGCGATGCAAACGAAGAAATCAACTTGTGAAGAGTGTGGGCAAATTACATTACATCAGAATGTCCTATTCTATCATAGCAACCCGAGCAAGCCAAGTATGTTCAAGGTGGTCAATACCAGCAAAATAATCTGTTCTCCTATACATTTAATATAGGTTGGCGTAATCATCTAAATTTCTCTTGGAAGGATAATTAGAACAACAATAGACCACCGGGTTCTCAGTTTTAGCAGTCAAAAAGAGAGTTTCACTGGAAGATATGTTTGGTAAGTTTGTAGAGAAAGTTGAGCAGTACATGGAAGCAAATAATTAATTAATGG